>OY292487.1:15195355-16395355 GCA_958496325.1 Nomophila noctuella | reverse complement strand
TCGTAAGCCCGCGTACACACGTTGGTTTGAAGAGGGCGTGTCCGTCAGTAATGGTAATTGAAGTACCTGTTGTTAAATTAACCAGATGCCGACCTTGCCCGCATCGAAATTATAATGTGTTCAGTTTCCCTGACGTAGATCTAACAGATTTAAAACAAATCAAAAATAATTGGGATGTGCCTGTGACAATGCTAATGAAATTGAAGCCTAGTGTTTGGAAAATTTAACATACCTAATTGCACCAGTAATGCCTAGGTATTTTTAACCGACTTCAAAAAAGGAGGAGGTTCTCAATTCGTCTGTATGTATAATATTTTTTTTTTATGTATGTTCATCGATAATTTTGTCAAATATGGACGGATTTCAAAAATTTTTTTTTTGTTGGATAGAGTTCAGTTCTGAGGTGGTCCCATTTTCACCAGTCCAGGATCTGATCATGGAATCCAGGAGCAATCGAGGGCAACCACCGAAAATTGTATGCTCGTATGGTGTTTTTGTTACGTAATCATGTTTTACTCAGGTATATGCTTCAGGGTGTCAAAATTTGATGCTGCTGTCCTGATGATGATGCTACAGTACTCCTTAGAGGTTAGGAGTTGGAGGGCAGAACTGCAATTGGTCGATGGAAACTATTTAGTAGTATGTAGGGCTTAAATGTTGCTTGTGAGGTAAGCTTGAATCAACATCTGATGCTACTGTGCTGATGATGAAGCTACAGTACTCCTTAACGGTTAGGAGTTGGAAGGCAGAACTGCAATTGGTCGATCGAATGTATGTGGGGCTAACGTGATACTTGTGTATATTACATCCAGACCCACGGCGAGAAATCTCGCCGAGAAGTCTCGCTGGGCCTTCTCGCGAGAACAAGTAATTTATCCACACTCTCATTTACTTTTAACAACAACTAAGTTCCTATTAATAATTAAGTTAACGACGCTTTAACACAACTAAAAATCATGAAATAAACTGACTTTTTAAAAAAAAATTAAACCGACTTCAATATTGATAAATGATCACAATTCCTTAGTACAGAAATTCAGCAACCGGCAGTTCAATCAATTTGAGATTAAACTTGTCAGCTCAGGCTTTCACCCATCAAAACAATTAATAATTTACAATTTATGAAACAAAATAAATATTATCAACTATTTATTAAAAAACAATCAAATATGTTGCAAAACCTAAACAAAAATGTGCTCATTAATGCAAAGTGAGTAGGCTGAAATACCTACGAGGTTTCGCGCAAAATAAAGACAGCAACAATTTTAGTAATCCCACTTGAAATGTTACTTGAGAGAAGATTGACACGTTTTTATTGACGTCACATAACGTGCATTGATAACATTTATCTCCCACTTTTTAGTATATCATGGTTTATAATGATCACATAATTTTTGTTACCATAAAATATTTTATCTTAATCGTATTATTTTAATTTTACACAAGCTTTGCCGTATAAATCAGACAACTACTATTTCTGTATTTGTAATTGACTGGTTTACCTCCATCTTTCTTCATAACACACTCTTGGCAATCAACTTGAGCAATATTTCTGGAAAATTCGTCGGAAAACGACCCAGAATTAGACTATCATAATTCAGAATTCTAGATTTGCGATTTTGCTTTTTTGTTGAATGTTTTTGACGATGTTTTCATCGTGCATGTTTACATTGTCTATCAACTTTCCATTACGATAAAAATATCCAGTTTACGGGACGTGATAAAGGCATGTACAATTGTTTAATTATATCGTTACGTATAATCAGGTGACTGTTTATTTGTCGCCAACAACATAAACCATCTATGGAAATATGACTTTGTTTTTCGGTCAAAAACCTTTGTAAAACAGATAAAGATGCCTCTTACGAAAACAACAATAGTAATCTCGCATTTTTGGAACGTAAATAATAACTATCTACGTCATGTTTCATTGTATTTCCTATAATGGTCAAACTAACAAAACGAGTTCTTTTGTTTAAAATGTTTTGTTAAAAAAAATTAAGTAAGAAAACACTATGTATGAATTGTTTGCAATTACAAAATATACATAGATTGGAAGTTCGGTTTACATTCAATGGCAATCTTTAAATATACAGTTTTATATAGGAGTATCCACAATAATAATTGGCTTTGCAAACGAATGCATTCACAGAACAGATACAAAAGGTGCATTCGTTATCATAATGTCAATAGTGTAAACTATTGGCCGGAAAAAAGGGTTTATCATTTGTCAGAAGTATATTGCATGCTGTGTACCTACGTTAAACTTAGATTATTGTCTTGCTTAATTTTCTAGCAAATATTCTTATATTGACAATAAATTATAATTGGGTATTAGAAACACACTGCTACCTACGCCTGCAATGTATTTTAAATTGAGGATGACACACTATGCCGAAATTATCTACGTCGCGTAATTTTGTATGTAAAATGCATTGCCGACGAACTTCGGTCGCGTAATTTCAGCCTTGTGTACACAAGGCATTTCACAAAAAAAAAAAATAATATAATTTTAGCAAAAAATATATTAAGGTAGGACATCACTACATAGTATAAAACAAAGTCGCTTTTTCTGTCATGTTGTATGTTGTATGTCCCTATGAACGCTTAAATCTTTAAAACTACGCAACGGATTTTGATGCGGTTTTTTTTAATAGATAGAGTAACTCATGAGGAAGGTTTTTATGTATAATATCATCCATTAAATAGTGGACAAGTACCACGGGCGAAGCCGGGGCGGGCCGCTAGTTAATTAATAAAATAGCCCGAGAGCTGGCAAGCATTTTTGGGGAGGTGCTTGAGGCAAGCTGAAAACTTGTCCTGTACCTCTCCTATTATATCCCAACACGAAACTGCAGACCTGGCTGGTGAGTAGCGGGGCTAAATCAACCCCCAAATTTTTAAAAGTATATTTTTTTTTAATCCAAAAATATGCTTGAGGCAATTTGCAATTTTTATATGTTGTAGTTTAATATTTACAGAATATAAAAAAAAATAAGCCAGACGATTCAGCCGGGGTTTTAACATTGCCAGGTCCGTCCAAAAATATTTTGCAAATGAATATAAAAAATGTGTTTGAGGCAACTTGAAATTTTAATAGAGTATTATTTATAACTAAAAAATAAGACTCTCAAAAAGACAGATCATTTCGGTGGGACTTTCTACCTGCCAGGCGATCTAACAAAAGACAATGCCGATTTTGTTAGGGAAGGTGGCGTCTTTTTTTTCGAGCGTCCACCAACCAAACTTTGTAATCTATATTCTTGAGGGCATTACAAACGATTTTTGCTATGGCAGTAAAGCTGTAAACTCAGTCCGAACTGAGTAAATCAGGTTTGAACTTTTTTTGGCTTCATACATTTTTCTATGGGAAATTGATTTTTTTTTGTTTCTTGCGTCCATCGACGAAACGTGAAAATATATATTCTTGAGGTCATCACAAACAATATTTGCTATGGCAGTAAAGCTGTAAACTTAGTCCGAACTGAGTGAGACAGCCTAGAACGTTTTCACTCTAGGCGTTCGCTCCTGCTTTTTTGTATGGGAAATTGCAACTTTTTTTTTCTCGCGTCCATCGACGAAACATGAAAATATATATTCTTGAGGTCATCACAAACGATATTTGCTATGGCAGTATAGCTGTAAACTCAGTCCGAACGGAGTGAGCCAGCCTAGATCGTTTTCACTCTAGGCGTTCGCTCCTGCGTTTTTGTACAGGAAATTCCTACTTTTTTTCCAACAGTTGAAAATTATTGCGATTACGACTTGTAATGTACATTTAAATAGTTCTGGCCAGTCTCACTCAGTTCGGACTGAGTTTACAGCGTCACTGCCATAGCAAATATTGTTTGTGGATGACCTCAAGAATATATATTTTCACGTTTCGTCGATGGACGCAAGAAACAAAAAAAAATCAATTTCCCATAGAAAAATGTATGAAGCCAAAAAAAGTTCAAACCTGATTTACTCAGTTCGGACTGAGTTTACAGCTTTACTGCCATAGCAAAAATCGTTTGTAATGCCCTCAAGAATATAGATTACAAAGTTTGGTTGGTGGACGCTCGAAAAAAAAGACGCCACCTTCCCTAACAAAATCGGCATTGTCTTTTGTTAGATCGCCTGGCAGGTAGAAAGTCCCACCGAAATGATCTGTCTTTTTGAGAGTCTTATTTTTTAGTTATAAATAATACTCTATTAAAATTTCAAGTTGCCTCAAACACATTTTTTATATTCATTTGCAAAATATTTTTGGACGGACCTGGCAATGTTAAAACCCCGGCTGAATCGTCTGGCTTATTTTTTTTTATATTCTGTAAATATTAAACTACAACATATAAAAATTGCAAATTGCCTCAAGCATATTTTTGGATTAAAAAAAAATATACTTTTAAAAATTTGGGGGTTGATTTAGCCCCGCTACTCACCAGCCAGGTCTGCAGTTTCGTGTTGGGATATAATAGGAGAGGTACAGGACAAGTTTTCAGCTTGCCTCAAGCACCTCCCCAAAAATGCTTGCCAGCTCTCCAGCTAAAACCTTTAATTAATAAAACCTAAATTATGTAGGTATATGCACCACAAGATATTAACTACATATAAAAGATATAAACATACTCCGCCCGCGCCTTAGATCATGATAACAGCACACGTTCACTGCATGCTTTGATCATATCAACTGATATCTAGTTATCACTATAATCTGAGTATAGCTCATTATTGCAGCTTATACTTTCGTATCGATGATAAGCCTTATAATATGTCATGTTATATTCATTAATATTGTTTAAATCATCGTTAATGTTATTAATTGCTTTGGAAGGCAGCTTTGTCGCTATGCGTCGTAAATGAATTGCATAATTTTCTTGTAAATTAACATAATTTAAATCAAAATTAAAAATAATACTGTAAAAAACGTGGTACCTACCAGTTACGGAATTAAATACTTTTTGCGTAAATCAGTGAACATAAATAATAATTTATTAATTAACTAAAAGTAGGTATTTGCAATCGATCAAGTTATCGATATTCTGACTTCTGTCAGGCCAGGAATAACCAATCAATCGAACTACATTTAATAACTAGGGTATCACTAGTTCATTAGCTAATCTATCGCGATACTCCGCCGATAGAAAGTGTAATCTGGCTTAGTGCGTACAACTCTAGTTTTAACTTTAATTTTAACTCATACTATAAAATCAATCAGCGATAAATATCGTGGCTTGTTTACATAACGGTGATAGCTAACTAATTTGTTCTGAGTAGACGGGTATCAGCACTTTTGGTAGTACATACCCTTCGTGTTTGGTAATCTATCCGTGATGAAACTATTGCCTTATCAGTGGAAAGTTGAGTGCGCTCCCTGTACTAAAGAGCGGTCGGTGTTTCCCTACACGATCCCCATCCCCACCCACCAAACATTTCAAGGAAAGAGGCTGATTACGCGCGATCCTACATGACTACTGGCCACTAAGATAAGAACACAAAACACTACGAAAAAAATAATTATATGTGCATACAGACGAATTGACAACCTTTTTTGAAGTCGGTAAAAAAAAGAATAAGATCGAACGTCACATTTTTTCTCACACTAAAGGACATCGCCGTGCGTGCCTAGTTAAACTAATTACTTATCTATTAGGTAACTAATTAATTTAAATATCTGTGATAACTTAAAATTCACAGATTGTGTTCGACGTGGGCGGTTGGTATTCGCGACAGGTGCCCGGCTGAGAAAAGGTGAGTCGTACTTGCTTTCTGTTTGACGGCGATTTGTTTTCTAGCGGATTGATACCGGAACCGTGTTTCTCATATTTTTCTCTTTTATTTTTACTTTTATTATACAGTCCACACTCTACTCTTACACTATGAAAGTAATATTTACTGATGGTTTATCGCTTAAGTAGCGTACAGTCTGCGACAGCGGAAGTCTGACCTTTTCTAGTAAAAGTCATCGAGATATTACTAGTATCGCTAATAAATGTGATCTAATAATACATTATAGGTAACTATTGGCATCGTAATACTAATAATTATGATAAATATGTAATTTGTATCTTATACAGAAAAGCTTGTCTGGATATGTGATGGCATTGATTTAAAAGTAATTACCTAACCTTGGTACTGACAAATTTAACTATTTCGTTTTGAAATAAAACCTATCTCACAACAAGAAAAAATAATTTTATCAATCAATTATGCAAATGCTTAAGAAAAAAACTTTGACTTGAAAGAAATTCGCTTAATAAATAAGCTAATGAGCTCTTATCATATCTGAATAAAGACAAAAGGAAATAAAACAAAGCACCAACAATAAAACTTCAACAGTAATTATAGCACTAAACCTATCTCGTTAGTTGCAAGACCAATGAAATAAAATTATTTTACTTGTGGGGATGTCATAATCTTGCATTATGATTTATGAATGACAAATAACATAACAAAATAAAACATTTGCGTATTTTCCCAAAATAGCATCCTTTCGCTGTTTTACATAGTTACGCAACAGGCCTCGTATATATTTCTATAATAATGATGAAAACTCAGGAACTTCAAGCTATCTCACTGCGATCAATGCTTAATTTTTGAGATTATTTTTTACGTTTATAACTGACGACGGTCCCTATTTGAAACGCAAATTCAACTGGAGGCGAAGTTCCTTTATAAATAAATGTTTTTGTTGCAGCTTAAGTGCTAAACCCGTATTCGCTGCCAAATAACGCAAAATACCTACATAACCTTTACACGGCTTTCTTCACGTTTCCCTCACGTGGTGAGTATTTTAAGATGTGCACGGAATCTTTCGCGCATTCATTGCCAATAGCCGGTTGCTATGATATATGTAATGTGAAATGTCACAGATATTTCGCACGTCTGGTTAATGTTCCCTCATTATCCGGTCGAAAAATGACATTCGCCAATGACAAGTGTTATGAGAATCATTAGACAAGAACATGAGTTATGGATTATTGAAAATGTCGTTGATTTTGCAATATTTGCAATGTTTATAGATTTTTATTTATGTGAAAGGGAGACAAACGACCAGGAGGATCACTTGATGGTAAGTGATCACCGCTGCTGATGGACATCAACAACCGCACAAGAGTCGCAGATGCGTTGCCTGCCTTTAAAAACCCCATACCCTATAGTTAGATGTAGTCTCGTGTTGTATGATTCAGATCGCAAAGTACAAAACCGTATCTCACATTGTATTCCAGTGTTTAATATTGAGCTTGCATAAATGTGCTCTATGATGTATACATTATACTCGATATTTGAATGCACAATTTAACACGTGTTTGTACTTGATGGGATTACCGGACAAATTGTGCAAATAATATTTCCAGATAATATTATGTACTCCGAACTATTCCTTGCTTTGTAAATAGCTAGTAAAATTCATGAATGGACCTCAGTTTTGACGAGCATAAGTTCACTTCTGTACTTATAACTGATATAGAATAGTGACAAAAGATAGCAGTGTTTATTCCAGACACGTGAAATCCCATACAGAAAGGTTATTATGACGCCGGGGAGGGCTTATCGTGTTTAATATACCTATAGGTATTGTATGATATTACAAACATGTGTCATACATCATTATCACATGTACTCATAAAGATCATTTTCTACAATAAACTCTTTAAATAGTGCAATGTGTAACTGTTTCATCAAATTAGAAATTGCACGTTTCATACTTGTTTAGGTAGGTAAGTACGTACGTACTAACTTTTACCATTTGGCCAAATGATAAAAGTTAGTACGACCAGGAATATGTTGTTATTAGAAGTAAAATAAAAAAAAGTTTTTAAATCATTATCTGTAAATATATTGGTTTGTAGCTTAATCTTGTCAACAGTTATACCATAATAACACAAGTTAGGTAACTCTTATGAAACGTTATATACCTACCTAATGTTTGTTTTCAAATCACACCAGATTTATTTCTGTATGCAAAAAGTTCCAGCAGTCCAAATTAGCTTTGAGAGCATTTTGAAAATGAAAATAACTATTCCGAATTTACTTCAAAGATGAAGAGTGTGATGTACTGACGCATTTTTCCTTGGCGCGCAAAACCTAACGCCTACAGACTTTCATCTGCACGTCCACCCTGTGACGTGTGGGAAAATACTTAAAATAATTTTGTGAAAAAAATCTGCATGTGCAAAGTCGCAGTGCCAAGTTGTAGGCGAGCATAGACCAAGAGTGTATAATACAGAGGAAATATCACGTGTGATTGGTAAACAATATCGCAATTAATGAGACAGGTGTCAGCTTTAAAATACTGGTTCTAATCCCGGGAAGACCATACATTTTTTTTATGATAAAATAAAATAAAATAATTTTATTCAGCAATTTGATTCACTAAGTAAATTCTTTTGCACGTCAAAACTTTTTTTTACCCTACCAGCGCCTCGACGTGAATGGCCTGCTGAGAAGAGACGCCGCAAGAAACTCAGACAGTTTTGCCTTTTTTAAAAATAAATTTCAATTTTACAATTATGTCAAATATAACTTAAAAATAAATACAAAATAAGTGCGGCTGAGCAGATTAACATGTCCATGCATATTTGTCATTTAAATAATCATCTATTTTATAATAACCTTTCTTCATCAAAGCTGATTTAATAAACAACTTAAATTTTTGTTTCGAAAATTCAATAACATTTTCTGGTAACTTATTAAATATTTTGATGCTTAGTCCAATAAAAGACTTCCCAGTCTTATGAAGCCTGTGACTTGGAACGGCAAGCTTATGTTTATTTCTTGTATTAAAGCTATGAAAGTCATTTTTTCTAGAAAAATTGTGTAGGTTCTTGCGTATATAAATTATGCAGTCAAAGATATATTGCGACGCTGTAGTTAAAATGTTAATCTCCTTGAATATCTCACGGAGTGAATCACGCGGCTTAAGGTCGTATATTGCACGGATCGCCCTTTTCTGTAATACAAAAATTGTTTGTATATCAGCAGACGATCCCCACAACAACAGACCGTAAGACATTACACTATGAAAATAGCTGAAATAAACCAATCTCGCCGTTTCAACATCAGTCAGGCGTCGTATTTTTCTTACAGCAAATGCTGCAGAACTTAGTCTCCCAGCCAAAGCAACAATATGGGGGCTCCATTGTAATTTTGAATCTATAGTTATTCCTAAAAAGACAGTTGAGTTGACTACATCAATATGTTCATTATTCATTAAAACATTAGTAATAACTTGTGGGACATTAGGCATTGTGAATTTTATACATTTTGTTTTCTTAGGATTAAGTAGTAAATTATTAGTCGTAAACCAATGATGGACTAGTGAGAGTGCGTTATTTACCTCGTCAAATTGTATTCTGCGTCTATTTACCTTAAAAACTAAAGAGGTATCATCAGCAAACAACACCGTCTCACATAGACCCTTTGTAAAGGCAGGAAGATCATTAATATATATTAGAAAAAGGAGTGGTCCCAATATTGAGCCCTGGGGCACACCCATTATCAATGGGGCGCCATCGGAGTTAGTTCCATTGATGTTCACCTTTTGAACTCTGCCAGTGAGGTATGATTTTAAAAGCGATAAAGCGAACTCTGAAACGCCATAATGCTGTAGCTTCATCAGCAAGGTTTCATGACTTACACAGTCAAAAGCTTTTGACAAATCACAAAAGATACCAATAGCATCCTGCTTAGCCTCCCATGCATCAAAAATATGTTTTACTAGTGAAACTCCTGCATCAGTTGTGGATTTGTTTTTAGTAAATCCGTACTGATTTTCATTTAATAAAGAATTGGAATTAAAATGAGATAATAATTGATTAAATATGATTTTTTCAAAAATTTTACTGAGTGATGGTAGTATGGATATGGGTCTGAAGTTTGACGGATCACTCTTTTCTCCTGATTTAAATAAAGGGGTTATTTTACTCTGTTTCATAAGATTTGGAAACTGACCCATGTCGACACAATTATTAAATATTAAAGCTAAATATGGTGCAATGGCAATAATAATAGTTTTTAAAATATCAATTGAAATACCCCTGATGATGATGATGTAAAAGGACAGACGGATTTACCTATTCAAATGACTTAGTTACAGTTCGAAGTCAGGAAGTTGACAGTTCAACACCTCGGAACTTTCGAAAACTTACACGTTAAGCGATTGAGGGCGTTTGGCAGAAAAAAGCGCTAGGAAGCGCTAACGATTAAACAAGCAAATTGGCGGATTGTGTCAAACAAACTGTACAGTTTTCGGCCAGGACATGTTTGCTAACTTCAGTCTGTGCTTCAGTTGCGCTGAAACAATCCGCCATTTTGCTTATTTAATCTTTAGCGCTTCCTAGCGCTTTTTCTGCCAAACGCCCCCATTGCAATTGATTAGGACCAAAAGAGATCAGGCGCCTGCGCATTCGCGTCAGATTGCTGTCACCCTAAACTGTGAGCAGGAATAAGGAGTCCAGTGGTGCTAAGCGAAACTCAAGAGAGTTTTGGTCAACTTTGAGGCCTGGTGGCCTAAGAAGACGTCCCGAAAAAACTCAACAGATAACCTAGTAGAGAAATGAAGACTAACATACGAACATATTGCTAGCAACTTTATCAGTCTAGGCTCTAGTCTAGAGTATACTTCGTCTGGGAAGCGACCGCGACTCGAGGGCGAAGGGCGGGCGCCATGCCAGCCAATCGTTCCTGATATGACGGTCGATAACCCGGCATTTCCATTTTGTTGACAATTAAAATGGTATTCACTGTTTACATATCAGCTTTTAATTAAGTTACTGTTAATGCAATTAATTGATAAATGATTATTTATGATTTTAGGCAAAGGCGTGATTTCAAAACATAATAAAAGTTAGATTTTTTTATATGCATTAGTTTGTTTAATCCTTTGCTGATCGAAACCGTTTTGTTAATAATAATTATAAAGTTACAACTCAACATTAATATGGTTTTATTTGAAATAATTATTTGAATAATACCTACATAAATTATTTTTTTACGGCTACACTGTATGAACAAATCGTAAAATATTACCTTTTAAGTACGTAGTTATGTTCAATGCCGAAGAGATTACGAGTAGACTTGTAAACACATATAAAATACATAAATAAATTGTAGGTAGGTATGTAGATTAATATGTATTTGTATAAAAATAAACATTTCATTGCATTCTAGAAATATTTCGCACAGTTAAAACCGGTTTCCAGATTTGATTTTCCAATTCAAAGTAGTATGATAATTTGCATATCACGTGGTCCTAATTTCGAAAATAACCTACTAAGCAAGATAATATCTATTAGGATTTGTATAATTAGAAAAAATATTCGCATTCCTTACCAAACACATTGATTTGTATACCATCGCTTTTTATTACAGATATTATTAATTAACTTCTTAGTAGATTTAAACAATCGACATTTTCCAAGCTCAATATTATGTATAAACAAAATTAACCTGCATTTTAAAGCGCATTGTATACGATCTATTTACGCCTTTGTTTACGTACTGATTCTACAATAACGTAGGTACTGTTATAGTAACAGTTGATAATAGGTATCGCAATAGGAAATGCCTACATTTTGAATGGCAGAATAGTTTTAGAATAATTGTTGTTAAACACAATAAAATTCGTCATGTCTCTTGCTAGATAAATCTACCCCCATTTAATTAAAAAAACATTTGTTAAATGCAATTGTAAGTTGTTGTTATTTTTACCAAAGGGAAGCTCAATTAGTTAATTAGTAGGTTATGATGGTTATATTATCAATGCTTAGTCCGTTTCTTATGTTTAGTAACTAGCCCACGAACTTATTTAACAATTATAAATCGAAACCAGCCTTCTAACTAACAAAACTTACTTTTCATCTGCCATTGTTTACAATTTGAAGTAACGTAGAACACGATATTATCACAGAATATATTATAAGCTTAAATCTACTATCACATATTATTAATAGACTATTAAACAAGTCACTTGAGTTCGCGTATTATTTCCCGCGCGCTAGGGCATCGCTGCACACACACACCCGCTTTCGATCGTCGCCAGGCGGGTACTGACGAGATAAGACGGTTTTCACGCACTTTGTGATGTTTTCTCACTATGCTCGATCGTATGATAATTAATTATCAGGCCGTGTACCTTGGTTGGTGTAAACATGGAACACATAATAGGGGCGTCCATGTGATTGATTGAAACGGTTTGTAGCAGAATTTCGGGTATAGCAGCTGAACTTTAAAAACTGCCTTAAGTTCACATACCATGATTCCCACGGAAATTGTTAGATTTTTCAAACTAAAACTAGAAAAATATGTGCCTTATTAAATTAAATTACCTAGTTGGTAATAGACATTTTCTAGGCAGGAATCAAGTCTTTATCACATAAAACTAAATAAGACCTACGAGCATGACCTACGAACTACGACACGACCAAAGTTGCACTTGTGGTCAGTGTCGTAGTCTTAGAACCGTAGCAACGAAAACGTAGTCTACCGATGCAGCAAGAATACGTAAACGTCTTCGTAAATCTTTATACTTTGAACTTGAAACGTGGTTTATGCATTCATAAACATACTGTAGACTTTTTATTACTAGTGGCTGTTTTGCCGAACTAAACTGAATGATGATGCTATAATGTTTAAAGATCTCCAAATGTATGTACAATGTTCATCGCAATAAATCATTTCTCAGATTTTCCTTCTGGAAAAATAGCTTTATTTGCATCTTGAACGGTGTCGGAAAAATTAACTTAAAACATGTCATGCTTCTCTTTGCCTTACGCTATGTAAATGAGCGAGGATCCATCATTATCTAAGGTATTGCAATTTCTAGAACACAAGACAAGCCACGATGCTGGTTAAACTTTAACGTCTTTCTTTAGAAAAAAAAAAAAAACCAGCACATCCAACAGAGAAATATAAGTATTAGGTGTTGAGATTGTGGATTCAGAACCGAATCTTTTTTTAGTTTCGTCATGTCTGTCCCCCCCCCCCCCCCCCAATACAGCAAAAAGTAAATTCGAAATAAAAACGACTTACCCCATCGTGTGGGGTATCGTTAAAAAGGTATTTTTAAATACAACAAAAATTGCCTTGATACGATGTGGATCAAACCCCCCAGTCTCGAGATATATTAATACAAAGTTAAAATTAGAGCGTCCCCCCCCCCCTTAACTTTTTACAATAATTCTGAAATAATTCTGAAAAAAATGTGCTGTATACCTCCAAGTTAGTACTTTCAACGAAAACTATAGTTATTTTTATACAACTCGACCAACTAATGACGTGCAGTTGCCCTTACTAAATGGTGTTTCAAGCGGTCGGCCCATCTTATGGCTACGGAACCCTTCCGTGTCCGACACGCTCTTGGCCGGTTTTCTTTCGCATCGTGTCAGTTACATCGAAGTTTTGACGTGCAAAAAGACATTTTCACTTTAACTTTGCATCCTAAACGTAATTTAATACGTAGGTAGGCTCTAATTTATAATCGCAAGCTTGATAATAAAAACAAACTCTCATACCAAAATCCACGTTTTGGCATAACATTATCGTATTTTTATGCCCAGAATAATTACCCGAGAGTCGATAAACGTATTAGCCATGTTAGCGGGTACGCACGTGACAAGTTAAATGGTCGGAGAATTGGCCGATCATGACTGCATGACTTATCTCCCGGCGTGTTAATGAGCCAACACTTGCTTAATAGTTCATAGCGTCTGGTGTTAAATGAAGCGTTTTTACAAATTTTAGGCGGGCGTTTTAGAGTCGAAACACACGAGGCCTAAAATATTTTACGCAGTTTAGCGTGATAACGCCTGCAATGCATTTGCTGTTCGATATAACGCGTCGTAATTTCCACATGGAATTGTTGTGTCATCGGTAATTTTTTTTAATGCATGCTTCATCTCGTAATCTCGTTTAACTTTGGTCGCGTGTTTTTGGCCTAATATGTTTCTACACTTATAATATTTAAATACACGATATGTCCGCTTAAATCCATGGTGGCTACCTACCCCCAAGAAGGATCTTGTTGAAAGATTCGTGGTACTTAACGTGACTCGTCCCCGTTATGAAAAATAAGGGAGCACCGCAGGTTTTAGTAGGTAAGTATACCTACCTGATGGAGAGCAATATATTTACCCATCTATCGCCTGGCGATTGATACGCTTTTGCGCATGTTTAAAGCCCGATTTACGGCGAGAACCCTGGTAACCCTCAATAGCTATGGACGCATGAAAAAAAAAATGAATAAACCGCGTCATGTTTTTTGAATAGAGTAATTTATATGTAATAGTACTATAGTAACCCTCATCGATCAATGTTATCTTAGAATTGAATAAATTTTAAATTAACTTGGAGATAGATGAAAATGTGCGCTACATAATACGTTTTTTTAAGCTTTTTATTTAGGTCTAAATGTTTTATATTTAATAATAATAAATGTGTTGGACTGACACACCAATTGCCTAGCCCCAAACTAAGCTCGAAGCTTGTACTATGGAAGCTAGGGAACGGATAGACATACTTAAATACTTTTATAAACATCCATGACTCGAGTACAAATGCCGATGTTCATCACACAAACATTTGCCCCTAGCGGGATTCGAACCCGCAACCCTTGGTTTTGTAGCTAGGGTCTCTAACCACTAGACCAACGGGCCGTTAAATTTATTTTACTGAATCAAAGAATAATGTATTCATTGATTAATTTGACATAAATACTTACAATAAGGTTAGCTACGTGTAGATGTGTATTTAATAAGGTTTCAAATCCTACTACTATTATAAAGGCGAAAGTTTGTATGTGTGGATGTATAGATGTATGGATGTATGGATGTTTGTTACTCTTTCACGTAAAAACTACTGAATGGATTTGAATGAAACTTTACCACAATATTGCTTATACATCAGAATAACACATAGGATATTGGAAATCGAAATCCACGCGGACGGAGTCGCGGGCGGCCGCTAGTGATAAAATAATTATTTTATTAGATCATATGAGTGTGAAACTTGTGGACTGTTTTTTTGGCATGAAAACATTAAATACAACTTATTTACTCAAGCGGCACTTATCTGGATTCCTAAAGTGTTAAAAAATTTACTTCATCGTGATGTTCCAATTTCTTTATTCATTAACACGTACGCACAAAACGATCTACAAACGTGTAAAATCACGCGATTCGTCGGATCGCGCATTTAAAGCATTTCTGGTTTGATTTGGATAAACGCCAAATTCGGATCGTTTCTGTATAACGATCTATAATATAAATACAACGAGGTCGATGTGCTAGTTATATATGTTTGTTTGTAAACTACACGGGATAAAGTCCGACGGAGCATCTTCGTGAATGATGGCGAAACGTGGTAACAGTATTTTTAAATAGTGGATTTGCAGAGTCCTAAAGTAATGTGTGTATAAATAAACCATTACATTGCAAAGGAGTTTGGCAGGAGTTTAGCTGCATCATGGAAACGACGATTTTATTATGATTGATGTGTGTAATAAATTAGAAATAATTAATGATGTAAAGCATTTAGAATTAACGCACATCAGCAAATTAAATTGAATTTCTTTAATTTGTAATACCTCAATTGATTCAGAAAAATCGCATACCATGAGACAGTATGAGTGAGAGATGAGTGCTGGTTTGCTAACTAAAGAATAGCGAGAAATAAACTCCTATCATTAGTGCGGAAACATCGTCTTCTAACATTGTTGCCGACCACGTCAGCTCCGATTTATAGGCACATTGACAAGTATATAGATGTGGCCGAGATTAAAATAGAAGTCTAATAAAAATGTACGATACTCCTCAATTTAGATCAGGGATGACAACTGACTCATTTTTTAACGCCGGTAGATATTACACGGCACTGTTTTATTATAGTTCCCGTGCACACGGAAATCAGTTCTACAATATTAAGAAAACTAGGCATAAAATCAAAGTTTCAATAGTGGTGCAATAGGGTCCTCCTTAACACACGCCACCATATGGACGGTTAATAATTGGTAGGGGTATACATTAAAGGGTGCAAGGATTTTCTCTCTATATAATTTTCTGATCCGCTAGAGTCACTGCAAAAATCACCTCTTGGGCTCCCCTACTACAATCACTCCACTATAGTGCAGCCCGCTACCGCATCAGCACTGATATAGGTATGTAGGTATGTTTCAACATTATTTTATGGCATGCTTAAATTTAATTGCAAACGCTAATATCTCTTAGGTAAATATCTTTATCATATGCGACGATCGTCACTCGGCTGGTCCTGGTGGGTCACGCCGATGCACCATGTCAGATATCTGATAACATCAGCGCTGATACGGATTAAAAAACACCGGCCAAGAGCGTGTCGGACACGCCCATGAAAGGGTTCCGTAGCTAAAAGATAGCCCGACCGCTTAAGACAACATTTAGTAAGGGCAACTGCACGTCATAAGTTGGTCGAGTTGTATAAAAATAACTATTTATGATACAGAGTTCGCTATAGTTTTCGTTGAAAGTACTTACTTAGAGGTATACAGGACATTTTTTTCAGAATTATTGTAATAGTATTTCAAAAGTTAAGGGGGGTCCGTTTTTGCCATTTGGCTACGGAACCCTAAAAACGGGCAATTTTCACTAAAAATAGAAATTGTGCCGTGTACGCCAGCCTAGAAATTATAATAGTACTACCCCATGGGGTTATGAACCGACTAAGGGATTTTCCGTGGAGAAGGGCAGCAGCGTTCTACTTCTACCGTTGCTACTTTGCTTGATACGGTCACCAACCCAGGAGGGTCACTGTATCATCGTGGTGACAGGCATAACACTGGAAGAGGCCTATATAATTCCTGTTGTGGACTGTTACAGGCTGTTACAATACCTAGGTAACCGAATCGTAACGTATTTACGTTATAATTACCTTTTAGGCACCTGCTTATATTTTTGAGGGACTTATATTATTATATTAAAGTCACGGGACAGGATGATTCAAACTTTGTAAACGTTGAGATGAAGTCAGAATCCATCAATATACTTGATTTCTATGATGGCGGTCTTTTCCCGTTCTCCCTAGAAACTATATTACTGATCTAAAAATCTGAAGTGTTTGTTTGTTTTAACCAGGTTTTAACGCGCTAATATCAGGAACTTCTGGTCCGATTTGTAAACTATATTTCTGTGTTGGATAGTCCATTTGACGATGAAGACTTTAGGCTTTAGTATATACCTATGCGTGCGGAAACCGAAATCCACGCGGACAGCGTCGCGGGCGGCTGCTAGTGAGAGTGGCCGGAGGCGGCCGGTAGAACTAAACTCTCTTTACCTACCTGAAGTTATTGTATATTACTACTATTGCTGGTACAGTAAGAACATAATAAGTAACAAGTTTAGTCTCGCGTATTATGTTTTGGGATAATTTATTATAATGTTCTGACGGTATATCTGTAAATGTAAGTAAGTGCGAGTAGCTATTTTTTATGCTAATACAGTCATTCAACATGGCCGTCACACTCACATGACCAGACAGACGTTATCTTAATTGTTATTATTTGTACTCGGATCCACCGCTTGTATGTTCAGTATCATGAGAATGAACTATTAAATAAATAAATAAATTGATAGAGACTAACACACCAATTGCCTACCCCCAAACTAAGCTCATAGCTTTTACTATATTATGGGTGCTAGGGAACGGATAGACCAACTTACTTAAATACTTTTTGATAAACATCCATGACTCAAATTCGACTAGCGGGATTCGAACCCGCGACACTCTCTTTTGTAGCCAGGGTCTCTGACCACTAGACCATCGGCCCGGTCGAGTATTGTTTCGCCAAATTAAAAGGAGCGGCTGTTGAAAAAACTTAGTAGCTTTCCCTTGTCTCAAATATCTCGATATTTGTATGAAAGTTGACAATAAGAAGAGTGTTTACTCATCATGACTGACAAAAAAGCATAGCTAATAAGTATAATCACGGGTAATAAGGAACACCTCAAGAAGCCTTATGTTATTCGCAGTAAAGTTTAATTTCAAATGTTTCTGATAAGTGTATTTTGTCTATCCTTGGCAGAACGGCTGGGGGTTTTAAGGGGAATATTTTAAATAGTGAATCATTAATATCCATAAACAATATGTTACAACAACAACGTCAATAAACGTGAAATTTGCATTAAAATATTTTTTTTAAATAAAAGAGTAAGTTTTCCGTTAGTGTTTATAGAATGTATTTCTGATTCATATTAAATAAACGTAAATAAAATAATATTTCATATTACTTGGTGTTCAATATTTTTGTAACTTTTTATTGTACCTAATGAGAAAGTTTATAAACAGTAACATTTAGATAAAATAAGACACGTGATACAGTTTCACTTAGGTACATATCCAACGACTAAACATACACAAAATATGTACAATCAGTATATAAAATACATAATGCTATAGTTACCTATATTATATAAAATGCATATATCCTCCTATATTATATCTTGCATATACATAACATAGGGATGCGATACCCGATTGCAATAATATATAGTAGGATAACATACGTTTAGATATTAATAATTTATTGCTAGAGTTTATTATCCACCCACCCTATGTGTAATAAAGATAAATAGGACGAATTAACTTTATTATTGACAATAATAAACGACTTCTTTTATGAGGTAACAATAAAAATCAATGAGTCAATATCACAATTAATAAACTACATTATGTTTTACATACAAGTTACATTTAACTAAACTTTGACTTCAAAATGATGAATACGGATTTCTATTTATAACAGGGACTGAATATTTATTAGTACTATGTTTAATTATATTTTATGTTATTTAGAAACGATATTTTTACGCTAAAGAACAATGACACCTATTACATAGATTTAGGGAAAGTATGAGCATCTTACTTTTTTTTAATAGATATCATACACAATTTTTAAAGGTAAAGATATACTTAAATATAAACTATTTAGTCAAAGGCATATAATATAGTACAGGAAAAATATATAATAAGTGTATGCTAGACAATTTGCTTAATACTAACACTATTCTACTGCACTATCTATTTTGTCCGTGAAAGATGAAGAGAATTACTTTCTCAAAACTTTGTAACACTTTGTGCTGGAACCTCGAATACCGGTGTATGAGTATGAACATTGAACAGTCTTTAAATTTCAAGGAAAATAATAACCTATAAGTTTTAAGGCCTTCTACACTTTTCACTGGATTCAAATTTATTGTCATTGTTGGTAAACACATTTCTCGATGATGGCATAAGACACTACTCGATGGTGTTCATAATAAACTTGCTTTAGAAACAAGTATAGAAATATCATTGCGACGGACGGTGCGTCGATAATTAAAAGTTTAAATAATAATAGGTATCAATGCTTTTTCACTATTTCTACTTCTGTAAATTGTCACTTTTCGATTGAGATCGTTCTAATACCAAAACACGATAAGGCCAAAACGTCAAATTTCACGGGATAAGCTCATGACCGGCAGAACATTTAAAACGTCAATTCTTTCCAAATTCATAAGTTATCAAGCCGTTAATTCGAGCCACATTCATAGCAGCTTTTGAAGATCTTCACGAAGATCGCAAGTCATTACATGACTTAACAACAGCATCTCGATAGAAGTTGGTGTTGGTTTGAAGGGCTGAACTTTACCTCCATTTCATCGCTTTAAATGTGTTTTAGCAAAATGAAACCGGAGGTTACTTCCTCCTTCGCTCCGAAGTCCTTGTTCTGGTTATTTATCGTAACATCTACTTCAAACCTCCTCATACAAACTACTCTGTTGACCTCATCATTTTTCCGTCTCTCTCATCCATTAACAGAGTAATTGATAAATTGCACCTTACGTCATGGTAAGACGTCTTGTTTTCCAGTGGCACTCGATCTGCTGGCTACGTCTCGACGGCGGGGCCCTGGTAAGGGGCCTCAGGGCCCTGCTGGCGAGGCGGGTCGTCGTCTTCGTTGTCTGATGACGAGGTTCTTCCAGGCAGGAGGATGTACCTCGCTTCCCTGTTGAGAATGAGAAAAGGTACATTAAAAGATAATTTAGAAATATAATTATATTGCTCCAGTCATTTTGTGAGGATCAGCTAGGTAGAAATTGTAAGACGTTACACCAAATATTTCGAATCTTATAAAAGTATCAGCTATATCAGCAATTTTGTTGTACCTACCAATAGCATTTCTTTAATATATAGTAAACTGCTAGAAGTGAGATGCTGGAACTATGTTTCAGAATTCGCAATTTCTTTGTTACATACCTTCTGCAGCATCATATAGTATGCCACAGTTATACCTAAATTTTATCTGATACCCAAACGGCATAGTATTCAAGATCTCATTCGTAGCTCCCTTTCCGCGTAGCATCATGCATGATCATTTGTCGTATGCACCTATTGGTGAATGGATGCACTCTTGCGCTTTGACTAGGTACTACGAATTTTAGTGTGCAAAATGTATCTAGGAGAAGAAGCATTTCACTGATGTCTCAGATTAGTTCTGAATAAAAAAAAATACGCCTTCTCTGACGCGGAGCGGAAACATAACAGCTTCGCGTCCGTCGCTGTATTTTCATTATTAATATCCGCTCAGGACAGATCCACCCCGCTCGTACTGTTTCCATTGAAGCGGAACGGAGATTTCGAGTATAGTGATTGGTCAATTCGTGCTAAGCTTCTCTCCGCGTCCGTCAGTGGGAACGCAGCTTTATACCTATAATAAGTTCTAGTGTGACTCGATCGGAACGAAGGATATATAATAATAGTCGTAGAACCAGTACGGTGTTAAATGAAACATATGTGTATAGTTTAAGGTTCAAAACCTTTTTTTGCACAGAATATTGCAGCCCAATTTTAAATGCTAAGGTAAATGTTGGTTATTGGCCAACTGTATGCTTAAGGTAGGATTCGAACCCACTTTAAAATGAAGGCCCAGTACTAATGCTACGACCTGCGTAAGACGAGGTCACAGACGCAAAATTACATATTATCGATATCATGTCATTATTAGGATATTAATTAAAAGGCAGCAAAATCAAAAAACATTTATTGAATACCATAAAGCAAAAACCTTAAATACTAGTTCAAACTACTAAAGACTAATTATTACAATATTTGCAAGGTCAGATGAAGTATTTCATAATATCTTTATTATTTCATATCTTTCTTTTGACTAAGTCATTTTGGGGGGTCAATAAAAAATGCAAAGGTATTTTTGACACATTTTAATATAAAATGTGGGAATCATCACAGATCATTCAAACAATATGACCATGTCATTAACAACAGTTCATAACAATACATCAATCATTTTAAACAATAACATTGCATTAAACATTCAGTCTATACTTTTCAAACATGTTAAGGAATGTAAAATAAACCTGTTTAAAGAATAAAATATCCCCATAAATATATTTATTTACTTATTTACTGGAAAAAGGCCTCCCAAATAATATTAACATCATTTAGTTCACCAACGTCGAGAAACAAAAAATGTTAGTGTAAAACACCTATGGTGGGAATATTTTAAAAGGTATAAAGCTAGGCACTAATTTCCCTGTCATATCCTTAAGGCAAGCTGGTAGTCTAGCAAGTCTGTTTTAACTTAAATAACCATTACTATTAAATAACTACGAATTGAATTAACTGGTTTATTATATTGAACAGATTTTGCAAGACGTAAAATATCGTAAAAAGCTGAATAGTTTAAGACTTTAAATTAATATATAACAGAGCAGGCTTTAAATTAATATATTTTGCCGTGATTAAAAGTTTTTAAATTAATTCTGATTGTTTTATCTTATTTTGTTTAAGAATTAACGACCAGCGCACACTGTTGACAGTTAGTAGAACGTTTTTAGCAAGAATCAGACCCATCTTTTTCACTAGGCACAAATTGGCACGTGGCACCGCGATCGATTGGGGCCCCTAGACCAGTTTCTGGGGACCCCACGTTTACCAAACAAGAGCTTGAGAAAGACCCATGTGCCAAGGGGCCCTGAGCAATAACATGTATAGAGGTGTATACATACTCTTATGTCGAAGTAGTAAAGTTCATATTTCAATGTGTTTGTATACATGTTAGTGCTCATAACTGTACCTTGAATCATGCTATTATTATTACCCCGAATCATCATGTCAATAGAGGGAGTCACCAGTCCTACTAAATCTTTTCAATATTAAACCATAATGATATCAGCCTAAGGATTAAAAACTAAATTATAACTAGAAAAATGGCTTCGGAGTTGCAATCGTGTTACAGAGTCTTCTTCACATCTTCCCTTCTAAATCGTATTTCTTCTCTTCGCCGTTCCTACAAAACAAAAACATAATATAATTAATAACTGATTATTTCGTAGGTAAACAATATAGATAAAAACTATCTACAGTATTGATCTATTACTAATTATGTACAGTTGTCAGAAATTATTCTTTACAAACACAAAGAATAGAAAATCGTCTAAAAACACAAATAACCAAACACTACATAGACAAATAAGAAGTATGTATTATAAAACTGAACAAAAGTATGGCAGAAAGAAAACATGGTCGTTTGGATATGGCATGAATGGAACTGTGTTTTCAACTTATTAATTAAATTCAATGGTATTCACAAATCTTATCAGATAGCGCTATTACCAAACCAAGCAAGACTTACGTTTAAAAGCGAGAAAAAAGTAAGCAGATTCAAAATCAAATAGATATTTTCGTAGTTAACGTACGTTATTTTACTTATAAATGACAGAGATACCAAGAGCGAGACAGACTCTTACACTAGACATTATGCTAATTCTGAGTACATTCAGGGGTATTCAAGTTAGCCTGAGACTTCACCGAAGCGGAGATGTGGAAGCGGAGCGGAGATATTTCGTAACTATCTCAGAAATGAAATCTCCCACTCTCTCTCGGTGGAGTCACACACTTAAACGAGAATTCTACACTGTCTAGTTGATAACTAAAACGTTTAGTGCGCTGTTGCAAATACTAAAGTAATAACAAACTCCTTCACACGATTTCGTACCCTAAAACATATACCATAGCGACTTTATTTACCAAAATGGAATAATAAAAGTCATTTTCAATCTATCTACAACTACATATGTACTTGTATACATACCACGTAGTAGCGACCATAAAGTACTCTTCTCCGTCGCTCTTGGACACATCGGACCCTTCCTCACTACTGTCTACTATCACAAACGCATCCTCTCTGAAATTGCCAATCAAACGTTGTTTTTTCCTTTAGAAACATGTTTTAAAATCAAGATGCACCCGTTTTTGAAGCTCCATTTTCTGATTGGTCGAATCCCGATGGTAGCGGCCATGTTAATTAAATGCGTTCCGTTTCAAGCACGCGGTTATTTTGTAACAAGTTTGTTATTATCGAATTTTTAAATGTTTTTTTGTTTCAGTGTTGCCCATGTTTTCTTCTTTTCTTATGTTTTCGTTCTGTATTTTCTTTTGCTCTTGTTAATTTGGTGTGTTTTTATGTTTTGTTTATTTGTAATGATAAGCATGTTGTAACCTTGATCTTGGTTGTACTTGCGTCCTTTTTAAGTAAATCGTGCTGAATTTTATGATAATGTTTCCCTTAGTAATTAATGATTCTTTAAGGTTGATGTTAATTACGTCACGTGAAAGTTATGAAACACCCCAACTAGAAGCAGACCGTTTGCACATCTTTACATTAAGTACTAAGTATCTACATAGATACAAAACGGAAATTTTCCCAATATTCCAAATCCATGCTTGCAACACTATATGAATGAATTCCGATATACTGTAGAGTGACACAATGGGTAATGCTTTTCGATGAGACCATCGTTGTATACTTGTTTCGTTCCTTTCTTTTAGTGCTTTCTCCATTGTTCCGTATCATTCTCTCCATCAACAACCAGTGACAAATCCACTTATAAAATGTGTCCATCCATGTATTTACGCCATGCAGTTGACGTGTAGAGACATAATCTCGGGTCCAATTTGAGTTAACATTTGCAAAACCTGAGTTTTTGTGAACCCACAAGCAATAACATAGTATGTCATCACATATTGTTTATTCTCCATGGGTATTGTAGGTTTCTTGTCATTTGTTTTTATTCATGCAGTAGTGTAGGACTTTGTGTGTTTTTCAGAGAAGTTCACCGATCTTCGT
Organism: Nomophila noctuella; assembly: GCA_958496325.1. Taxonomy (NCBI): domain Eukaryota; kingdom Metazoa; phylum Arthropoda; class Insecta; order Lepidoptera; family Crambidae; genus Nomophila; species Nomophila noctuella. The sequence goes on along the minus strand of OY292487.1, from coordinate 16,371,219 downwards.
AAAGAAACGTAAGTGGAAGTGAGAATAAGTAAAGACCCGTAAGTTATGAGGAAAGCTTAACAACTAAGTTAGTAGTACCCAAACCCACACCATGCTAGACTGCAAAATAAGATTCCGCAATCCTTCACACAATAAATTTAACATAAAAATAATTTCCATATAACGTAAAGATTGCTACAAAGTGTAGTTAGTCTTTATTTCTTTAACTAAGAAAACTTATTTTATCTAAGGAATAGGTGGGATTCGAACCCCACCCCTCGATATCAAGGCGGTTGCACTACGAATAAATGTTGTCATTACTACCACCACCTATTCAATTTCATTCTATATCCCTAATATAGAAATTTGCTATCAAAATATGTTTTTTTTTGAGTATTTACACTCCAAATATATGTATCTAGATTCATCTTATGAATCACCGAGATCTAGGCAATCGTCTGGCTGTATAATAATATCGGATGCTAAGAAAAGATGGATTATTCTGACACACCAACCACCACATTACCTCACTTCAACAAAACCCAACCCACCTGTAAAACACATAATGCTGGAGCATGAAGAAGACATCGAAGATCAGACTGAACAGGCCCAGGCCGAACTTGGTGAAGTCCCCGAAGAAGGAGACCCAGTCGTTGTAGTTGTACGCGTTGAGCGCCATCTGCAGGACGGAGAGGAAACCGCCCACGAAGTCCAGGAAGATGTTGCCGATCGACCAGCCCACGGTGGATTTGCGCTTGTAGTTCATGTACGCCTGGAATGTGAAGACGAAAAGTTTCATTAGCTATATTTAAGACAGCAGAGATAGAGATAGCGATCTTATGGGAAGAGATTATTGTGCAAATGGACTTGACAATTCTTGCTTGGTGGCTTGCCGTTAAACCTATGTTTCTTGTTAAACGACGGTAAGCCGGTACCGGTACCGGGACGGTAAGTGTCTCTGTAATTCCCCACACGAGAAACAAATTCTTATAAAAGTCCAAATGCGCTCTAATTTTATTAATTCATGCAAAGTAGCTAGATAACTGCATATTGAGTTTTTCTGTATCTTTAAATAAGTTTTGAACAAAACAATTACCCACTTTGGACTTTTCAGATCATGTCAATTTGCGTTGGCGAAAATGAGAATAACAGTAAGTAATATAAAAATGGATATTGTAAGAATAAACTTTAATAAATTCTTGTTGTTTCATTCCTTTTCGTGTAGGCTATGTTAGCCATTTTTCTGTTCATCATTGTGTACACTTATCGAACCAATAGTATAATAATAAGCACGTGCGACTTACCTGCGGCACATACTTGATGAGCGTGATGGCAAGCTTGATGTAGCTGCAGTAGTAGAGGAAGTCCAGCCACGCCAGCGTGCCCGCTGCTCCCAGCGCCGCCGTCACGCAGATCGCCAGGCCGCATAGCGTCACGAAGCCGCGACCGAAGCGGGACACGCGTTGGTCGTCGCGCTGGAAAGGAAGATGAGCATACGGTAAACGTCGTAAACGTACACACACACACACACACATACAATCACACAAAGATATTATATAATTTTGCCAAAGACCAGACTTAGACGAAGAGGATTAATCCGGCTCGAAGGACCAATGTTTGAGAATTCGATCCCCTTTTTTTTGTATGGGAAAAGCATCCTAAAAACATTACCAAACTTTTCAAAGACCGGTCTTAGACGAACAGGGTTATCCGGCTTGAAGGACCAATGTTTGAGAATCCGATCCCCTTTTTTTTCGTAGAGGAAATGAATTCTTAAGATTGCATTGTATGGTGAACGATAAAACTCAATGGAATCTCTTCTAATATCCCCCAGTCGTTTCTTCATAACGACATTCATGGGAAGAAATATTACAATACTATTAAATTCACACATAATCGGAAAAAGAACTCAAGTATGTAATACCAAATGTTTATACAGAGTCCGATAAGCTCATAGATGAATCATCAACAAATACTTCATCGAATGAGTAAAGTGTAATGATTTAGAAATACTTCACTTATTAAACATTGCATAATGCACTGTTTGTATGAAACCGTATTATGCAATTCAAAACATTCATCGACAGCACGATTAATTGAACAAATACAATGTCGGTGCTATGGTGATAAGAACGACCAAGGACGAGTGCAATGAGAAAGTATTTTTACTGACTCAACTTCATTTGATTTTGGATCATTCTTATATTTGACTAGCGGTCCGCCCTAGCTTCGCACGGGTGCACACGCAACTACTTTCCATACCGGGGTCAAAAGTACCCTACGTTCACCGGGGATAGTGTAGCTAGCCGACAGTGAAAGAATTATTCAAATCGGTCCATTAGTTTTTGAGATTATTCGTTACATACAAAAATACAAATTTTTCCCCTTTATAATATTAGTGTAGATGTAAATGAATGCATAGCAAGTTATCGTACTTATGTGGAAAGTTATTTTGTAAATGAATGTTTATTAAATTCCCTTATAAAATATACTGCACGGTACTATCACTTAACTATCAATTCACTCAATTGATATAATCTAGGATACTACTTTCTTTCTCTCTATCTTTTATTCTATCAATATCTCTTCCCTCTCTCGCACATTCTTAACCCTACAAGGCACCTCGTTCCATATGTGGAACACGAAATTAAATCGTTCCTATAGCTATTTAATTAGGAGTAGCGGCTCTTTTGTCATCTTATTAGAAGCTTGTGACATTTAGCAATGTAGTAATACAAATTTTGACCTAAACACGTCGTTTGTTTTTATGTAATAGTGCATTCGGTGTGAAATTTTGGGGAAAGTGAAAATTTCGTCGTTTGGTTGAATTTAAAAATATAATAAAAATAGAAATCAAATAGCTTTTACTCTAAAAAAAATCTGTGTGGTGTAAAGATGTGTATATTTTGCAGAGGTAAGTTGTTTTTTATATTACAATAGCAAATTTATGAGAAAATCATATTTTTATCTGTGTTCCACATACGGTACGTTGAGCTTTAGTTTGAGTTTTTCTTACACGTACTAACGACAACTTACTTTATGAATACTTTGATTTTATTGCAGGTAATGTCGCGAAATTTTCATACCAGCTGTATTGTGAAGGAAAACATCGTGAGGAAACCTGCACACTGCGAGAAAGTGTGTGAAATGGAGAAGAGAATGACAAACAGCTCTATCGAAATTGCTATGAGAGTTGTTGTGTGTTTAATTTCATACAATGATTACGAGACCCTCAGGTATGAGGAATACGACTAAGGGAGGAGGAGGAGGAATGTCGCGAAGAATAGAATTTCAGACCCTCGGCCTAGAACGAGATGTAGTAGAAGAAACAATGGTGGCCTAGTGGCAAGGACCGCGCCTCACGTACGTGAGGGCCGCGGTTCGAAGCCGGGTTCAAACATCTGGATTTTTTTTTAATCTATGTTTGGATTTGTGACCAAAGCTCAGCGGTGAGCGAAAACACTGTGAGAAAATCTGCTCTCTCCGATAGTTTCTGACTTTAGTTCAGTTAGAACTGAATGTGTAACCATGATCCAATGCTTATGTTTGGTTCCTTTCTAAGGGTTACGAAGGTCTGATGGCAGTCACTTCACTGTTATAATCAGACTCTCCAACTCCTGGATCATTATCAAACGGACCCCGCACAGAAACGCGATGAATGCTAGGAAGATGAGCCTAGTACATCAGGAATGACTTTAGGGACGACTACCATGTACCATTACACAATTTCGAGCACCAAGGCGATCATCTTCTATGGGTAATGTAATCGGTACTAGATCTATAATCCCTGGTTCTATGACTGAAAAAGACAACCATGAAAATATCCTGGTTGCAAAGGAAAATCACTCATATCTTGAGTAAAATGGCACGTAGATCTTTGCCTAAATAAATACATACATTAATTGTATGAAGTAGATCATTTTATTAATAAAAAATATCAAAAAGGGAATTATTTTAATTTAAAAAACTAAAAAATAAATAATTATTTAATTTTCTTTCAAAAATAAGTCTTAACATTGAAAAAGGTAACTATTTCCACAACAATTCACTTGTACTAGTTTAAAACCAAAAAATATAGTTAAGGCTCAGTGTACCGTATGTGGAACCGGAATAAAAACTTGTTTTTTTCCTAAAATATGGATTTAATAAAATTTTTATAATTTTTCCTAGGCTTCTGATCACCAGTTACAAAAAATATATTTTTGTCACGAACTAGAAAAAAATTGAGCCTTGTAGGGTTAAAACAAACATAAGCAACAACAACACCTGACAGAATGAGAGTTATAATCAAATGAATTCTTACCTCATAAATAAAGCACTGCGTGATTGTGATAAGCGTGGCGAACGCGGCGTGGAGGGAGAAGAACACGTCGTTCAGCTGCACCGGGTTCAAGCCCCGGGGGTGCCGGCTGAAGTACTCACTCTGAAAATAAGACATAATATTGCTAGGTATATCTAATACACCATGTATTTTGACAGGCCCGTTGGTCGAGTGGCTACAAAACCAAAGGCCGCGGGTTCGAATCCCGCTAGGAGTAAATGTTTATGTGATGTTTGTTCTCGAGTCATGGATGTTTATAATTTAAACGGATTTAAGTATGGCTATACCTTCCCTAGCAAGCGTCCATAGTGCAAGCTTCGAACTTATTTTGGGGCTAGGCAATTGGTGTGTCAGTCCAATGAATTTATTTATTTATGTATGTATTGTTGACATCTTGATTTAGTATAATACGTAACCTCAAAACACTGCTGCGATTTGAACTCCTTTGGGTGATAGGTTTGGTTGACAAAACGTAATAAGGCAATTGTATTCTAGCTGTTCATAACAATCAGGTCAAATGTAAATGAAAAGCATCCAATTAAATCATCAAAATAGACGGTTAGGCACCTCGGTCGTTGACATGATAAATTAATCCAAGCTGCTTTGTAAGAACTGCATGTATAACCTGCATTTATTCATTACTTAATTTATTTTTCTATTAACAGCCGCCCGCGACTTCGTTCGCGAGGATTTTGGGTTATCCTATGGGAGCATTTAATCGGGATAAAAAGTATCCCATCACCTAAGATAGACCATACTCTGTCTTTATACCAAAATCCGTTCAGTAGTTTCAGCGTAATTGACGGGCAAACAGCCAAACAAACAAACTTTCACTTTTATTATATTAGTATGATTTATTTCACAAAAATTAACTCATGTTTAGGCGTAGCGTAGAATTTGCCGTCTTACACTTTTTTTAGGCGTTAGGTTAAATTATTTTAGGCAGTGGCAGTGTGAAGTTATTTAGACCTTATTTTTAGCTTAATTCTCACAAAATATCACAAAAACCTCACCTGAATCTCCTTCGAGAAGTACAGTCCACAATTAAACAGCGAGTACAGCGTGAATCCCATGATGTTCAGAGCCAAGAAGTCAAAGTTGAGCCCGACGACGCTCTTCCGCTTGAAGTTGATGTAGATCTGCGGGTAGAAGGAGACCGACCAGGCCGCGAAGTAGATCCAGCCCATGATGTACGAGATCACGCTGATGGCGCGGGAGTGCATCACGGTGATGCGGAGGAATACGCTGTCCAGGCTGTGAGGGCAAAATGGTACAGGGTGAGCAAGGAATCTGGAATGCTAATTAGGGATGAGTGAAGAATTGGAATGAGACGTCATTGGATGAAAACTGAACAATCCATGTTAAACCAACTTCAAGAAAGGAGTTAGTTTGTTTCATCAACTTCTTTATTTCTTTCTTTATTGTTAAACTTAACTGGTGTAATGGTTAGACCAATACACCAGTTAAGTTTAACAATAACAGGTTGCGGATTCGATCTCCGCACATGAAGAACATTTGTGAGGATGAACATTATGTACGTTCCTGTTCTAAAATCTGTAAGATAAGTGCATAAGCTTCTTATTACGCAGTCAGATCAGTGAAACTGATGACAGTTATTTATTGATTTATTTGATCGTCAGACTCCTACAGTCTACTAGGACTACTCAAGCTTGACGCTACGGATCGATTCACATACGTCTTACAGAACTAATTTAACAAAATACTTGTGTTTGAAAATTGCATAGCAATAGCATGAACCATCATATAGTAAACTAAAGGGTCTGCTAAAGTAAACTTAAGGGACAGCTAAAATATGTTAAAATAAATAAGTTTCCAATATTAAGATAATTTAATCAAAGTTCACCTAGTGACATAGTTATCAATGGGCGAGAAGGTAAGGTTACGAGTCGACAGTCCCTACAACAACAAGTTACTAATAACATGACTTGTAATTTATTGACCCTATTTGATTTGTGTTACTAAGCTACGGTTTATCATAGAAAGACAACTAGCGGTTGCGTTATCTTAAGAAAAGTCATACAGGACTGTGACTCTTGTGTTTGTGTAGTTGTTGATGTTCATAAATGGCAGTCATCACTTACTATAAGGTACACTTTGTTCGATTGCCTCTCGACTATATGTCACGAGATCAATAAGTAACCCATTTCTTCCCGTCGGTGTCGAGCTAATTAAACGGGCAGAAGCGTTCTTCAGTGTATAAACCTACCTATAAATATTTAAGAGAGGTAGAGCTTTGTGGAATGAGCCGTTCGTCTAGGGGAAGTACCTCTACCTCACAGAAGATTACAGTGAAGTAGGGCTTTGTTACTGTTTTGCTGTTTCTGCTGGCGAGTAAGGTCGCCAGAGTTCAGTTGAGAGGGTATAGGGTTTTAAAGGTAGGCAACGCATCTGCGACCGCTGTACAGCTGTTTATGTCCATGGGAAGCGGTGATCACTTACCATCAGTTTGCCTCCATCATACTATTGTTATGACTCTTCTGTTGGGACGCCTAACTCCAGCATTGAAATGCTACAGGATACAGTATTTAAGTATGTCTATCCGTTCCCTAGTTTCCATAGTCCAAGCTTCCAGCTCAGATTAGGGCTAGGCACTTGGTGTGTTAGTCTAACTAAAGAATGTATGATGATGGTGCTCACTTGACAAACCCGGTGGGCGTGACGTTGAACGTGACCTCCGAGTGTCCGGGGCTCTTGCCCAGCGCGCAGACGTCGTGCGTGATGGTGGCCGTCGCGTTGGGCTCGGGAGCACCCGGGATCTCGATGGTCTGCGGCACGAACTGCACTATGTCAGGGTGCTGGATCTGAGCTGTCACCTGCAGCGTTGTGTTGTATTCGCCGCTGGAAATGTTAGGTGGTATAGAGCGGACGTTTGAATAATATGAGACGAACTACTACTTGAGATCGGAAAAATTGCCATTTAGTGTTTTTGAGGGTCACTGTAATTCTCCGAAAGGGGTATGTTACGTTTCACCGGAATTGCCACAGAATTAATTGAATAAAGAGTTCAAACATTTAGTCGGACAAAACTTTCGGAAAATTTCCATGGTATCGCAATTTCCTGAAATCTTACAAATGGTCAAGACCTGAGTTGTTTTAAGGGTTGGCAAAATACATTTTAAGGGCAGTTAATACGTGTTTAACAATGACACTTACATTTGGACCAGTTTGAGCAAAAACGTCTGGTCGACGAGTATATTGAGATCTGTCACATCGACGTACATTTTCTCAATCTGGGAATGTGCGCTTGGTAAACCTGAAATTTAAAAATATCATATCACCACTGTATTACTAATTATTGGTAAACCCAGTTTGTCAAAAGTTTAATTCAGGTATTTCTCTCTTCATTTATTTCTTTAAACTGACACGTACTAAAGAAGTGAATAAGAATAATACAGCAGCATGAACCTGATTAGAATTGTATTATAAAATTGAATATTTAAGGCAGTCTCTAATTTTAGGTAGATACAATAAATTTCAGCACTTACCTAATGTCAGCATAGTGATGACGGTGTAAACAAAGCATGTGCTTATCCTATGACTAGAGAACCCCGCGGCTTTGCCCGGGAACAATACTGGGTTGTGGCGCGCCATATTGCTAGTCTGCTGTTTTTATCTGTGGGCAAAGAAATAACCACGTTAAAACAAACATAGGAAGAACATACTTAAATTAATTTACAAAATGGACTCGGTGTGTCCAAGAAACGCCCGATCCATTTACAAAATTAATCCATTAAAATCATACTCTGAGTGATCACATTCGAAAACAATATTATTGATTGCCTTGATATGCGGATGCAATATAATATGTATTTATTAAGGTTCGTCTATGGACCAGTAGACAAATCAAACGGTGGGTATTTAGATATTTCAATAAGCCAAGTATCTATTTGACATACGAGTACCATTACCTGTAATAGCTAACTGCCGAACGCTACTTACGGAGTCAGAAAAAATGTCAAACAAAAGAATAGCAAACGTTTGTACATGTTTTCATAACCGTGTAATTCCACAGGTGCAATAAAAACCTGTGCGATTTATATAATTTCTGCGATAAAAAATAACGAGTATAGGTAACTACGAGTACACGAAGGGGACTGATAGTTCGCTTTATGTCGCTTTTAAAATTATACGCTATTTGCATTTGAAATTACACATTGGTAAATTTTGTGCGGTACGCATATTCGTAATTATACTCCATGTCTTGCTATTATTTTATTGTTACATCTTTCTAAGTAGCTTGAATAATTAAGAATATTGTAATTCCTTCATTAAAATACACTTATCTCGTAAGCATCCTATGATGCGTAAAATACGCAACTAAATGAAAAAAATAATGTCAAAATACGCTTATCTTCTTTTTTGTGTATTGCATGTGATCTAAACATATAGGTATGCAAAAATTAATCAGTTTTGTTCTCGACATTTTATTAAGATACATACAAAGAAAGAAATGTAATTAATTACTCGTGAAGATGATCCTTTGCATCAACTTTCTTTGTTCTAAATTGAAGTTTATGTTTGTACCTATGATGAAACTCAGTTCAAAACCTGGTCAGGTGGTCATGTATCTCATCAGGTTACCGCAAATTGAATACCAATAGGCCCAAGCCCAAGTGCATCAAACGGGATATTGTTTTTGCACTGCCCGCTAACGGTCAATAAGATTGACACGACCACACGGCCGCCGATGCACGTGCCTCCGACTCGCGACACCTGTTTAGATTTCACGATTAACCGTGACAATGTTACCACTAGTTACTGAGTGGTTTAACTACTTCCTGAGTGCAAAATACAAAGTTATTGCGTTGGTAGATTGATTGTGATGGCTAGAAAAATGTATCAACTTATTCAAGTGTTTGTGAGAGGTACATTGTAAGTCGGATCACTATCATGACAGTCTGTTATTATCGAAGATGTCTAAGTTTTAAGCACGGCGAAGAAAAAAGATCATTGATGTCGATTGTAACAAAATTATTTGCATTAATTAACGCATTCAACCTGACTTTGATAACATAAAAACTTAATTACACGTTCGCGACTTGATCACCTTATTCAACACGCAGAAGGTAATAGATATATGTATTAATGACCTTAATAAACTTGACCTCAACACCAGTAAAGACCGTTAGAATTAAATAAGTATGGTGCATAAGCAATGTATTGCCATTGGAAATTTTCCCATTTAAAGATATATGACACCATAACAAAATATGGCAAGAAGCCACCCTTCAGATAATGTGTTTTCTGTAGTATAAAATTTCCCTCTTCAATGCATTATATTCCCATAATATTCATTACTCATACGCGGTACGCATATGTTACATTAAAGTTTAATGGTATGAAATCTGAAATTCGATAGCAAGGCTTTCTTTAGAAATTCTATACTTACATGGATAATAAGATACTTTCTACATTTATGCATTATAGTCATAGATATCAGACATATCAATATAACCTGTGTTTCTAGTTACAAGTGCACAGTTACATATAATTGTGACAAGAAAGTTTGCCTTGCAAACTTCGCAAAACTCTCAGCACATATTGAAATACAGTTTTATTTGAGTCCTAGTCCACCGAAAGATAGAAAGAACATTCAACCGAAACTTCAAGTAATGTTGTTTAAAGCTTTTTTCATAATAATTACGCTACCCGCTATATTATTACCTGAACGATTATAATATTAACTACCCTATCGATTGCAAACATTACCTTTGCCCTACAATGACAGCACACTCTATTAAATTACCTTTTGTCAAGGTAACACGTCTCTGTATGTATGTACCCTCAAAGCACTTGTAATCTTAATAAAATAAACTGTTCAAGTGTCCAATTCGTCTGCGGCCTTGAGATTTGGACTCCTTGCCCTATCGTCCTAGCAGGAACTCTACATTAGATAGGTCGTCTCGGCGGCCTAAAATTGTGTCAGTAGTTGCAACTTGCAACTGTAGAGCGTCTCGAGTATAAAAATCAGTTTTTAAGTTTTTGAAGAAGTTTTCAATTTAATGAATTGCCATCGAAGCATTTTAGACGTTTTAATATGAATGGCCAAACAAAACGAGCAAAATGTTTAGTGATAAGAATTCTCATTAAGTCTAGACAAGCTCAATACTCATTAACTATTAAAACGAAGATTAATAAACTTTGCAATTTCCATTTGAATTTTGTAAGCCGTGTGCAGCGTAATTTGTCAGTCGATTACCCAAATGAAATGCAATACGGTAAATATAATTATTTCATACAGTATCCTCAATTACAGCGTAGACACCAGTAGCTCATCGATAAAACATGATAATGAATACAAAACGATCCAAGATAATATGGCGATGATCACTGACCACATTAAAGTCGGTAATGGTAACGAGACCACTAGTGAGTCCCCATTACACGGTATACTTAAAGCCCCGGTTTGTGGTACAATAAAAACTGGTCAATCGAAGTACGCAGTATCGATGAAAGCCCATCGATTCTGACCTTTATTACGAAGGCAATAAAACATTTGGAGGCCAAATGTTGGTAAGTTATGCAACTGACGTGGTGGTGAGTGACTGCAACATCTGAATTTATAAAATAGTACCGATTTTCTCACGGGGACAAGACTATCAATGTGATTGAAAACACTGCTTTACACGCAACAAGCATCGTAATGGACGAACAGACTACATTACTGTTAGTAAACAAACAACGATTTTTTCACAATGTTACGTGAAAAGTTATCATTAGCTTCAACTGAGATGTTTGCACAGGGACGTTTAGAATCAACAAAGTATTTGTAACAATTCTTCTACATTTTGGCACATCGCCGCTGTCTATTTTTTTAGACTCAGATGAGACAAGGAGATTTAATTCGCACTTAAACATTTTGAACCTAATTTTGGAAATGTGGGCAAATTTATTTAATATCAAATCAAATGCCTTTCAGTAAGGTATAGAGTGTAATAATATGCTCAATGACAAATACCAAAATATCACAGCTTACCTTCAGATCATTATGATAATGGTTGTTTCGCTACACCAATTGAAATAAACAAGGCGACAAGAGGAAGAAATGTTAGGTCGAAATCGACCGTGAAGGTTACACTAAGCGTCGCGGATAATATACATAACAATGATAAATGCTAAGTATGAATAGATAAATCAAATTGGATTTTCCTTTGAACGAACAAGTAAAGAGACAGATGTAACGTTTGTATCCAATTTAACAATAACATTCTGAAAACAGATATTTCCTTGGTATTACATTTTCGGGTGTTTTCGGTAAGTACGAGACGTTTTGTACAATTAACATTACAATAAACTTCTTTAAGTTGAAATATAGCATAAAAACCCATTCTTGTCAATCCTCAGTAGTCCTTTCAAGGATCTTTTGTTAACTTGTACCAATGTTTGTAAACGTGGTTTTGCAATAATTTGTTATCGCCCATACACATAAAAGTCCAACATTAAACATTATTATTACAGTCATGTAATACAAAAAACGTCATTAGCATTATACACCTAGTCATTGAAATTCTATGAAAAACATAATAGAAAGAAATCGTAACAATAGCGTACATAATTAATCATTGACATCGACACATAAAGTATGTGTTTACTTAGTTTATTATACATGGAAAAACAGATGTTTGAGTAATTGATTAAACACAAGACGAGAAACTTTCCAAATAAATATTTTTATTAACTCTGTTATATCTACCTTCACACTTTTTGACGCAATATGTCTATCATGAATATCTTCACAATGTAAGTTTCGCTTTTTATCGCAACCGTAAAAAGTATATTATAATTTTACCATGCACGACGGTCGATTTACCGTAACTCATTGAAAAGTAATAAACATTCTAAACTCGTCATTTCTTTGAATTCAACTGTTTATACAAATGCAAAGTGTAATCAAGTACCTAATTCAAATAGTATTTTTCTACCACAAAACTTTTTAGGGTTCCGTAGCCAAATTGCCAAAAAAAACGGAACCCTTATAGATTCGTCATGTCTGTCTGTCTGTCTGTCTGTCTGTCTGTCTGTCCGTCAGTCTGTCACAGCCACTTTCTTCCGAAACTATTAGTACTATACTGTTGAAACTCGGTAAGTGGATGTATTCTGTGAACCGCAACAAGGTTTTCACACTAAAATAGAAAAAAAATAAAAATAGTGGGGGGTCCCCATAGTCAAAACTGAAACTCGAAATATTTTTTTTGATTGAACATAAAGGTGTGGGGTATCTATGGATAGGTCTTTAAAATTTATATTAAGGTTTCTAATATCACTTTTTTCTAAAGTGAATACTTTGGGTGTCATACCCTTCCAAAGTGGAAAAAAGTGTGTACCCCCCCCTCTAACTTCTAAAATAAGAGGATGATAAAACTGAAATAATTATAAAATGTACATTACCATAAAAACTACCAACGAAAATTGGTTCGAACGAAATCTATTCAGTAGTTTTTTTTATACGTCAAAAATAGAATTTGTACGGAACCCTCAGTGCGGGAGTCCGACTCGCACTTGGCGAATTTTTGTTATTGTTTTATATTACGAACATGTGAAATTTAAGAAACAGTACAACATAACTCGGTTTTTTAATTAAATTCCATGTCATACCAAAAAAACTTTTGTTTGTTCTAATACAATATGGACACTTTGTCCAAGATAAATATTTATTTTTATTTTTATTGTTAATTACAAAGTTTAGCGGGAAAACATCGTTTATTCAAAACGCGGACAGGTCACAATCAACATAGGCCGGACTCGACTAGGTTTGTCAAGGTAAGTCAGTTTGAACTACACGGTGTACTTTAAAGATTTGAGCATGCTGTTAAAGACCATAACTACGAGTATAATGAAAATCACTGCCTACTTGTAAATATTTTGCATTCCACTAAAAGTCAAGTGAATAACAAGAACCAACTTCTTTGAAAGAAATTCGGGCCATTAGCAAAGTAATTTGGTTTTTCTTCCATCTTTGACAGAAACTGCCAAATTTTAAAAGAAGCTCATTTGGTGGTTCCAAAAATAATATTGTTGTTAAAGTCTCCTTTATACCATTGGCTTGTTTTACCATTGTTGTTTTGTTTGTTTTAAATAAGCCAATGTAATGTTTTTTATTTGTGTGTATCACTTAATTTCCCTACATCTAGGAATGCCGGAAGAGTTGGCGTAGTTCTAGCAACTACGCAAAATCGAATTCCACAACTCGCTAACATAAATCCAACCTCAAGTATTCCATGAAGTGAACTGACAAGAAGCTGTTGACATATTCTTGAATGAAAGCGGCCGTGGCTTTCGCGACACATTAGGCAAACCTTGGAACTGGTTCTATACTACCATACCATAGCTGTACACGCATTGGAGCACCTTATCCCCTTGTGTTAAGAACCATTTATGAACAAGGTTATTCGGTACAGTACGGTCAGAAGAAAAAATGCGATGTGAACCGTATGCCACTGAGTTAAGAGTGATAATGTTCAAGTGTTTCTTAGATAGGTGGGTCGATGGCCGATGACTGATCCTGATATACTTGATTCGCCGAGTTTCGTTTTCATCTATTACATGTAACAGCCTATTTACAAGCTAGACAGTATAATGGTTTGTATAACACGCTGGAATCTCGGAGCGTGGGTTTCCAAGTCCAATTCCTGAGCTGGACAACATTTTGTGTTTATTGATAACTTCTTTAGTCAATGAAGAGCAATATTCTAGTTAAATTTGTCGACCGTGATCTTGCAATTTGGACAAGAAATGAACCAAGGAGTATTCTTAGATAAAGTCTGTGTTTATTCCTTAAGTGACCCGAAAAGTTAGGATTGTTATTTGTTTGGCTAAACGGGTTCGTCCATTTAATCTTGAAGACTGAGGTTCACGTCCGATAGACGGTCAACGAGATGTTTTGTAGGATAAACATAGCTCATAAGACATTTGTATAGATAAGAATATTATTATAGAAAAATAGGTATAATTTAAAAGTTTATCCCTGTAAGTTCACAAAGTATTTATTAAAACATTGGACATAACTATCATCAATTCAGTTTCCAATACAAATATCTAAGAAATGCCTTACTGAACGAACATATTAAACTGGTATAAAATGTTCATGTGTATCTTTCTTCTTTCTAAATGTTGAATACTGGCAAAATATTGGGTAATCCTTAAGGAAGTTATGTCACTATTAATGACATAATACAATATTAAGACTATTACGAAACGGAAATAAAAATAAAATTATGATAAACAATGTTAATAGTTTGTTAATCATACTATAAGAGCAAGACATTAACTTTTCTTCCGATAATACTGCAAGATGGAAATAATATTGTTTTAAAATACAATATACTTACATAGTTAGTTTACAAGTTAGGATTTTATGCTCAGGTTGAACGAATTCCAATTTAATGAATAGGTAATTAACTACTAAGTTTGCTATAACTTGGTGCATCGAAGTAACAATTACTACTCACGTGGCCTCTACAAATCAATAAAAACAGTAAATAACATCTCATTAAATATATTACATTGAGTGACAAACTAGTAATAAGTCCCGCTGTTAAGTACCCATTATCGTTTCCTATTTTATGGAGCGAAATATTTCAAATTATCGTAATTGTAAAAACAAAGCAGGAAATTACGTCTCTGACCAAATAAGTCTTTAAAACTGAGGGACAACTTTCAAATTTCCAAGCAAAAATTGGTGGTTTTTTGCAGTCAAAACCAGCTTTATTGGCGGCATTGCATTTTCGTAATTACTCATCTCCAAGTTCAGTTATGCAATTTGCGTAATTTCAATAATCATACCTTGAGAAGTATCCATCAAGTTGACTATGCCGACATAAATGAATTCCAATCTTTTTACCAATACGATTACGTCTTAATAGGCCAAGAGTTGATTTTTTGTGTAATACTGCAGTATAATTACTTGAAATTAAGCACTCATGGTTCAGAGAAACCGTTTTTCAATAAAATTATGCAAAAGATCGTCTGATGCTGATTGATTTGCTGACTATCACCAAAATCTCGCTTCGACGTTACTAAACGTTGTGACCAAAGTCAATGAGGCATCCTTCTAGTAGCTGACCATCAAATAACCCACTACCGCCAGCGTATAAAAAGACGGGATATGCATTTATTGAAAACCAACTGCATTCAGTTATTACAGTTAATTGTGCGTAATGATCCATAAAGATAATTATGATACGCAGTCACAACTAACTGCTTTCACAGAAGATCCGGTCTAATAAACTAAGAATGTAATTCGAGATGGTTTTATAATTGATCATAAATGACAATGATACCATTTTAAATCTATTTTGCATTAGACATTGTGAAGATTATACATTGTTATTTTGTAAGAGAAGGAAAAGGAACACCACTTTCAAAAAATTTGCTGCGTGTTTCATTTCATGCAATGAGCACGACCCTCAGTAATGAGAAATACGACTCAAGGAAGAGGATACATTTTCTATCGGCACAATTGAATATTAAAACTATGAATTATAATAAATCTAAAGAGTTTGTCGTTTGTTTGTTTATTGAAACGCGCTTATCTCAGGAACTTCAGGTTCGATTTGAAAAATTATTTTAGTGCTGGTTAGTCCGTTAGTCGAGGAAAGCTTTAAGCTATAGATAACACTATGTGTGCGGAAACCAGTGGACGTGGACAGCATCGCGGGCGGCCGCTAGTGATATGATAAGAATCATGAAGATGAGATATGCCAATATATAAACATTATTACTGAATGTAAAGTTAAATCTTATCTCTTACGTTTGACGCTAGTGTAATCTGATTACGTCAAATTATTAATAACATTTATATAAAGATCTATAAATACGTTCAGAATAATGATGAAACAAAATCTACAAGATCTACCGTCCTCATTTCACCGTATCACATACTTGGGAATGTTCTACTTACGGAATGTTGAAGGAAAAGGTAATGCAATATGGAGTTGAGGAAAACATGCACTTTCCGTAAGTATCTCACGTAATAATAATCCGTGTAAATTCTTCGGAAATCAATTGTATGACTCGTATCTGTTTCGTAGTCATGTGCACCGCTTATTTAATTAAATATTTGATATTTGCGGATTGCAAAAGATCAAGAGCATTGCAGACAATGTATCATATTTCATCTAGGTATACCAATATAATAAAGCTGAAGAGTTTCTTTGTTTGTTTGTTTGATCGCGCTTACCTCAGGAACAAATGATTCTTATTGCAAGAATATTTTTGTGTTTAATAGTCTATTTGTCGAGGAAGGCTTAAAGCTCTAGTATAATATGCAACACTATGTGTGCGGAAACCAAAACCCACGCGGACGGAGTCGCGGGCGGCCGCTAGTGTTATAACACATTTAATATAGGTAATGTAACCAAACACATCATAAAAAACAGAATAAGGGAATAACGTCGAACACAAACGTCCATCAAAACTGTTGTGCCGGCATAGTTTTCACCGCAGCTTAACAACAAGATCACTACAATCCACAGTCAAATGCCGCATTATGTAGCATTCGCGCAAAACACAACATCCGATTATAGGTACTCAACGTTTTTCAACTCTATTATTAGAAACAAAACTCTATTCTGTACGCTACAAGTTCAAAATTGGGTAGCTAAACCATTCGATAGCAAAAGAAACACATAGCAAATGGTCTATTCTGATATCGTCAACGAGGATGGATAACTAGTTTATTGCAGTCATTACAATATTAAATGAGGGATTCGACCGTAACTAAACGTGTTCAGATAAATGAATTTTTATGTTTAGAGCGAGGTTTTTCATGCAATTATAGCTGACAAGTTTATGTACATCAGTCACTGAACAAACATCAATACACAAAGGGTTTAAAAGTTCCGAGGCTAAATAAATAAAAACGTATTCCTGTATTTTCTTCCAATGCCTTTCGATTATAGAAGTCTAAAATGTAAAACCTATCACCTTACTCTTGACTGGACATATTTTTTTGGAGTTTTTTTCATCCATTCGTTAACGGTAAAAACATATTTCAAATGGAAGACAAGAATCATAAGAAAGTTGAATCTTACCCGTCAGTAAACCATTTAACAGTACCTTCATATTTTGCGATGGTATTATAATGAACAGAATAAACATAACAGCAGCTTTCCATCGATTCTTTTCGTATTTCCACTAACTGCTGAATTTATTGTCATTGCCAATGCCACTTTAGGATGATAAATGATAATATTACCCTGGCCTTTTATGTTATTTATACGACTGTATGTACAAAGAAGACATGTTTCGAAAATAATTACAATTAACATGTACTAAAGCAATATAAATAACAGTTCGCGCTGTAACTACATAAGTCATTTTCAATTTGATTTGCACAAGAACAAAAACACAAAACTCAATTAATGAAATGGCATTTAAAACTGACAACCATAAACGACAATACAAATTTTATGAACTACAGACCCCAAGACAAAAACAAAATCAATAACTGCATCAAATAAATCGACTCATCCGTAGAACAAAGTCCGATCTGCAGGAATGCTAGTTTTCAGTAGAGGGCAAAGAAGTTTTAGATCTTTGTTTTCGGGCTGCGATCAAAAACGGTAAGACGTATCATTTTGAATTTTAGATATGTTTATATAGCGCAATAGCGTAATTAAATGCTCTTTAGTGTATATTTCTATTGCTTTTATTTCACGAAATAGTGAGTTCCACATCAACATCGGACATTTTCTAGCGGAAGAACGGGAGTCCTTGGTGAACATAACACGTTGTTTTACGGAGACGTCCGAATTAAGTGCCGTTCTATATGAACTTGGGGCGTTTTTTGATTGAATAATTTATCACTTTAAAGTCCTATGTGAATACTTATCTGGTTTGAAATGTGTTTTTTGTAATGTTAGCCATAACATAACATAACACAATCTTTTATTCGGGCTTACACAAGGTTTATTCGTTAAAAAAAACCGAATTAGGAACTTTATGAAGCCCGGTGACCTGCTTGGTGTAGTGCTCAAGAGGTTGGGTTGGGTTCGATCCCAAGATTTGTTGGCATGAACATGTATCCATTTAAGTGTATGTATTTGTATAAATAAAATATATTTAAGCATGTCTTTCAGTTCCCTAGCTTGCCATGGTACAAGCTTCGAGCTTAGTTTGCTGCTAGGCAATTGGCGTTTTCAAACCCATTAGGCAAGGATCTTCACAGAAATCAACTCCGTGCATTTATTTATTGCCAACTGAATGGTGATTTTTCATTTGGTATGTAAAATCACCATTCAGTTTGAAGATTTAAAAGTTCCACATCACAAATATTTCCCGGTTAATATGGAACTGTCAGTACCAACTCTTCCAAATATCATTGCCTAATAATACCTATTCAGTCTGTGATAGTTAATTCTGGCGATATATTATGGAGAAAGTTTCTTTTTGAATTGTTCGTCGTCATTTAGCACCTCTAAATTAACTAGAAAACCATTTAAGTAGAAAACCCGTGGCCCCTAAAACCAATAGAAAAATGCAGAGACGCCCTAAGTAATGAACAGACCGTAAGCGCAAATGGTTCAAGAAACATAACGAAATAATCGAAAAAACGATGGGACCATCTTACAATGTCGTTAGTCGTTACAAATCTTCTTCTTCTTCCTAGCGTTTATCCCGTTAGTCGTTACAAATGATCCAATTAAATATCTCACCAACAGTACTTGGTACAGTAAATTTTTGGCAACTGGGAGATCGAGTTAAGCTATGGGATATCATCATCAAGTTTTCAGATAAAATCAAAAAGAAAATATGCCTCAAGTATCTCCTAATAAATTTCAAAGTATTATGGTCACAGGCACCAACCAATCTCACTGCGAGAACATTGAAGTATGTGAAACAATATTTATTACACTTAAGTTTATATACTTTTGCCGCAACAGCTTGTATCTTAAAGAATGTGTGAAATACAAAGGAGGTCAGCGTACAAATAATAAGATACATTTATAAAGCACTTCCATCGTACTTCTTCCACGCAGTCTTTAAGATACGGGCTAAAACGGCAAGATATTGAAACATTGTTTGATATACTTATATTTTCTCTCAAAAAGATTCCTTAAAGCTTGTTTATTTATAAAATTTTATCAAATAACTTCATGATGCAGTTTCTTTCCACAAAAACAGAAACAGTCTAGGCGCTGTTGGTGAGATATTGTATCGAATCATTTGTAACAATAAATGGCATTTTCTACACGGTCCCATCGCTATTTTGACTTTTTCATAACATTTGTCTTGCCTAGGTTTTTAAATCACTTGCGTTTAAGGTCTGTCCATTCTTTATTAGTCTCTGCCTTTTTCTAGTGGTTTTAGGAGCCACGGAGCTACTGCTTCAATACGAAGACAGAGGTGAATTTAGTGGTGCCTAATGACGAAGAACAAGACAAAGAGAAACAGTCTCTATGATAAGGGCAGAATAAACTATCACAGACAGAATGGATGCCCATTGCTATGCCTAATCCTAGTAGGAGAGGATCTAGGAGTTAGTACTGACAGTTCCATATAAACCAGGGTAGATCTGTGGTACAAAATATGTTAATCCTAAAACTGAATGAATGGTGAATTTTCATAATTTGATGGCACTTCTAAGGAAAACGTAAGTTGATTGCTGTAATGATCCACACCTAGTGTGCCAGGTATGGCGTTGGATATTAAGCTGTAGCAGGAAATTTTCCCGGTCTCGTCATGGCCATCCAGATTTTTTTCCATTCTATCAGCTCATTATTTAACACTAGCGGCCGCCGCCGTTTTTGATTTCCAATATCCTATGTGTTATTCTGATGTATATAAGCTATATTGTGGTAGTTTCATTCAAATCCATTAAGTAGTTTTTACGTGAAAGAGTAACAAACATCCATACATACAAACTTTCGCCTTTATAATAGTAGTAGGATTACAACGGGACTAAACGCGATATTATTTTCGCTTGTGACCACGCCACGGTTGTAGCATCACAGCCGAAACGTCAAGCAGAAAGTACTCAGTACTATATAAAAATAATATCGCGTTTAGTCCCGTTGTAATGTTAAATAATTAAAACGCAACGCGAAAGTATAAAGTTATATATTCTCAGCTGATTTTTCTTCATCAGTAGGTAGGCAAAGGTGACTATGGTGGAGTCAAGTTTTAACAAAATTCTCAATAAAAATAATAGAAAATGTATTATTACTAATAAGGCAAGACTATATACCTGCCTAGCAATTCATTACACAATGTTTAATTCAAATATTTGAATAATTGAGGATTTTTTTAATTGAACAACGTCTTATCTTATTCCGTTCTTCCAGTAATAACGTCCCATTTTACCATCGGACTAACAAATCGTCTCATAGATTCCGAAGAAAAGTGTTCTACATTCACATGCAACACTCAGAAGTACCATTAATTTCGTATAAAATGGTCCTAAGTTCTGTTAAGACTTCTACTTTTTACTATTTATTTTTACAGTTATAGTGGTTATCCTGCAAATATGCATTACAACGCATGTATTTTCGTACGAAAATTACGTTACTTAACTTTTCCATCAAAAAACGCCCTATATAAAAATCGATCACCCACAAATAGGAACGGAGCCAAAAAGTATGAATAAAGAGACAAATTGATTCTATATTCTAATTTCATTTTTTCGAAGAAAACCTAAGCCCGTGAAATGTAAATTTCCTTCCTCCACTGAACAACGGCCGGTCTCAACAACAGACGTGGCATCCGCACCGCCCCCACTGTCCCTTGGTCACATGAAGCGTTTTTTTACGGAAAGTTTATCACATGGAACGTTATTCGACTCTGTAACTCTGGAACTAAATAAGATAGAAAAAAAATAAAAATGTACGTCGATAGAGTTAATTATCCTTATACTGTTAAGGTATTTAACTCATTTTTGCTCTATGATCACATCAGACTTTGTTCTACGGATGAGTCGAAATGGGTCTTTATAGGTAAGGTACCATATAGATCTTAACTAGATGGCCTAATTAATTTTAAGTGGTTGCATTAGATCATGAAACTACAGTTTATAAGACGGTTAATGTTTAATACAAGCGCAGCTACCGGAAAATATTTTTAAAAATGCGTTATTAACATAGTAACCTACCTAATATTTGATAACTATGTATAAGTGATTAAAGTCACAAAGATGGCTCAAACCATAACTTGCTAAAGCGGATTGGTGATGACAAACCCCGAGTTGTCTTAGTTAAAACTAGCACAAATTTTGACTCTAGGTACCTTCTACCTACATACCAAGTGCATTGCATCCTTGCCTAAGTATCCCTGAGTAAATTCTCTGGTTATCAATCTACAAAGACGGCTATTATCTTTAAGACCCTCAACAATCGTATAATACAAGGGATTCCGTTATTCCCCACTAAGTAGTACCTAATAGCAAATATAATATTTAATAGTTAACAAACAATATGTAGCTTTAGAGTGGTTTAGTTTTTTTTTTAATCGGGCCAGTACTTTTTGAGTTTATTCATTACAACCAAACAAAGTTTTCCTCTTAGTATAGACGAAAGTTTAAGAGTTAGGTATCCGTGGAATAAGCTGCCACTAGGATAGCGTAATAACGTAGGTAAACATTATAAAGTTCATTGATTTATGGAAAAAAACATGACAATCACGCATATTTATATTGCGAGTACCTTGTAATATAAAATTTTAATGTCAACTTAACTTAATCTAAAGTAAACATTCACTCATAATATTATTGTGATTTTAAACTAGTGTGAACTTTACTCACCTTTTTACGCACTTAAGTGATATAGGAGAACTAGCTTTTTATCTAAGGTAAATAATAAAGAATTTGATTTTTTTTTTGTTTGTTTGAACGCGCTAATCTCAGAAACGACAGGTTCGAATTGAAAATAATGGTTTTATGTTGAATAGTGCATTTGTCGAGGAAGGCTTTGAGCTAGAGTAAGCGCCCGCTAGTTCGAAATAGGTACGCAATATTTAATTAGGCAATATATAGGGTGTAACAAAATATACTGCAAATATTTTAAGGGCGAATTCTTTAGTGGCATTGTAATCAATATCAGATATTAAAAAGTCAAAATTAATACCTAAAAATTTTGCATTTTCTGCATTGGCCAATTTGCTCTTTTCGTCCTGTAAGCTTCGCCCCCTCTCCACCACTTTGCTTTTGGGGCAGGACAAGTGTAGTAATTGTATTACACTGATAAGACACGACCAGCTGTCTTGCATATGACAAAATTTGTACTTTTCCCAATTATTCACTCAATTTATTTTGTTGATTTTCTCGGAAACTAGCGTATTAACAAAAAAATTTTACTTAACAAATTTATTACATTTCCACTTAACTATTCGCCCTTAAAATATTTGCAGTATATTTTGTTACACCTTATATTTAAGTAGGTAAAGACATCTGGTTTAGGAAGTAAAACAATTCCCTACCCTCACAATAGCTCTGTATGTTAAGGTTATCTGCAAAAGTTATCTCCTGCTAAAGATATTCCGAAATAAAGTAAAAAATATTGTAAAACAATGTGTGCAATAAAGTGTTGCATATCCAATAATAATCCAAATAAAGTTAAATGTGTGTAATGCTAAAAAACTCAAAGATTTGATATCAAAAAGATTTCACCATCATGATAAGAGAACAATTTGAGATGAACCAAAATAATACGTTATCTTATTCACGAGAAGATGACAATATCGCTTACTATCGCTTGCTGATAAATAAGAGAATCAAGATTATCTTCAAAGAACAAGTGTACTGTGCAGCCAATTTGGTTTTTAAAGTTATCATCTTATAAATAAAATTATTTATCTGATGGATGATACAGTAGGTAAGAAAACTTTTTGGTTAACAATGTGGTGCCAAAGTGTTTCCCATGAATGGCGGTGTTAAAGTTTATCATGTTTTTAAGGTTGATGTTGAGCTTTATGAGCGGAATATTTCTCTCCGGAAAAGCATGAAGCGACGGTCGCTTCACAATAGAGTGACCTGTGTTAGCGCGGGTCGAATTTGCCGAGAGCATATCTATATGTTGACTGGTAGAGAATGGCATGGGGCACTACGTCAGCCTTTTGTACAATTTTCATATCGTGCAATAAAGTTCAAATTAATAAATATGTAAATAAATAAAATCTATGATTGATACGATGTAGTCCGTCGAAACCGCAATCGTACACATTTCTTCTCCCCGCTGTTTAATTCGATATCAGTCGGTAAGTGTTTGGTTTCTCAACTGTTGTCTTACATTAATTTCAATATCAGTCTCACGATATCAATGTCTTTTTGCACAACCAACACTAGCCAAACTGGATCATTTAAATATAACATTCTAATTCTAATTCTAATTAAATATAACACTTACTTTAAATATAACATTGCAAAAAAGGAAGTAATCGACTTGTGTTTGAAAAGGAGATATTTGAAAAGCTTGTGATTTCAGACCGAATGAGTAAGATTTTAATCTATTTTTTTTTTTAGGGGGAGTAAGATTTTACTGGAATCGTTACAAAATATGCAATTTTTCTTAATCGAATTAGAACGACTAGAAGGACCAGACCAATAACTGACATAACAAGTGCTTATGTTACATGCGTTAGGATTAGATCAATCTATGCGATATTGTCCGATAACTACATGGTATTACTACTCGTACATCAATTGGTTTAATCATGTAGAGCATTCAACTACTGAGTAACTGATAACAGGTAACGGTAATCAAGTAATCATCAGACTTTATGGGATGCGATTAACTTCAATGACTATTTGCTGAGATTTATAATTTTATCTCATACCTACAATGTGATAAAAATGGATTCTCATCGTATGATTCTCATTTTTAGCATAAATGGGAGCAACATTTTTTTTTTACATGTCTGGGAGGTAAACGAACAAACGGGTCACCTAATGGTTAGTGATGACCGCTGCCCATGGACATCAACATCCGTACAAGTGTCGTTGCCTGCCTTTAAAACCCCATACCTTCCCCAACTCAGCTCTGGCAACCTCTCTCACCAGCAGAAACATTGCACATCAGTTACGAAGTGCTACTTCACTGTGGTCTTCTGTAAGGTGGAGGTACTTCCGCAGACGAGCGGCTCATTCAAGTGGAAGTTCCACAAAGCTCTACCTCTCTTAACGTATTTTGATTCAAAAATAATAAATCAATGAATAATTTCAAGTAGGTATTCAATGGTGTATTATCTTTTGCAAATATTCAAAACTAATAATATAAGTCCGCGGAATCTTGGGGCTTCATAACCACTGCTTATAAAAACATTTTTAAAATTTACGAAATGTGAATAATGTAAATTAAACTATCAAAGAAAAATATTAAAGCAACTTAATGGTGAATTTGTATTCGATAACTTTTTAGTTTTATTACCACTAACTAATACTTGCCACTATAAGAAAAGGCATTAGAACAAACTTAGTGTTAATTTTTATTTAAAAATTGTATTAGTCGTCAACCAAATTATTACGAGTAAACCAAGGAACAGTAAGTTATAAAAAAAACTAAAAGAATGTGGTCGCAAATAATATGCTAAGCCAAATAGAAAAAGTAAACTTACAATTTACAACAGTAAAGACGATGAGCAATACAATAATCCACACTGGCCACTTCACTGCACGCGGCGAAAAAAAAACTAAAGCGTAAATTAAAATAGAACGAACTGTAAACTTGAAAATGGAAAATCGTTCGAAAATCGAACTTTATTCGTCGCACTGACAGTAAAAACTGCGGACACGACCACTTCTGCTTGTGGCGCGGCAAGATAACCGGCGCGCGCGCCTCGGGCGGGAATTATATGCGTCTCGGCTGCACAGGTGAAGCACCAGACGAGCTGTTAGATGCTCCTCAATGAGTAACAAGCGCAATCAAATGCGACTGTCATACATTCTGCGTTTAGTTTGAATTACAGTTTGACCTGACCGCAAGTGTCAACTTTAGTTTGACCGCAAGCGTTGTAGGTACTGATCAATGAGTCATATTAAAGAGGTCTCGTCAGTTAGTAAGAAAACCATTTCTTCAATGTGTGATGTATGAAATGGTGATTATCTTGCACAAAAAAAAACATAGCCTTATGTATATAAATATCATGACCTGATGTATATTGCGCCCGCTAGTGCATCGATCTTAACCTCCAAATCTGACACCAATTAACCAACAGGTTAATTATAGTGCATAGTCGAATTCCACAACGATCTACAACTATTACAACTACAAAGACTAGCTCGATGTAACCTAACTACAAAGAGCATTGTACTCTGGTATAACATTTACTTTAAGACTCAACGATCAAAGGAGACTACCGAAGAACATCTAAAATAGGCAAACAGATTGAGCATTGTTTTCTTGTCCCACAAAGGTTCCATCAGGTGACATATCTATACTTATAATAAATCTGTAGAGAGGTCAATTCTGTACATTAAATATTTTTCCAAAATAACTATCAGGGGGTGTTTAGTGATCGATACTGATACCAAAAATGCAATCAGTAAAATTTTTGTCTGTCTGTCTGTCTGTCTGTCTGTATGTTCCTTATAGAAACAAAAACTACTGGACGGATTTTGACGAAACTTGGTACCATTATTCTTCATACTCCTGGGCATATTATAGGATACTTTTTATCACGCTACAATCAACAAGAGTAGCGTAGTGAAGGGAAATGTGGGGAAAACGGGAGAATTTACTCCATTTCTTAAGCTTCAGTCGCGTGTGCAGCCTTAATGGGTAAAGTCACATAGAAATCATGTATGACGGAAATATTTTACATAAAATTGTCTAAAAAATATCCCCCAACAGCATATGTCTATCTTTTATGGTTGACTCACAATAACACGTGCAACTCAAGATCCACATTGGTTTGAACGCGCTAAGTTCAGGAACTACTGCTTCGAATTGACAAAACATTTTGTGTTGGATACTTACCACTTACCATTTGTCGAGGTAGGCTTTAAGCTATTGTATATTCCTATATTTTATCATTGTAAATTATTGTGCTAGCGAACTATTTCGTTCTAAAATGTGCCGATAGATGGTGCACCTCGCTAGAGGCGCGGCCGCGGATCTGAATCGCGGTGCACAGATGATTTCTCAAATGTATAAGGTCTCCAGATTATTGTTAATAATGATAAGCGTTTTCCGCTACTTATTTTGACTATTACTATATTATTTCTATCCTGAGTTATTAGTCCCATATAAGATAAGTGTGCAAGTTGACTGCACGCATATAGACTGTTGTTTTATTCGGCTATTTTTAGTAAGACTGTGTGCGGTAATCGCAGTAACCCACGCGGACGGAGTCGCTGGCGGCCGCTAGTTTTAACTAAAATAATAGGTATACTCGTGCAAACCAATCTCTATTACCCGTCTCTCATATTTTTATAGTTTCACTGGACGAAAATCTTAAATTTTGTAAGAATATCACGAAAAATCTTTTCTTAAACGTCCCGAGTGCGTACTAAACACATGACCTTCACTAAACCGAGAACCCGTTTGGTCCAAAAGTTTTTGCCCAGCAATCACGAGACCAGTCAATAACGACAGAAACAAGATAAAGTGGGTATAAATAAGTAAAAGCCGTATTACTCTCAAATTAATACGAGTATTAATTACTTTTTTTCCATTCTGACTTATAAAAATATTTTTGATGATCAGAGATTTCACTTTGTATGACGTGTAAAATGTCGCATTCTTATTTCATTTAATTCATTTAACGTAAAATTTGTCGGTCGCAGTATTCTCAGTACACTGCTCTGCCAGCCTTACTAACTCACAATTTAGGAATACTTACTAGGTTCAAATTAAAAGCTCATTTGATTCCCAGATTTATATTATGGGAAACTTTCGACCGCCCGGATGGATTTCGGTTTCCGCACACTCATAGTGTCATACTATAGCTTTAAGACGAGAGTCTTAGAGCTCAAATGGATTAACAAACACTAAAATATTTTTTCAATTAAAACTCTACTGGTTCGAAACTCGCGTTGGAACAAACGAACAAACAAAATCTTCAGCTTTATTATATTAGTATAGATTCATCAACAGAAATTGTATAAAATTTTGTAGTCTAATATCTAATACACTTGACTTGTCCATACAATTGACACGATAATGTGTGTATTAACTATCAAAGATGACTTATCTCCATAGATTCGATTGTATCATTTCCAATAAAATAATACTCAATGTCAATCATCATACGACTACGTCTAGTTGTAACAAGACAGTGTGATCTCTTTTTTATCAACGATAAGATGTTAAAGTTGACAGAAATAGTACAAATAATAAGTCATAAGTAGCTATTATCGTCGAAGGGCAAAGATCACCATGATCGAAATCAAGTTATATTTTAAACTTGTACTCAATGACACGTTTATATTAGAATTGAAAGCCCAAACAAAAATGATGAGTAACTTATTGTTATCAAGTATGTGGTGGTATAATTGTTGCTATCTTAGGTAATACAAGTTAAACGCATAATACTTGGTAACTTTTTCCACAGCTATTGTTTGCAGCTATTACATATTATCGTGTACCCGTACAATGCCTAATGGCAAGCAATCAAAATACAAAAAATTGGCCAAGTGCGAGTCGGACTCCCGCACTGAGGGTTCCGTACAAATTCTATTTTTGACGTATTAAAAAACTACTGAATAGATTTCGTTCAAACTAATTTTCGTTGGTAGTTTTTATGGTAATGTACATTATATATTTATTTCAGTTTTATCATCCTCTTATTTTAGAAGTTAGAGGGGGGGGACACACTTTTTTCCACTTTGGGAGGGTCTGTCACGCAAAGTATTCACTTTAGAAAAAAGTGATATTAGAAACCTTAATATAATTTTTAAAGACCTATCTATAGATACCCCACACGTATATGTTCAATGAAAAAAAATATTTTCAGTTTCAGTTCTGACTATGGGGACCCCCCACTATTTTTATTTTTTTTCTATTTTCGTGTAAAAACCTTGTTGCGGTTCACAGAATACATCCACTCACTAAGTTTCAACAGTATAGTACTTATAGTTTCGGAAAAAAGTGGCTGTGACAGACTGGCGGACAGACAGACAGACAGACAGACAGACAGACAGACAGACATGACGAATCTATAAGGGTTCCGTTTTTTTGCCATTTTGGCTACGGAACCCTAAAAAACAATAAACTGTAACCGACACTTGCGAAAAAATTATCATACTCGTATTGCAAATTAGTTTCTTTATGTCATCATCATAGCATGTCATGTAATTATTATCATTTAAATTAGAACTAAGTTCTAAACAATGACTTGGAAGATTATCAGGCGTTCTTTATTTGCGGGAATTTGTTCACTACAATGACTAATCATAACTAACCATTCTAGATTTACCGTTCACGCTATGATCAAGTCTACAGCAAATCCCATAGATGACTTGCACAAAACGTTCCAGGAATAAAATCAATGGTGCAATCTTTTGCAATGGAAAATCATGAATGGTTTATATCTGGGGAATCAGAGAACGCTGGTTAGATCTCCACAAAATACATATCTAATTATAGTCTTCTGTGATATTAACCACTTTTGATTCCCTATTGGTCTAAGATCCCGCCATACAAGGACCTTCATCGAGCTGGTTATTGGATGAAACATGTTTTATACATAATTTAACATGTCAATTATTATATTGCATATGGGTTGCCTAGTAAATTTCAGTCCAGGATATGATTAATTTGGACTTAAAAAATTAAAAATTTAATTACAAACCTATTCTTCCAGTTTGGTAATTAATTACTCCAAAATGATACACAGAACATCCAAGTCTGTCGTTATCCTTGTCATTTGCACTATCAAATAGCACGCGCACTCTCTTTTTCATAGCGGCAATATTTCACTTTTCAAAATGCGACAACCCTAATTCTGGACTGATTTTTCGGAGGAAACCCTGTACCACCGTGTTCTTAATGAAATAATCTTTATTTTCATTTAACTTTGGTTCAATAACTCTTTAATTTTTTGTATTTTTTTTTATTTTTTTTATCCTGGACTGAAATTTACTAGGCAATCCATATGCAATATAATTATTGGCATGTAAAATTGTGTATAAAAAATGTTTCATCCAATAACCAGCTCGATGAAGGTCCTTGTATGGCGGGATCTTAGACTATATGAATAGTGCGCTAAACGAAGCACATTATATCCTTCGCTGTGTCTACTATTAACAATTCCTTGGTAACCAAGTAAGCTACATACATATTATGTATGTAAATACTCTACTTTTTACTAGCATCGGAACTACCGATGCCAATGTCGTCTATTATTAAATTATAGTTCATGCGTGATCAGGAAAGTGCTCATCCATATTTACCATCATTTTCCTTAACGAATAAATTAATGCGGTATATTTGTAAAATACGAGCGAAATGAATCTGATTGATGCTGAAGGAAGGCTATAAAAGTTATTCATTATCCATACAAGAGGAAATATAAACGGCTTTTTTCAAATTCATTTATCAACATTTGTAAATTGGATGATTTGCAACTATCATGTATTGATGACAAACTTAACTAAACTTTGACTGTTTCTGGGTCCTAAACCCATTTTTATAATGTGGCTATGACTAGCCACGAACTAAATCTATAACGGAATCAGTCAACCTATCATTCTATGACTATAGATGCATTTATAATAAACGCTCAAAGCTCGAACTCTTACAGCATTTTTGACAATGATTCTAATGTCTTTTAGTAGACAACCCAACATCAGATAGGAAGTAGTGTAAAAACAGCCAAAGTAGTGTCAAATTTACAACATTAGTCCAGGAATTTTAGATTTTATCTGCAGAATAATTCCTAGTGAGCTGAATTTTTGCATACACCTTTATTATGATATTGTAATGATGATGTGAAAAATCGACATTGATATCGTGCCGGCTAAAAAAGTTATAGGGGTCCAAACGTCACGAAAATCAGTTTTTCGCAAATATCTCGCGATCTATTGCTCAGAGGTCAATAATGGTTTCATAAAAGTTGTTCGAAAAAAAGTCTCTTGCAATTTTCTGTAGAATTAACCGTTTTTGAAATAGAGACTAGAACGCACTCACATAAGGTATTGTATACCGTACGCCGCATACCAAGGCATAAACCCTATTGTTTGTTTTTTTCCCTTTTTCGTTTGTGTGTTTTTTGTTAGTATGATGATCTACATACAGAAATATAAAGGACTTGTAATACTAGTACAGTCAGGAAAATAGGAATATCAACTATAAAAAACTAAGTGGCAGTTTTTTTTTGTCACTTTATAACTCAAGAACGGGCTCATTGATCCAAACCAAATTATCAGGGTTTGTACAGACTATTTAGTATATGTTTTATGTGAAGTTTGAACAAAATCGGTCGCTTCACTTTATACGTAGTGAAGCACGTACCGGGCCGCTAGTAATGATATAGATACGCAATGTGAATTTTAGCAATTTTGATCCACGATCTGCGGAAAAAATCCTAGTGGGCTGAATTTTGGTATACGCTTTTATTATGATATTGTGATGAAGTTGTCAAAAATCGACATTGATATCGTGCCGGCTAAAAAAGTTATAGGGGTCCAAACGTTACTGGACATAGCATATCGATGCCTAACGGCCAAAAAGGGCTAACCGCCACTTCACAAACTTTACAGGAGAGAGGATTAAAGTTGCAAAATTTAGAAAAAAAATCATAAGAGGTTGGGTTTTGCTTCCTAAGATTCCAAATTTTAGTTTAAATGATATTTCTCTTCAAAATGAATTCATTAAAGTATTACAAATCATTCATTTAAGAGTGTTTTTTGTCGCTTGTGCCCAAATGGCTTTATTTTTTTACAGGCAAAATGTCGTAACCTCCCTTTACCAAAAAATCTCCTGTTAGCCTAAGCGACTTAACTGAATCTTTATTTTCATTAAAATTGCTTAACCGACATTAAGTCAACATAAGTAGTGATTGACGATACAGACTTAGTGTTAGCGAAATACTAAAAATACAGGGTGTCGCAGATAACCTGTACCATCGAAAGTCTGTGACCAGGGACACCAATACCCATCGATTGGACTATATATTTTGGGAGAAAAATATGATAAGAAATATGTAATACATAAGGACAAATCATCCTAAGCACCATAACTTATGTTTGAAAATGGCGGCCCGAATGTACTAAGCGACATTTTTGTTATTTATATTTTTCAAGCCAAATTGTCTAAGTAACTATTTCAAAATATTATATTCTCTAACCGCCAGTTTGAAAAAAACACTATAATATTAGTCGTTTACGACGTAAAATTAAGACTCTAAAGCTTAATTTACCAACCGCCTAACCGACAAAAAATTCATCGTAGAGCGACAAAACCTAGATAGAACGACGCAGAAAAAAAAGGCGATTCCAATGATGTATATAAGTCGATTTCGCCAAAAATGTCGCTTAGGCCATTTTGGCCGTTAGGCATCGATATCTATATCATTACTAGCGGCCCGGTACGTGCTTCGCTACGTATAAAAAGAACGACCGATTTTGTTCAAACTTCACATAAAACATCTACTAAATAGTTTGTACAAACCCTGAAAATTTGGTTTGGATCGGTGAGCCCGTTATTGAGTTATAAAGTGACAAAAAAACTGCCACTTAGTTTTTTATAGTTGATATTCCTATTTTCCTGACTGTACTAGTATTACAAGTCCTTTATATTTCTGTATGTAGAACATCATACTAACAAAAAACACACAAACGAAAAAGGGGAAAAAACAAACAATAGGGTTTATGCCTTGGTATGCGGCGTACGGTATACAATACCTTATGTGAGTGCGTTCTAGTCTCTATTTCAAAAACGGTTAATTCTACAGAAAATTGCAAGAGACCTTTTTTGTAGACAATTTTACGACGAACAACTTTTATGAAACCATTATTGACCTCTGAGCAATAGATCGCGAGATATTTGCGAAAAACTGATTTTCGTGACGTTTGGACCCCTATAACTTTTTTAGCCGGCACGATATCAATGTCGATTTTTCACATCATCATTACAATATCATAATAAAGGTGTATACAAAAATTCAGCTCACTAGGAATTATTCCGCAGATCGTGGATCAAAATTGCTAAAATTACTGGACTACATCAGGTGCGACAAAACATCGTTTGCGGCAAACGAGCGGCTTGTTTCACCCGGACTACCGTTCTTATGGTTGCATGTGCAATGTGCATACAGTTACGTCAACGACAGTTGTATGTATGGTGCAGGATGTGTGTAATACATCATGTAACGTCGAATTCCTGTTTGTTTCCCGGAAAATTCTGTATGTCCTACACTTACACTGGGAAATTATTGGAATCATTCAGGTAGTGCATACTAGGATAATCGTGTTATACTTTGAACGCGGATTTTCAATTTAAGTAGTTTTCGTAGGGAGTGCTGGTTACAAGGCACATCGTTAAGTAAATTTGTCTAGGTAGGTAAAATTCTAAGATAATTTTGTCCTACTTGAAGAAAAGGCCAAGTTTAGAATGAAAACTGAAATAGGTATACAGATGGACACAGCGTTCGTATGATTTTTTTACTAACAATTTAGTAGTCGTAAATGTTCGTAGGTACGTGTCTTTGCTTAATATAAATTTACATTTGTTGTCGTTGTCACGTTCATGCTAACTAATCAACCTAAATGTTTTTATAAACATCATTTATCATCTTGCACTATTAAAATGCTCTTAAAATGATGATTTGACGGAATAGTTCGCCATGTCATTTAGGTTACTTTGATATGGTACAGTGTATCAAATGTAACTCACCAAAACTAGTGATAACGTCAGATGGGTCAAGGAACGGTGATTAAATAATACTTAATTACTCAAACCAATCAATAAGGGTTATTGCATACATATAGTGATCGTACAGATTGCAAAATGTCTTATGAATAGGAGCTCTGTAAATTAACAGTGTGTTTTAAAGGTTAGGTTCCTTGTCATACTCGTATTACTATTATATTTATTACGCTTTGTGCAAAACACTGTTTAACAGAAACTTAATAATTCATTAACAATGATAACAAGAATGCATAACTAATACAGTCCTTTACCATATGTACATACATACCGAGAAAACAGGGACATTCGTGGTTGATTTCGTGTAGTGTAATAAAAAAAAGATTAGGACCAATGTTTTATTTCAACTAGCTAAACTTAGTTCATTCTTCCCAGTCCGAAACCTAATATCTAACGATATGTATATATTTGTATAATTATTTATTTATATCCGTGTACAGCAAGCCTTAAACTTATCATCGACATTCACAATTCATTCACTTTAATGATATCACGCAACGCGCAGGGTCACAGCGCTCGCGCCGGTATTTTTGCGATACTAATGCTTATTACACGATAAACTATATTGGTCAAGTGCGACGGATCGACAATAGAAATAATGTTAAGTAACTCTTATCAAATATGGTAGAAATAGACGCAACCTACTTTTGTGCTTGAGACATGATATATGTATTTGAGTTTAAATTGCTCGCAGGCAACACAGTAGGTACTCGAGAGTATTGCTAGAATACGTCCAGCTGTCCCAACGTGTCGTGGAATAAATCTGCGCAGTATGTAGGTAATGACGCCTCGATGAATTAGTGGTTTAAGTATCGACCAGTGCTCTCGAGGTCCTGTGTTCGCTTACTGGGTCGGGCAAAACTTGTGTCGATTTTTCTGAACACAGCTCGGGTTTGTGATCAGATCACCAACCCGCATATGGCAAGCGTAGTGATTAGGCCAAAATCCATTTTGCTGACGAAAACATGATTTCAAATGATGGAGGTCTTTGTCCTGCAGTGGTCCTATAAGATTAAAGTCTAGACATTTAAAAAATCTTACCTTAATCACTTTATTTTTCCACCATTTGTAACACGATTGCAACTCCGGAATCTTTCTATTCAATCATTATCATGGACGAAAATGTAATTGGTCTCCGCATAAATCCCCCTGCATCTGCATCGTCATTCTAGAACAAGAAAATGATGGTAAATTGCAGAAAGAAAATGTCTAAACTACATTATTTGTATCGCCCCTTGTTATTCACCACATTGGTATGTATGTGGTGAACAGTATGCAAATAAAGTAAATTAAAACCACAACTTCACATAACACACCTATTGCGTTTAATTGACACAATGTTTCCTAGACTCAAATCATTAAATAACATTAATCTATCCTAAAATACTAATATAATAAAGCTGAAGAGTTTGTTTGTTTGAACGCGCTAATGTCACGAACTACTCGTTCGAATTTAAAAAAAAATAAGCTTTGGATAGTCCATTAGTCAAGGAGGGCTTAAAGCTATAGTATAACACTCTGTGTGAGGAAACCGAATTCCACGGGGACGGAGTCGCGGGCGGCCAATTAATAAATTAAATAAAGCTGTTTTGGATTTGAGAACAACATCAAGTTTGGCGAAATATTAAGTAGATACCTTCTCATAAAAAACTTAGGAAGAATCTTAAAAGTGTGCTTAACGGAAAATCCTATAGAACTGGTATCACAGCATTTCGATGTACAGAATAATAAACAAGACGTCTGTCCATCTTTCCCTTAATAACAAACTGACCACCGTCAAGAAGGAAGTTATTTGCGAACGCCTGTTATCCTATCATCCCATAGATTAGAGAGTTGTATCAATTGGACAATTGTGCGGTCGTTAAAGAGACACTATTTACTATTCGACACTGATTGTGCGCTGCATTCGGCGCAACGTATGACGCGGTATCTTCAAAATTGATGACGATGCAAGTTTGTTTATTGCATAACAGCCAAAGATTTAAATCAGCAATGCTTTCATTCAATGGACAAACAGTCAAACTTAAGAGTGTCTTAACTACTTCTATCGCTTTAAAATTTACTGACTATGTTTGCGAACCTTTCCCTACTAATATTATAAATGCGAAAGTAACTCGGTCCGTCCGTTACACTTTACTTTACGTTATAAATAAATATAAGTCTTTTTTAGCTTCAGCCCATTAATCTAGTGTTTAAAATAGTCACTCAGTATCTTTTGTACTTTGCTAATGGACGTAACATAAATAAAACTGGGGGCCTAGCCAAGATGCATTCGTTCCGCGTCGAGAAGAGCGCTTGTCGACGCGAGTTATATCTCCATCTCGCTCACACAAATACTTCGTGAGCGGGACGGAGACAGAAGGCACTACGTCACAAACGAGACTGACGTAGTCTTTCTATTCTTTTCGAAAGTTGGTAGCCAAGATGCACAATAAACAAAACGTTTCGCGCCCGTTGTCGTGCGAGCGCGTATTTTCATACAAATGCGTAGCCAAGACGCACTTTTGACAAGCGTTTCTGAGCGTTTCCTTTAAACAAGCGGTTTCATCTAACGAGAGTTTGGACCTTGTAGAAAAGGATCGCAGGGGTTGGGGGGGGTTGTGATAGTTAAAATTTCTTTTCATTAAAATGCATGCGCTGCTATTATTGTGTGCTGCAAAAAATGAGAATACATTGACGAGACGTCTAAAAAGACTTACGTTACGACAAGCATTAGAAAAGTTGAAGACAAACCGGAAAAAATCTATTCATTAAGCAATTGTGTTAAAGACTACAGTGATTTAAAAGCACATACCGAATTAAAAGGTGTGTAGGTAAAAGGTACGCACGATATTCCTATGGAAGTGAAGGTGAGTATAAGTACTGTGACTGTCCTAATGTTTAGGTTATGTTAGTTACTGAAAGTGAGAAATTCAATTAGAGAATCACCATTTACGCAGCATCTAACGCAGCGAACTACAAGTCGCTACATGAGGGAGGTGATTGATGCCCTTAACAGCCCGTGGATCAGAAGGTGGATAGCATTTCCACAAACACCACTGGAAAGAGCCCAATTTAAAAAGAAGGCTGACCATTATTATTTAATTAGCATTGCACAATAATTCTCAGTACCTTTATGAATTGATTCATTCATATTGACATAACCTTGAAATTTTTCAGATTTCAAACATAGCATAATTTGCATGGATGGATTGTAAGGGTGCATTGACTGCACTCATATGGCTTTCATAAAACCTAAGGAGGATGAACATCTTTATTTTACAAAAAAAGAAGTGATCTTCTCAAATCTTCAAATGGTAGGTAAGTAGCACAAATCAAATTGCACACACAGAATGAATGTATAGGAGTAGGGGACATTTTATATTATTTGAATACATAAAAAATCAACTGCAACTAATAAACATACTTCTATCTTATACTTGCTCCTTCGTCAGCAAAAAGTCCTTTTGGAAATAAGTATTTTCTATTTATTTCTAATCTAATCATACATACAATACATATGTTTCTGACCAAATTTTATTTGTTTTACAGGAGGTTCGAGCTAGCCCCATTGGTATTGGCTCATGACACCAATATTGAATGCTGCTTGTTGAATGATGGTTGAGGATGAAGAAGATATCACTGGTTTTGGTTCACAATCTACTCCCACCACTAATTTGGACAACTAAAGACAGCTATGCTACTTGCTATACTGCGCTAGTGCAATAAGTGATATGACTAGATAACTTAATTATTTTGTAATGTTTGATAGTTAAATAAAATGTGCATAAGTTTCATGTGTTCTTTAATTTAATAAATGACAAGTCTCTGTTAGTTAACTTAAATGAAAAGTAATAGATTTCTTACAATAACTTTTATTGTAAAACAGTAAATCAGTAAACAATGACACTCTTTAAACATTAAATATAATAAAAATAAGTAATAATTTACAAGTAAGTCTGTTTTACTTATGAACTGGGTTAATTATAAATTATAGGTAAAGTAAAAATATTACAGTAATATAAATAAAACATGGTATGATCTTACAGGTACTATAATTTGGTCTCTATTTAAATAATATGTAATGAGCTGGGTTAATAATTACATTTTATATAGTACCAAATGAAAGTAAAATGTTAAGTAATAATTAACTAGAATATAAAATAACTTAAAAGTAAGGTTTACAATATAATAGTTATCTTACTCATAACACAAGTCACCAAAAAATGTTGTAGGTACTAAGAATTCAATCAGAAATCTTAAATAACTTAAAGCTATGTTGATTGTATGTAAATAGAGCAGTCTCACTATGACATAAATAATAAAAGACAAATTATAAGATAAACAAACCATTCAATCTTACATTTACTTTTAAGCTACTTTTATTTATTATTTATTTATACTCAGGCAACGCAGGCCTTTCGGTACATAACTTACAAATGAACAAATATAACAATATAAAACCGTTTCTGTGAGTAAATTATTATATTTTTATACTTATTATCTGTATAAGTTAATCACTATTTATCATTTTTTAACACATTGCTTCTGTTATGTAGAATAAAATATATACACAAATAAATGATCAATACAAAAGTTCTTATGTTAATTGTTCAGGAGATTGGTATTGTCGTTTCTCTGATAGTTGTTAATTCCAGTTCTCTGAATACATTAGGTGTTGGTGCAGTTGCAGGTGGTGCAGGTTCGATGTTTAATGATCTCTGAAAAAGTGAATAAGGATCAGAAATAACATTGACAACATCCAAAAAACTTGTTTAAGTTTTCATAAGATATTATTCGTGAAGTAAAGTTACTTAACTT
The DNA here is from genome assembly GCA_958496325.1 of Nomophila noctuella. Lineage (NCBI taxonomy): Eukaryota > Metazoa > Arthropoda > Insecta > Lepidoptera > Crambidae > Nomophila > Nomophila noctuella. The sequence continues at coordinate 16,333,305 of OY292487.1, read as the reverse complement.
ACAGAAAGTCCAATTCCTTCATTCCCGGCTCTCCTTGCATGGAATGATCAAATTCAAGACTTAATCCTCAAATACCTTCTTGGTTCACCACCAGTCGGCCAAGTGTTGCGTCTTAAAGCTTTTGCTTTTTGTAAATTTTTGCTTTTCTGACTTCCAGTCTTCCAGTCAGTCCATACCTTAAAAGAATAAATATGTTTAATGTGAATTATTAACTCAAAAAGGATGGCAAGAGACATGTGGGACTTATTTTATTCCATTTATGTGGTTTTGCTCACAAGAACACCAATTCTTTAAAACTCTAAATTGAGTTGTAGTCTCAGCCTTCCTTGAGCCCCCGTCTGAGGCCTACTCCACCATGACTGCAAGTTATATACCTATTATCAAACTTTTGCTTTAGTTAATTGCTTTGTGATGATCATATTGTATTTATGCATTAAAACTATAATGATTACGTTGTGACTTCATGAAATAAACTTGATCTTACCTTCCAATATACTCGAATATTGTTCTGCACTTATTTCAATTCGATGATGTTTTACTTAAATAAAAGTAACCATTGGAATTAACACGTAAGTATTTTTGCCGGAACTTGCGTTTGAAATAGGTATGTCGAAATGAAACATCACTTATGTATTCATTTAAGCTCTCGAGTTATTCAAAACATTATCATTTCCGTGTAATTATCGATATACCTATTAAATTAGAGCACGTTCAATAAAATTTAATACTTTTATAACCTCAAACCGGTTTTGACAGCTCGTATTTTTGTTTACATTTTAATTTTTTTTTTCGGGATTTATAGGTTATGCAAAGGTATCCGAGCCCATACAGCCATGTTTACGTCACATCCTCGATCGAAACCATAGCCAAATTATCGACAACCTTCTCGACCGAGCGTGCGCGAAAGGAGTGGCACTTTGGCTACCAACTTGAAAGCGTTCGCGCTTAAGCGCGAGAAATTTCTAAACGAACTCGACGCGGAACGAATGCATCTTGGCTAGGCCCCCTGCTTCATTACTGATCTATCACGTGGTGGAAATAAAAAATCACGTTACACTCAGATAAGTTATCACATTTGCGTGGCTCTCCTGCATAATGACTTCGTTCAGATTGTAAAGCGATTGAAGCGCATGTAGGTATGACGTAGGCAAAGTTTGTACACAAACTCGATTTGATTTACAAAAATGCGGCAAAAACATTTCGACTGGCCATAGTACTACTACAGTAACTTCCATGCATCAAAACAAATATGAGAAATCACATACATTGGTGTGACCCCAAATTAACCCTTTCCACGCCACGAGTTTTCGTCAAAAACGTTCACCACACGCCACCGCAATATAACTGGTTGATTAACTAGTGCTGACAATGTTGAGTATCGATATTATTAATTTGTAACAAATAAATCATTTGAAAAAAATATTTATAGTTATTTTTTAAGTTTCTTGGGTTTTATTTTATTACTAGCGGCCGTCCGCGACTCCGTCCGTAGTTTTTACGTGAAAGAGTAACAAACATCCATAAATCCATTCAGTAGTTTTTACGTGAAAGAGTAACAAACATCCATACATACAAACTTTGGCCTTTATAATAGTAGTTATGATTTTAGTTAGTTACATGAAATAAAAATATCAATAATGACCGGTAAGTTTTTCTAATGTAAATACATCTACGTATTCCAATAATCCTCTAAAAAAAAAGAAAATTACAAACACTTTATTGTATCAAACCATGGTTGCACCATTAGATTGGGACGCTTTATAGTACATATTATATTTTTTTATAACTTACCTGTTGATTATGTAAGAACACTTCAAATTCAACATCATCAGTTCCTTCTAAAATCCTAATCAACTCCTCTGCAGTGGTCATATTTCAATAAACATTAATTTATTAACGTAATAAATCTACACAGCAACGCAAAGCATAACACAGTAAATAACATAATTTTGCAGGGTACTTCCATAATTTATCGATATCTCCAACCCTCATTGTACAACACTAAATAAGTAGTTCTAGAAACATCTATCGCCTCTGACGTCACTTCCGTGTCTGATATATCAGACGTTGGCGTACGAGACTCATGCATGATCGTGTCGCTATAGTGTTGTGACATACTATGCAATTTACTGGATTTGATCATGATACCCAGTATCAATCAAATCCACCAAATCAAATTTTGATGCAAAACATGAATCGAAAATAAAGTGTTTATCAATGTAAACGCTTTATTTTCGATTGCATTATTATCGAGTGGATTATACAGGTTTTTGTTTTGGGCATATTTTTTGTGTGTTACGAAATCTTACCAAGTTTAACCAATGTAAAACTTGGCAAGATTTCGTAACACACAAAAAATATGCCCAAAACAAAAACCTGTATAATTTTTACATTTTTGAATGTTTCTATTTTGAGGTACCAGATTTCTGGTTTTGGTAGGAACATTGAAATGGAACATCACTAATGGAACGCCAATGTCTGATATATCAGACGTTGGCGCAGAGGGTCCAAGTAAAAAAAAAATTGTATGAGTCGATTCAACACGGTTTTGTTTTTAATAATTTATCATTAAAATAACATTATAATACTTTATGAAATTGATGTTTTTGATTAACTAAAGTATAAACAGTCTGAAAATTGTATGCATATGTCGTCACGTACTATAACGATAAGAAAAAATAGAGTTAAATTGGTTAGATATTTATGTCTGATATATAAGACGTTGGCGGCGAGGGCACGAAAGTTAAATGTCTGATATATCAGACGTTGGCGTGGTAAGGGTTAAGTTTCGGTATCTACTCGAGTTATGACTCGCATCAATGTAGTAGATGTCTGATATTAGTTTCCATATAAGTCAAGAAAGGATAATCCAATATGAACTATTTCGAGACAGAATAACATCAAATAATGTTTTTCATCCGAGAACGAAGTCTCTGCTTTCAAAGCCCAAAGCAAGTAACAATACAAAGAAACCACCTAATATATCTACATAATATTATGCTCTTTGATCCGTACACGTGTTGTAGATTCCACGACGCTTTCTTGTAGGAAAGTAAAAATCAATATAAAGTTAAATCAACAGTTAACATTAGCATCAACTAACTGCTTCTAATTGTATCGTCGGGTCAAGTAGATACAGTAAACGATACAAATGCAAAATAGCTTTCAATTAATGCTAATCGTATGCAACAGTTAGCATCTACAGACGCAATAGACTTACAATGAACGTAGCACGCATTCTAAATCTATCAACGCATGCAATTTTCGATATACTTTCTCTTTGAAAACATATTGAATAATATATTGATGTAAAAGGCGAATTAATTCGGTAAAGGTGCGGTGCAGTCCGTAACGGAAACGTCGTAATTACTTGGCATTACTATAAAAAAACCGAACACCTCCGCACTGTGCGAACCGCACTTTTTTTACCGCCAGGTGGCGGAATATGTGGGAGTCCTAACAAGCAAGAAGGCTACTATTAGATCCTCATGATTATCATCTGCCCAATAATGCGTAAGTTTGAAAGCCTAAACTTTGGGAAATTGACGACCCGCTTGGTGTAATGGTCAAATTGTTGCCTATTACGCAAGAGGTCGCGGGTTCGATCCCCGCACAAGACAAACATTTGTGTGCATGAACATGTCTATTTGTCCTGGCCTGGGTGTTATACATATGTATCTATTTATGTATATTTGGAATACCACTGTTGATTCTGATGTCTGTAACACAAGTGCTTAAGCTACTTTACACGGGGTCAGATCAATGTATGTGATGTTGTGAAATATTTATTTATTTATTTTATTTATTTATAATGTTTCCAAATAAACAGTAAGGTCCTGGGTTAAAAAGACAGCGCATGCGGTATCAGTGATAATACATTGCCTGTCGTCCTGGTTATGACAGGATCTCCACAATTGTCCAAATCTGTATTTTGATCTATAATACTAAAACAGTGTCAGTAAAAAGAGGTAAGAAGTAAGGCAAGAAGTTACTGTTCTTTCACCAAAACTTTTCAAACTTTTTTAAAATTAATATTGGGATGTAAATCAAGAACACAGCAATTTAAGATTCAAGTTTACTCTATTTTATTATCATGCACAAAACCAAAAAACTCGAGATTTTCTTTTTTTTTCATTATTAGGCAAATAAATCTGTAAGACCTGAATCACTGACTAAACACTTGTAAGTGGTATGATAAGGCACTTCTTGTTAGAAAATAATACAACACAATAATATACAAAAAATATAGTTTTAATAAAATTGTGATTTTTATCTGTTTTAAACTAGTTACTTCATGAATAGTAGTTGTGTAAACCTAAGAAAACAAAATTCAATAAATTGGACATATTTCCACAAATAGTTTTGAGTTATTGAAGTTTTAAGTCTTTAAACATTTTATGCTTAAAGTTGCTAATTGTACTTTAACACTTAAGGACGCGCGCTTCAATTTGCAACACAAATAGTCGCTACCGGGTCCAGCGGACCCAGAAAATATTATGTGTTAATTCTAAAACTTCTCAATGAAAGTCGTTGATGTTTATAAATATCGTAAATAATGTCCAAAATAAAAACAAATCTTAAGTCAAATACTAATATTTATTGTTTTACTTAATCAAACAATCAGCACAAAAATAAAACGAATTTTGGCATAGTTTTATGGCTAATGTTAAACAAAAAGCTGTAAATACTGTAAAGATATATTTTTTATAAAATCTTTTTTACTTAAATATACTGCTATAATGTATCTACTAAAACAAAACGTAAATAAGCGATCAATTTTCATAGGAACTCACAAAATCAACTTTCAAAATCAACTTATATTTTTTGGTGTATAATAATTTTCCATCACAGTTCTGCATTTACCTTTATAAAATTAACCTATAAAAAATTAGCACAAATTTGTTCCATATGTTCTCCATAAACTGTCGTATTACAGTTAACACAGAAAACCTTGGTTTTCCTGCCTTTCTTCCAGTTACAGAGACCGCAACGTACTTTTCATCCACCTGTTGGCCCTTCTCGTGCGCTGGATTTTTCTGTTGGTTCTACTTCTGGTAAAATGTGTTGGATACGGGTTTAGATATGCTGTGATCAGATTCTCTAATTCGTGTAATCACAAATTCCGGTTGCTCGCCATTTTCTACGAAATTACGTAACAAAAGTAATAAACAAACATAAATATCATGATGAAAAAAACACTTACGTATTTAGTCGCTACCGGGTCCAACGGACCCATACACACCTTTCAGGCCCGTAGCACTCACACGCAGTGCACCAACTGATATCCAAGATGACAATCTATCGCCTCATTCTGTTGTTGAAAGGTACTAAGAGCGGCATCGTCGCAAACTACGGATTTTTGAAGTATTTCAACAAAATACAAGGCACTGGGTCCATTGGACCCAGTAGCGCGTCCTTAAGTGTTAATTGAAAATAATATATTATTTTTTCAATAATTATTACAGCTATTTTGGGATCGAAATTATTGTGGGTTTGTCCTTATAAATAAAAAATAAAAATATTGGAAATCCACACAATTACAAGTTTAATAATACATGTAAGAGTGGGACATGGAATTGACTAACCAACTTGGGTTTTGTAAAAAAAAAGTAAAATGAGTATTTGGTACACGTTAACCAACCACATTCTGCCAAAAATCTCAATACTCATTGAGATGATGAAGATTGTAATTTTTAATACCTTTACAATACATTGCATATCAAAGGTAGAATTTTATGGAATAATACAATTATTGTACTCCCTCCTGGGCAATTTTGTCTAAAGCAGCAAAGTAAACAGAATACAGTTATTTTACAAAGCAACCAGTGTGCTCCGAAATGCTTTCCAAATTCACCAAATAATAGACAAATTGCAACTTGAACGACTCAGTCCACTTTTAACTTAGCAGTAATTTGTTCTATAAATATGAAGAAACTCACCTGAAACTGTATTGTTTCATCGCACACAAGTTTCAATCCATTTTTTGTTTGAATGTTTGCTACTCTTGTCCACTGTAAGTGTTTAATGTTATGTAGTTACAAGTGTTACAACTCATTATCAAGGTAACTTACTAACTAGTAACTAAAAGGATATTATCTAGAGGAGAGAACACAACAATAACAATTGATTTATTGAATTTTGGATCTCTATAGATAATAATTTAAACAAAGAATTGATTCGTATAGGTACCTGAGACATTGCAGAACACATGAGCACATTTTCAAATAAGTAATTGCACATCTACGTCTTGGAACTTCAATAAAAATATCCATAAAATCTCCAAAAGTCTTAATTATCTGAATTTATTGATATTTTTGCAAAAAAATCAATGAAAAGGGGGCAGATGACTTAGCCGCAGATTTCTTTCATATTTTTTTTGACAGATGATGACATTTGACATTAGGTAGACCGGCAAAAATACGTTCGGAAATTAAAGAAAAATAAAATTATTGCAGGAAGATTTAGAACGAAACAATCATCCTACTACTATTATAAAGGCGAAAGTTTGTAAGTATGGATGTATGGATGATTGATTGTTACTCTTTCACGTAAAAACTACTGAATTGATTTGAATTAAACTTTACCACAATAATAATACCCACCGGCCGTATTCGGCCATGGCGGCCGATCTTACGATCAGCCAGGTATGCAGGATATCGTTTAGTGCACAAGTGAGTGCGCAAGCACAGGTGCACTCCCTATTCCTTCACTCTCATAATTCGGTGGGACAGCAATCTGACACGACCGTAGAGAGACCACAATACAGCTTATACATCAGAATAACACATAGGATATTGGAAATCGAAATCCACGCGGACGGAGTCGCGGGCGGCCGCTAGTCCCTTATATTTTTATAGAGAGAAAGTTATTGTAATACTAAAGAGCTACCTTAGCCAGGCTTCGAGGACCTTTAAATTACGGAATTAGTATTTGTTATCTGTTTTATACCCAACTTAATTTGAATTCAATCATTTGGTATGAAGAGTTATAGCAGTATCACTTGAGTATCGATCGCAGATAACAATTTAGGCAGTATGTATTAAATTAAAGAACATAATGCATCGAAAAAATTTAATTCAACAATATTCTGAGTTTACCAGTCCAATATCTTTGGAGTTCACAAATGTTTATGAGGTAGACAGTTACACAATGGTTTTAAACCAATAAAATCACTCAAAGTGTTTTACATGCAGAGCATTTTATCTTAGACATATAATTATCAAAATCAATTAATTCAATTACTACATATTTTAAATTTCAGATCTTACTCACATAATATTGCATCAAATATTTAAAACTATGACAAAGGTCTCTTGAGTGCTTTCTTTTCTTTATTTGATTTGTATGCTGCATTCATTTTTTGCATGTTCTCTTTGTGTATTTTGTCATGATCAACAATTCTTTTAGGGTAGCCTTCCCCAATCACACATCCTGCTGCTGTTTGCACGGACTTAGGGGCTTTCCAAGGTTCATAAATAAATGCAGTTGGATACTTTTTCAACTCTGGCACATACTTCCTGATGAAGAGACCTTCTTTGTCAGTTTTCTTACCAAATGCAACAGGGCTGTAAACTCTAAAATATTTATAAAAGAAGGCAGAAGCAGACAACCACATCCAATTACCAGCATTGAGTGCCCAGTCATAGTCCAGTAGGTAATCCTCAAAAACCTTGGCTCCTTCTTCCCAAGATATCCACAAATCTCCCCTTGTCAGAAAGCAAGCAACCATGTGCCTGGCTAAGTGGTGTATCCAGCCTTCCTGCTTTAGCTGCCTCATGATTGCGTCCACAAATGGATATCCTGTTCTACCCTCAGCCCAAGCCTTCAGATGCTCTTCATTTGTTCCCCAAGGTATTTGAGTGCAGACAGGGTTCCCAACCATTTTGTCAAAATTTTTGATTCCTGCTCCAGCTGTGTAATAGAACTCCCTCCACATCAATTGACCTAACAAGGAAACTGGGGGTTCAGAATGCTTCATACCATTCTCTACTTCTTTCAGTTTGTGATAAAATAACTTGGCAGATAGGCATCCATGGCTTATATATGGACTTAATACTGTAGTGCTTGGTTCTATACTGTTTGGAGAAGTATTTGGTTTCTCAAACTGGCAAACCCATTGTTTTTTGGCCATGTAAGTGTTGAGCCGGTTTAACCCTTCAGTCTCGCCTCCAGGATACTTGCATGGACTCAGAGTTGACTCATCCACACCCAAGTCTTCCAATGAGGGAACGTCATATTCTTTTGAATCACTGTCTGGTGGTTTGCAGTCATTGGATAGTGTCTTTGTTATTTCAATAGTGTCCTTCACGGGCATGGGATTAACCAAAGATAAAAACTTTTGGTAAGTCAATGGAACAGCTCCATTATTCTTCTTTAGTACACTGTGAACATCATATACAGTGTGCTGTACTCTTCTCACAATAAATATGTCTTTTTCTTCGGCAATTTTGTCAATAAATTCATCTTGTTGAACAACATCACGGTCTATATCTAATTGCGATGTCAAATGTTTTACTTGCCACTTATCAAACAGTTTAGGCAGAAGATCCACAGGATTTCCTCGTAAAACAAATAAACGCGAGTTGAGGTTTCTTAAGTTGGAATCTAAATCTTGCAAACTTTGAATTAAAAAGCGAAGCCTGTTCACGCCGACTTTGGCCTTGATGTCTGGATCAATAAAATATATAGGTCTCAGCAGATGTTTCCGATTTTCAGCCTAAAATTGGTAAGAATAACTTATTAGAATACCGAATATATCAAAAGGACAAAAATTACTCAATGTTTTGCAAGTACCTACCTCATTTATAGCATTGCGAAGAGCCAGATTGTCATGGATCCGTAAGTCTAAACGGAACCAATGGATAACGCTTGGAATCTTAGCCATTTTAACTTATTTGCACAGCTTAAACCTTAAAAATTATGTATTTAAAATTAATTTAACTGAAAAAAGTATGTATCGTGTTTCTTCCTTCCTTCAGACTTTTATTCCAGTATAATAAAAAGTACTCTGTGCTTTTATTCTTGCCTTGCCGTTCCGTTCTAAAAAAGATACAGACAGAACACGAACGTAGAGTTACAGAAAATGACAGTTATAATAATAGAATACGTCATGTTCACCTGAAATGGAACGGATCTGTGTACTGTTGTCAAAGATCTTGGAAAAATCAATAGATAATCAGTATGTCAAGTTTGAGTGAAGCCACGAAAACTTCAAAAATTCACCTAACTTTACACCTATAGTGCCGTGCCTATCGATGGTTTTCTTCTAAGAGTTTTTTTTATTTATTAATATGAAAATACTCAACATCTTATTTCTTATTAATTATTAATATTATAAATGTGAAAGTTTGTTTGTTTGTTTGGATGTTTGTCCGTCAATCACGTTGAAACTATTGAACGGATTTGGATGAAATTTGGTATACAGGCAGGATATGGTCTGACTTAGGTGACAGGATACTTTTTATTCCGATTGAATTCTCCCATGGGATAAACAAAAATTCTCGCGAACGAAGTCGCGTGCGGCCCCTAGTAAATAATAAACATTGAAAATGTTCATCAATAAGTGAAAAATTGTAAAGAAATGATTAAAATAGCCCCTTTTATAACTGATGTCGTCATAACAGCTATTTTAAAATACCAACTCTTTTATAAAAAAAAAACTCTGTATCTATTCAACGTGCAGTCGATATCGTTAAAAATTGGTACGCATGTACTGGAATCCCTAGTTCCATGCACGTCATAATGACGTTTCAGACGATTTCAGTCGGGTGTCTGGTATCTTGCTCTATCACAAGTGATTCATAGTAAGGAGAAAAAGGACAAAAAATCTGTCAAATCATTGTCTCCATCTAGTACTTCCAAGATAAGATCTTTGACTGTTGTGTACAAATGGGTAACTATGACAACCGAAAACTTTACTTTGCTATTGGTTTATAGTTTTCGAGTCGCTTAATTATTGGTAGAGAGTCATTTTAAAACAGATTTAACCTTAATTTTATTGGCTACTCTGTGATTAGTAAAAATTCACGAAGAGGAAAGAAGACGTCAACCGTCAAACTAGCGTTGAAATCAAAGATTTTAAACATGTTTTGATTGAGCATTACCTACTTGGAAAATAATGTTTTTCAGAAATAAAATAAAATCTAAATGATAAGCAATATGAAATAAGTTTCGTGGGTCATGTACCGATGATGTGAAGCTGCATTATGCCTAAAATTATCGAGTTGACCGTCGAATTTGAAGTTCAGAAGGTATGAAATAACTATCCTATTCATATTTTATTTAAACCATTTTGAAAAGTAAACCACCTTGATGTTAAGAATTAATTAATTACAAAACTTAAAACACTTTGCATAAAAATGTAGGGTAAATCAATTTAATTTACCTTCAAAAATAAAGGATATTTTCACTTGGACAATAATCAAAACTCATGCCAAGTAACCCAATAAAAATTATTTGAATCATTTTTAGCATTTAATATCAGTATAACTGGAATAAATCGTTTCTTTTAGGTATCATGTCCCGGTGTATGGCTATGTCAGGATGGGAGAGTCTCACTGACTGTTTACGCTCTGGGCACAAGCTACCAAACATGTTTGCTGCCACCGATCTTCCCACTGATGTTCCGAGATGTGTTCTACTTCAGGAAAAGATTCCAAGAATCCTGCACACTGAATAACATTTGTTGTATTTTAAGTAAGTATTTTAGGATGTGGGTAGTAGCTACTATTTGAATTCCAAGACCTCCAGTAAATAATGTTTAGCCAAGAAAATTTATTTTGATAACTGGTATGCACCTTTCAGTTGTGAGTGGTTTATAATTTCCCATCGTTTTGTCTAATGATAGTGTTAGATTCCTATACTGTTATTTCATTACATTTAAGTTCCCATTCAAACCAAAAAATAAAGTTTGTAGTCTTCTCTCATCTTATAGTATATTATTGCAGAGGAAGAAACAATTTACTGCGAGCTGGTGCAATGGTGCAACGACTGCACGTATGGAGAGTGCACTATCCTGGCGCAGTACCTGGGCGCGATCAACGACGTGCTGTTCCCTCCCAACATGTGCTCCAACGACGGCGTCGACTTGCTCATGAGGAGGTGTAAAGAGTTTCCGGTTAGTAATGATTTTTATTGTGCTTCATTTATACTTTAAAAACTACATAGGAAAGGAGTCGTATTTAGAAACTGGTCAGTTAACACTTTTCTGCACATGTGGTAGAAATGCTGAGACTTATAATTTATTCTTTATTTTTGGTTGTTTTAGATTAAATAATAGCTAAAAGGAACAAATTTTTGTGGGATATTTTAATTTGGGGAAAATTTTCCGCTTACACTCTCACCTGGGTTCAAGGTTTTTAGTTTTGTGGCACTCAATCTATCTTTGTATTCCTCACCTCAATCTATATTTATTTTTCACCTCGGCCTGATATAGTGTTGTCCAAAATTAATTAATGTTATACTCTCTCTTTCAGGGTATCCTATCTCCAAAGATCGAGATAGCCACAAAGGTACGCATCGACGAGATCTGGGACGACCCAGCGAACGTGAAGGGCATGAAGGCGACCTCCTGCCACTGCTCGCCGCACGAGGACGGCACGCGGCAGCGGCAGGTCTGCCACACCTCGCAGTATCACAGGTCGGTGACAGTGTTGACATGTTGTGTTGATTACTTGTACTGTAATGATGTAGCTCGTGAAGGGCATGAGGGCGACCTCCTGCCACTGCTCGCCGCACGAGGACGGCACGCGGCAGCGGCAGGTCTGCCACACCTCGCAGTATCACAGGTCGGTGACAGTGTTGACATGTTGTGTTGATTACTTGTACTGTAATGATGTAGCTCGTGAAGGGCATGAGGGCGACCTCCTGCCACTGCTCGCCGCACGAGGACGGCACGCGGCAGCGGCAGGTCTGCCACACCTCGCAGTATCACAGGTCGGTGACAGTGTTGACATGTTGTGTTGATTACTTGTACTGTAATGATGTAGCTCGTGAAGGGCATGAGGGCGACCTCCTGCCACTGCTCGCCGCACGAGGACGGCACGCGGCAGCGGCAGGTCTGCCACACCTCGCAGTATCACAGGTCGGTGGCAGTGTTGACATGTGGTGTAGATTACTTGTACTGTAATGATGTAGCTCGTGAAGGGCATGAAGGCGACCTCCTGCCACTGCTCGCCGCACGAGGACGGCTCGCGGCAGCGGCAGGTCTGCCACACCTCGCAGTACCACAGGTCGGTGGCAGTGTTGACATGTTGTGTAGATTACTTGTATTACAATGATGTAGCTTGTGAAGGGCATGAAGGCGACCTCCTGCCACTGCTCGCCGCACGAGGACGGCTCGCGGCAGCGGCAGGTCTGCCACACCTCGCAGTATCACAGGTTGGTGGCATTGTTGACATGTTGTGTAGATTACTTGTACTGTAATGATGTAGCTCGTGAAGGGCATGAAGGCGACCTCCTGCCACTGCTCGCCGCACGAGGACGGCTCGCGGCAGCGGCAGGTCTGCCACACCTCGCAGTACCACAGGTCGGTGGCAGTGTTGACATGTTGTGTAGATTACTTGTATTACAATGATGTAGCTTGTGAAGGGCATGTAGGCGACCTCCTGCCACTGCTCGCCGCACGAGGACGGCTCGCGGCAGCGGCAGGTCTGCCACACCTCGCAGTATCACAGGTTGGTAGCATTGTTGACATGTTGTGTAGATTACTTGTACTGTAATGATGTAGCTCGTGAAGGGCATGAAGGCGACCTCCTGCCACTGCTCGCCGCACGAGGACGGCTCGCGGCAGCGGCAGGTCTGCCACACCTCGCAGTATCACAGGTCGGTGGCAGTGTTGACATGTTGTATACATTACTTGTACTGTAATGATGTAGCTCGTGAAGGGCATGTAGGCGACCTCCTGCCACTGCTCGCCGCACGAGGACGGCACGCGGCAGCGGCAGGTCTGCCACACCTCGCAGTATCACAGGTAGGTGACAGTCTTCACATGTTACCTACATCACTATCATCAATCTAATGCAATTTGTACATTGGCCTTCCTCTTATGAGACCCCCACGGTCACCTGCAGGGCAGTCAGGTTGTCTTTTACGCAGGGGAATGTTTCTAGTCAACAATAGATTATCTTAGATTGTACTCTCTTAGTTGCGTCTGATTCCCATGGTTAGAAATGAAGTATAAGTATCATAATAGGTCTGCCTCAAGGGAATGCGCTATTGCTACAAGCTAGACCTACGTGTGGGATTCGGAGCAATGTCCCAATAACAACAAAACCCCGGTTTCCTTAGTACATTGTGGAGGGTGGGACAGGTACTCTTGCTTTTGAAGCAGTCCTGGTACTACACGGAACCAATTAATAGAAATAATATTTTAAAGTGGATGGCCTTCTTGGTACAAACTGCTTGGTAATTTTGATAGGTAGATATAACTGCTGGTATAAAAATGTCAATCTTAATATTCGCAGGAGCAAGTGCACCCAGCGGCCGCCGTCGGTGGCGGCGCCGCGCTCGCGCTCGCGCTCCGGCGACTCGCGCTCGTGCTGCAGCCTGGACCAGGAGCCCAGGACCAAGTCCAAGTCCAAGGTCACCTGCGAGTGCCATGTCACGTGAGTACCTTTTTTAACCGACTTCGAAAATAGGATTGATCACAATTCGACCGTTTATTTTTTTACGCAGGAACTCTTTTAGACACAATAGCTGATGTTAGTAACGTAACTCCAGGTCCAGCCCGTAACTAATTCGAAATTTAAATTAAGCTTAACGTTACTGAGGGCTTCTTTTCCAACCAAACATCCGTTCCTCAAGGAGCTACGTATTTTAGCTGAACACTATTCTACCCTAACACTCCGCCTCGAGCATGCCTTACAAATAAACATTACACATATCCACGCAGCGATCTCCACCGAAGCTGAGCGGAGATGAGATGTGTCAATAACACAATTTTATTGGCTGTTTGATCTTTCGAACAGCCAATAAAATTGTGTTCTCAGCTCCACAGTACACATCTTAGCTTTGGTGGAGTCTCACTCTAAGCATCCCTTCCTAAAGGCCGACCAAGTCCCGTTCGTCGAAGTCCCGCAAGCGGCGGCAGTACGACGTGTACCGCGTGGCCGCGCCCGCCTGGCCCGAGTTCTCGGACACACCGCCGGGGAGGAGGTCTCCTACCCTATGCCTTTGTATTCGTAGTTAGAGGTAGACCCATGCTGGGAAAATTGTCTCCACATATTTTACTTGTATCCTTACGTACCTATTCGTAGTCTGAGGTAGAGTAGATTTTGGGATTATACCCAGTCGTATGTAGTCCTTAGGGATGGCAACTGGGGTAACTTTCTTCAAATATTCTTCCCTCATTATTTTATTATTATTGCATACATTACCTTCAATGTAGGAACAGTAGCTGTACAATTATCCATTTTGAGGTCATTTATTGTATACTTTTGTTATTATATTTGTTTTTGTCCGTTTTTGTAAAAGCTTTCGCATAAGAGACTAGAGCAGTTTGTAGATTTCGAAAATACAATACTTAAAAACTTATTTCACTACTAATGCAAGTATTTAAATAACGATTCCACTGCCCAGTATATTTCGTAGCGTTCGTATCAAAATCAATTATTTAAAAAAAAAACTAATCCATAAATGTATTCTAGGTCGAGTACTGGGTCCGATCTCCCTAAGTCCAGGTCTACGCTGCCCAACGAGGACCGGATCCAGAAGATGATCCTGGAGAGCCGGTACATCAGCCACGAGCCCGTGTACGAGACCAAGTTGAGGGAGCGGGAGAAGTGCGTATATCTCTACTATTCGATTAGTTTTGGAAGAATTGATGACCATTCTCTTTTGACTTTTATGTAGAAACTTTGTAGGTATGGCATTCCTTCAAGTAGGTGTTTGCCGAATAGTGCCGGCCTAGAATAGTACCTACTAAGACGGACGGGCTCGCGAAAATGTGATAATGCGGAAATCAAACCCTAAAGGGTTGTTTTCTGTGTCCAAAGTAAGTAATGATACAAAAATTGTTTTTATTGGCAAATGCGGCAAATGAGCTATCGGCTCGCCTGATAGTAAGCAACCAACGCCCCCAATGGACATCCGTGACACCAGAGGTATCGCCGATGCGTAGCCGGCCTTTAGACCCTATACCGTCTCCAACTGAGCTCTAGCGACCTTATTTACCAGCAGAAGCATAGCGCAACAGTTTTACGAAATGCCTGTGGTCTTCTGTAAGGTGGAGAGTAATTTCCCCAGGTGAGCGGCTCATTTGAGTGAATGTTCCACTAAGCTCTACCTCTCTTTCCTTACCCCAGGCACAAACACTTCAGGACGAAGGTAACTCCATGCGTGTGCGAAATCTGCCGCCGCTACCACGACCTCTTCCACGCGCCCTCCAGCACGTGATACTGCCTCAGTAGACAACACAGATGGAACAGCTGATGACCCACAGGAACCAGGCACGATGACGAGCTGAATACGCACTTGGTTTTATAGAGAAGGCCACAGGTATGACTAGATTTGGTTTTCTTGTTGATCTGTCAAGCAAAAATATTCAAACCAAACAAGTAGGTAATTGCAGTCTGCACACTACTGCCGCCAATTGTTTTGCTTGAATTGTATTTTTTTTTATAATTTGTCTGCAATCAGCCTGGACTATGATCAGATTTTTTTTTGTGTGCGACGATCGTGTGTGTCCCTGTCCTCCAATGAGAACATCCTCCAATGACTCCAGTGCAGTCCACTTTCATGTTACTGTATTATATCCTTCCTTTTAAGTCGCTTTCTGTAAACAAGTTAAGCTTTAGTGCACTATAGAGAGTTGTTTTATCTTAACATCTTAAATTATTTTGAATGAAATAAATCGAATAGCGTCGCTAGTGTGCGGACTGAACGCTCTTAACATGATAACTTTGCTTTAAATTGTTTTCTGAATTGGATCCTTTTTACCGAATTCATTGATCCGTGGCAGAGGCCCGATAAAATGTTTTCGCCACTATAAAAACAGGCTCTTTGTCAGAGCCAAGTGCGTATTCCTTCAGCTTATTATAGGTACAACGTAGATTAGCGGCATAGAATTTGAGCGAAATGTTTCCGCCCCAATATTTAAACAATCATGTTAACTATATTTCTTACTGAGCACAGGTGAGTACTAAAGATACTTATATTTTTCTTTATACATAAGTTTTTGGGAGACAATACTATTTAAAACACTTCCCAACGTATTTTTACAGTGGACTTTACTTATACTAGTGGTTTGTTAAAACGAATTGTATCTACGTCATGAAGTCATAGAGGCGAGTAATATTTTCTTCTTATATAACCTGGGTTATTTCTATATTTACATAATCGTCGCGGTGGTTCTATAGTGTAAAACGCATGATCCCAATGCTTAAAGGCTGCAAAGTGTCTTATTACAGGAATAATTATAATATGTTATACAGAGATCACCGTAAATATATTTTTAATATTATGTCGTTCACGTGAATATAGTGACATCTATTGTCACTCACAGCAGTTGCAGGAAATGTAGCGCTTGCTTGTAATTAATTAGTTATTTATTGAAAACACACTTGCTATAAAATTATGTAGGATTTTATTTAAATGTTGCATTTTAAGAAATTTTATAAGTTGTATAGACTTAAGTTACCTGAGAATTTTCTCAGATTGACAGCAATATTTGATCGTTGAGCTTTAATTTATGTAATTTATTATTTAAATACTTTTACAAATTATTGTTGTTGTAACTTGTACCCATGTCAAAATGATCATGAAATGAAATAAAGTAAAATAGTTAATTCATTAATTCTTTATTTATAATTTTATAATAAACATTAAGGTAACTTAATAATTAGGTTTTACTATATTTAAGTGATATGGCTCCACTTTAATTATTAAACTAATAACTAACAATAAATTGGCATTATATGAAGAATATCAAAGTTTTCGTTTGGGAAAACGTTGACATTTCCTATGAGAATAATATCGATGAGCATTCAACGACGCATAGACCACACGTATGTGGAATTACGCGACACTCGTTATATTTACAATTGTTTTACTATTCATGCTTACTTAACCAACTTTTTTCTAAGAAGAGATAGAGAAAAGGAAGTAAGAAAGAGAGGAGAGATTCAAGAAAGCGGAAGGAAGATACAATTAACGAAACAGACGAAAAGAAATTCAGACATTACAAAGATTACTAAAAAATATAATTTGAAAAAAAATCAATTATTTTAGACTATCTAATAAAAAGAGAAATTCAACTACATTATAGATTTTATCAAGGACGGAAGACGTTACATAGTCAGCCTTACATTCGAATGTAGTTTCTTATAATAATGTTTTGTACACTTTAAACTTATTTTATAATTTATTACAACCTTCGAGCTCTTCCGAGCTTTATTTATTATGATTTTATTATTATGCAATTGTATGTTAACATTTACATTGGATTGTGATTGCCTGTGTTTGAAACAATATCACAGCTTTGCGTGATATTTATAATTAAAAACGCAAATTTTCACCTCATTGTGCGTGAATCGTATTTTAGAAAAAAAAAGTACCTTTTAAAGTACGTCTGTTAACGTTCATTTTGAGTTTCGTATAAATTATTTAATGCTTCCTAATTTATTTTGCTATAACAGACCCTTTTTGGTACGCGATCCAGGGCTGTAAAGGCAAACCCTGACAAATTCTTACTCCATCAACTCACATAATCACGTTGACCTTCCGTGTATTCTATTTATCCCGCTGGCAAAGTTTAATACTTCTTTTAGCAGATTTTAGAATCTTTGATTGAATAATGCATGCAATAATTTGACAATTCCTTCTTGAGACATATGTCTTCATTTAATTCGTTAAAGTGAACTCCTCGAACCAACCAGTGGAATGTATTTAGGGCGTGTTGACAGTGACCTTATGCCCTTTGAGCGAGGCTCTATGTTTCCTCCTGGCGTACTTGGTGCAGTCGAGCGTGAAGGCGAGTATGGCCACGAGCGCGAAGACCGCGTAGAAGATGGCCAGCGCTACCAGGAAGCCCTCGTCGGTCCACTCCCAGGGTTGGTCTCCGCGGAGCAGGTCGTAGTTGGAGAGGACCTGGGTCCCGTTAGGCGGTGGGCACGGAGAGTGGACTATTATGTCTTGGTACGGTCTCTGTGGACGAGAAAAACGTCTTAGTTATATTTGAATATATTTGAATTACTTTGACGGTCCTCAAAAGTGAAAAAATCATTTCCAATTTAATGAAAAAATAAGTGAAAATTAGTTTATTTTTTTAGCATGTGACCCAATCCTAAGTTCGTGAACCCATGGCTTAATAATAAACTCATGCTCATCAGTAACAAAAATGGAGGAACAGTATCAGCAGATACTTGTTCCTTACGGCATTAAATGCAGGCAATATAGACCTGAAGCCTGCGCACTAAACCCTTGCGGATTTCTTGACTCCTTCATAGAGGGAGGGGTCGGCCATTGATCTTGCTTGTTAAATCAGTATTTTACCCAAACTCACCTGCTTGTTAGTGCACCGCGCGTCCTTGCTAATACTGGTCCTCAAGGCTGTCTCGCTGAGTTCCCTCGCCAGCAGCTCCGGCAGGACCCACCGCTGCGGCGTCACGTACTGCAGCCACCGCGCGTGGCTGGGCAGGTCCGCCTCGTGCAGAGTTGCCCCGCACGCCAGGCTGCCCAGGAGGAAGCAGAAGCCGGAGATGACGGCGGCCGTCTTCTCCATCGGGACCACGAAGATTACCGCGCGGCAGAGCATTTGGATGCTGATTAGGTAGAGGACCATGAAGCCTGGAACAGATTGACGTGATAAGTGACTGGCAGTCACTCATCATCATCCTAGCGTTTGTCCCAGTCGCATCCTCGGCTGTTGCCTCGGAGTCCAGGGTCCGCTTTCCTGCTGCACCTACTCCACTTCGCACGGTCTTGGGCAATGGCAGTCACTATTGGTTGGTTTGTAGTGACGCAAAGTAAGTGAGCCCATACCTTCTTTTATCGAGCAAACTAATTTGTTTCATCTCTGTAAAATATTGGGCCATCCAGTTCAATCCAGTAGGTCATTTTAAGATCAGGCATGGTGCAAATTATGTGCCGTTATATCCCGGATGTAGTTCTTCCAGCGATGATGTATTATCAATGTAAGCTTCAAAATTATGTGAAAAGTGCAGCGTCAAGTGGCGACATCTGTCTATATTTCTTGACTGTGGTCTTGAGTTTTAATTATACAAGCCTTATTTTTACCTAAATAAAGGTAGAACCCGTCGAAGGAGCCCGGCGTCTGCGCGTAGAGACCGGACATGGCGTAGCTCGGCACCAGGTACGCCAGCCACGTCACCACGCCCGAACATAACTCCAGGAATTGCTGTTGAAAATGTACATAAAACAAGTAAGAAGAAGAGCAGAAATCATCAGCAAATCTATCAATGAATTGACAACTAAAAAGATAAGTTTGTGTCTGTGATTCACAATAAAGATTATTATGATTATGATTATGAAGTTTATGATAAATCAGGAGGTTTAATGTACAAGGCAGGTTTGTCAATTTCTTCTTCGTCATATGAAAGACCCTAGAGATAGATTATGGGATATTTATGGATAGTAGATTACATGGCTTGGGTTGGACTCACATCAAACAGTATGAAGACGGTCCTGGAGTAGAGTCCGACGGCGATGTCCCTCTCGACGTGGTGGCGCATGGAGCTGGCCTCCCTCACGCTCATCCACAGCAGCAGAGGCCACAGCGTGAGGCACATGACGGAGTAGTGGTGGACTCGGACTCACATCAAACAGTATGAAGACGGTCCTGGAGTAGAGTCCGACGGCGATGTCCCTCTCGACGTGGTGGCGCATGGGGCTGGCCTCCCTCACGCTCATCCACAGCAGCAGAGGCCATAATGTCAGGCACATGACGGAGTAGTGGTGGACTCGGACTCACATCAAACAGTATGAAGACGGTCCTGGAGTAGAGGCCGACGGCGATGTCCCTCTCGACGTGGTGGCGCATGGAGCTGGCCTCCCTCACGCTCATCCACAGCAGCAGAGGCCACAGCGTGAGGCACATGACGGAGTAGTGGTGGACTCAGACTCACATCAAACAGTATGAAGACGGTCCTGGAGTAGAGGCCGACGGCGATGTCCCTCTCGACGTGGTGGCGCATGGAGCTGGCCTCTCTCACGCTCATCCACAGCAGCAGAGGCCACAGCGTGAGGCACATGACGGAGTAGTGGTGGACTCAGACTCACATCAAACAGTATGAAGACGGTCCTGGAGTAGAGGCCGACGGCGATGTCCCTCTCGACGTGGTGGCGCATGGAGCTGGCCTCTCTCACGCTCATCCACAGCAGCAGAGGCCACAGCGTGAGGCACATGACGGAGTAGTGGAAGCCCACGCGGTCGTTTTGCGTCAGCTGCGAAAGATGGTGGAATACTTTAATTGTATGTCAATGTAAGGAAGAATATGGACTGTATAGCGAGTAGGTATATTCATGACCAATGATTAAGATAAAAATGGCAAAAATCTTACGAAAATATCTTTGGAGGGTGTGCCAAGAATTATATTGAGTAATCAACCAAAAAAGCACCAGATATTGGACGTTACTGGGATGGAATGCGTCTGAACACCTTTCAGCTCACTTAGGGTGTGATGAGTGGATTGAGGGTGTAAATATTTCGAATCGTACCTTTGCATCAGTGGTTGGCAAGTCCCAGAAGATGGTTCCAGTGACGAGCGACATGATGGCAGCGATCAAGATTCGCGTCACGATGTTCGACAACGTCGTCATTTGAGTAAACACTAAGGATTTTCTGGAATAAATAATAACGTTATGTCTAATCTTTGTCTTGTTCATATTGGACGAGTGAAACAAATGGTAAAAAAAGTTAAAATAGACTTCCGCTCGTCTGACTGAAAAAACTTACCTAAGTCTCGTTAGTCAAAACGCGAATAAGGATCTTTATTAATTTCCCGTTTGGGAATGTATTCCTTTACAATTTACTTATTAAACATCGGAAAGAGCCAGGCTCTGAAGGCGTGGGCGCCACGCGTCACAAGCTTCATGAGGACCATTAAATTTGAATCCCAATCATTCCAACTCACTCGGCAAGCGCCAGTATCTGCACGGGCGCGGGCAGCTCTGATCAGGCTGGTAACCACCAATGTGTTTATAAATTATCTATACTTATAATAAATCTGTAGACAGGTCAATTCTGTACATTAAATATTTTTCCAAAATAACTATCAGGGGGTGTTTAGTGATCGATACTGATACCAAAAATGCAATCAGAAAATTTTTTGTCTGTCTGTCTGTCTGTCTGTCTCAAGGGCGGATCCAGCTTTGGCGCCAGGGAAGGGTCACACAGCGCCAGGGGGGGGTCACATAGTCGTGGTCAAGTCAAGTGGTCAAGTTTAAATGAAAATTTATGTTCAATTAGTGGTCCACTATAGTCCTGGAACCTGCTCAGGGGGGGGTCATGACCCCTGTGACCTCCCCCCTGGATCCGCGCTTGGTCTGTCTGTCTGTCTGTCTGTCTGTCTGTCTGTCTGTATGTTCCTTATAGAAACAAAAACTACTGGACGGATTTTGACGAAACTTGGTACCATTATTCTTCATACTCCTGGGCATATTATAGGATACTTTTCATCACGCTACAATCAACAGGAGTAGCGTAGTGAAGGGAAATGTGGGGAAAACGGGAGAATTTACTCCATTTCTTAAGCTTCAGTCGCGTGTGCAGCCTTAATGGTTAAACTCACATTGAAATCATGTATGACGGAAATATTCTACATAAAATTGCCTAAAAAATATCCCCCAACAGCATATGTCTATCTTTTATGGTTGACTCACAATAACACGTGCAACTCAAGATCCAAATTGGTTTGAACGCGCTAAGCTCAGGAACTACTGGTTCGAATTGACAAAACATTTTGTGTTGGATAGTCCACTTACCACTTACCATTTGTCGAGGTAGGCTTTAATTAAGCTATTGTATATTCCTTTATTTTATCATTGTAAATTGTGCTAGCGAACTATTTAGTTCTAA
Source organism: Nomophila noctuella (assembly GCA_958496325.1). NCBI lineage: Eukaryota > Metazoa > Arthropoda > Insecta > Lepidoptera > Crambidae > Nomophila > Nomophila noctuella. Next base: position 16,311,272 of record OY292487.1, on the reverse strand, counting down.
AATGTGCCGATAGATGGCGCACCTCGCTAGAGGCGCGGCCGCGGATCTGAATCGCGGTGAACAGATGATTTCTCAAATGTATAAGGTCTCCAGATTATTGTTAATTATGATAAGCGTTTTCCGTCACTTAATTTGCATATTTTTCTATTAGTCCCATAAGAGTGTGCAAGTTGACTGCATGTACATATATAGACCGTTGTTTTATTCGGCTATTTTTAGTAAGACTGTGTGCGGAAATCGTAACCCACGCGGACGGAGTCGCTGGCGGCCGCTAGTTTAATAATAATTTGTATCCCACTCACTCGGCAAGCGCCAGTATCTGCACGGGCGCGCTCGTGCTGGGCGCGGGCGCGGGCAGCGGCGCGGGCGGCGGCGCGTCGGGGGCGGAGCGCGCGCTGGCGAACACCGCGCCCAGCGCCTCGATGCGCCCCGACGACTCTAGCATCGCCGCCGCCGACAGGTCGTCCAGCGTCACCAGGTCCACTGGGGGAAACCATTTGGTCACCTAATCACGTTGCTCCCACGTGTGGTAGAGCAAAAAAGATATGGAACTAAGATCTCCCGATCGAAATTCGCTAAATGGCAGTATGTAGACGTAGCTAGGTCTAACTGGTATGTGATTGGTGGATTTTGACATAACATTGACAGATATGTCAAAATTCACCAATGATATAGCATTTAGATTTCACATACATAAATATCGTTCCCGTTTCACCCATGTATGGGTCGAGCGGGAATGTAGTTAAATAAAGGTACATACACTTTACAATATCTTGAGCCAGCGTTCATGAATCGTGAAAATCATGCGGGAATTAATATATCACACAGTTATCCTATAGTTAGAGTAGAAACTTGTGGATCGAACGAGAATGGCCCAAATACATATCATAAATGTTACTTTAGCCAAATAGAAATTCAGTAAACTCACAGTAATAATCCGAGGGGTTCTTGAAGGCGGGGCTGGGGTAGTCGATGGACGTGAAATATGGCAACATGTCTCTCCGGTACCCGCTGAACATCGTCCTGGCTGCAGATATCAGGACCACCTGAAATAAAAGACATATTGCAAATTCTGTTTCCTCCATGACTTTATCCCCTTTCAGGTCTAGTAACCCAAAGTACGGAACGGAAATATGAGCTCCAATTATACTTTCGATTTAGAATTGACATTCTTTCATGGAAGGTATAGTTGCTTACCTTAGTCAACATGGCGAAGATCTCATAAGTCGGCGGGTGCAGCGACATGATGACCACGCGGCCGGTGCTGGCCCAGTTGCGCAGGTACTCCACGAGGAAGAACGTGTCGAAGATGTCCATCTCCTTGGTGGGCTGGTCCAGGATCAGGATGGCCATGTCCAGCAGCAGCTGGCAGGCTACGTTCAGCCGCCGCACTTCGGAGCGGGTCAGACGGCCGACGTTCGTGTCCCGCACTTGTTCTAAGCCTAGCTCTTCGATTAGGAGGTTTATCTGGAATTTTCAATTGGCTTGTGTGATTTTCTATTTTCGGCAACTCGCATCTAGATGCTAGGAGTGTTTTTTTATGGCAGAGGCGGAAAATTAGCTATTTTGTCGCCTGATGGTAAGCAATCACCACCGCTCATGGACATCCGCGACACCAGAGGTATCGCCGATGCGTTGCCTGCCTTTTACAAGAGAATACGCTCGTTTCTTGAAGGCCCTAGTGTCGTCATAACCGTCAGGACATACTGCAGCAGTGAGATTGTTAAGTTTTGCGTGGTAGCTCTTTTGTCAAATATTGGGGGACACTAACTTTCTTGCTGCCGATGCCCCCTTGGGGGACAAAGCGATTCATCAGTCACCACTTTCCACGAGTAGGGGTCAAAGCGAAAAACTCAGGACCGTCAACCCCCAGTGGGATATCAGTGCAAGTTAACGCTACTGATTTTTAAGCTTTAGTGACCTACTTCCCATTCACACAGTACAGTGTACAGTCAGTACTTCGCATCGGGTATACAGACGCCCTCAGGCCAGGTGGAGTGACGATCTGCGCAAGATGGCTGGCAGGAGCTGGATGCGAGTTGCTGAGGATCGGGCTGAGTGGAGAGCCCTTAAGGAGAGGCCTATGTCCAGCAGTGGACTGCGATAGGCTGTTGATGATGATGATGATGATACAGACGCCAGCCATGTTGCACAAATCGTCTCTCAAGTCAAGAGCGCAGCAGTAGACTTCAACAGTCGATGATGATGTCTCACCCGGTCCCTGTCGTCCATCTTGCCGTGTTCGTGCGCGCGCGGGCGGCGCAGCGCGGCGTGGAAGCGCAGCGTGTGCTGCACCGTCATGCCGGCGCACAGGTGCGTGTCGTTGCGCACGTACGCCGCCACCTTGCGCAGCGTCGACGACGCCACCGGCTGACCGTTGATCACGATGTCGCCCGACAGTTTCTGGAATGGAGTCACGTCCTCATGGATTCAAGGCTTTCGGTAGGTGATCCTCTCTAGGCCCACTGGTTTGAGCAATAAGATCAGGGTGTACCAAGTTTCAATGGCGGTCAATAATACAGCACAAGTTGCTGGTTTGAGCAATTAGATCAGGGTGTACCCGGATTCAAAGGCGGTCAATAATAAAGCACAAGTTGCTACATAAAAGAGATCACGCACGACCCACAGTAACTGGGGTATCGAAGCAAGAAGAGAAGAGTACCCAGATTCAGACCGGCCAAGTGCCCAAAGAAGAGCAACAGTCTATCCCAAATAGGATGTGACAGAAAGAGTTAAGTGGGTAAACATCTGCAGTGTACTTGTGGGTATACGTGGTCAATTAATTGAACACACCAAAATATTCTTCTGATCCAAGAGCTTCGCAATTACCTTCCTAACTCCAGCCAGTACATCTAGCAGTCCCGTAGCCTCGTGCTGGGAGGTGGCCAGCACCGCCAGGATCTCACCAGACTTCACCTCGAAGCTCAGTCCAGACACCAGCAACGTGGACTTGTTATCCGGTGATGTTATTTCTAGGTTATTTACCTGCAAAACAAGAGAAAATTTTTTTCAGTTCAGATTTGATTTAGTTCATGCAGAATATCAGTGTCAGTTTAACAGTTTTGCAGATGAAAAAGCATATAAAGATCTCTTCTGTGTCCTATGAGCTACGTCACTATATCCTCATCCTGGTGACTTTTTCAAATTCGTTCCCATCAAAACTTTGGACATAGCGACATATTGTTTCATAGACAATTTTAAAGGTTACGAAAGCATCTGAGACCCTCTTGTTTTCTCATAATGTCCTCATAAATAGGCGATATTATGCTGAGTGGGGGGTCCCTCTGTGAAGGCCTACGTCTAGACTGCTACAGGGTGATGATGATGATGCTGATGATGATACTTACGTAATAGTTGGGGTAGAGGTAAGCGGAGTGCGCGTAGCCGTCGAGGTGGTCGGTGGGCCGCAGCGTAGAATGCTTCCGCGAGTGCGCCAGCGACATGTGGCTGCCGGCCTTGGACGCGCGCCCGCCCAGGTGCGACGGAGACATCAGGTAACTGGAAACGTGAGAAGGTCTTTGAAAACATGAGCATAATCATGAGAACGTAATGTTTAGTGGATGTTGTTGATGTCAAAAATGTTTTTGAGAGTATTACTTATCTTTGTGACGAAAAGAAACTCAAGGGTGACAGGCAGCAGCAGTGTCATTCCCCTGACATTCTACTCACGTCACCAACGCATATTCCCAGCGTGGTAACAATGGGAGAACCTATCGTAGGGGGGAGACGTACGTCCAGCAGTGGATTGTAACAGTCTGAGTATGATGATCAGTGAACTGTGATGATCGTTGTCAGGTATGAGGTCCGCTACACTATTCCGCCTGTTGTAATGTTCCATTGCAGTGTTGAGCAGGTTGGCCTCGCTGACGGACTTGTGCCGCTGTGAGATACTGTGGTGATGGTAGATGACTGTACCTGTGATGATCGTTGTCCGGAATGAAGTCCGCTACACTATTCCGCCTGTTGTAGTGTTGCGCGTGCGCGTGCGCATGCGAGTGCGACACGCGTTGCGGGCGCGCGTCGATGCCGAGCAGGTTGGCCTCGCTGACGGACTTGTGCCGCGGTGAGGTGCTGTGGTGATGGTAGATCCTGTACCTGTGATGATCGTTGTCCGGTATGAAGTCCGCTACACTATTCCGCCTGTTGTAGTGCTGTGCGTGCGCATGCGCGTGCGCGTGCGACACGCGTTGCGGGCGCGCGTCGATGCCGAGCAGGTTGGCCTCGCTGACGGACTTGTGCCGCGGTGAGGTGCTGTGGTGATGGTAGATCCTGTACCTGTGATGATCGTTGTCCGGTATGAAGTCCGCTACACTATTCCGCCTGTTGTAGTGCTGTGCGTGCGCATGCGCGTGCGAGTGCGACACGCGTTGCGGGCGCGCGTCGATGCCGAGCAGGTTGGCCTCGCTGACGGACTTGTGTCGCGGATACGCGCCCTCCCCGCGGATGCCAGCCTGCTGCATGGCGACCACGGGTACCGCTGTGGGGTGCTGCGGTGATGATGGATTAGTTAGAGAGATTTCGGAACCGACGCAAATGCCGTGTGATTCACTAAAAACTCATTGTTAGCGCAAAGACAGGTGTCTTTTTGTACAAGCGTCCATAGAAGACGGTGATTGGTATCTCTCTGTTTCCAAGCTTAAGCTTAATGTTGTAAACTTTCATGACATTCATTAATTGGTTGCATGTTGTTATAGCTTTTCGTATTTTCATATTAATCTGTACTCATGTACACATGACTTTTATCAGTAGAATTCGCAAGCCCGTGAAATTCGGAAGTTATGTTTCTGTTGATGTTATTAAGTTTTTATTTTAATCCATGTCATATTTGAATAGAGAAAGGAGTTTTATTTCGCGGTAATGGATCGATCTGTTAAGGAGATTCCTTAAGGGTGTTCCCGCACCAATCGATCGATCGTCGATCGACGCCATCGATCGACATCGGTCGACGGTCGATCGATTGGTCGGTTAGAAACTATCGATCGACGTCGACTATTCCATTCTACCATCGATCGACGGCGTCGATCGACGGTCACGACCTAGCGCATGTAGGTATGGATTTTTAAATGTGTATGAATTCATGGTACCTGATAAGAGGGATGCAGGTTCTGCATCCTGAAGTCGGGGTCGGAGCGGTACTTGCGGCTGTACTTGTGGTAGTTGGCGGTGGTCTCGTTGTCGGAGCTGTCGTAGCCGGAGGACGTCTCGCGCACGCCGCGGCTCTGCCGCTGGATCCTGGACACGCTTCAACGTGAGAGTTGGAAGAAAGTTGGTGTAGTAGAGGTGGGTACGAAATTGCAGTTCAAGGAGGGTTCAAGAATCCAAGATATTTGCTATGTAGCTGTCTAATAAAAAAATATTTTTTGTAACCGGTCCAGTAGTTACTGACAAATTCAGTTCAGTTCAAGAACAAATTTCTTTACCTACAAAAATACATAATCTTCCTCTTTTACATGTAAGTATAGATATAGACAAAATTGAGATGCAGATAATATAGGAAGAACTTTGGCTTCGAACAAAGTTTCAATGGGCTTGACTTCCCTGTGTTAGACAGATAGGTATGTACTTGTACGTGCTTCATATTCTACTCTAGATTTTGATATAATAAATTCGTCGTTGTATCGACAATCTTTTAAAGGTCTTTTTAAACCATTTTTCAACAGGTTCATAAATTCTACTTTCATCTGGTCTTATAGGTAGGTGTCGCCCTATTAGTATAGTTTATATAGTTTCTAATTACTTATACATTAAAAAATAACCAAAGTTTAGGTTTTACTTTTCAATATGTCTATTAATTCAGGTAAGAGCTTGCAAGTAGATAATATAAAATAACTAGCGGCCCGCCCCGGCTTCGCCCGTGGTACTTGTCCACTATTTAATGGATGATATGTATTATACATAGAAACCTTTCTCATGAGTTACTCTATCTATTAAAAAAAACCGCATCAAAATCCGTTGCGTAGTTTTAAAGATTTAAGCGTTCATAGGGACATACAACACACATAGGGACAGAAAAAGCGACTTTGTTTTATACTATGTAGTGATAAGTATTCAGAAAGAGATTTGTTAGAATTCCTTAAAAACAGTAATCTCACCTAGGCGGAGGTTTCATGCCACTCCCAATGGAAGTCTTCGGCTTGGGCGTGCCGGAGCGCTGCGAGCCGTTGTGGTTCGGCGGGAACACGCGCGGCAGGCCGAACTTCAGGTAGGTGTACATGTTCGAACCCAAGGCCGATCTGTGGAGGAGAATGTTCAGGTTTAGAGTACAAACACACTATGCAGAAAAAACGGGACCGAATTTACGTGGCTGAATTTACGTTTCGTCGTCATGATATGAGATATGACACACTTTTGAATGGGAGATGACACACTTTGCCGAAGTTAACTCGCGTAATATTGTTTAGAAAATGCATTGTCGCCGAAGTTAATTAGCGTAAGTCATCGAAAACTTTGGAGATTTCCCATAAAAAAGCGCCATTAACCCTCAAACTGACCTTAAGCAGGCAGCTGTTTAATCAGCCGGTAGTCATAAAATCATTACGATCCACCATTAATTGCGCTATTTACCTACATAGATTTTATAGTGCGTAATTGAGATCGCAACTAACTGACATTAGGGTCAAGACCAACGGCACCCTCAGATTCATATAAATTCCCAAGAACGGGGACAGAATAAAACCAAGAAAGTCGAAACTCTGGACAAAAGTTTTCTAAACAGAAAGTCTTGACTGAAATTTTCGGTCCGACCAGGCAAAGTTTGTGTATGTAACTTTGCAAATGTTGGTCAATATCTACATTGAGCAACATTTTCGTTTTGTCCCAGCATAGTTGGTGATTGTAACTCACTTGGGTCCATATCTGGGGTGGGACAGTATGGACTGCACGGTGGTGTCTCGCAGCTGGAAGTTGCCGTAGGGTAGCGGGCTCTTGTCCGTGCTGCCCAGCGCGCTGTCTGTGAAGTCGGAGTTCAAGTTTTGCCTGGAACAAGAATTAAATTAAATAAATTATAATGTTGACACAAAAAGACGAACTAAAGGCTAGGTTAGGTTAGGTAAGGAAACTTGAAAATGGCAGGACTTGTTGAGTATGCAAAGTTTTGTTGACGAAGGAAAAGTTTATCTAGCAAATGGGAACATCAAGAGACGAGCGTATTACTTTTGAGAGGCCAGCAACGCATTAACGATTCCTCTGGAGTGATCGGTATCTTCCGGTGGCGATGAGCACGAACCTTGAGAAGACTATCTGTTCGTCCTGTTTTTAAAAAAAATCTAGTTACAGATGTCACAACAAAATCTCTTATACTTACCCTAGAAGCAACACGGAAGCTTCGTGGAATGCGTAAAAAAACTAACCGCAATGAATATTACCCGAGAGGAGAGCGCACAATGACCAAATGATGACCGAATCTCGTGTCCGCAGTGGTGTTAATCTGATTTGTGAAACCACAATGCGGTCGCCAGCAATGCGGATGGATGTGCACAACTTCCGTGAGTGAGCGCATACAGCCTCGACCTTGATGCTGGAGGACCTCAAAACTCTTACTATAGCCTGTGCTATAGCACTGCATGGCAGTTCTGTTTGGTGAAGCTACTGAGTTCAGGAAAACCAGACGTTTTGGCAATTTTTTGTGATCACGGCTGCTGAAAAGTAGCCGAAACGTCGGGTTTTCCTGTTTATATATAGTTTAAATTAAACCGCGATTTTATCCATTTAAAAGTGATACACACGTAAACATATGAAAAGATTACTGATTTCATAATTTGGTAGGTGTTATTTACGGTAATATTTGTATTATAGGAACATTCAAAAACTGGAAGAACTAGCGACTAATGCCGTGTAGTGCCGGCTTAGAATTCCATTTCATTCTAAGAAGCAACTACAGGACATTCTTGGGTGATGGGCAGCAGCGTTTAATCTTCTTCGTCTTCTTTCTTCTGATTTAAAAATAAGTGGCATTTTTCGCTTTGTCACTTTATAACTCAAGAACGGGCTTACCTATCCAAACAAAATAATTAGGGTGTCTGGGACTATTTAGTAGATGGTTTATGTAAAGTTTGCACAAAATCAGTCGAGCTGTTCTTTATTTACCACACGTAGCGAAGCAAGTACGCCCGGCACTTACGCTAGTGTTTCATATACTGTGGTCACCAAACCGGCTGCCCAGCGCGCTGCACATGCCGCTTTTGGTGAAACCGCCTGTCCAGCGTGCTGCTTATGTCCCTGGGGGAGGCCTATGTCTAGCAGTGGAGTGTACCTGTAGATAGACCAGGCGTGGAGGTCCTCAGAGTGCATGCCGCGCGGGTCGTGCACCAGCGGGTTGGACGGCACGGAGTAGCGCCGCTCCCCGCCCAGGCCCAGCGCTGACGCAGACATACTGCCGCTGCGATTGTCTGCCAAATATAAGGGAAGATTGATTCATACGAAGTTGAAATATGAAAAGGAGATCCGCCAAATCCCATACAAAATTAACCCAGGTCCGGTGCCGAAGGAATGTAATCTAAGATTGTACATATATTTGTCCTTTAGGAATAGGGATTCTTTAAAATAGTTTCACTACTTTTAGAGCTGGGCTCATATTTTTACTTTTCTCTTTGCATAAGATGAACTCAAATCAATCATAAATCAGGATAGCTTGATCTTGGGACAGAGAGAGATTCGAATCCACAACCCCTTGTGGATAGCATATAGGTATTATTCAAAAATGTTGAAATTCTATCATCCCCTTAGTTTCTTTGGAACCATTTTCACATTTTATAATCAAGGCCAACAAAACCATATACTAACCTTATGTCATCCCAATACAATCCAGCAGCTTTCCTTCCTTAGTCTCCACATGGTGTGATTTTACTCTGGTTAGAAGACCATCTGAAACAATATGAAAATCATAATATAATTTAAATTCGCATTTGTTATTGTATTGTATCAGTTCCGATGCTAATTCTAGCAGAAATATTATACAACCCGGAATTGAATTCACGTGTCAGACCACGGCCAGAATTGACCATCGAGGCGCTAACCGTATTTAATAAAAAGGTGTTAAACATAAATAACCTATAAATTAAAACTCGCGACCTTCCACTAATCACCTCGATAGCATCACTTCTAGCGCCAAAATCGACATTGTCCTATTTGACGGTACATATAGTACAGTGGATGTCGAATAAAGCAGTTGCATCAGCACCGGACGCGGCGGCGACTGTACTAATCAGCTCATCTCATTGTTGACGTTGCGCAAACCACTGGGAAAATCGGCGGTGTCACTGAGCATTTATTTAATTCAATTATGAAGGTATTTTACATTTAACTCCGTAGTTCCGATCCGTAGATTTAATGAACCTGGATAAGGTGCATGAATTCATTAAAAAATAATAAGTCAGTTACATTAAATCTACGGATCGAAACTTCGGAATTAAATATCTCAGGAAATGACCCCAAGAATGAGTCGTGCAAAACTAGTGCCAGATTTAACTGTGGTTACGTTGATGTGAAATGGCTGACTAATAATGAAAGTGATAGATTTAAGCATTATTCAGCTAAAATAAATCTTGAGCGATATTATCGGAAGAGTTTGATCGGTAAAACGAAAGGTTAGCTTTCTTGAAGGACGCCATTTTCAAATTTAAGTTCAGTTAAGGGGGTTGCAAATAAGAGGGATACTAGCCACCTTAAATGCGAAATTGTTGTTTTGTTTGTATTAAAAATCCACTTCCTGTGCAAAATTTTCCGTAGATACACACATGTGTAAATATCTGCCTATCCGGTTATCAACTCGTACACTACTAGCCTATTTCCTGAACTTGCCTGTTGCCACTTGAACTAGACCTAGCGCGTGGCTTTCCGTGTGAAATGTGCGTCTATTGTCATTTGTTCGCGACATGTCGCGTCTCAGACATATCGAAGGTGTTGCCATGTCAATGATTTCTATAACAACAGTTTCTTATTAATTTTCTACCCTAAAATAATATTTGATATGAAATGTGTAAAAAAGGATTTTTATGAGTTTTAAAATTTTTGTCCTATGCTCTCCTCGGCTATTTCTAACGACCTATGAATTTTTTTTATAGAGGAAACATGCCTAATACCTACCCTTGCGACTTTATCTTGTTTAGTTTTAATTGGGTTAAGAATTAAGATTACTGCTGTTATAATGACTGACATAATGGTATGTAATTAACATTGAGTACAATACATTTATCCTGTACGATACCTTACGCCGAATTATACTAGTAACCTAAATCATCATCATCTTCATTCTGAACGGACAATCAAGTGAATCAAGCCTGCAATGTTCTAAGCAAACTGCGAAACCCAACTAAAAGTGAAAGTGTTCCCCGCGGGATTCGAACCCACGACCACCGTGGTTTTTGAGCGTAGCGCTCTAACCACTACACCACTGAGACAGTTCACTAGTAACCTGAATATTAGTAATAAATATATTTTTTCTCCTGGTATCACCAACATCGGCATGAGTGTGTCAGCGCGAAATGTTCACACGAGATTAGAATCAGTGAAATGTAAACAATGCACGTCGAACGACTCTGATTAACATACTTGATTCGCATTCGTCACGCGCTCTTTAGCGATCGTGTTTTAATTATATCATTCAGATTTATTAATATTTATTATACGGATATTAACTGCCTCCTTAGTGCGGTGGAAACAATGCAAAGCTCTAAAATCCCGGAGGCCGTGGGTTCGAATCCTTCGGGGACGACTTTCACTCTGTGAAGTTTCCTCAGTTTTTTTTAAACTTTTCCGGCCCATAAGCCTTGCAAGAAATACAGATCAATATAGGGTTTGGAAAATCAAAAGCGATACATAGATCGTGCCCAAAAAAAAACACTTTTGTTGCTAAGACGACTCAGGAAACAGCATTAAAATGAGGTAACATAATCGGTTTAACATACAAATGGGGAATATGCATGTTTTTTTTTTAATCGTTTATATGTTTCTACTAGTTATTACATTACCAAACATAAAAATATCACGTCCAAAATATAAACTATTATGCAAAAAATTAAATATTTAAAATAATTGAAATCGCGATCAATTTAAACGCGGCCATTTTGGCGCGTTGTGCGTGACGTCACCATTACACGAGTTCGATGTCAACAGCAAAGTGTTTGGTTTACAAAATTACCAAAAAATAAATAAAGTGAGTGAATATCGAATTAATTACCATGGAAAAGTACAAAAAACATATTATAAACATTGTGTCGTTCCCATGTGTCCAAATAACATCAACACTGCACCTGACAAAGTGTATTTCCTTATGCCGAAAGGTGAAAATCTAAGGAAAAAGTGGTGCAAGGCGATGAGAAGAGACAATGTATCGTGTTTGAGCTGTTTATACTGGTGTGCTCGATGGCACAGTGGTTAGCGCACTCGGCCTGCGGTTGCTAAAGTTAAGTAACGTTCGCAGATGCCAGTCATCGGATGGGTGACCGAAAAATTTCATCTCGAGCTCCTCCGTGCTTCGGAAGGCACGTTAAGCCGTTGGTTCTGCGCCTGATCTCTCTACGGTCGTGTCAGATTGCTGTCCCACCGAATTATGAGAGTGAAGGAATAGGAAGTTCACCTGTGCTTGCGCATTTACTTGTGCACTGTACTGTAATATATCCTGCGTACCTGGCTGATCGTAAGATCGGCCGCCATGGCCGAATACGGCCGTAGGGTATTATTATATTTATTACTGTTGTGAAGATCATTTCAATGTACGTAAGCTACACACATTACTACCTATAACATATTATCGAAATACTGGTTGTTAATCACACCATAAAAACTTAGTACCATCTTCAAAACTTGTTTCCCTGTGAAAATAACTTTAGAAAGTCCATAATTCACATCTATCATACTTGTATCCCTTGAAAACGGCCACTGCGTTCCAATTTATCGTTTATAGCCGGTAAATGCAAGCTTTAGAACTCATCTCCAACTAGTTTAAGCGCAAACGCATAATAATTAACAGCATTCTGTCAGCAAATAATACATAACTTGATGATAATTACTTGAGATACGTGACGCTAACCTGTTAGGCATCCTGTTATTTTCTAGGTCTAAAAAACACATTAAATACTACAATACTAGCTCTGTAATATAACTCATTTCTACAGAAGCCATTCGTAATAAACAATTTTAATTGAAGATTTCTCATGATACTGGCCTAGTTACTTTCCACTAGGAATTATGTATGTATGGAGAAAAATATATTCTTTATTCTTTATTTATTTTCAAAAATACATAGTCGGTTTTACAATTATCATCGACTTCTGCACTAAGCAAATTGCTTGTTTCGCAGGAGTCAGGTTGCATTTTCTCTAAAACATTTACTATGTGACCGGGGTCAAGTTTTACTATTAAACATTTCACTTCGTTCATGAAAATTTTAAGAACTTAAAAATTAAATTACATTTAAAATTATTACATTACAAAAATTTCATTAAATTAAAAATCAAATTACACTAAAAAAGAAAAATTAAATAACATAAACAAATTAATTACATCAAAAAATAAATTACATCAAAAATAAAATTACTTTTAAATTAAATTTTGCTTTATGAATAATTAAATTAAATATTATCAGAAAACAATTAAAAATTAAAAAACGGACACTATTAAATTTAATTGTTACAAATAATGTGGTTTGCGTGTTTTGGTGTAGGGTGTGTGTGAAGGAGCGAGTTTTGTGGTGTGTGTGTGTATATGTGTTTGCGTAACTATGTGGTGAGTTTGTTTGTTTGCTTCTACGAACGCGCTAATTCTTTGATAGTACATTTGTATTGTAAGGCTTTAAACTAAAGTATAACCCTAAGTGTACGGAAATCGAAATCCACGCGGCCGGAGTCGCGGGCTGCCGCTGGTGATTTAATAATTTTTAAACTGGTTGATTTTCTAAGAAAGCTTCCTGAAAAAAATCTGTTATAAACAAGTCGTCTTTCACAGATATTTTATCAGAAGAGCAAATCTCGAATACAATATTCTTTCAAAATGTACAATTGCAAAATTCCGTATTGCATTATTGATGATAGCTGCAGTCTGAGAGATTGGAGATTACATCCGATAATGCAAGGCTGAATAGTATAGTATAGGTTTATAGTAATTTCCTACGAGTAATATACGCCTTACCTAATGTTTGTTCTGAAACTACATGGTCACGACTTCCGCAGATTCGCTACACATTCACTAATATTAGCATTTCGTGTTACGTTATTTACATACGAACTGGTGTTCAATAGTCTAAATAGCTGGCAAACAATTTTGCACGTTTAAATTTTTGATTTTATTACACCACACCTTTTTAATGTTTATGTTTTACACGACTTAAAATAAAAGAGACGACTTCTATGGTTTCATTCTTAGTTAAAGGTCTCCTCCACTAGTGACACATACACGTATACTTACATATAATAATATGTCTTTTACAAAAAGTACCACATAACATAATATGTATAATGTATAACCAATTCAATCCGACAAGCGAACAGCAAATCTTTAATTTAGATCAAGAACCGAACCGCTTGATACCTAGTTCCTAGGCGGCCTCTACAAACGCCCATACGCGTAGGCCATGCTGATATCAGTATTAACATACAAAGGGGTCGCCCACGGCTGGCTCCGTCGATTTACGACTTATTGAACCACGTGGAATGTATGATTAGTGGACGGGATGCGGCCCGCCTTGTGATGTTCAGACAAAGCCTGGTAACAACATATAACATAGTGGAACTCATGTTTGTTATAAAATATCTTTATGATAGCAGGTATACTAGAATAGACAGGCGCATTGGTTTAGTGGTCAGAGACCCTGGCTACAATACCAAGGGTCGCGGGTTCGAATCCTTGTTCGAATGTTTGTGTGATGAACATCGGTATTTGTACTCGAGTCATGAATGTTTATGAAAGTATTTAAGTATGATATTAATAAAGTCACATTGTTTGCTATAAGTTGTTAAAAACACAAAAAAACAGTCCATTTTGGGAACTTTTCAGAGCAGCCTATCTACTAAGTTTCGTCAGTGGTAGTCATGAAAAGGGAACGCGAAATTCTAAAATGTTGTAGCTCTATCTAGGCTAGCATTTGAAAGCCTTGTATTACAGGAACTAGTTATTATCTTCCAAAAACGTAACCCACTAACTATTGTATGCATGAGAACTTGTTTATTATATATTACATCCTCGATGACATTGTATTTCGACTACATAAGACTGCCAATTCGTAAATTAGCATATTACGTGTTTAGTATACAAACCTAGATTTATTTTTTTGAGTAGACGCTAATTCATTTTTGATTTGATCGAAAGTTATTTCAACTCTAAAGATAATTATCATACCTTTGTATTTTATTTGGAAAAACTTTCACATTTAACGTTCTCTTAATCTGATTGATATTAATTTAATAAACAATTCTTAATAACAGTTTTTTATGAAATATCACCTCTATCGTCGGACTGTGTAAACACTAGGTTTGTAAATATATTGTTCAAATAAACTTCAACATTTACACATACGCAGAACAATGACAAAAACATTATTTGTAGGACCACGAGGAAACGGCCAATCGGGGAGAATGTATTCAATATTTCATTTATGAATTTTACATTTTAGTAGAGAACCACATTTCTAATAATTTCTGTGTTAATCAGACAAAACAGATAATCCCATGACATATCCTGTTTAATTACAACGGCCTCATTTCCACCTATCGCCTCGCGTTACAGACAAGTAGTTATTCAATATTCAATGACAGCGGATAAGAAGACTCGTTCTCACATTAGCATATGTAAGATATGCCTTTGCCATAATATGACACGCCCTGGCACAGGCTTGTTATGTGAAGCGACTGTCGCCTCTCATCGCGTATTAACCTTAGTAACGTTTTTTTTATGTTATAGGGAAACAAACGAACACCACCTGATGGTAAGTGATTACCGCTGCCCATGGACATCAACAGCTGCAAAAGGGTCGCAGACGTGTTGCCTGCCTTTAAAAACCCCCATACCCTCCCCAACTGCGCTCTGGCGACCTAACTCACCTGTAGAAACATAGCACAACAGTTATGAAGTGCTACTTCACTGTGGTCTCCTAAGGTGGAGGTACTTCCCCAGACGAGCGGCTCATTCGAGTGGAAATTCTACAAAGCTCTACCTCTCTTCACGCCACGTTCGTTACGTCGAGCAAAATACTGCTACAGTTTTTTGGTGTAGGGGCATGTTATTCAGCTTTTCTTCCACAACAAGGTGAGGGCCTCAGCTGCTCTCAGGGCGCAAGACAATAAAGTATGTGATAAGTAGGCGCTCTTACTGAGACCGGTCTGTAGAAAACTGGACAAACGTGATGTGGAGCTGAATCAGAAGTTTCAACACCAAGGCTTGATTGTTGAATCTGAGACGTTTGAATTGATGGCGGCTTATTTCATATCTTACAATGTTCGTGATACAATAACAGATAAACAAAGAACAATGCATTTTTAAGTATAATTCCTGTTCTATGCCCGCACAGACTGAATTTTCTAGTTTTTGATTTGTACTTGAATACCAAGAGCCAAGTATGTTCAGTTGGATGAATCACCGGAATTAATAAAATCATATCTTGTATTTTGTCAGAGAATCAAAATAAATTGGATAGCACCGAATTAGTTTTGATTTGCATAAACACACTTAATTTCAGCTTAAGTAAGTTGTTTGAAAGTTGTTTTTTCATCAAAATCATGTTCCGATTATTGTCATATTATTTATTTTTGAATAAAGTATCTCCGAAATACCTTATAAGGTTATTAACATTAACCGAACGGTAGCATTTGTCTTATGTTCGAAAGGAAATACCACTTTCTCATATTTTTTGACGTTTGATACATACTCCTAAGAGTATAACTACGTACCACAAATTTTTAACAAAAATATGAATTGTTACTTTTTAGACTATTACACAATGTAACGTCTACATTATTATAGGTACACCTTTATTTTCCAACCCAGACGATATATAACTATAAATATTTCTGAAACGAAGCACTCCTCCTTGTAATAGTAAAACGACGTGAACCTACTGATACAAGCAGATGTCTTATTCATACTAGGTTGTATTTATTCCACGAATACATCTTTATGCGCATGCAATTTGAGTTTGCTGCGAGAACGGTGGCATTCCTTGCTTTTAAAGCATGGGTTTCTGCGACAGAATAATGTTTTAGTCATCAAGAGTCCATTTCCAAGCTGTCTATACTTTCATTGCACGTTTGTACATACGAGAATCCGCAGAAAAAAACATTTAATTGAGAAAGGCAAAAGTTTATATGCTGCCAAACTGTATACCTACTTCACAAAATGTCATAATCCAAGAGTTAGACACAGCTTCCTCAACCATTGACTTTTTATCTATGCTGCTTTTTCGACTGCTATTACAAAAAATCCCTCATGATATATCCTAGAACAGACCCGGGGATAGCCACTGCATTAGATTCTACTTCTCTCAACTCGAAGAATTCCAACAACTAATCGAATATCATAGTTTTAGGCAAACATTCTACCGGACGTATATTAGCAGTTGCTTATGAAATATTAAACGCTTGTCATTGACTGCGCTGGCGCACCCTTGTGCAACGCGGCCTCCGAATACCGCATCCGAATTAGCACGTCGACAATATGTGGCTCGCTACTTAGTAAATAAATAAATAAAAATAAAAATTGTTTATTTCAGAACTTGAGATTTCCATATTTTGTTAGTACATTATTAGCTTAATAACTATTGTTAGTAATAATTTAAAGAAAGAAATAGAGGCATATTTAAATAAGAGTGACCATCACGAGAAAGGATAGGTTCCCGTGATCATCACTCTATGCACAAAACACCTCCAAAGGGGGGATGTGAAACGGTTCGCTAATGTCTTCAGGATGCTATTGGGACTGTTCCTCACTCTGTGGAGAAGGGAACTGGTTTTCTTCCGAATGACAGCTTCGAAGCCATCAGTTTGGTACTCCGCAAACATCCCGGAAGCACTGCAGAAGCGCGGCAGTCCCAACATCATCCTAAAGACATTATTATATTGAACTCGGAGGGTGTCGATCGATCTTTTAGTGTGCCTGACCCACAAATTTCCCGTGTACATGCTCTGACAGTATGCTTTAAACAGTGTAACTTTGACATCATCCGTACATCGGGAAAACCTGCGAGAAAGCATGTTACCTCTAACCGACAGAGCCCTGCGCTCCCTTTCAATGTCACAATCATCCCTGAGGTCGCTGGCAATAACATGCCCCAGATATTTAAATCTCGAGACACGTCTAATGCTCAAGCCGTTAAGGGTAATGCAGGTATTATTATCAGGACATTTGCCAGCGGCCTCAAAAACTTAGTGGCGTCTGTATTAATATTAATGCATGCCCGGTAGGCTAAGGTATGCCAGTTTGAGGTACCAATGGCATTATTTAATTAGGTACATATTTAAATTCTTGTACATTTATAACTGTTTATTTCACATCCAGAAATCGACAACAGCTTATTAGTTCCTTTACATTTTTAGTAGTGCTGGCTGATCAAAAGAAAATCTGTTTCACTCATTGGAAATGTGCTGCCGGCGTTTCCAGCACATTACCACACTGCAGCACAAATAAAAGGCTGAATAAGAACAAGAGCGAGTGCAGCAACTCAGTTTAAAAAAAAAAGAGCGCATTCGGCACCGCGGCGCGGCTGCGTTCTCAATTCAAATTCAACATTGATACTAAATACTATGTATACTACTCGTATTTTGTGCAATGTGCACGTGGTGTCTGTGTTTGGCAAATAAATAAATGAAAACATTTGATTAACCATTGATAGTAAATAACGTGTATTGTTTAAAACAAATCAAGATCATGTGTTTCGTTGTGGATCGAGTTCACAGTTGGCCGAACCGTTGCAGAATGATGGTGAGTAGATACGATAACTCCTGTGTTAATGTACAATTGTACAGTCCTACTTTTCACTTCCAAAAGAACTTAAAATGGGCTCACGCACGACCTTAACAATATTTAAAGCTGGAATAATAAAAAAAGAAAAATTGCACAATCGTGCCTATTCCATAGAAAGGGCTCAAACAAAGGCACTTTTTGTTTCTGCGATCAATCTCCGTCGTTCTAGCAATAAAACTACGCTTTGTCCATTACTCGAATACTGCACGCTCAAACAATCTAGGGCTGACGTGGTCTTGGAGAAATTATTTTAATTTATTTATATAGTTAATTTTTGAAAAATAACTGAAAACCAAAATTGCTATCAATAGATCTTAGATTTAACTCTTCTCCAAATTACATAAGTCCTATAATTACTATATAAGAGCCATCGAAAGTCCCTTAGTAGTTATTCTACTTATGCGTAGAGGTTTTCTTATTTTGTTCTAATATCTATGAATATTTATATATTAGACGGGCCTGTTGGTCGAGTGGCTAGAGACCCTGGCTACAAAACCAAAGGTCCCGCTAGGGGCAAATGTTTGTGTGATGAACATCGGCATTTGTACTCGATTCATGGATGTTTATAAAAGTATTTAAGTATGTCTATCCGTTTCCTAGCATCCATAGTACAAGCTTCGAGCTTAGTTTGGGGCTAGGCAATTGGTGTGTTAGTCCAATGAATTTATTTATTTATTATTTATATATAAATGCCCTGGACTAACACAACAATTGCCTATCCCCAAACTAAGCTCAAAGCTTGTACTATATATAGATGCTAGCTAATGGATAGTCATACTTAAATGCTATAAATGTATATAAAACATCCATAACTCGAATACAAATGTCCATGTTAATCACCCAATCATTTGCCCCTAGCGGGATTCAAACCCGCGACACTTGGTTTTCCGGGAAGGGTCTCTGACCTTTGGCCCCACGGGCCTGTTCTTTCTCAGGGTCTGAATATTTTCTGTGCCAAATTTCATCAAAATCGGTTGAAAGGTTTTAGCGGGAATGCGTAGGTAACAGACAGACACAGAGTTACTTTCGCATTTATAATATGTATTAGTAGGGATTAACTTTCTAAAGGCGAGCACTGCAGCCCTGTCGCGAATCGGGAATGCAAGCGCAGGCGCAGGCGCAGGGCTATTTTAGCCTGCGCCGGTATGTGCGCCGGCGCCTCGGGGTCGCCGACCCGCGGACGCAGCGCAAATGCACTCAGGCGCATTCTAGATCCTCTGACGCAATGGCCTTTAGGCTTTAATAGCTCCCCTAGGAAAGGCAAGACATCTTTGCCCTTCATAGTTGTTTTACACCTGTCTGCTGGTCCATTTTTATTGTAGGCAGCATCTGTTGGTCCATTTATAATAGTGCTATGCAAGTAAGAGCTTCTTGCATTCATTTTAATAAGAGTAGGTGTTCAGAGGAAGTTAATAAAATAAGCCGTGGTTTTCCAATAAAAAACAGCTAAGCCAGCTGCAAAAGATTCGAACAGTCTAGGAAAAATTCCGTCTTTATAATAAAATTATTCTTATATTTCTCTAAAATTGCCCAATCTCAAAGATTTCTCATGATTTTGAATTTCATTTGGATTGAATGTTGATTCAATAAAAAAGTTTCAATTATTTTCTCATTTAATTTTGGATTGAATGAAATTAAATGAGGAAATAATTGAAACTTTTTTATTGAATCAACTTCATCATAGCAAAATACTTACACCTACACACATACTGCAACACCTAATGCCCACCCTAAATGCCAACTTCCTCGAACTAGCACCGCCACCATACATGTATTTTGTCCTTAAATAGATAACAATGGACGTGAATTTCCTTTAACAATTACATACGAAGCCGAAGGTCCAATACAACCTACGCGAATGACTAAGATAGTGGTTACTACCAAATTAGAGACGGAACAAAGATATGACTAATAAAATAAGTGTAGGAATTTCAGACGTTGACTATCTAATCACATTCGTGTTAGTTTTGGTTTGAAGAGCTTGTCTATTTGTGAAGTGACAACCCGGTATATGTGATGACGAGATATTATCTTTTGTATGCTCGTCACATTGACATTTTAATTGTTTGATGAGATGCGTAACAAGACGTAACGCACAAGTTATTGTTGTGATAATGACAATAGATGTACGTATTAGTTGTGTAATGATAAATAATAATAGGTTACATTAACATCAAAGGTTGATGTGGTTAGACAAAGAAACTTTTCTGGAGGAGGGACCGATCTAGGACCATTAATAAATGTGGCACTTTGTCATTACATTACACTGTCTCTATCAAATTACCGAAGTATTTTGCTACATCTGAGTTTATCTTTATTGTATCAAATTAATTTCAGAATCAATAATATACTCTAAAGTACCCATCTAATGTATGTATATTGAGCTCTATTCATAGTGCTAATTTCTAAATCAATGCTAACATACGATCTTAATCGAAATGGCTTCGATAACTATACTCAAGATAAAGATCTTCGATACGCTGACTGTCGATATGTTAATAAACCAATGCCAACATTGCAAAAACGTTTGCATATCTCGATCTGTGTCGATAAAGCGAAACGAAAGTAACAATGTGATATGCATATAACAGCGGGGTAGCTCGCCAGTTACGTCAATTAATGCGAGTGGAGTCGCGGCAATCAATGTGTCTGCGCGAGCGCAACCGACCGGAATCTTGCACTCGAAACTGCTAATCTAATAAGTTGTATTGTGTGAAATGAATTGGATTGTTGCACTCGATTTATGGTCATTTTCAACTTTGAGTATCCTCCTCCTCTTCTTTCCCTCACTACTGAGGATCGTGACATCAACGGAAACGATGCAATAGGATCCTCCAAAAACATTGAGTATTCAACAATAAAAACTTTAAGGTTTGGAAGAATATGCTTTATTCTGGGGAATATTCTACGAAAGAATTAGAGGTACAGAAGTTAAAGCCCGTCAACTTATCTATTAAGTGGGAAAACAATGAATGAATCATAATTTATAATAGAAGGAATTTATCTAACGCGTTAAGATGAATGCATTTGATAAGTAATTTATTATTGGGTCGATCAACTTTTTACCGACATAAGTTTGTCCCGACGACATCGCATTCAAAAACGACTAAATTAAGACAATTTAGAAATTATTTCTATTTTTTGTTCAATTAACAGTTAAGTAACCTTAATAAAAAACCAATGATATCTAGATAAAATGAAGAAGGAAACGTAAAAACTATGGTAACTCAGTATACGACTTTGCATAAGACATAGCTTTCCATACAAATTTTAGCTGTCCCTTCATCGAGGTAGCTATATGTAATTGCTAATTTAAGAGTTTTTTTCCTTGGAACATTCTTAAGTCTGCTAATATATTGCTTATAAATTAAACAAGGTTTAGTTCTTACTATGTTAAATATAAAAATAGGTCTTAATTTTAAAGAAAAAAAGGCTTTAAAGCTCTGTCCCTAATTCATCTCATTTTGTGGTGTATACTGAGTGACCGTGAAAAAACGTAAAAAATATTATGCAATACGTCACAAATTTCTAGTAAAGAACGGCGATACGATCTTATTCCTTGCACGCGCGGCGGCGAGCCTTAAATTCTTGCCGGCTCGCCGCCAGTCCGCAGCAAACTCTAGAGGAGTGCGCGTGTATTTATTCAGTGTCGGCAGAGTTACCGGATTATTTCGATGAACGGGTAAATGTTTTTTAATTTCTTCATCAAATTTTGAAGGTCCTTAAGGCTGATTTCCTATTAGTCAATTTAAACCGTTCGCCATATTAGTAAGTTTTAATTTACAAGCCATTATGTAAAAAATGTCTGCTGAGTTGCCTGTACACTGCGTTACCAAAGTGGTAACTCCAAAGACAATTTTGGTAACGCTTTAGACATTGTGCGATTTTCATAGACATAGTTTCATGAAAAGTCGTGATCATAATTACTTTCAGATTGTAAACTTGCTACTGGCGGTGTCCATGATGGAAAACATGTATAACACACCTCATAAAGCCGCTCAAGTTGTTACCTTATTGCAACAAAGGCTCGGTCAGCGAGTAGTCTCTTCCTACCTTCTCTTTAGTCAGTCTGCTGTATCCCGAGTATACAAACAATATAAAAAGACTCGATCATTATTTGGAGACTAACAACCAGCCGCTACCGTGGTACTTCTGAACGAGAGGACCGTTTCATTGTTTCTACCTGCCTGTGAATTCGACACCTTACGGGTGTGGCCGTGCAGGTGAGCTGAAGCGTGTTCGAGATGTAGCTGTCAGCGAGTGGACAGTAAGAAGACGTCTAAAGAAAGCCAACCTGACTGAAACAGATCCAAAATTGACTGCAGGCCTCCGGCAAGCTCGGTTACAGTTTGCTAGAGAGCATCTCAACTCGAGTTTTGGGCAATGGAGGTCGGTCCTGTTCACAAAGGGCGCATGATGTGACAGGTGAGACCGGGACTGCAGGCGTCCGGGAGAGCGATTTTCCCAAAGCTGGTTCGCAGAAACCGTTGCCTTTGGTGGCGGTTCTGGCATGATGTGGGCTGGTATCTCGTTGGAAGATAAAACCGAGCTCGCTTTCATGCCTGGATGAGGCCGAGGAGGACTAGGAACTGAGGGGCACATCACAAATATTCTCCTGGAACATGTTGTGCCCAACGCAGGATTTGTTGTCGAAGACTTCATCCTAATGCAGGACTAAGCTCGATGCCACACAGCGCGCGTTAGGCAGCAGTTCCTTCAAAAAGTCGATTTGAACACAATGGACTGGCCTGCGCTAAGTCCAGACCTAAATCCCATCGAGCATTTATGAGACGAGCTCAAACGAAGGTTATGAACAAGAAATTCAGCCCCATCAAGCCCAGAAGAGTTGAAGGCAGCTTAATTGGGGGGGGGGAGGATTGGGGATTGGGGAGGTATTCCTCAAGACACCGTCGAAAAATAAATAAGGTCGATGAAGAACCGACTACGGGCTGTAATTAGGGCTAGGCAGTACTAAATCCTGGACCCATAATTTTTATACTCTTTAAGAAAAAACCCTGTTTTATTTGTGTCAATTCTGATCTCAACACCTATGAATACCCAAAATCCCATTTTCCCTCATTCAAGTTCAGACACTAATATAAAAAAGTAAACATGGATATTAATAATGATGATATCATATAAAATCTGAAGTTTTAAGCGTCCAAATGACATATCATTTGTATTATAATGTTGCATACTTTTACTTAGAACAATGTTTGAATGCGAAGGTTGCGCTTTTGGTTGCTCGCGAGTGTAGTTATGTGCAGAAGTTTATAGATTGTTCTCGTCTCTTGTCTCTTGAGTTACCAAAAATGTCTCAGGCGTTACTAGTTGTCCCTAAATTTGTAAGCCGCTTTTGCAAGGTAACAATATGTGTTTGATTTTATTTGTATGATTATTTTAGGTTCAGGGTAAAATAAGATTGTTTACTTTAATTTCAGAGAAAACTGTGACTAAATTTTAAGTTTTTAAAGAAGTACAGAGAAAATTAACAACGTGTCTGACTCGTTAGTAACTCAGCATACATACATCTCATATTTTAATGCCCATATATTACAATTACATACAAATGCTGTATACCAAACTATTTGATTTTGCATGACAGAATAAATCCACTAAAATAAAAATTTAAGTCTCTTTTTATTCAAGAATTGCAGCGAAATAACTTTGGGTAACTCCGGTGACAAAAATTTGGGTCAAGCTTTACACTTTTGAGTTTTTCAATAAGAAGTAGTTCAAAAAGTTCGCTGCTCGATTAGGAAGCCGTATCTCAGATATATTTAACACACTTCTGAGTAAATTAAATAGTTAAATAAGCAACAAAATTTTTTTGAAACACGCCGAAATTTTTTGCCCGTTTTGTCGGTTAAAAAGTTGATCCACCCTATTACTTGTACTGGCTTGTACGTAATAAGAATTCTCTCGGAATTACACGATACAGTAAATAAGCTCGTGTGTGATTTTCCCACCTCACTTTATTGGTAGTGTATTGAGACACAAACATTTGTGAGTCAGTGAGATAACATCTAGTAATGCTAGGGTTGAAAAACTATTTATAATAAAATTGTTTTATGTAAAATCTTAAAGTACCTACACCTTGGTTGCGGCGTATTTTTTTTTAATCGCTGGACCGGGTATTATTTTGAAATACCGCTACAAACAGAAAATCTTGCTAGCCGTATTGAGTCCTCCCCTTCCTTCTTGCAATGTTTCAGTACAAGCGCTATACGTCAAATATTTTTCATTTTTGACAAACGACTGTCACCAATTAAATGGTAGTGAGCATGTGCAATAGGCACCGTGCGTAGCGATGACTCTGCCATCTTGTGACTCATATTCGAACTGACCAAGCTAAATGTCAATCTCAATGTCGGTAATTCTACTGTCAAACCACGGAAAACACCGTGCCTTATTCTGCCATCTAGTGACTCGAATTCGAACTGACCAAGGTAAATGTCAAATTTTACTGTCAAACCACAGAAAAAAAATCGGGATTTTAGCGCCCTCTATAGTTTCTGCACGGTGCCTATAGGCTTGCCAAAAATATCGATAGGTGTCAATTGTAGACTAAGCAAGGAATGTGCTCAAAGTTCGGGTGCTCTAAAACTAGGTGCTTAAATTGGTCTACTTCTGACCGTAGATGCGTAGCTATATGGTTATTTCCGAATAGACTGACTGAATCAGAAGCTGAACACCTGGGCAATATCGTTTTGCCTGGGTAGCGTGATGCGGCGCCGTGAGTCATGAAACTCGCGTGAAGGCTGTGAGAACCGTTACGCCGCGGCCCGCTACCGGTGGATACCAGCATTATCAGCTCGTATAAGACATACTAAAGCTAAGCATGTATGCGAATTTTATAGGCTCAGCCAAATAACAAATGTGTGTACTCCAGTTCACACATTTATTATTATACACCATATTATTTCTCAAATAAGCTGCAGTGTTTCTCTAACGGAAGACATCATCCTAGTTTAATTAGTAACCCTAACGAAGTTCATATTGTTCCTCCATAAACAACAATAGGTTTAAAGTCTAGAAGTGGCAGTATAATCAAACCGTAGTGTTTAGTAATTTTGGCAGAGTGTGTGTCATCTTCCATTTAAAATACATTGCAGGCGCAGTCACGCCGAACTTCGGTCTCGATTTTTCCGTCTAGTATGTTTCTTTACTATATTAAATATTTCAAAACCTTCTGCATAGAAGATTTATTCTGCAATGATATCAACAAAGTTATCAAGAAAGTTTCCGCTTTTCACTGAAAAGCTTTACTCGGTTAGTTTAAAAGCGATAAGTCATGAATAGGAGCTTTTGTAATTTACGTTATTTAAGTCAACTATGGAGCCGACATCAAAAACTTATATTTCCGTATCACATTAAATGTAATGAAAAACGAGTAAGTCATTTATACCTAATATAGAGACAATATCATTATAATTAGGAAGTCATCAGAGCCCTGAGAACTGTAATGACGTGTAATTCTTTTGACAAAATTAAGCTACTTACTACCTCTTCAGTAAGGCATGGCATTGCAAACTTAATACTCATTATATGAATTAAAACCTCATCACAAAAACTCGCGGGCTAATAACAATTAGATGCCTTATTATTTTTTAGTACCGTAATCAAACTACAGGCAACCATTAAAGGTCAGAGGAGGCTACATTTGTGCTTCCTTGTAGTCATTGACAAAGGTTAAATGAGCTATCATCATTTCAAAGTCAATGTCAGTGAATTTATTTTGTAGTATGATTTTACAGCTTTTCATTAGTTATTTATATAATAACCTAAAAGCTACTCGAAAACGAAACTAATTGAAAAGATACATATTTACCATCACAGACCTTATTTGTAGATCATTACGATAGATAAAATAATCTAGGTAGTTAATCTAGTTGTAGCTGAAAGAAAATGTTAAACATTTTGTAATTAACCGTAACTGTAAATACCAGTTTTAATTTTATGCACCAAATGAAATTTAACGAAAGTTCATGAAAGTGGAGAACAGTTGTTAAATGTAATTGAAACATATTTCTGGCTTTTACAAGTCACAATGTACATGTATAGTGTTCGATTCATGATCATGCGTATTAATTAAATATGTAGATGGCAATCTCGATTGACTGTCGGTCGGTGTTGTACGGACAGATACTTTCTCTTAAATAATGAAAATAAAAAATACTTTCAGCAAGTTGAAATGAATGAACGAATGAACTGGTTAAATGTTACCTGTTGAAAATAGAATGCTTCGTACAGATATTTAAATGTTATTATGAAATCTAATTTGATGGCCTAGGTGCACAAAAACATTAAAAAACTTAGTAAGACAAAATGATCAAAACAAAAATAGAAATAGATCAAACATGAGAAGAATACATACATGTGAGTAAATGTGGGTACTGGGTCACCATCTTCATCATCAACCTGTTGCAGTACAGTCACTGCTGGTCATAGAAATCTTGCGATGGTAGATTTTGCCATCGTCACCACGACCTAAACTAATCAAACCGAAGCCCGGTTTGGTGGCAGAAATTAGTTTGTATACTTTCATTGAATGGAGCTTAACGCGGCAGTGTGACGTTCCCATGGCACCAAGCTCACTAAGAATCTTGTTTTAAGGCTTAGCAATGACACATTAGAATTTAAATATAATAATTGATTGGTTGTCGTACTCGTCAAACAGCCTTCACTTATTTCTAAATCATCATGTAGGTGATAAATGGCTGCATTGCGCCCACCCATCTCGCAAAGGTCTTTCGACACTACGATTGTTTTACTGATAATAGTCGTCAATCTATCAAAGTCACAAGTAGAAAACTCAACAAGGTAGGTTATTTGAAAGCCGTAAGGTAACAAACACGAGTTGTATAATGGTGGTTTAAGAATCATTGTAATGTAGAAGTGTCAACTAAACGTGAGTGGAAAATACATCGGGTATCAGTGATAATAACCTCCTGTGAGAATAACAACTACGAAGGCTATCTTTACGATTAATTTAACGGAGGGAAAATGTATAATATATGTAGCCCCACCCTGAAAACAACAGGGGATTGGGCAGAATTCTTCATTCTTTCTTGTAAACTTGTAATCCATCCATCCATCCATTTATAACATTCTCTATAAAATTCCCTCGCTCTTGTATCTGTTTTCAGTAGGCATGCTTTTTAGGGTTCCGTAGCCAAATGGCAAAAAACGGAACCCTTATAGTTTCGTCATGTCTGTCTGTCTGTCTGTCTGTCCTGGCTCGTTCTCCGCCGTTTCTGAACCGATTGCCACGAAAATTGGTGGAGAGATGCATAGTGATAATTCAAGAATTGGTTTTTAAAATAATCGAAAAATAATTATTTTTACCCCCCCTCCCATACAGCGAAAAGTAAATTCGAAAAAAAAATATCGACTTTCCCCATCGTGTGGGGTATCGTTAAACAGGTATTTTTAAATACAATAAAACTTGCCTTGAAACCATGTGGATCAAACACCCCAGTCTCGAGATATATTAATACAAAGTTAAAATTAGAGCGTCCCCCCCCCCTTTAACTTTTGAAATACTATTACAATAATTCTGAAAAAAATGTCCTGTATACATCCAAGTAAGTTCTTTCAACGAAAACTATAGCAAACTCTGTATCATACATAGTTATTTTTATACAACTCGACCAACTTATGAGGTGCAGTTGCCCTTATTAAATGGTGTCTTAAGCGGTCGGGCCATCTTTTAGCTACGGAACCCTTCCATGGGCGTGTCCGACACGCTTTTGGCCGGTTTTTGAAACAGGGTTGTGTAAATTTCAATCCGATTTGTAATTTAAAGTTTCTACTCGCAGTCTAGTATGAGGTTGCCGTTTCTTTGATAAATAAAACTTAAGTCATAAAAAGTAAATATCGTGATTACGTATTCTACCGTAACTCACAACCTCAATGACAAGACATGTCGTATTACGAGTATGTTGATTTTGTAAAGTAAAGACAGCTAGTGAGTGTTCAAATACTTTCCCTCTCGACGCACTATTGTGTATAAGTACCAGTAATTATGCAACGAGCTGGTTATACTTTACAGTTAAATATGTGTTGTGGTCCAAGCGAAAAGCTTTGTGTGGTTTATGTACCAAAGTCCGAACCGATGTGGATATTTTAGTGTGAAATATGAAATAGCGATTAAAACAAGTACTGTCCGCTAAATTGCAAAAAGGTTCAAATTGCAAAATCCAATCATCAAAATTAATATTTGTGTTTAGAATAAAACTATCTAGCCTATGTATTGTTATTTATAACACTTAAGTAACAAAGATAGGTATATTATATTTGTCCTACCTACACATTACTACACTACAACAGTATTGCGTTTCCGTACTTTAACGATTCAAACACACGACATTCTAAATAATCAATTTTACGAGTGGTGTATTACAAGATTGGTCATTGTTAACTGATATTGTTGAATTGTTAGTATAATTGCAAACTTGTTTTATTTATTCACTTATTTTTAACTTAAGCTACATTATAAAGCTTCTAAGTAAAAAAAGTTTTGACGTGCAAAAGAATTTACTAAGTGAATCAAATTGCTGAATAAAGAATTATTTCATTTCATTTCATTTCATTTCTACAAGTAGTTTATACAATCTTAAACTTCCTAGCATTGACCAAACAATCAACTAGTACAACTCCGTAGATGGTCCCGCAAATCCAACTAATTCTCTAAGAATGACTGACTACCTACTGCCTATTACACCAGATCGCTGCAGCCGCTTGCACAACCGGCCATTATTCACGCGGCAGGAATGCACGAGAACGGAACCCGATACCGAATGACCACTCGTTGACATTTAGTTTCCTTCCACTCGATTGTTTGTTGCCACTTAATTTGTATCGATCCGGTTTTGTTTCTCGATGTAGTAATTCTTGTCGAAGAATTTATAGATTGAATTGTCTGTTTGGTTACCATTGCTCTACATGAGTCACTGGTATGGTAATGTTACCTTACTTACAACCTACCTGATAAAGGAAAGACGATTTTTCTATCCTACGAATGTTTATAAAATACTATGGTTGGTCACTATGGTTGGACACATAGACATCGATATTCCTACGAGTATGAATTCTGGCAAATTTTTCTATCCAAATTTCGGCTACTCTTGAAAATCATTTACGATAACTTACCAGTCTGAGTATGGAAATGTGACGGATACTTTTGATATCGCACACAGTATTATTCCCTAGCACCCATTACTACTTAGGGCTGCGATCTGAGACGAGTGAAAAAAGATGAGGGCCAAAGGCTTTTAGACCTTGGTCTTTTGCATTGTTTTCTTGTTTACTTATTATGAGACTGTGTTACTATCACTTAATTTCGAGGTCTTTAATTAAATAATAATCTTTTCGCGGATCGTCGGAAATGCTTAGAATTTCAAATGCGGCGGAAATACCGCGATTGCCACACGAGGCGACTCGGTATTGACACAGGTTTAGTGCGGTTGCCAGTCACTCAGAAATAGACCGAAAAATACTTGTAATAACATTGGGATTACAAATATTTGACTCCAATTCTAGGACATATTGCTCTTAAAATATTAAGAAAACTTATCAACACTTGTACTTTCATTTCAAAATCAATAAAATAGTGCATAACTTATAAATTGAAGATTTATTGATTCTAAACGTACTATGCATTTACTCGCAATGTGACGACGCACGCGCAATAAATTAGCATCGAACATTTCTCAACTTTCTTCGCATTTCCATGCATGAAAGTGAAATATATTATCAATAACTTAACGTACTTACATTGTTGCAATATCAATCAAAGTTGAGGAAAACTTTGTAGCCTGTGTTGAGGATAAAAGAATGAAAAGATGAGGATTAAAGAGTGAAAAGATGACTGCCGTGCATTTCGAGACCACTTACTGGCACAAATATGCCAAACGAATTTTTGATTCACCCGATTGTAAGAGGCTTCCACAAAAGGCAGGTGTTACAAATATGCAGCCGGTTCTTAATGACTAAAATCTCCGGTAGCCTTACACGGTATACAACACTCAGCATCAGATACCGCAAGCTCAAAGGAGGTGCACATTTTGATCGCTTCTCGCCAGTTTCCTGCGAGTATCTGTCGAGTATATGTCAGATCTCCCCGGTCCCATTTTTGCTACAGCTTGAGCAATATTGTAATTGTCATCTCTATGTAGTCGTAACATAAAGATAAAGATATTTATTCAGCAATTAGATTTACAAGGAAATTCTTTTGTACGTCAATGTTTTTTACCCTACTAGCACTTTGACGTGAATGGAGAGTCGTGATCATAGTATGATATTAAACCACGACTGTCCACGACAACTCATTTGGTTTTGGATATCATAATAGAATGGAGGAGTGTTTAACATTGCCTCCTCTATTTCATCCATTAAAATACTACAATGCAGGTTTCCTCACGATGTTAGCATGATATCTTAGAGTTAATATTATGTCTTTGATAATCCATAGGTCCTTGTTTGAACCAGCCACGACGAATCATGCAAATGCAACGGTGTTCCTTACTGCTGGGCTATCGTCATAGTCCCTTTTCTTATTCGACAAACCATAAAGAGAACAATTTATTTTTCATAACTAATCCTTGCAATTTAACCATGCTTTCATTACAGTACTACTCAGTAAATAAAAAACAAAAACTCAAGTACAATTTACTGTCACGAACGAGATACGGGTCGGGACCAGGGCGAATGACTCGAGACGTGACTTAAGCCTTAATCTCAAAAGAAATCTTACGAAATCGAGTCTCATTCAGCTCGGAATGCTGGGCTGAGCTCCACTGGGTCAGCCAGTTTTTGCAGCTACCGTTAAAGGCAAGAGCAGCTAGGGCTATCGCGGATATATTGAGATCTACACATCTGTACATGTAGTACATAGGTACATGCGATATAGATCGCAATCCTCTTCTTAATATACAAAAATAAGTGGCATTTTTCGTTGTCACTCAAGAACAGGGCTCACCTATCCAAACCAAATTGTCAGAGTTTCTTGTTCGGACTATTTAGTAGACGGTCGAGTGGTTCTTTATTACCCCATACGTATCGAAGCACGTACCTACCGGCCCGCTTGTTATTATATAATTATAAATATTTTGTGTCGATTAAAAGCTGCTGTGCTGTTTCGTACCAAGAAGAATAAGCACTGAACAGTTATAAAAAAATATATTTCTTTAGTAAGAAGCGATTGGGGAGGAAATCTCCACCTTCTGTGGAGATAGGCACAACTATTCCGCTCGCCCAGGGTGGTGACTATGGGCATAACCCCCCATTTAGGTGAGGTCAAAGTCCAGCAGACTTTTGCATGCTTTTGCTATGTTTTGTTGGTGAACAAAGTCTCTAGAACTAGAAGGCACGCAAACTTTAGCGACCCTTGTGGAGCTGTCATTGCTTACAGTTACAGTTATGAATGGACACTTACCAACAGCAGTCAACCCTATTAGTCTGGTGACTTGCATACCTCCACATGCGTTTACGCATACGACAGAAGAATGGCGCAACTTTCGCTTTGACGCAAGATTTATTTATGAAAATACCGCTTTTGGTTTCAGTAACTGTTTCTTGATGGCAAGGCCGTTTGGCGCCCATGTTTAATTATTAATGTACTTACTTGTACTTTGTTTATATATAAGCAGATTCGTAGGCTAGTTATATCCTTGCAATTTCCGTTGGTAAATCAGATAGACATTGGACACTTCATGATCGTTTCACACCTACTATATTTATTATTATTCAGAGTTCGCAGTGGTAAATCGTTTTCGCAGACACATGTTTTTACGTGCTTAACAATAGCAAAATAATAGTATTTTTAAACGTTCGACGTTACGTAACCAAACAATAACACAAGACACGCAACTACAATAGTTAATAAAGTATTGATTTACAGCCACAGTATACACATATTTCACATATACTACCGACGAGTCGCTAAATCAATCAATTGGCATCAGCATGCGATACCAGAAACAAGTTAATAAAAAATAACTAGACATTGACTAGTCACAACAACCAGAGCATGTTGGTAAAACGATTAATCATTTATCGCCTAATAAATTTCCTTCCGAAAGCAGTTACTTGTAACTATTACGAATGCGTGTGAGCACTCGTTTGCTTCCTAACGCACTCGCGTGCAATTACAGCCGGCTAATTAATGATTATGAATCGATTGAATAATTGATCGAGACTCCGATCAGCGGGTATCGATTTAAGCGGTGCTAACGTGTTCTGTTGCTACATTTGGAGCTATTTGTTATCCATTAATTATGTGACTAACGAACTAATGTAAAAGTGTTAGTGCTAATAGATAATAGAAAACTGATATGATATAAAAAATATGTAGAGAATTCAAGATGATAGCAATAATATTTGTGCTCAGTTTATTAAATGATCCTTGTTTAAAATGACCATTCGACAAATAATAATATCGACTAGTCGTCCGTTTGTCTCATTCCAGCAGAGTTATGAGACCCAATAAATACAAATCAAAAGAGATAAATAGTTGCGTAGGCCGTACGTGTTAATTATTAAGGAATTAAGTGATGGGTATGCTGGATCAATGACGAATAAATTACACCTTGATGCGTAATGGATGCTCCTACGTAAGAAGTCGTGTCTCAATCAAATGCCTATTTGTTTGCCTTATGAACCTGGTGGTTAATTACTCATCTCCGGTGACCCAGAGATCTAGTCAAGTTACTCATAGGTCATGACATGATTCTTGAGTAATTGCTACTATGTATATTGTTATGTGGATTTAAGCTATTCGGTAACTTAAATCCTAGGGGCTCTATATAAATCATATAAACCAAAATAAGATACCTGGAAATGTAACATGGCGAGGAGGAAATGTTTGAATCTCAGAAAAATAAAATCATTTTTCGGAATTCCGTGTTGTGTTGTGGGACGAATCACTGAACGAACCCGTTTTCCAAACGAACTATACTAGAAAGTGTAAGCTTCTTCTTAGAAGCAGTTTCTGTTTCTGTTACCCTTGTTTGACCACTTCTCTTAAACTGGGCTTATTTAAAGGCAATAACTCACCACCAAACACTGCGAAATGGTCCTCCAAAGCAATCTGAAACAACAAAATGACTATAAATGGAATGTCAATTATACTTTTTAACTATTCCGTGAAAGTTAGCGATCGTTCATATGACACGGTCATGCGCGGCGCTCCCGTGCCATTGCGAATCTTGCTACGTGGCATAACACCCAGACCCTCACTTTATTATAAACTTTCGGCTCGTGGGATAAGGTTGACAATACGATGGTGGGCTTTGTTGGTGGTTCGTCACAGATGTCACGGCAGATACTTTCATACGTCGGGTTGCAGGTGAAATTCTGTACGTGACGTTACGTTTCACTGAGGGTTAACGGCTTATAAAGTGCTATGCGGGAAATATTGTTAAGCCTAATATTCTTATTTGTTACGAGCATTTGTTAAAGTTCCAGTAACACGGCTTAAAGACCACAAATAAATACCAAAAACCAAAAATAAACATCAGAAGTGTCTTCATTGCTGTTGAATGAAGTAGATACATGTGTTATGAAATCAAAAATCATCGCAGCCCAATAGAGAACTTTAAAACAAGGGAGTTCGCTAGATCTTCATCAAGGAATACGCTCTCTATAATTTTTTATTGCATTGGTTAATTTAATATAAAATTAAGACTTTTGCGCAGTAAAATACTCGTAATATTGCTTGGGCCACCGGTAAAAACGAGTTAGTTAACCAAAAACTCGGAAAACAAAAGCTCATTCAACATACTCGTTAAATTAAATGCCGAACAATGTCCGTACCGCGACTATGTAACGAATGTAAATAGACAAATCGCCCATGTTTGTTCCTGGAAAAAATGTTGTTCAAAACAAAGCAAGCACTTGTGCAACATCGCATTGTGTGTTTACCACATAAAATAATTAGCGAGATACGAGATTGTTGAAGTTACTTCAGCCAGTGAACTAGCGTGACTTGCAACGCTGGACGTAGATTCCGTAACTTTGGAAACAAAATACGGAGTCTTCAGCCTTTAGTTAATTAATGTCTTCCTGCCTTTTAGATTGTTTGTTGCTTCCGCCTTTTCGAGGATAAGAAAGCAAAAGTCTCCTCCTAGGAAAATATTTTCGATCGTGTCAGATTGTAGGCTTACAGAGAGACGAGTGTCGGAAGAACAAATGCATGCGGCTCTTGCGCATAACACGATATATGTGATACAGTAGTGTGTTTGAAAATTAGGTACTCTATATTTGCCTGACATTTCCAATATGAAATGTGTAACTTTTATTGTATTCACCATCATCATCTACTCATCATCATTCTCGCGTTAATTCCGTTTCTGTTCGGGGTCCGCCGTGACCATGATACAGAATTTGGATTTGTTATTTTAATTGCATTATTAGTAAAAAAATATTTCATTTATTCGTCTTCTGCTAGCGAACTGATTCTACGTGTAAGGTTGGGGCAAAAAACGCGGTGTATTTTTTTCATTTTTTTTATGCCTTGTTTGGAAAGCCACCAGATTGTACTTACAGTTTAATGCTAGACAGCTAATAGTCGTCAACTCCGGTAATACTATCTAATATCCGCGTTAGCATTACACAAATGCACGCGCTTGATGCCGACCCCGTGGGAACGGAGGTTATCGCGATTCTTATGCGGGTTCAAGCGCGGTCAAGGCAACTGTGTCATCTCTAACGACAATACTAATTATGTCACTTAGGAAACATAGCTTTGGGTCAATAAATTATCCAGCGTTATAAGATTTTCCACTATATAAATACTATACGAGAAGAGAGATACATTGATCTAAAAGGAATTCGTTTTGAAAAAGTGGCACTTGTGATATTATTACTTGAATTTGCGACGAGCTTTTTTTGAAGTGCAAGGTTTTTTGAGACCACCAATCTGATATCTCGTCCCATAGAAGGATATTTATAAAAGATGCAAAGTTAAAATATCAGTTGGCGATGTTCTTAAAAAGGAAAGTAACGAGGTAAGGCAAAGCTCGTCACAACATAAAATAGAAATCATGCAACTTCCAAATATTTAAGTAACTTAAAAACGTGAACGAGTAGTGTGTTGAACATAAAATATTTATGTTACAACTTACAAGTGGCACGATAAAATACGAAAATCGTGAGAAAAGTAAGTACTTTTTTTCAACATGAATCTCACATATCTACATATTTCCTTCTTGAAATAACACGTTACGTTGGTAAATTACTATTATCAACTTTACGCATAACATGTTACAAGTGTACTTACACATTGTAAACTAATAAGTATCCGTCATGAATACTTATTCATGACGTACCTATACTTATTAGTTTACAATGTAAGACGATAGGGCAAAAAATTGTTTTATATTCACCTTTTATTGCATAGTTGATCTTACTGTTCAGATAAAATTATTTTATTATAGTTAATGAGGTAGTAAAATAATTAATTATACTAAGCTTGAAATACACAATGTAATCAAAACTACAAATCATTATTTCCGTTTTAATTTTATCCACTTTTCATAGAATAATTTACCAGAATTTTCAGATACAATAACATGATTATACAAATATAATGAGCACTTTAATTAGAGTACAATTTAAAATAAACAAAATGTAAACTAGTATTTTTTTGTGATACTTTCTCATTAACCTTTTAGCAAATTGTGCTGCCCGTTCAGATAAAATTGCATAATTATTATTAATACATAATCAGTTTGTTAAATAATTACCTAATTATGATTTGATAACATATATACAATGAAAAGAAGTGTTGGTTTTTTGTGATAATTTCTTTGTTGTGAATATATATTATGTTTATAAAAACATCTATCAGTTTGTAGTATCTCCGTGAGGACAGATACAGCTACTGAAAAGGCTGAAAATTTTCCCAAAAATGAAATTTAAAAAAAAACTATTTTCGCAACCATTTTTGGGTTTTAGCTAGCTAAATAAGCTAGCTAGTCTTCATGAATTCTAAAATAAATAAAACATATTCTTCACCTAACAACTAAACGTTCTGCACCACAGACCGAGTTGCAGTCTGTGGCTAATGGTGCAGTATTATCCGCGCGATGCACCCAAGCCGGCACTTTGCTGCAACCTGCAATATTGCAATTAGGTGCAAGAAACCAGGCTGAGGCGGGGGCAGCGGTCGGGAACATTGGTTCGATCACAGAATAAAATTGTTAGAAATGTGTACCCGCAACTCCGGCCTCATGGATTTCGGTTTTCAATAGCCAAAAGCCTTCCTCGTCAAATGGACTATCCATCACAAAAATATTTTTTCAAATCGGACCAGTAGTTCCTGAGATTAGCGCGTTCAAACAAATAAACAAATAAACAAAC
The DNA here is from genome assembly GCA_958496325.1 of Nomophila noctuella. Classification (NCBI taxonomy): domain Eukaryota; kingdom Metazoa; phylum Arthropoda; class Insecta; order Lepidoptera; family Crambidae; genus Nomophila; species Nomophila noctuella. The sequence continues at coordinate 16,274,963 of OY292487.1, read as the reverse complement.
AAACATACAAACAAACTCTTCAGCTTTATATATTAGTATAGAAGTATAGATATAGATGACGATGTCTTTTAAGTTAGCAAAGTTCGAATATAAGCTTGATAATTATAATTATATTGTCCAAATGTATACTAACTACACACCCATTAAGTTAATCTACTCGCTGGCAAACGCGTTCTATAACTGTTAACATTCCGAATGGTCTATTAATAACATAAATATAAATATCTTCTATATCTATAAAACTCAAAGGTGACTGACTGATTGACTGACTGACTGACTGATTACATAGTGATCTATCAACGCACAGCCCAAACCACTGGACGGATCGGGCTGAAATTTGGTATCCAGGTAGATGTTATGATGTAGTCATCTGCTAAGAAAGGATTTTGATTAATTCAACCCCCAAGGGGGTAAAATAGGGGATGAACGGTAGTATGAATCTTTGTCAATTTTAAACCTATCGGGCTGATATTTTGCATACATAAAGCTACTATGACGTGAGCATCGCCTAAGCCATTATATTGATAAATTCCAACCCCCAAGGGGGTAAAATAGGGGATAAACGGAAGTATGAAACTTTGTCAATTTTAAACCTATCAGGCTGAGACTTTGCATTCATAAAGATAATATGACGTAGGCATCGCCTAAACAATCATATTGATAATTTCTAACCCGCAAGGGGGTCAAATAGGGGATGAACGTTAGTATGAAACTTTGTCATTTTTTAACCGATCGGGCTGAGACTTTGCATTCATAAAGACAATATGACGTAGGCATCCCCTTTTAAAGATTATTTGAAAAATCCACCCCTATCGGGAAAAAATAGGTGATTAAGAAACCAAAATCCAAACCAAAAGGCCGCTAGTTATTAGCATAAAATTGCCATTTCCATAATATTTTTGGTACATATCCATAAATTACACAAGTTAATTATTAATTAGTTAATTTTGTTATTAGGTCATTGAATTTTTAATGACTTCTATACTAGGGTAAGTCACCAAAGAAAATACCTATCATGAAAGACACATTGTGACGGACGGATGGGCAACTTACTTCAGATAATCTATTAATTGTGGATTACACGAGTATCGTGGCTTTGATTTAACTCACGTAATGTACGAACATAATATGTATTACTAGCGGCCGCCCACGTCTCCGGCCGCGTGGATTTATACCGAGCTTAAATAGCCTTCCTTGACAAAAAGACTCTATCCAACGAGAAAAGATTTTTTTCAATTCGAACCGATGTTGTCCCTGAGATTAGCGCGTTCAAAAAACAAACAAACAAGCAAACCAACAAACTCTTCAGCTTTATTATATTAGTCAAGACTACCGTGCCACGAAGGTACAGTCATACCCTTCACAAAAGAATTAAAAATTCAACATCATAATTTATCACTAATTAAACCGATGCAAGTATTTCGACTTCTACCATTAAATTATTTGAGGTATTTTCACACGCCTCCGCACTAACCGTAGTACGATTGTTATCAGGCAGTAAACGAAAAGCTATGCGATATGAACCGAGCGTTGCACCCGTGCAATTGCTCAAAGCGCAGTCTTGACCCACATTGCCAGCTGTGCATTAATCATTGTTAATTTGTTCATATGACGCTGCTTTTGGGTGTGCGAAAGGCGGGTGACTTTTTAGTCAAGGAAAAGGACCTAGAAACTCTTAAAATTTAAGCAGAGTCGCTGCCGAGTTGTATGATGCTTTCCTTTCACGCTTATGTCTTTGCTTAGGTACTACTAATATTATTCTGTCGTAAAGTTACAGACCGTATTAGAAAGCTTCAATGAATTTGATAAGATTTGATAAAATATTAATGTGAGTTTTCGTATTAAAAAAAAATATCACATCTTAATAAGGTACTTAGGCTCTTTACTACAAGATGTAACTACCGATCATTATGTTTTTATATGTTCCTTTGTAGAACATAAATGAGTTAAAAAATATATATTAAGAACCGATCTTCGGCTTCGTTACACTCTTATAATAACTAGCCGACTACATCACTATCATCATAATTAATAGAATATTAACTACATTGACCTGATTAAAAGTAATGATGTTTTTCAGTAGGGTTTAATGATAATTTAACTTTACGAGCTGGAATGTGTAAGGTGGCTATGCCATTAAGCAAAGGTTGATAATGATCTAAGCTAATCATTTAATAGTCATATATCTGATAGATTAACTTGCGGATATCGCCATATCGGTTTGAAATAAACTTGCCGTTATTTTTAATGACATCCAGTGCCGTAAATAGGGCGGTGCCAGCGGTGCCCAGGCACAGGGCGCAGACCCTGGAGGGGCGCAGAAATGACCGATTCAAGTAAAAAAAAAAAAGTCGCAGCTTTGTGAGCTCGCACCCTGGAGGGGCGCAGAAATGACCGACTTTCAAGTAAAAAAAAAAAAAAGGTCGCAGTTTTGCGAGCTCGCAAGGGGCGCAGTTTTGTGAGCTCGCACCGGGCGCATATAAGGCTATTTACGGCTCTGATGACATCATAACCTGAAAGCGACCAATCATTATATTATGAGTCATAACTTTTTCATTGTTTGTACTTGAAAGTAGCTACCTAACTTAATAAAAAGTATATTTGAGAGTCAATTTAAAAGAGGAGGAGCGAAGAGTGACTTAAAAAATAATCTATATTTTGATTTGTAATTAAATAAAATTGAAAATTATTTATTCATTTCTGACATATGAAAACAAATTAACTTCTAAATAATTTTATTAAGTCCTTTATTACCAAGTATACTTATAGAACTGTAAGTTAATTGTCTTTGGTGAAGTCTAATAAATAATTTAAGTTCAGGCTACTAAAGATTTTGTGTATGGCACAACCTTGACTTCACTTACGCGGTTTACTTAGTTTCGTAGCTTCAATTTAACAACACACTTAACTTCGTAATTCGTTTGCCTCGACTAAACTGTAGCGTGACGATTTACACGAAATTGTAATTTAAAAAACGACGAAAGCCTTCCGATTTTCTGGTTTTGTAGCTAATGGCGTTTTTGCATACCGAATTGAGGTAGATCGATGAAGGCGTAGCAAATCACGGATAGAACCCGACCTAGTCTTGTTCTTAGATTGTTACAGCTAGAGGAAGTACCCAATAGGGCTTATTTTTATTTGAACTAATGCTGGCAACTTACAGTTAGGTATATTCTTTGTAACTAAGTGAATTGGCACTAATAAAGGGAAAGCGTATCTACACGTAGAAAGAGACAGATAAATACCTAAACTGTTTTAAGGTCTGTTCTGAGATTGCGCTCCCTATCATCAAGTGTATCATTTCAATTTGTTTAATCAAGGAGAAATTACATAAAATTTGTTTACTGAGTGAAAGAAAATTCTCTGACGGTTCGGATTTCCGAAGTATAGATGCTAGAAGCTAGATAAAAAAACAAGCTCTTACTTGTAGAACTCAGTCAGTTGGAGCGATTAGAGCTCAAATAGAGTGCATAGGCACAGCCCTACGTGAAAACGACAACGTGACTATCGAATGGGCTAATCGCAACAAGAGCACGACAACTATCCTTGTTTCGATAACAAAACAACTAAACTACAACTACTTACATTTACCACCACACGCTTATCAATGTCGTGCGTACTAAGTTTGTGGTTTGTTATGCACTTATTACATTATGCTACGCAGCCTTATGTGCTAAATCTATCCTAATTATTATGCTTATGTGCTTAGCGTAATTACAACTCTAAGCACAAAAACGTATTTATAGCTTAGGTTGAGAGAACATAATTCGTTATTACATGGATCGTAAGCAAGTTAAATCGTTGATTAAACACCCCTAAAGCCGCACCAGTAACAAGGTTACTTTGATATGCTCGACTAATCAGTTTATTTAAGAATAAGGTTTATTATTATTGAATGGATAGAAAACACCACACTCTTCTTTGTTTCTTATAAAAATAAATACTTAGTAACATATAAAGAATGTAACATTTTAAAAAGCAATTATGACCCGCATCCTACACGAAAGTGGTAGAAACTTGAAAGAACAACAAAACAATAGAATACTTAATTTGTACATTAATTTGCTCTTTTGCAATTAAAAAAACGCATTCATACTTATTGGTATTGGCTTTACATCCGGCCGGTAAAAACGGAATTGCTGGGGTAATTTAATGTACTGGCCTAGGGCTGGCATTTTACACAAATGTCACATACCAAACAAGATTTTATTGTAGTCATAGTTATTGATCATTTAATGGAACTAGGAGTTTACAATTTTATAAGATTAACTAGCGGCCGCCCGCGACTCCGTCCGCGTGGATTTCGATTTCCAATAGCCTAAAGCCTTCCTCGCCAAATGGACTATCCAACACAAAAAGAATTTTTCAAATCGGACCAGTAGTTCCTGAGATTAGCGCGTTCAAACAAACAAACATACAAACAAACAAACAAACATACAAACAAACTCTTCAGCTTTATATATTAGTATAGATGACATCCGATAAGTCGCAAACACGGAATTTCTTATTGATTAAGATTCATTGTTTTGTTTTACTAGGTACCTACAAGTATTTCATAAAACAGTACTGTTTCGTAGTTCAAACCGATTTATTTCCTGTACGATTTATTTATTTTAAAAACTGGTAGGAATGATACGAATACCAGAAATGAAGACATTGAAGTACGCATATCTTTAATAGGTCTACGTCTAAATCTAGATAAATTTCTCAGCTAAAACGATATTTTAAAATTACTGTTTTAACATATTAGTAGCTACACAATATATATACATTATGAAGCCACATTATTATACTGCTTTTATATTTGCAACAACTCCTCCCCCAACAACCCTATGTAGAGAGAAACATAAAAAACCTATGTATACTGCTGTGTTGTACCTATCTGCGCAGTGGTCGAACCGCGTGGGATATTACCATTGCATTGTCAGTTGCAATTGCTATTCAAGTGCATCAACAGTGAGAAACAAATCATTCAATTAACTGAGTCTGTCGTGTTATGATTACACGAGGTGGGACGAGTTTCACATTGTCATTGGAAATTATTTGATTGTTAATTTTTTATTAGATATTCGATTGCATTATCACCTGAAATAAAGTTTTCTTAGGGTGACGCGACTGTTCTTCATGAAATTAAACTACTTTTACCCCTATATATAATCGCGGCATATTTTAAAACTACATTTTTACAGGAATCTCGACGTTTAGGCTACTTTTCAGGAGCCGAGATCAATTATTCCGCGATTCTATCCGTTTAAAAGTAGTTTTACATCATGTACCACCTGAATTGTTAACATACATTATTTATACACTTATTTAATGCACAATGTTTAATACATGTACAATTGTACAACTACATAAGTTTGTCACAAATCAAATTAAAACTTTCTTCGAGACTATTATATTGTATTGTTTTACATTGACGACATGTAATAACATTGGTCATTACGAATATGAATTTCACTATCGCTGTAACATTTCTGTTCGGCGTGCTTTTACTCAAATCAAGCTTAAATAATTTAGACAAACGCACAATATAAAATACGTTTGCCGGCATCGCGGTCCACTTTTTACTTTCCATGACGAATAAAAAAGCGATTTTGGCTCACGCCGCGGAAATATGAAAAGGTTAAGATCATCCGTTAGCTTGCGGTAACCGCCTCGTACGGTCAACATAGCTTATCAGTTTCGCTTAGAATTGCTTGCACACGACGTACTTTTAAAAAAGAAATGCTACTGTAAATTCACATTGTTTTCACGGCATTCTCGCCTTTAAGTTCTAAGACGATATACGGTTACTAACTTACAATGAATCCCGCATTGTCCACTCATGGTATTGTGTGACTTGCCTAATTCATAATTCGGTGTAGTGAGCCGTTAGTGGCTAATTAGTTGGAAGCAAATGAAGAGTCGCAGTTAACCTTGAATGCTTGCGCTGGATTACATTTCGCTGGCGACTCATCATTGCACTTTTTTTGTGAGTCAAATTGTAACGGATATGTGTTTCTTTGCAACTTCCCGGTGTTTTGAGGATTGTTATTATTCGTATTGATCTGTTATTTTCGTAGCCATTTGAATATACACGAGGAATGTTTACAATTTTGATGAAGATTTGTAATAACAGATACGAATCTTTTCATAAATCATCTTAAAAAAGCAGATAGTACTTCATAACTTTTGTGTCATATTTATACACTAGCGGCCGCTCGCGACTCCGTCCGCGTGGATTTCGATTATTTCCAATAGCCTAAAGCCTTTCTCGTCAAATGGACTATCAGACACATAAAGAATTTTCCAAATCGGACCAGTAGTTCCTGAGATTAGCGCGTTCAAACAAACAAACATATAAACAAACTCTTCAGCTTTATATATTAGTATATATATATAGATGAGTAAAGTCTTCAAATCTCAAAGGCAGGCAAAAAATCTGTAACCCTTACTGTTTTCAGGGGCAGAAATGGTTTACTATCAGGTGAACGACCTACTCATTCCGTTATATGACATCAACAAGTATTTCAACATCGCTGAAACCGACGGGAAAGTTTTCCTTCAGCCTCATCGCGAGTCATCAATGACAAAGAGCGCACCGAGTCTCGAACCCGCACTAACCAAGCGTAAAGGTTGTTTACACGGAGATTAGCCACGGTGCCGGTCATTACTGCTGGGTTACTTCATCTGCTAGGCCAAGAAGGTTGAAGCTATTCGCTACTTTTTGGTCTTTAGTAATAATACGGTATTTTGGCTACCTCGATTTGCGTGTATATTTCAATTAGCTTCAATTATATTGCAGTATTCATTCATTGATCGTTGAATTCTCTATGGTTTTGACCTTCGAATTGAAATCCAAAAGAACGTACAAATTGTTTAAGCGTAGTGCTGTTTTTGAAATCACAGTTTTATGATATACTCATATTCATATTAGTTATTACTTTCTTGCGAAACTGAACGTTTTATTAAGATTCAAAATATTCAAATACAGTTGACATTAATGAAAAACTCCAAGACGGATTGGATGTTGATTACCATAATTTCACAAGCTAATTAACAAATACAGACCGTGCAAGTTTCCCAGCAATAACATTTATTGACCTACAAATGAGGATTTACAACGTCCTAACTTGATAGCATCAAGTCGATCAGATCAAAACACCAGTTATTCGTACATCGGCTTCTGTTAGTGGGTCTGAGTTGTTTTATTACCACCGATAAGCTGCACTAACGGGCTCTAGCTGTTTGTTTAGTTACACCATTTAGTGGCGGTGAAATGCACTTTTGCTTGGGATTGGTCCAGTATTTCCGACACGTAGCTAATCAGAAATAGTGGACCAAATCTGCCGCTAAGTTGTAACCCCGGCCTTTAAGATCAGAGTGCAATACTTTTACTTAAGGGCTACGTAGGATACCTACACGTATGCACGTATAAGTGGTTTATACTGATAAAGTAAAGAAATAACTTTAGTGATTCTTTATCAAAATGAAAAATCGTCCATTTGCAGACATTCCTAGATAGAAATATTGGTCCTACAGAGCTTTGACAGTCCCAGAGATCTGGGCATAGAGAAATCAGGCGAAATTACTGGACCATCTTCAAGAATCTAGATTCCAGATTTTAATTGAATATTTATCGCTACAATACTTTCTTCCTTCGGTTAACGATTGGAACTGCACGGTGCCAATAAAAGTACCAACACAAAACCAACACTGCAGAACAATAAAATGAAACTCAAACGGTAACTAACGTCAATTAGGACTCGTTAGCCATGGCGTAGCGTGACGGTCTAGCCTGTTATTTAGCGGCATCGGAATCGAACCCGCTGCCCGTCTGCAATGACCGGCCATTGACAAGTGACAGTTAGTGTCCATCGCTGCAATAGTCACATGCAATCTGTGCGTAACAGTAGATCTAACTGTGCTAGTAGCCGCTAGCTGTGTGAAATAATCGTTGTCTGCACCTAATGAAATTTAGATGAAAATATTTTATGTTGGGGTTAAATAATAGCATTTTTGTTACAATTTTATTTTATGTTACTTAATGTAATCTAAAATAACCTTAAATTCTTATTAGACGTAGGTTCTGAACTCGAAAACAAATAAATGGGAGGAGACAAGCAATAACTGGTTACAAATTTTCTTAAAAAAACAATATTCTCAAGAAATATCATAATTATTGTGTTCAAGATTATGATATGCAATGTAAATCTGTCTTGTTATACATATTAAAAGTCGGACGGTTATAAAAGATAACGAAAGCAATCCCTCGTTTTACCAGACTAAATAAGCAGTACCTACTTATTCGGAAAGTATAGCCACAAAAGACTTCTTATCAGATTCCACTTCTTTTATCAGCAGGCAAAGACATCTTCCACACGGCCTTATCACCGCGTGCAAAGTTCGAAAGTGGAAAGGGGACTTACTTGCTCATCAAGCACACACGGGTGAGAGCAGATAACCTTGATACGAACGAAAGCGCCCGGAACTATCGAGATGCAATTACGAATACGAATGATCGAGAGAAAACCGAACGTGATCTGCGTTATTTGAAATTGAAACATTTTTTGAATTTCGAATTTCTGGCTTTAAAGATTATCTGTGCAATCGATGGTAATCGATAATTAAAAATTATCATCGAAGTTGCGAATATTAACAGGGTGATCCAGTTAAGATCAAATGTTTTGCTTCGAATATTAATTGCAAATTAATGTTGGGTAATTGTTTTGTCTATATTCTACTTTCCCCTCTCTCAGGAGTAGGTTTCTGACAGCCATTCTGTCATATAGTCGGAAGAAGTAGGTCTGCCACTACTGTTTCTAAGATAATGAAACTGATAATTACCTGCACTTCAATGTTCATATTTTTTAACTAAACTGCTTAGGTATAATAATTATAGAATCTTACTTTTATAAACAGGTATTTATTTAATCTAGTTTTATTATAATTATATTTGGTTAAATATCTTAATTAAATTACACCCTTCAATTGTTATAATGAGACTTAACTAATGATCAGTCACGTCATTATAATTTTTATCGTTTTAAATTGACAAAAACGATACGTCCAAAGTGACTCATCAAAATGGAAGTTTTAGACTGGGATTTCGATGAGGAAACATTAAAATGTGAAACGTAATTAGTTGAACGCAATAATAAATAACTACTTATCCATCCTATAGTGGTAGATCTACATTATACCTACCTAGCTTGTAAAGATACACAATTTTAGCGTGACCCATTAATATTGTTAGATAACCTCGAGAAAGAACAATCAATGAACAATAGCAGAACCTAAAAACCTGTTATTGTACGAAACGGAACGAATTTGTACAAAATCACATACATGGCCACTTCGGACTTGCATCACGTTTTCCCAATTTATTATAAAGGTACGCCCATTATAGAAATAAAAAGATAATCTACAGTACGTAAAATACAACTTGGCACGACGGAAATTGATCAATAATAACTGAGCAGATGCCGTAGAAACTAAATGGTAGATCTATAAATTGTTCATGATTCGAATGACTAACTATGACCCAAATTTTAATCTTGGCCTCTTATAGTTCCTAAATAGGGAATCAAAATGCTTCAGTCGATATCGCACAAAACAAGTACTCCATTTGCCCTTTAAAAATCATACAAAATCATTGTTTGGTATTTTTAAGAAAGTGATTTTATGTGCATTTCCCTTTTCCAGGTGTTATACACAAGAACAAAATAACAGTATTCATACATTGAATACTACTATTTACAATTTTACATTTAGTCATAGCGACAAGTTTGTGTTTTTTGACACAAACAAATTTATTGATTATAAATTTGTAGTGACTGGCAAAATGTTTTATTTGCCTCATAGAATTAAATATAACTTGGCTACTTTGTTAGCATTTAATATTAATAATATTTTTAATGAAACTTTGGAATTGGTTCCAATGAATCATTTAAATTTAATTGTGAGACAATAGAAGACCACTCTAGCAACATCTTGACTAAAGATATACCCCATTGTATTAATATTGTTAATAAAAATATACAGGGTATTTCTGGAAATGAATTAGGATTGATACCACATGACAGGAATAGAGTAATTAAGAATAGGAATAACTCGCAGTCAGGTCTTTCAAAGATTAAGCCATTAAATATTATTTGTCAAAACATTCAGGGCCTTGCTGGGAAAGGCATCGAAATTGAAGTTTTCTTAAAAAATACAACTGTTGATTTTCTATGTATTACGGAACATTGGCTTAAGGAACATGAGTCATCGTTTGTAATTGATAACTTTCAAATAGTAAGTGCTTTTTTTAGAACCAACAGTATACATGGTGGTTCTTTAATTATGTGCAAAAATACTAGTACATGCAAAGAGCGTAATGACATTGTAGGTCTCTCGATTGAGCGAGTTGTTGAATTGTCCTGTGTTGAATTAGAGAATTTTATTATAATATGTGTCTACCGCCCCCCCACCGGTAATTTTAATTTGTTTGAGTCTAGTTTGGATGAAGTTTTACAAAAAGTTTGTAAGAAAACAAAATCGGTTATTATTTGTGGAGACTTTAATGTAAATCTTTTGGATGACTCACCCTTAAGGGATAGGTTAGTTCCTTTATTTAAATCATCAGGTCTCCACTACCAATTTTCGGAACCTACTAGAATCACGGCCACCTCTGCTACTTGCCTCGATAACGTGTTTTGTGATTGCATGCCGCTTCAGAAGTCAGTAATTTCCAATTTGACATCTGACCACTGTGGCTTACTCATCTCATTTAGTGGGAAAATAATCAATGATCCCCCTAAGAAGTTTACCTGCAGACCAGTAACTACAAAACGTTTAGAAAACTTTAAAAATAAGCTAAATGAAGGCATATCTAATATTATCTACACACCGAGCGACCCCAATAAGCTCTATAAAAACTTTTTTGACTGCATTAAAAATGAATTTAATAGTAACTTCCCCGAAAAGAAAATTACGCTTGATAGTCGAAATAAATTTAGTGATAGGGCTACTAAAGGGATTTTCAAAAGTAGACTCCGTCTGTACGAACTGTACGAAATGAAAACATATAATAATAGTCCTGAATTTGTGGGCTACGTTAGAAACTATTCAAAATTGTTTAAGAAAGTTTGTACTTTAGCAAAATCGTACTTTATTCGTGATAAAATAGTAAACACAAAGAATAAAATTAAAACAACTTGGGAAGTTATTAACCGAGCAAGTGGTAAGTTGAAACAACAAACTTCGTCGCATGTATTAAAAATTAATGATGAAGTTATCAAAGGTGATAAACATGTCGCTGAGGCTTTTTAGAAGTTTTTTACAAACATCCCTATAGCTACTACGGCAAAATTGAACTCTTCCGCTTCTGAAGCTTGCATATTGTTGGAAACCAGTGTTTCTTCATGTAGTACTACGTTTAGTTTTGAGCATACTAATTCAGCTAGCATTTTGAAAATCTTTAAGTCACTGAATATAAAAAATACAAATGACCTATTTGGTATGTCAGTAAAGTTTATAAGTAATATTATAGCCGACATTTTTCTAGCAGATATTTTTAATAATTGTATTGATAGAGGTGTTTTTCCTGACATGATGAAATACAGTAAAGTCATCCCTTTATACAAATCCGGGAATTGTCAAGAACCTGGAAATTTTCGTCCAATTTCAATTCTGCCTGCTCTAAGCAAGATCTTTGAGAAAGTAATAAATGAGCAGTTATTGGCACATTTTACATCTAATAAGCTTTTTCATTCCGAGCAGTATGGATTTATTAAGGGCCGATCTACAACTGATGCAGGTGTCGCTCTTCTAAAGCACATCTATGGGGCATGGGAGAAGTCACAGAACGCTCTTGGTGTGTTTTGTGACTTATCTAAAGCTTTTGACTGTGTTGATCATCGAACACTCATTCTCAAGCTCCAACACTATGGAATTAAAGGAGCGTCACTAGAACTAATTCAGTCATATCTTGACTCTAGGTTACAAACGGTTGATGTCAATGGTATCTTATCATCGGGGTCCCCTGTGAAGATAGGAGTACCTCAAGGATCGATCCTAGGACCATTCTTGTTTCTTATTTACATCAATGATTTACCTTATTTTGTGGATAACCTATGCAAGATTGTATTGTTTGCAGATGACACGTCCTTGATATTTAACATGGACAGGTCTAAAACCTGTGTTGACGAGGTAAATAATACACTCGCGAAAGTTTCCAACTGGTTTAGTATAAATAATTTACAACTTAACGCCAAAAAAACGAAATGCGTAAGTTTCATTTTACCTAATGTTACTAGTGTGTTAGCATCGCTTAAGTTAAACGATAATAATTTAGAAGTAGCAGACTCGACAGTTTTTCTCGGTGTAACTTTGGATTCAAAATTGCAATGGAATCCACACATAAGTAATTTGTCAGGTAGGCTTTGTTCAGCGGTTTTTGCTGTTAAAAGGGTTAGACAACTTACTGACGTTGAAACGGCTCGTTTGGTATATTTCAGCTATTTTCACAGTATTATGTCCTATGGCATCTTACTTTGGGGAAAGGCAGCGGATATCCAAACGATATTCGTTTTACAGAAGAGAGCCATTAGATGCATCTACAAACTTAATGCTAGGACATCATTAAGGGAAATATTTAAAGAAATAAATATTCTCACTGTGGCTAGCCAATATGTTTATAACTGTATCCTGTACGTACATCAAAACATACATATATTTGCGAAAAAATCAGATATGCACGACAGAAACACTAGAAATAAACACAAAATCGCATTAATCAATCGTTTTAGACTGCAGAAAGTGTCGCGTTCGTTTGTGGGGCAAAGTAATCACTGTTATAATAAAATTCCAAATGAAATTGTAAATTTACCTTATGCAAAGTTTAAAAATCATATAAAAAAGGTGTTAATGGAAAAAGGCTACTATTGTACAAATGATTATTTGAATGATAAATGGGTGTGGAAGTAAAAAAAAATATCTTCTCTTAGTTTATATAAATTATTATGTAAGAAACATTAGCATTGTAAAATACTTTTAAAATGGAGTTTGTACACTGGGTCCTACAATGTAGTTGTATGTAGTTTGAACTACTTTTGTTTTCCCAGTTTTTGGTTGGATGGCCTGGGTCGCAGTAGTCATGCTCACTATAATGTCTCTGGGGTGGTGGCGCTATGTGGCGGGTCATTTCATTCCCTCTAAAATGGTTGAGTGAGATGATGGCTGACACATACGTCATACTTGTGAACAGGTGCCACCTTTGGGGACTGGTCGACTGGGACTCAATCTGTTCTCATGTATTTAATAAATTTTTATTCTATACCTGAAAGAGGTAACTGTATGGCCTAGTACTAGAACAAGTACAAGTATATAAACTTATTGGACAAATATTGTAACAAAAATTGGCGATTGAAAAGAGCAACTATCGAGTTTTTTGCCGCTTCTTCTCGGTAGATGACTGCATTCCGAAGTCGGTGGTAGATTCAATGTTTTGTTTTATATTATTATTGACGATTCATAAGTGCTTTTATGAGGCCTATTTGAATAAAGTATATTTTGATTGATTGATTGATTGATATGATTGCACCCTGCGGGCGCGGCGCGGGCGTCGCAAATGAGGTTAGCTCACGTTGAAAATACCTTAAAAATACCTTTAATGCTGCCAACATAGTTCATCCGAACTGTATAGTTCGCATTTGCTGTCGTGAATGATCGAACACGCACGACTTAGTGAACCTCGCCTTGACATTACCCGCAGTTTACTGAACTTCCTATTACGTGGCTGAAGTCATCGATAGCCTGGCTTAGGTCACCTGGCCTTTGTTGTGATAGATCCAAATATTATAAAAATGTTAGATTGCTTGATCCAAGAAGATAAAAAATTGTGTAGGACGGGAAAAAATAACTCAAAAATCTAACATGGGGTTTTTGAGGAAGGCAAAGTAGCAACGACTGTTGTGAAGTTGTAGATGACCTTCTGCAAGAGCGATGGTGGCCTAGTGGTTAGGACCGCGCCTCAGTTCGAATCCCTCTGGATTTTTCGAAAATCTATGTGTGGATTTGTGCTATTAGCTCGGCGGTGAGGGAAAACACCGTGAGGTAACCTCACGTTCCGATTGTTTCTGACTTTAGTTCCATTACAGTTCCGGACAGACAGATTGGAATAATCCAATCTGTCTGTCCGATTCCCCTCTAAAGGTTATGATCTGATGGCAGTCACTCCACTGTAAAAACCAGACTCGCCATATATCCTGGATCATGGTCAAAGCGGACCCCGTACAGAAACGGGATAAACGCTAGGAGCAAGAACACAAGAAAATAATCTTATCTTAAAACGTTTTCGTGAAACCCTTGCTTCTTACTCACCTATACTGTCAACAGACGATGTCTTTTCTCTTTGGAGCTACGAACACTATATAAGTGCAAATTCTGAATCTGACCTAGGAATTGCATATATAATATTACGATGTTTAGTCAAATTGTTCTGATTTTATTAGGTCACAGAATGACAACAATAATAATGTTGCAGATTAAACTAATCGTCTAGTAAACGCTATTTACTTTCCCCGGCGCACACGCAACTCTGATACACAATCATTACTCTAATTGAACATGCGAACAAGCCATTAATGGATCATATAAAAAATAACTTTATTAGATACTTGGTTGAAACTAAGTCAAATCTCGCGAATTTGTGGGTCAAATGTAACAAGAGAAATGTGGACGTGTCAACGCTGCTCTTTCAATGCTGCTTTTTAAATCGGTTATGCCATATTCAAAATTAACCTATATGTTCCTATGAAACTATTTATTTTCCAAGACATCAGAGAATCACTTTAATCTAAGTAGGTGTGTCCACTTAGTGAGGGAGTCCATAATTTAACTCTCAGCTGTGGTTCGAATATAGTATCGTATTCCTTGAACCTTGAAGTGTATAAATTGTTACAAAAGATTCGCCCAAATTCATGGAGATAAAAAGTTCTTAATAAAATTGTGTTCAAATTTTTTTTAGAAGTACAAATGTAAGTAAAACACTCACAAGTCCGAACAATGAGTGCATAAAGTCAAGACAAACAGCGCTGTCCTACTTGTGATGCATTCCACAGTTTACGCCTTGTTCTGGCCGAGCCTCAACAGCCTTTATTCAAAAGTGGATCTATAACCAGCGATTTCAAGATGATTCTAAATCACGACAGGGTTGTCACGGACTCAATTGGAATAGTCTGAATAACTATTAAGTTCTACTTCTCTTGATTCAAAATCTTTATAAAAATCTCACTCAATACTCAATACAGATAGACCTCATTAGAACAGAAAATAACTAGAAAGTATAATATACACCAGAGCTAATACTAAAAGGTTTCTGATAATGTTGTTGTTATTTGGCCAATCAGCATAAACTGATGACTAAGGCGATCATAGGCTGAGTACTAAATATTGGCGATATTGACTTTCTAAAAGTACTTGAAAATATTTCATACTACTACTACTATTGTAGCCATTTGTAGCGCGGCGACCCAGCCTTGAAAATATTTTATGAATATCAATTATTATATTTTACTCATACGAATTCAGAGGAATCGCGTTTCCTCGATTATATTCAAAATGCAAACCAATGTCTCCGGCAACCATAGCTCTGCATAACAGAAGCGAGTTATTACAAGCGACCGTTACTATCAGATCTCGTCCGCGATAGCGCGGCAACCGCGGACGGGCGATAGCAAGATCTCCGTATCAGCTGAACGTGCCTCTGGCGCCAGACGTGAGTTCGACAGTATTGTGGACAGCAGTATGTTGAATTAACTCTATCAGAACTATGTTATTTAAGTAGGGAAGAAGTTGCAAAGAGGTTCGAAAGAGAAGTTGAGTAAAGGATTTTTTTGCAAGAGAACGCATTTATGCGTTGAAACTTTGGAGTCAGGAGAACTATGATCCTTAACCTTATAACCTTAAATGGCATGGTTGATGGACTAAGATTCTGTCGGAGCCTAACACTTCAGAGGATAATTGGAGAGGGCATTTAACTTACGTTTCCCCTTAAAAAAACGAGTTAGCATTTGTATTTTCTTAATACCCGATTTAAAGTAAGCTGCGGTAGCTTGGTATGATGTCACACTTCAAATATTAATAATAGTTCTTCCGAATCACATCCAAACCGGTCTCAGCAACATTTTTTATATCTCTGCGTCCAATATCGTCGGATCAAAACCAGAGTCACAACAATACAGTTATTTATTATTAGGTTGCCACGATTACGCGACCCACAAACTTCATCGTAATAATTTCACGGTGACTCCGTTAACTGGTAAAACTTACCGAGACGTGGTAATGTAATCTTGTACACCATCAGACCTTATTTGATGATTTCAAATTAAAACTAGCTGTTCTTAAAGTCATATCTGATAGTGGATAAAACGAATCGTGATTCGGAACATTTTTTCAATTGTGGCCCTCGAAGGGCTCCTACAAAAATAGACGTTAATTGCTCTACTTATTAACTAAGCCTTTTGTTAATAAAAGCATTATGTTATGACTATTTAAAATCGGCAAGAGATGAAGCTATTTTGTTACCACAAGATTTATAGTGACGTCTCCTTTTACTTGATAGATGTAATACACTCCACATACCACTATAAAATTGCCACAACAGAACCTACTAAGAAATCGTACATTCAATAGGCAGATTTATCATTACTAGCAATGGCTGTATATCAGCGATTTATATCTACATTAAGTATGTACTTTTCGGCCTGATGTCGAAAGTTTTTTTTTCGTAAATCGTAATAACAGTAAAACATAAACAATCCGCCAAGTACACTAATTCAAAACAGATCCTATGATACGTAGAACAATAGTTCCGTTCCATTCCAGCGAGCGTTGCGCCAGGAACCTGCGCTTGCGCCACTCAGCTGATTTATAACCTCTATTTAGGTCAAGTGCAGGTGGTGTCCTTATTTGGGAGCTTCTTCTATTGAACAGATGCAGGTTCAGTCAGAGGCATTAACAAGAACGGTTGAGCATGGTGGCAGTTCCACTCCGATGTTAATGAACGGTTCATCTGGGGAACCACCATTTTTCAGAAGACCACAGGGATTATAAACTGTTTGTAGTTAATTCATTGTCTTGCTGCTGTTAATGAGTTAAGTCTCCAAAGCAAAATTCAGATTCAAATACGTCCATTCAAGTCACAAAATTAAGTGACATGGTAGGCCTTAACAAATTGGGGAAAGCAGTTTTTCAGAGAGCTAATGCATTGTGCAGTTAAGTTTTATACCACGATCACGCCTCTAGCATAAATAGATTAATCAAACTTGTAGAAAAGCGATTGTTGCGGCAAGCACTATGATCTTGCGCCACTCAGCTGATTTATAACTTCAATTTAGGTCAAGTTCGGTGCATGTCCTTCTTAGGAAAAGGCAATGCTATGAATATTCAGACTACGACATTTCAATGTCATATCAATGAATTTTGGGCAGTGCAAGTGCAAGCGTGTTATGAATATATCATTATTATCAAAGAAAATAAATTTAATTTCCCAACAAATCTCAGATTACAAAAGATAGTTTATACTTAAATATCATATAACACCCAGACCAGGAATAACATGTTTGTCCTGAGCGGGGATCGAACCCGCGAACTCTTGGTCTAATAGGCGACATCTTGACACCAAGCGGGTCGTCAAAGAAATGCATTCAGACTTACTATGTAGTCTAACTAACAATTAACGCATCCTTTTGGGAATAAATGGGTAGGTAGGATTTTCCCATGGCTTTTGTTCTTATTTGCGGAGAGTTTTGAAAATTTTGTCTAAAATAGGTGGGAAAGCTACTTTTCTCATAAAACCAGCAACGGACAAACTAGCGGATGACAGCGCAAGACGAAACCATCATTAGCATATAACAGTTAATAAATGATATCAAATTACTTAACTGGGCTTATGGTCCATTGTTCGGACTGCGAACGCCGGACCTTGCTGCGAACTTGTGGGAACTGGTCCATCGGTCTCCGCTACTCGTCCTTAATGGCAAGACGGTTAGGTTTGGTTAGATGAGACCCAGTTACAAGTGACAGATGAGACAGATCAATCCATGTGTTATAAGTGACAGTTAAAACGACTGTTAAGTTGTGTTGTGAGCTGTTGAGAAATAGTTGATTGTGAAGTTGTGAAGGGAGCGATTAAGTTGTTGTTTATTCGATCAATGGTGGCTTAATGTAGGCACATCCATCAGTGGTATATGACAATATGTATATTGTTACTTAGGTATCGTATTGGTCTTTCTATGGCATGTACAAGATAATGAAAAATACTTATTAATCAAACACCATTAGTGCCTTAAACCAAATCTAGGAGGTCAAAAGGGACTTTGTTAGGAAATAAATAAATAAATAAACTGACACACCAATTGCCTAGTCCCAAACTAAGCTCGAAGCTTGTACTATGGATGCTAGGGAACGGATAGACATACATAAATACTTTTATAAACATCCATGACTCGAGTACAAATGCCGATGTTCATCACACAAACATTTGCCCAAAGCGGGATTCGAACCCGCAACCCTCGGTTTTGTAGCCAGGGTCTCTAACCACTAGACCATCGGGCCGTCAAATAAATATATTCTTTAATAAACAGGGTGATGAAAGTCCGTGGTGATGAGCACGAAAATGAAAATAACCCAAATAGATAAGACATATTAAATGGGTATGAATATTTACTTTTTAATCTTTAATCTTCGCTTATCAGATTGTATTTAAAATTTTAAACGATAATGGTCCTCATAACGCACGTCCGTTTGTGTGTTCGTGACTTCGGATCCGAATTCAGATTCATATTGGAAAGTCCGTTGCGTTTGTTTACATAATCTTTATGATTGTCCAATAGAGCAGAAAACATTTTCCGTTTTAACAAAGCGCACTCGTTTATCGAATTACCATTTATAGAGAGACTCGGCAGTGTAAAGGCCAAGTTATCCTATTTTCTGAACATTGAAGAGCAAAAATGATATTGTGTAACTTTTTCAATTTAATACCTACGATCGGTGATGATTGCATGATGCTTATTTTCTAAAGATGATTATATTTGTATGGAACGAACGAACAAAACCAAAACCACTGGACCGATGTCAAAAATGTTGTTTCCATATGAAAGCTGCATTATCACAGAGTGACATAGGCTATATTTACTTTAGTATTCGATATATATTTTTGATCTTTCTATTTGTGTGCCCGCACAAAGTTGGGACGGGCCACTAGCCATTAAAACAAAGGTAAACGTAAAGTGGTAACTACAATAATTTGTACAATTTTCATGAAATAAAACTACATACTTTTAAACGGATAAAGTCAAAGTCAAAGTGGTTTATTTTGCAATTTGATTTACATAGAAATTCTTTTGCACGTCATATCTTTTTTTACCTACCAGCACTTCGACAGAATCGCGGTATATTTTTAAACCCGACGTTTCGGCTACTTTTCAGCAGCCGTGATTCTATCCGCATAAAGTAATTTTACTTCATTTATCACCTGAATTATTAATAATATTAACATACATTATTTATACACTTATTGCACAATGTGTAAACATGTACAATTGTAAAACTACATAAGTTTGTCACAAATAAAATTAAAACTTTCTTCGAGACTATTACATTGTATTGTTTTACATTGACGACTTGTAATAAAATTGGTAATTACGAATATGAATTTCACTATCGCTGTAACATTTCTGTTCAGCGTGCTTTTACTCAATTCAAGTTTAAATAATTTAGACAAACGCACAATATAAAATTAAACCGACTTCAAAAAAACAGTGAACACAAAAATAAACTAAAAATTAAAAAATAATTCCTAATATCTATTACCTAATACTATAATTTTCCTAAACTATGTCAAAGTAATCTTAAACAAACTAACTGAAGTCGGTGCTTTTTCTCTTCTGCTTTTTTTGGGCAGGCACCGACTTCAGTTAGTTTGTTTAAGATTACTTTGACATAGTTTAGGAAAATTATAGTATTAGGTAATAGATATTAGGAATTATTTTTTAATTTTTAGTTTATTTTTGTGTTCACGGTTTTTTTGAAGTCGGTTTAATTTTTTTTTAAAAAGTTAGTTTATTTCATGATTTTTAGTTGAGTAAAAGCGTTGTGAACTTAATTATTAATAGACACTTAGTTGTTGTTAAGAGTGAATGAGAGTGTGGATAAATTTCTTGTTCTCGCGTGAAGGCTCAGCGAGACTTCTCGGCGAGATTTCTCGCCGTGAGTCTGGATGTAATATACACAAGTATCACGTTAGCCCTACATACATTCGATCGACCAATTGCAGTTCTGCCTCCCAACTCCTAACCGTTAAGGAGTACTGTAGCTTCATCATCAGCACAGTAGCATCAGATGTTGATTCAAGCATACCTCACAAGCAACATGTAAGCCCTACATACTACTAAATAGTTTCCATCGACCATATTGCAGTTCTGCCTCCCAACTTCTAACCGTTAAGGAGTACTGTAGCATCATCATCAGGACAGCAGCTTCAGATGTTGTCACCCTGAAGCATATACCTGAGTAAGACATGATTACGTAACAAAAACACCATACGAGCATACAATTTTCGGTGGTTGCTCTCGATTTCTCCTGGATTCCATCATCAGATCCTGGACTGGTGAAAATGGGACCACCTCAGAACTGAACTCTATCTAATAAAAAAAAAATTTTTGAAATCCGTCCATAATTGACGAAGTTATCGGTGAACATACATAAAAAAAAAAAAAAAAAAAAAAAAAATATTATACATACAGACGAATTGAGAACCTCCTCCTTTTTTGAAGTCGGTTAAAAATACGTTTGCCGGCATCGCGGTCCACTTTTTACTTTCCATGACGAATAAAAAGCGATTTCGGCTCACGCCGCGGAAATATGAAAAGGTTAAGATCATCCGTTAGCTTGCGGTAGCGTTGCAGAACTATCGATAGTTTGACTATCGATAGTTAACCTCGAAAAATAGTCACAATATCGATAGTACTATCGATAGTATCGATAGTATCGATACTATCGATAGTATCGATAGCCAATAGTATGCAATACTATTGATGGGCAGCAATATTTTCGATACTATCGATACTATCGAATTTAGATACTATCGATAGTATCGATAGTATCGATAGTTTTTAATCAATACTATCGATAGTATCGATAGTATCGATACTATTAGTACTATTTTTATGAAGAACTATCGATAGCTAAAAACTATCGATAGTATTGTTACATCGATATTAGGCGAATAAGCAATAGTATTAATTTCTGAATGAATTTGATTAGTTAAATACTTGTTTACTAAAACGTCAGATGTGAACGTAACCTTGTTCTTCCATGATCCCTAAGAGCCTTGCACTTGCAACTGAACACAGAAAACGCTATTATCCGTATTTTTAAATGGCGCTAATGCATGACCAACCTAAAGTGGCGGCTCACGGTCGTGGCCTACTTGAATTCGTTCCCATACCATTTTTTTTTATTCGTTTTATGTCATACGCAGACCTACTGCAAAAATCAAATAGACGTTGTTGTTAAATATTTTAAATAAATATCTTCATTGAACAAGACAATTAAAAACTATCAATACTATCGATACTATCGATAGTATCTAAATTCGATAGTATCGATAGTATCGAAAATATTGCTGCCCATCAATAGTATTGCATACTATTGGCTATCGATACTATCGATAGTATCGATACTATCGATACTATCGATAGTCCTATCGATAGTATTACTTTTTATCAAGGTCACAATAGTATCGATAGACTATCGATATTTTATACTATTGGTTGCAACGCTAGCTTGCGGTAACCGCCTCGTACGGTCAACATAGCTTATCAGTTTCGCTTAGAATTGCTTGCACTTAACGTGGTTTTACAGAAGAAATGCTACTGTAAATTTACATTGTTTTCACGGCATTTTCGCCTTTAAATTTTTATGACGATATACTTACAATGAATCCCGCATTGTCCACACATGCTATTGTGTGACTGGCCTAATTCATAATTCGGTGTAGTGAGCCGTTAGTGGCTAATTAGTTGGAAGCAAATGAAGAGTCGCAGTTAACCTTGAATTCTTGCACTGGATTACATTTCACTGGCGACTCATCATTGCACTTTTTTTTGTGAGCCAAATTGTAACGGATATGTGTTTCTTTGCAACTTACCAGACTTTTGTGGATTGTTACTCGTATATACATATCTTGCTTTTTCATAGCCATT
Organism: Nomophila noctuella; assembly: GCA_958496325.1. NCBI lineage: Eukaryota > Metazoa > Arthropoda > Insecta > Lepidoptera > Crambidae > Nomophila > Nomophila noctuella. Next base: position 16,252,731 of record OY292487.1, on the reverse strand, counting down.
TATCAGTGCCGGTCTTAGGGCGGTGCGAGCGGTGCGACCGCACCGGGCGCCATCAAGGGGGGGGCGCCAAGTGAGACAATCGTCGCTGGACAAAACGCACGAGCCCCACGCAACTCACAACAAAATTGCGGGGGAGCGGGCCGCGGGGTGAAATTTCGTTCGTCAGTTCGTTTTTTACCCGATGTTAGATACAATCGAGAATACATTGGCTACACGATTTCAACAATTGTCATCATTCAATGATACATGGTCTTTTTTATACGACACAAAAATTATTCCAGAAAAATCCATGTTAGAAAAAGCCTGTGCTGATTTGCAAATAACTTTAACCGATGGAGAAAATTGTGACATATCTGGACAAGAATTGATTGAAGAACTTGTAAGACTACAACCATTATTAAAAGATCTGCAATCAGGAGAGCCAATAAAAGTTCTTCCACTTATAAAAAAAACGATTGGCAAGATGTTTTCCCGAATGTATGGATGGACAGCGCTTCGTATCCTATTAACTGTACCTGTAACTGTTGCCAAAGGAGAACGAAGTTTCAGTAAATTAAAACTTATAAAAACTTACCTACGGTGTACTATGTGTCAGGAAAGACTGTCCGATCTTGCAATTTTATCCATAGAAAATGCTAATGCCCAAAAGTTAAATTATTCCGATTTGATAAAAAAGTTTGCAAGTGCTAAAGTAGTATTCTTGCTATATATTCAATTGATTTGATTGTTTGCAAGAAAATCAGAATAAATAAAAGTTGACAATCATTATAAATTACTGTTATTATTTTTTATTTGCGACCCACATCACATATAGTCCAGGAATTTTAGATTTTATCTGCGGAATAATTCCTAGTGAGCTGAATTTTTGTATACACCTTTATTATGATATTGTAATGATGATGTGAAAAATCGACATTGATATCGTGCCGGCTAAAAAAGTTATAGGGGTCCAAACGTCACGAAAATCAGTTTTTCGCAAATATCTCGCGATCTACTACTCAGAGGTCAATAATGGTTTTGTAAAAGTTGTTCGTCGTAAAATTGGCTACAAAAAAGGTCTTTTGCATTTTTCTGTACAATCAACCGTTTTTGAAATAGAGACTAGAACGCACTCACATATGGTATTGTATACCGTACGGCGCATACCAAGGCATAAAACCTATTGTTTGTTTTTTTCCCTTTTTCGTTTGTGTGTTTTTTGTTAGTATGATGATCTACATATAGAAATATAAAGGACTTGTAATACTAGTACAGTCAGGAAAACAGGAATATCAACTATAAAAAACTAAGTGGCAATTTTTTTGTCACTTTATAACTCAAGAACGGGCTCATCGATCCAAACCAAATTTTCAGGGTTTGAACAGACTATTTAGTATATGTTTTATGTGAAGTTTGAACAAAATCGGTCGCTTCATCACTTTATACGTAGCGAAGCACGTACCGGGCCGCTAGTAATGATATATTGCCACTTAGTTTTTTATAGTTGATATTCCTATTTTCCTGACTGTACTAGTATTACAAGTCCTTTATATTTCTATATGTAGAACATCATAGTAACAAAAAACACACAAACAAAAAAGGGAAAAAAACAAACAATAGGGTTTATGCCTTGGTATGCGGCGTACGGTATACAATACCATAACTGAGTGCATTCTAGTCTCTATTTCAAAAACGGTTATATGTACAGAAAAATGCAAGAGATCTTTTTTGTAGACAATTTTACGACGAACAACTTTTATGAAACCATTATTGACCTCCGAGCAATAGATCGCGAGATATTTGCGAAAAACTGATTTTCGTGACGTTTGGACCCCTATAACTTTTTTAGCCGGCACGATATCAATGTCGATTTTTCACATCATCATAACAATATCATAATAAAGGTGTATACAAAAATTCAGCACACTAGGAATTATTCCGCAGATCGTGGATCAAAATTGCTAAAATTACTGGACTAATATATGGTTTAACATTACTGGTTAAACGAACTTTTCTACGATTTGCCATTTTGACAGCAGAATAATCGGAAGCAACTGCTTTTTCTGGTGGAAAATAAAAGCAACTGTTTTATAATTGTTTTTAATTTAGAGGGGCGCTACTTTAAGTTCTCGCACCACCTAAAAAAATTAATAGGACCGGCACTGCCATTTATACGCGAGAAAACGCGTTAAAGTTTACAATTTTAATGAAGATTTGTAAATACACATACGAATCTATTCATAAAATCATCCCAGCAATGCCGATGCCGCCAAAAGAGCTGGTAGCACTTCATAACTGCTGTGCCATATTTCTGTAAGTGAGTAAGGTATTCAGATCTCAAAGACAGGCAATATGACTGTAACCCTTACGGTTTTCAGGGGCAGTAACGAATTACAATCAGGTGAACGACCTACTCATTCCGTTATATGACATCAACAAGTATTTCGACATCGCTGAAACCGGCGGGAAAGTTTTCCTTCAGCCTCATCGCGAGTCATCAATGACAAAGAGCGCACCGAGTCTCGAACCCGCACTAACCAAGCGTAAAGGTTGTTTACACGGAGATTAGCCACGGTGCCGGTCATTACTGCTGGGTTACTTCATCTGCTAGGCCAAGAAGGTTGAAGCTATTTGCTACTTTTTGGTCTTTAGTAATAATAAATACGGTATTTTGGCTATCTCCATTTGCGTGTATATTTCAATTAATTTGAATTATATTGCAGCATTCATTCATTGATCGTTGAATTCTCTATGGTTTTGACCTTTCGAATTGAAATCCAAAAGAACGTACAAATTGTTTAAACGTAGCACTGTTTTTAGGGTTCCGTAGCCAAATGGCAAAAACGGAACCCTTATAGTTTCGTCATGTCTGTCTGTCTGTCTGTCCTGGCTCGTTCTCCGCCGTTTCTGAACCGATTGCCACGAAAATTGGTGGAGCGATGCATAGTGATAATTCAAGAATTGGTTTTTAAAATAATCGAAAAATAATTATTTTTTACCCCCCCCCCCCTTCCATACATCGAAAAGTAAATTTGAAAAAAAAAATCGACTTACCCCATCGTGTGGGGTATCGTTATAAAGGTATTTTTAAATACAATAAAACTTGCCTTGAAACTATGTGGATCAAACACCCCAGTCTCGAGATATATTAATACAAAGTTAAAATTAGTGCGTCCCCCCCCCTTAACTTTTAAAATATTATTACAATAATTCTGAAAAAAATGTCCTGTATACCTCCAAGTAAGTACTTTCAACGAAAACTATAGCGAACTCTGTATCATAAATAGTTATTTTTATACAACTCGACCAACTTATGACGTGCAGTTGCCCTTACTAAATGGTGTCTTAAGCGGTCGGGCCATCTTTTAGCTACGGAACCCTTTCATGGGCGTGTCCGACACGCTCTTGGCCGGTTTTTTTAAATCACAGTTTTATGATATACTCGTACTGTCTACGGTCAAACTATTCATATTCATATTATTTATTGCTTTCTTGTGAAACTGAACGTTCTAATAAGATTCAAAATATTCAAATGCAGTTGGCATTAATGAAAAACTCCAAGACGGACTGGATGTTGATAACCATAATTTCACAAGCTTATTAACAATATCCACCAATATATGTATTTATTGACCTACAAATGAGGATTTAGCACGTCCTAACTTGATAGCATCAAGTCGATCAGATCAAAACACCAGTTATTCGTACATCGGCTTCTGTAAGTGGGTCTGAGTTGTTTTATTACCACCGATAAACTGCACTAACGGGCTCTAGCTGTTTGTTTAGTTACACCATTTAGTGGCGGTGAAATGCACTTTTGCTTGGCATTGGTCCAGTATTTCTGACACGTATCTAATTGGAAGTACTGGACCAAAGCTGCCGCTAAGTCGTCACCTTGCGGCGTTTAAGATCGACGTGCAATACTTTCCTTTAAGGGTTGCGTAACATACACGTATGCACAAGTGGTACATACAGATAATTCAGTAATCAAATAACTTTAATGATCCTTTAGCAAAATTAAAAATGTCGTGCATTTGCAGAAATGCCAATTTCTGTGACTATCAAAGCTCTGTAGGAAAATCTTCTAGAATGTAGATTCCAGATTTTAATTGAATATTTATCGCATAACAATACTTTCTTCCTTCGGTTAACGATTGGAACTTCACGGTGACAACAAAAGTACTAACACAAAACCAACACTGCAGAACAATAAAATGAAACTCAAACGGTAACTAACGTCAATTAGGACTTGTTAGCCATGGCGTAGCGTGACGGTCTAGCCTGTTATTTAGCGGCATCGGAATCGAACCCGCTGCCCGTCTGCAATGACCGGCCATTGACAAGTGACAGTTAGTGTCCATCGCTGCAATAGTCACATGCAATCTGTGCGTAACAGTAGATCTAACTGTAGTAGCCGCTAGCTGGGTGAAATAATCGTTGTTTACACCTAATGCAATTTAGATGAAAAGATTGGATGCTGGGGTGCAAAATAAGCATTTTTTTTAAATAAATGTTGTGAGTAACATGACATTTCGCTGAAATAAAAATGCTTGAATGTATCATCTTATCTGAAATAAACGAAAATTCTATGAAACGTACTATTCGGAACTCGAAAACAAATTAATGGTAGAAGACACTCAATAGATGCACCAAAACTTTCTTTCAAAATATCATAATATTTTCGTGTCGTGATAGTGTTCAAAGTTTTAATGTGTATTGTAAGAATACTACTTACATATATTGTTATACATATTAAAAGGCTGACGGGTAAAAGAAAACCGAATACCCTCGTTTTATCAGAGTAAAGCAGCACTCAGTCGTATAGTACTTGCAAGTAAAGTAAAAATGCAAAAAGCTCTTATCAGATTACCTACTTCTTTTATCAGCAGGCAAAGACATCTACCACGCGGCCTTGTCACCGCGTGCAAAGTTCGAAAGTGGAAAGGGGACTTACTTGCTCATCAGGCACACACGGGTGAGAGCAGATAACCTTGATACGAACGAAAGCGCCCGGAACTATCGAGATGCAATTACGAATACGAATGATCGAGAGAAAACCGAACGTGATCTGCGTTATTTGAAATTGAAACAGTTTTTGAATTTCGAATTTCTGGCTTTAAAGATTATCTGTGCAATCGATGGTAATCGATGATTAAAAATATCATTGAAGTTTCGAATCTGAACGGGGTGATCCAGTTTTGATCAAACATTTTGGTTCGAATATTAATTGTAAATTAATGTTGGGTAAATGTTTTGTTTATATTCTACTTTACCCTCTCTCAGGAATAGGTTTCTGACAGCCATTCTGTCATATGGTCGGAAGAAGTAGGTCTGCCATCTGTTTCTAAGATAATGAAACTGATAATTACCTGCACTTCAATGTTCATATTTTTTAACTTAACTGCTTAGGTATAATAATTATAGAATCTTACTTTTATAAACAGGTATTTATTTAATCTAGTTCTATTATAATTATATTTGGTTAAATACCTTAATTAAATTAAACCCTTCAATTGTTATAATGAGACTTAACTAATGATCAGTCACGTCCCTATAATTTTAATCGTTTGAAATTAGCAAAATAACGTTACGTCCAAAGTGACTCATCAAAATGGAAGTTTTAAACTGGGATTTCTAATTAGGAAACATTAAAATGTGAAACGTAATTAGTTGAACGCAATTTATGGTTAATTGAACTTACCTTAAGTGAAGTTCAACCAAAATTATACGAGTTGTAGCATCCGTAGAGATTTAATAATAACGTATAGTATGTTTCCAACGTACTGCATCATCACACGAATTTTAGACATAATAAATAAAAAATTAAATCGTTCTATTGACTACCGCGCCTAGCACCTCAACCTGCCGACAGGGGGCGGGAGCGATCATTTATTTTAGAGTATTCCTTGACATTTTATTCTGCAACACTATTAAAACAGGGGTTACTTGGGAGGGTAGGGATCTTAAATCTCTACGGATGCTACAACTCGTATAATTTTGGTTGAACTTCACTTAAGGTAAGTTCAATTAACCATAAATTATACTTCGTTGTAGCATCCTAGGAGATTTAATAATAACGTAGATGTTCAGATCAAATAATTGCAGAATAAATAATAAAAGCGACTGAATTTAACAATGTTTATCGCTTTTAAACCATTTTCCTAATACATATCAGTCTCTTAATCAGCATAATACTAGAGGTAGGCACATAGGAACTTATTATAAGGTAATTTAAGTATTGCGTCAGATAAAGCCCTGCTTGGCGTGGACCCGCCAAAGGTTACAGCAACAACAAACAACTAGGGGAGGTCCTCCAGCCGGATGACGCCGGCGGAGCAGCCCGCGCGCGGCGCCGGCGACGTGGCCGCGCGCCGCGGGCTGTGCCCCAGGACCCGCGCACTTTGGTGCCGCTATCTCCCAGCACTTGCTTTATCCAGCGGCTTACCTTCTGCGCACTAGCACCTCTCACCTGCTTTTTAAGGCATTCGCTGGAAAAATAGAATTATTATTAGTGTAATATAAAAGGACAGTTTTTGATTCGCCTTATAGGACGTCGAGTTTTAACGAGGTCATCTATAATAATAATAGTACTAGGTTTGTTAAATACTATGTTGTTACTGTTAATAAGTCTTAACGTCTCAACCAGTTTAATAAGTTTATTACATCCAGGTCTAATGATTCCCTAGGAAATAGCTTACAAATATGAGATAGTACAAAATCTGCGTTACATATTTGGGTAGATTCGGTCTAGCCCTAAACGCACTATTTAAATATCGACTGACACACTCACTAATAATCCTAAGTCAGAGCAATTGTTGCCATTTAAGAGTCTTGAGACATAACTTATTGGCTGTTTGAATGTTCATGTTTAAAATGTCTTTGTAAAGTAAATATATAGTGCTTCGAATTTAGAATAAATCAATGATACTCTTTGGAATCAGATTTAAAAAATAGGTAACAAAACTTGCCCCTGTACTACATGACACAATTGCTGTTAATTTCATAAGGTTTTCCATACCATCAAACCTATAATTTTTAAAGCCGGTAGGTAAGTCTGTTCTTGAACCGTGTTCGAGTAACCTCCAACTTACATAACTTTAACTAAGACCCGTGGGACACAGGCAATATTAAGCCAGTTTAGCAAAAGATACTGAATACACAAAATTTGCTTAAATTTAAATAAAATTACGTTTTTAAATCGGCGCGCACGCGGATGATGCAACACACAGAAAACTAATGATCGCTCCCGCCCCCTGTCGGCAGGTTGAGGTGCTAGGCGCGGTAGTCAATAGAACGATTTAATTTTTTATTTATTATGTCTAAAATTCGTGTGATGATGCAGTACGTTGGAAACATACTATACGTTATTATTAAATCTCCTAGGATGCTACAACGAAGTATAATAATAAATAACCATCCATCCTATAGTGGCAGATCTACATAATACTTAGCTTGTAAAGGGGTAAAGATACAAAATTTTAGCGTGAACCATTAATATTGTTAGATAACCTCGAAAAAGAACAATCAATGAACAATAGCAGAACCTAAAAACCTGTTATTGTACGAAACGGAACGAATTTGTACAAAATCACATACAAGGCCACTTCGGACTTGCATCACGTTTCCCCAATTTATTATAAAGGTACGCCCATTAGATAAATAAAAAGATAATCTACAGTACGTAAAATACATCTTGGCAGGACGGAAATTGATCAAATAATGCCTGAGCAGATCCCGTAGAAACTAAATGGTCAATCTATAAATTGTTCAGGATTCGAATGACTATGATCCAAAATCAATCTTGGTCTCTTACAGTTCCTAAATAGGGAATTTAAATTCGCACAAAACAAGAAAACCATTTGCCAATAAAAAACCATACAAAATCCTTGTTTGGTATTTTTATGATTGCACCCGGCGGCGGGCGCGGCGCGGGCGTCGCAAATGAGGTTATCTCACGTTAAAAATACCTCAAAAATACCTTCAATGCTGCCAACATAGTTCATCCGAACTGTATAGTTCGCATTTGCTGTCGTGAATGAACGAGCACGCACGACTTAGTGAACCTCGCCTTGACATTACCCGCAGTTTACTGAACTTCCTATTACGTGGCTGAAGTCATCGATAGCCTGGCTTAGGTCACCTGGCCTTTGTTCTGATAGATCGAAATATTAATAATGAGAATGAGATAGGAAGGTAATTTATACCTTCCTATCTCATTCTCATTATTAACTTACCTTAAGGTTAAGGTTACCTTAAAAACTAACATGGGGTTTTTGAGGAATTCAAAAAAGCAACGACTATTGTGAAGTTGTAGATGACCATCTGCGAGAGCGATGGTGGCCTAGTTGTAAGGACCCGCGCCTCACATACGTGAGGTCCGTAGTTCGAATCCGGGCCCACACCTCTGGATTTATCGAAAAATCTATGTGTGGATTTGTGCCATTAGCTTGGCGGTGAGGGAAAACACCGTGAGGTAACCTGCACGTTCCGATTGTGTCTGACTTTAGTTCAGTTAGATCTGAATGTGTAACCACGATCCAATCTGTCTGATTCCGCTCTAAAGGTTACGATTACGAAGGTCTGATGTCAGCTATTTGACTGTTATAACCAAACTCGCCAAATCCTGAATCATAGTCAAAACGGACCCCGCACAGAAACGGGATAAACGCTAGGAGCAAGAACACAGGAAAATAAACTTATTTAAATATTTTCGTGAAACGCTTGATTCTTACTCACCTATACTGTCAACAGACGATGTCTTTTTACTTTAGGGCTACGAACAAGCCAACAAACTCTGTGACCGAGGCATTCATTATATTATGATGTTTAGTCGAATTGTTCTGATTTTATTAGGTCACAGAATGACAACAATAATACTGTTGCAGATTAAACTAATCGTCTTGTAAACGCTATTTACTTTCCCCGGCGCACACGCAACTCTGATACACAATCATTACTCTAATTGATCATGCGAACGAGTCATTAATGGTACATAGTATAAAAAATAACTTTATTAGATAGTTCGTTGAAACTAAGTCGAATCGAGCGATTTGTGGGTCAAATGTAACAAGAGAAGTGTGGAAGTGTAAACGCTCTCTCATCATGCTTGCTATAGCAGCATTTTCAATTGGCTATGTCATATTCAAATTAATCTATATATTCCTATGATATACTTGTTTACCAAGACATCTGAGAATCACTATTATCTTATAGCTGGAGAGCTGGCAAGCATTTTTGGGGAGGTGCTTGAGGCAAGCTGAAAACTTGTCCTGTACCTCTCCTATTATATCCCAACACGAAACTGCAGACCTGGCTGGTGAGTAGCGGGGCTAAATCAACCCCCAAATTTTTAAAAGTATATTTTTTTTTAATCCAAAAATATACTTGAGGCAATTTGCAATTTTTATATGTTGTAGTTTAATATTTGCAGAATATAAAAAAAAATAAGCCAGACGATTCAGCCGGGGTTTTAACATTGCCAGGCCCGTCCAAAAATATTTTGCAAATGAATATAAAAAATGTGTTTGAGGCAACTTGAAATTTTAATAGAGTATTATTTATAACTAAAAAATAAGACTCTCAAAAAGACAGATCATTTCGGTGGGACTTTCTACCTGCCAGGCGATCTATTAAAAAACAATGCCAATTTTGTTAGGGAAGGTGGCGTCTTTTTTTTTCGAGCGTCCACCAACCAAACTTGGTAATCTATATTCTTGAGGGCATTACAAACGATTTTTGCTATGGCAGTAAAGCTGTAAACTCAGTCCGAACTGAGTAAATCAGGTTTGAACTTTTTTTGGCTTCATACATTTTTCTATGGGAAATTGTTTTTTTTTGCTTCTTGCGTCCATCGACGAAACGTGAAAATATATATTCTTGAGGTCATCACAAACAATATTTGCTATGGCAGTGACGCTGTAAACTCAGTCCGAACTGAGTGAGACTGGCCTGAACTATTAAAATGTACATTACAAGTCGTAATCGCAATAATTTTCAACTGTTGGAAAAAAAGTAGGAATTTCCTATACAAAAACGCAGAGTGAAAACGTTCTAGGCTGTCTCACTCAGTTCGGACTGAGTTTACAGCTTCACTGCCATAGCAAATATCGTTTGTGATGACCTCAAGAATATATATTTTCATGTTTCGTCGATGGACGCGAGAAAAAAAAAGTTGCAATTTCCCATACAAAAAAGCAGGAGCGAACGCCTAGAGTGAAAACGTTCTAGGCTGTCTCACTCAGTTCGGACTGAGTTCACAGCTTTACTGCCATAGCAAATATTGTTTGTGATGACCTCAAGAATATAGATTACAAAGTTTGGTTGGTGGACGCTCGAAAAAAAAAGACGCCACCTTCCCTAACAAAATCGGCTTTGTCTTTTGTTAGATCGCCTGGCAGGTAGAAAGTCCCACCGAAATGATCTGTCTTTTTGAGAGTCTTATTTTTTAGTTATAAATAATACTCTATTAAAATTTCAAGTTGCCTCAAACACATTTTTTATATTCATTTGCAAAATATTTTTGGACGGGCCTGGCAATGTTAAAACCCCGGCTGAATCGTCTGGCTTATTTTTTTTTATATTCTGCAAATATTAAACTACAACATATAAAAATTGCAAATTGCCTCAAGTATATTTTTGGATTAAAAAAAAATATACTTTTAAAAATTTGGGGGTTGATTTAGCCCCGCTACTCACCAGCCAGGTCTGCAGTTTCGTGTTGGGATATAATAGGAGAGGTACAGGACAAGTTTTCAGCTTGCCTCAAGCACCTCCCCAAAAATGCTTGCCAGCTCTCGGGCTATTAGTTGGTGAGCCCTCAGTTCATATGTATAGTCTATGGGTGTGCCCACTAAGTGAGGGAGTCCATAATTTAACTCTCAGCTGTGGTTCGAATATATATAGAATCGTATTCCTTGAAGTGTATAAATTGTTACAAAACATTCGCCCAAATTGATCCAAATAAAATCGTTCTTAATACAATTTTGTGTTCATGTCTTTTAAAAGTACATACGTAAATCACTCACGAGTCCGCACAATGAGTGCATAAAGTCAAGACAAACAACTCTGTCCTACTTGTGATGCATTCCAAAGTTTACGCATTGTTCTGGGCGAGCCTCAACAGCCTTTATTCAAAAGTGGATCTATAACCAGCAATTTTGAGATGATTCTAAATCACGACAGGGTTGTCACGGACTCAATTGGAATAGTCATAATTTTTAAAAACTTTATAAAAATCTCACTCAATACTCAATACAGATAGACCTCATTAGAACAGAAAATAACTAGAAAGTATGTATAATATACACCAGAGCTAATACTAAAAGGTTTCTGATAATGTTGTTGTAATTTGGCCAATCAGCATAAACTGATAACTAAGGCGATCATAGGCTGAGTACTAAATATTGGCGAGGCAATTGACTTTCTAAAAGTACTTCAAAATACATATTTGATACTACTACTATTGTAGCGCGGCGACCCATAATGAGTCTTAGCCTTGAAAATATTTTATGAATATCAATTATTATATTTTACTCATACGAATTAAGAGGAATCCCGTTTCCTCGATTATATTCATAATGCAAACCCACCTCACAGGCAACCATAGCTCTGCATAACAGAAGCGAGTTATTACAAGCGACCGTTACTATCAGATCTCGTCTGCGATAGCGCGGCAACCGCGGACGGGCGATAGCAAGATCCCCGTATCAGCTGAACGTGCCTCTGGCGCCAGACGTGAGTGTTCGACAGTATGGTGGGCCCAGCAGTATGTTGAATTAACTCTATCAGAACTATGTTATTTAAGTATGGAGAAAGAAGTAGAGAGGTTCGAAAGAGACGTTGAGTAGGTATAGGATTTTTTCGGAGAAGAACGCATTTTTGCGCTGTAACTACGAGTATGTGTAGAGATAAATGTGAGGTGTCGGGTGCTCTTGCATTTGGAGCCAGGAGAATAATGTTCCTTAACCTTACAGCAACGGGGAAGTACCTAGCATTTCATGGTTGATGGATTAAGATTCTGTCGGAGCCTAATATCTCAGAGATAATAGGGGAGGGCATATCACTAACAGCATCTCCAGCAACTATTTCTCATTAAAAAATAAAATTAGGATGTCGCATTTGTAATATCTTAATCACGGATTGGTTTGTACTAAGCTGCGGTGGCTTGGTATGATGTCACACTTAAAATATTAATAATAGCTCTTCCGAATCACATCCAAACCGGTCTCAGCAACATTTTTTACATCTCTTCGTCCAATATCGAAACCAGAGTCACAACAATACAGTTATTTATTATTAGGATGCCACGATTACGCGACCCACAAACTTCATCGTAATAATTTCACGGTAACTCCGTTAACTGGCAAAACTTACCGAGACGTGGTAATGTAATCTTGTACACCATCAGACCTTATTTGATGATTTCACATTAAAACTAGCTGTTCTTATAGTCATCTGATAGTGGATAAAACGAATCGTGATTCGGAACATTTTTTCAATTGTGGCCCGCGAAGGGCTCCTACAAAAATAGACGTTATTTGTTCTACTTATTACATAACTAAGCCTTTCAAAGCATTATTTAAAGCACTATGTTATGACTATTTAAAATCGGCAAGAGATGCAGCTATTTTGATACCACAAGAATTATAGTGACGTCTCCTTTTACTTGATAGATGTAATACACTCCACATACCACTATAAAATTGCCACAACAGAACCTACTGAGAAATCGTACATTCAATAGGCAGATGTATCATTCCTAGCAATGGATTATATCAGCGATTTATATCTACATTAAGTATGTACTTTACGGCCTGATGTCGAAAGTTTTTTTTTTCGTAAATCGTAATAACAGTAAAACATAAACAATCCGCCAAGTACACTAATTCAAAACAGATCCTATGATACGTAGAACAATAGTTCCGTTCCATTCCAGCGAGCGTTGCGCCAGGAACCTGCGCTTGCGCCACTCAGCTGATTTATAACCTCTATTTAGGTCAAGTGCAGGTAGTGTCCTTATTTGGGAGCTGCTTCTATTGAACAGATGCAGGTTCAGAGACTTTAACAAGAACGGTTGAGCTGACAGTTCCACTCCAATGTTTATGAACGGTTCATCTGAGGAACCACCATTTTTCAGAAGACCACAGGGATTTTGTAGTTAATTCATTGTCTTGCTGCTGTTAATGAGTTAAGTCTCCAAAGCAAAATTCAGATTCAAATACGTCTATTCAAGTCACAAAATTAAGTGACATGGTAGGCCTTAACAAATTGGGGAAAGCAGTTTTTCAGAGAGCTAATGCATTGTGCAGTTAAGTTTTATACCACGTTCACGGCTCTAGCATAAAGAGATTAATCAAACTTGTAGAAAAGCGATTGTTGGAGCAAGCGATCTTACGCCACTCAGCTGATTTATAACTTCAATTTGGGTCAAGTTCGGTGCATGTCCTTCTTAGGAAAAGGCGATGCCATGAATATTCAGACCACGACATTTCAATGTCATATCAATGATTTTGGGCAGTGCAAGTGCAAGCGTGTGACGAATATATTATGTATAAAGATTATCAGAAAAAATAATTCAATTTCATGACTAACAGATGCAGTAAGACTAACTCGTACAAATAACAATTAACGTAACCTGTTGCGCATGAAGGGGATGTTGAACCTACGATTTTCCTATGGCTTTTGTTCTCATTTGGTGGAGATTTGGAAATTTTGAGTAATTGGGGTAATTTTTCTTTTATGAACCGCGGTCGGAATGCTACTTTTCTCATAAAACCAGCAACGGACAAACTAGCGGATGGCAGCGCAAGACGAAACCGTCATTAGCATATAACAGTTTATAAATGATATCAAATTACTTAACTGGGCTTATGGTCCATTGTTCGGACTGCGAACGCCGGACCTTGCTGCGAACTTGTGGGAACTGGTCCGTCGGTCTCCGCTACTCGTCCTTAATGGCAAGACGGCTAGGTTTGGTTAGATGAGACCCAGTTGCAAGTGACAGATGAGACAGATCAATCCAAGTGTAATAAGTTACAGTTAAATTGTCTGTTAAGTTGTGTTGTGAACTGTTGAGAAATAGTTGATTGTGAAGTGGTGAAGGGAGAGATTAAGCTGTTTTTTATTCGATCAATGGTGGCTTAATGTAGGCACATCCATCAGTGGGTATATGACAATATATTGTTATGTATTGGTCTTTCTGTGTCATGTCCAAGATAATGAAAAATACTTATTAATCAAACATCAATTGCGTTACTATTAGTGCCTTAAAACTAAATCTAGGAAGTCAAAAGGGACTTTGTTAGGAAATAAATAAATAAATAAAGTATGTACGGATGTTTGTTACTCTTTCACGTAAAAACTACTAAATGGATTTGAATGAAAATTTACCACAATGTAGCTTATACATCAGAATAACACATAGGATTTTGGAAATCGAAATCCACGCGGACGGAGTCGCGGGCGGCCGCTAGTTTTATTAATAAACAGGGTGATGAGAGTCCGTGGTAATGGGAGCACGAAAATAAAAACACCCAAAATAGATTATGCGTATTAAATACGGCGTGTATGAATAATTACTTTTTCATCTTTAATCTTCGCTTATCAGATTGTATTTAAAACACACGATAATGGTCCTCATAACGCACGTCCGTTTGTGTGTTCGTGACTTTGGATCCGAATTCAGGTTCATATTGGAAAGTCCGTTGCGTTTGTTTACATAATCTTTATGATTGTCCAATAGAGCAGAAAACATTTTCCGTTTTAACAAAGCGCACTCGTTTATCGAATTACCATTTATAGAGAGACTCGGCAGTGTAAAGGCCAAGTTATCCTATTTTCTGAACATTGAAGAGCAAAAATGATATTGTGTAACTTTTTCAATTTAATACCTACGATCGGTGATGATTGCATGATGCTTATTTTCTAAAGAGGATTATATTTGTATGGAACGAACAAAACCAAAACCACTGGACCGATGTCAAAAATGTTGTTTCCATATGAAAGCTGCATTATCACAGAGTGACATAGGCTATATTTACTTTAGTATTCGATACCTATATATTTTTGATCTTTCTATTTGTGTGCCCGCACAAAGTTGGGACGGGCCACTAGCCATTAAAACAAAGGTAAACGTAAAGTAGTATCTACAATAATTTGTACAATTTTCAGTATGCTATAATAAAGTCGAAAGTCCCAGGCACCGACTGACATTCCTCTCTGTTCCACGCGATGGACCCGGCACCCGCACGGAGAATCCATGGATAGCTAAGAAGTTCGTCTCTCTCATTTAAAACTACACGTAACATTGTATTATTTTAACACTTGTCCTCCACACTTTTTCTAATTAGTAGATCATCCAGTTGTTTATTAAGTTCAAAGTATGTGTTAAAGGCTCAACTTGGCTGTTCATTTACAAATCCTAATTCAGTAGTATCGTAGTTCCGCGGCGTGGTCACTGAGCCACTGTTATTATGACGGTTGATTGGTTCCCTCTTTCCGTTTCGGATATCAAATTAGGGTATTACTTTATCAATGCTCCACGAACATTGTTTTTTCAAATCACTGTTATTTAATAGACAGCGTGCCGAGTACTATCCCATCTCTTCACGTGGGTGTCGTAAGAAGCGACTAAGGGACATTCCAAGGGATCGGCAACAGCACACCCGTGTGTAACGATCGTTCAATTTACTGCGATCACCAACCCGCTTGCTAAGCATAATCCCCCATTTTGGTTAAGTCTACCTCCAGCATTGAGCTACGACAGGCTGATGATGGATGATGACATTGAGACCGCTTTCTCTTTTTGCTCCTCTGAAAATCAGCATCTTCGCTTTGAGCCTCGACTTATTGCTGTCTGTTATTGGTAGCATAAATAAAATTTTGTCATTTATAAATATACCATTTTTCTTTCTTTCTTTCTTAGATTAACATACCAGTTAGTGCTTCAGCTCATGTTCGATGTATGCGCATGCGCTTAGTAAACAGTGTCAAAGACGCTGCGCGGTGACGCAAGAGTGCCGTCAGCGTCGCCTTGGCGCATCTTACCGATTAGCCATTACTTGCGACTAAGGATAAATAATTGTCAAAGGTACAGTCGTGCTGGAACTAATGTTAGGGATAGAAATTATGCATATATTCATAGGTACCGAAACAATGATTGCCTATGTCAAATGTAAACGGTTAATAAACTTGAAACTTTGTCGAAAAATCAATTTTTATTTGGATGATAATTTGATGGTTCACCAGTGCGAACAGTGTTGCCTTATCCCTGAAGTAATTACATGTTCAATCATTTTCTGAATTAAAAAGATTCAATGTGCAATCATAATAATCTAAGTTTCTTAAAGAGTTGTCTAGTATAATTCGCTCTTCCTCTTTTTTTAATAACAGGTTGTATTAATAGCAATTTTGTAACAAATTGCTACACACGTAACATACCCATTGTTTTAAATAACATTGTTATCATAGCTCTCACATAATAACAATCGAAAAAAATATAGTATGACTTATTTACGGCTCATTTTGCTTCCTTTAGCATTAATCGTTTCTTAAAGAACCGCCTTGAAATTGATCCATGTTGTGATGTAAACAAAAAATATTTTCATTTATAATTCGAAACGTTAAAATGTGTGAATAGGAAGTACTTAGGCAAATAGTCCGTAGCAAATTGGGAAGGCCTTACGAAAGGTCAGCACAAAAATATCTTCACATCCTTAGAAAGCAATAGCCAAAGCCTTTGTTTATACCACTGACAAAAGCAATGTAGAGATAACACGATGTTAAGTGAATATAGTCATGAACCATATCCGATTTGTAATATCATCAAATCACGAAGAGCAGATGAAAATATTATTATGCATAAGCGAAAGGTGCCAGTAACTATCAGCGCGAAAGAATTTCCTGACATAATTTGGCAATTTTGGCATTGACACCAATAACTTCCGTCCATAAAACCGATTTCCTCCCATAAAAAATGCCAAACTACTTTTGTGAAACAAACGGGACTATTAATGACGATGTCATGGCTGGCGTTAGCGCCGCCGACTGTACATAATTAGGCAAGCGATACCTCGACTAGGTAATTACAAGATGAGTCATTCAGTAGTACATGTAAGTATAATATTAGGCGAATAATCCATGCTCCCATGCTACTACTTTAGAATTTTGTTTATTTTATGGCGATTGAGAGTTTATTTAACCGCAATACTAGACTAGCTTGGCTCTAGTTTTGTAAAGGTGCTAGGAATCGAACGACTAACCTACTTAACTCCGGCTCCTATCACGCCAGAGTGAAATTTTCGCTTCCATTGATATTCAGGTACTTATTGGGGCACGATCAAAGACACATTTTGGAACTAGACAATAGTATCGTTTTGTATAAAAGACCAGTTATGTCACATCACAAACTCGTATTATACGGACATTCTCGATTTTATTCTGTGATGCACTTTACACAATAGCAAAGATACAGGGAAAAATTACACCACGGTTTGACCCTCCAAAAATGGAACTCCACAGCAAGTGTCACTGCCATCTGAAATTATGACAGGAAATATGCCATTGATATTCGCTATATGAAATCGATCGGCCGACCTCGGCGTAGCTGCACAATGGCGGTTGCGCAAGGGTCGTCGCGTCGCTTCACGCCCGCGCAAGCGACGCCGCGGCCGGAACCAATGCGCAGGACAATGCAGGGAATGCGAAAATTTACAAGTTATGTAGTACATGCTTTAACAGGTAGCTTTGTTTGATGTGCCGTTGATATTAGCTTTGAAATCGATCGCTCACCCAAACTTGGTAACACTGCAAAGAGTGGTCGCGTAAGGGTCGCGTCGCCCGCAGATTTAAATCTATACTTACTAATATAATAAAGCTGAAGAGTTTGTTAGTTTGTTTGAACGCGCTGAACTCAGAAATTACCTACTGGTTTGATTCGAAAAAATCTTTTTGTATTGGATATTCTACATATTTGACGAGAAGGCTTTAGGCTATTGGAAACCAAAATCCACGCGGTCGTAGTCGCGTAGTCGTTTGATATCACGATACTTCGGCCTGCTTTAAAATTGGCACTAAAATTTGATGCGATGATCGCTTCTTATAGCAGAGACAGCGTGTTGAGAGACGTACGTGATGACAAATAAAATAATGCCATAGTTTTCTATTGTCGGGGCTTATCTAACGTACCTACACTAAATATATGGCGTTGCCTTCACTGCCGCGGCCGGAACCAATGCACGCACAAGACAATGCAGGGAATGCGAAAATTGCGAAGTTATCTGGTAGATGATTTTTCATGGTACGAGTTGCTTCGCTTGTAGTGCAGGTCTAAAATAGTTTTACCCCATTTATTCCCGTAGGCTGGTGTCATAAGAAGAAACAATGGTTAACTTTTTTCATCGACCCTGCCCAATGTGGTGGTTAAAATCATAACCCACCATATGATTATAACCACCACATGCGAGGCATACGTTCAGCTGTGGACCACAGCAGGCTGATGATTATGGAGATGATACGCTGGCTTAGGGAGACGTTGTCTAAATAACTTGCATTCATTTTTTTGATATATGAATCAATACTATGTATTTAGGGCCGGAAGACAACGTATAGTTAAGAAACATCAGTGACAGATACCCTACTCTTTTCAAAAAACACGCAGAAAATTACTCAGTACTCCATTTCGCCATGTCCCTGAGGTACTTATTCTTCAAATCTATGTTCATGACCCTACTGTTGCGGCAGATTTATCGGCCCTATGACTCATAAAAGTACAGTATCTTCACACGTTTTCAGCGTAGTTAAATAATTGGATAATATTCATCATTGTATGGAAATGCGGTGAGAAAGGCGTGTTGATAATCATCAGACACCGTACGGCTCATTAAAGCGTTCGCAGTGATTGAACGACATGATGGCCGCCGAATAGAATTACACCGTTACCAGCGGTCAAGTTGCGCGCGACACGCGACCATCTGAGAGATGACCATGGCAAATTAGCCATGGAAGAAGTATTCAGTAGAGAGGAATTCAAACTACAGCTTGCCAGTTAATAAAGTCTCGGCATCCATTCTGGCCAACAGCTCAAGGATAAGGTCATGAATCCTACCCACCCGGGCCAAAGCTATGGCTTACGATGCCAACATAAATGCTAGCAAATTAACAGTTTTGGTTCTTGGGGCTTATAAAGACTAACTAGAGTTGAGTCTCTAAAAATGGGGTTATTCTAATACACAATACTTCTTGAAACCCCATCGGCGAGTGCTAGCAGGCGACTTATTTCAATAACAAAGCAGTATTTCATCAATTTGTCCCGCATATCAGGATAAAGACAGAGCAATGCTTACCTATTTTAAACATCCCTCCATACCAAGATTGTTTGGAGGCTTCAATCGGCAAATGGGAACGTAGCAGCCGTATAACGTAAAGGAAAATTCTTAAAATAACCTCTGCTGTATATTCCGTCTATGTATGAGTACAAATTACACCGTTATGACTTCATGAGACACGCGACGCCAATAATAGACTATACCTCGCGTGAGGTGACGACACAAGAGCTTAATAATATACAATATTAAAATTCATCTTGAACGTTAGTACCTAGGTATTAAGCAGTTTACACGCCATGACAATAAATGGAAATAATATACTCAAAACATATAATTAGGTTTAAATTGAAAACGTTTAAGAAAGAGACAGTAACACGCAATATGTGATGTCCAGGGTATATTATTAATTTATCCAATTAGCATCTCATCATATTAATTACTGAAAACCTAGATAAACTGCAAAAAGTAATATGTTTAAGTAGTGTACAATTTCAGAATGAGAATGGTGGACCTGACTCATCTGAATCTGTAAAAGACTTTATGTTTTCTTAAATACGATAATGCCAGTTAAACTGCTATATTTATCAAAATTCTGATATTAACTGAGTTCCTTGTACTAGAAATGAAAAGCAAAGTTATTTTCGTACCGTTGATGTATGCTATGTAACTACATCGTCATCATCGTCTCAAGCCTTACTCTGCCAATTTGGTGTCTCGTTTGGGCTGTCAGTATCCCAATTTGGCCCAACTTTGTAGTTACATTCAAGTATTTTTTATATAACTACAAAGTTAACAAAAATATTCAATAACAAGCTTATTCATTCCCTCGTAATGACTCAACAGGATAAGCCGAACCTAATATTTTTCAAATAATTGACTTTGCTTGGTCATCCGTGTGTATCAGCCTTCGGACTAAGCTATGCGCGTGTCGAAATGTTTTATAGCCAGCATTAAATTAAGGTTATCTAGATGCAGGATAGGAACGCGAGCGGAAAGACTTAGGTAATATCAGGCCATAAATATTTACAAGGTTTTTAGTAAAAAATATGAGTAGCACATCGTAGTCTACACATATGTTTTTATGAGGTGGTAAAGTAAGTTTATCTTGGAATTATTAATCACTATCATGTAATTTCTCACACACATATCACATCACATCTTTTATAATAGAAGATTTGGGCCAGTTTCGAGATATTCAGCTATTAATTTGAGAGCATATCTGAAACATTTTTAATAGGCCATCACATTATCAGATAATTAGAATCGGTTGGTTCTGTAAAGTTTTCTTAACATTATTTAAGACAATTGACCAAAAATGTTATTTACCTTTATAAAGACTATAACCAAGTTTTGTTTTATTTTAACTAAAGTGAAACGTGCAGCATGTTCAAAAACTCCACTTCCCAACATATTCCGTGAACAGTTACACCGCATTGCTTTCATTCGAGTATCATTCCAAATTGCTCGTACGCGGAAAGCTGCCGGAGATAACTGTACGACAATATAACTATAATGGCAACAATATGTTATGCATATGAGGTGAGGTTCCCACGTAACTAAATTATCTGTACGCGGCGGTGGCTAGTAGGAGTAGGTCGCACGTCGGACTTACGCCGGTTTAGGATCGAACATTTTTAAGTGTCTTTCTAGAGAAAGAATATAAAAAAAAGGTTCATTTGCTATTTAAAACATTATATAATATACCTAGATTTCAGCTGTACTGGGAAGAACATAGGTAAATGTGAAATGGACATCGCAGTACCTCTGGTTCCGTCTTTTGGAATAAAATCAAAATCTGTCTACTACTCTACTCATAGCTTGGTTTGTTCCTAATACGGATCTCTCTGACTTCAAACATAAGATCAATAGAATCGGGAGTAAACCTGGTAATTACGCACAGGCCCCTCTTTCCCACTGGGAACAATGGGCAGGGCACTTGGGCCCCGCGATCAATTGGAGCCCAGAGACCAGGGGGGCACGATTACCATACCCGAGATTTTAAAGCTCATGTGCCCAGGGCCTCTAATAGGTGATAGACAGCGTGATCATCACTACTCTTACCTCTCTTGCATTGCTTAATACGAGTAATAGTTAAAAACTATCCGCCATAACCGAAACTTTGGAACAAAACACTATCATTAACTAAATGACCGTGATTGGGCAATTCTGAGGCGCGTCTGCGTTTCCTATCTCCCGGTTACACTTACGGTACACTTCACATTTCTTTATAAATCGGAGCAATGAACTTACATCTTGTGGTGTGGTTTCACACGTGAGTTATGGTGGATATGCTGTGATTCCGAGCGATTTAAAATATCGTTCCGGATGTCCGAGGTTTGCAGTGGTCGTTTAGGATAATGGTATCATGATGAGCATCATGTAAAATGGTCTGAGACCTATCTGCCAATGTCTGGTAAAGGAACCAGTAAGTAATAACCAAATCTAAGCTGCCTATACTCGCCCAACATATTATGAAATAAAAGATGTAATAAAAATGCAAAAGTGTTAATTTTGTCTATATTTTTTAATTGTCCTCAGAGCTAAAGACACAAAACACTTGTATTACATCACTAGCGGCCGCCCGCGACTTCGTCTCTGACATAGTGTTTTATTATAGCTTAAAAGCCTTCCTCGAAAAATTAACTATCCTACACAATTTTTTTTTCAATTGGAACCATTACTACCTGAGATGAGCGCGTTCTAACAAACCAACAAACGATCGCCTTCACCTAAAGGGTGGTTGGAAAGTGTTTTCAAGCGAAACATCCTCACGTTAAGCTTTTCCCACTAGTATTGCATTACCTTATTATATTACGAAAGCGCAAATACAGCATACTTTACGATTCGCGATGCACCTTCGCAATTTCAAGGAATTTATTGAGAAATGAAATTCAAATATACCTAAATAACACAAATGGTGTATTGCGTACAGTGAATTTGAAATATCCAGTCATGCTAAATTAAGCGCCTATGCATGGGTTGGTAGTTGGTGGTTATTAATATATTTAGAAACAGCCACCTACATTAAAGCCTACTAAAACATGTTTTGCTCGGCCTCACACATTACTTCTCAATGTTATAAATTTAATAAAATTGTCTGTAGATCGCAATAGGCCGCTTTTTAAATGTAAAAGTTTCAGGCTTCTGTTTAGTTCGTTAGTTTAGTTGGTTTTTAGGAGTGAGGAGGATATTTATTTATGAGTCTGGAAGTTAGCGCTTGAGAAAACATGCTATCCTGTTAGTCTGACTCTCATCTGTCATGTCAGTTTTCTGATTCACCTAAGGAGGGGTGAGCAAGTGTTTTCATTCAAACACTGATTTGTAATTGTAAACTTCGCATTCGCTTAGCAAGCGTATTATATTATTGTTAAGCGTTGTACATATGTTACGAACAACTAAATTAATAAATTCTTCTAATTTCAACAAGCTCGATGATGTTTTTTACCATGGAGTCTACAAGCGAAGAATGTAGTTAACCGTCTTAACACTACATCTCATTTCGTCGAACGCCAAGTGTTCTCGTCTGTGGTTAACTCTGCGCACACGCAGGCGGGTCTGCGGATTAATTAGCTTTTATAATGAGTTGCGACGCTGCAATCAGACCGTACGGTGGGCCTGGCCTGGTCTAACGAGCACAATAAACTAGGCCCGTTTCAAGGCCAGGAAATATTGGACAGCTGGGATTAATACCGGATTTCGGGTTGGAAATTTTATTAAGGAAATGTGGTATGAGTGTAAGAAATACAAAAGGTTTAAGACAGATAAAATCCAAACACAGAATAAATACTTTATATGTGGAATTTTAATTCACAATATATTGTTACTGGTTACTTATCATCAATTTGCACTTAGCTTCATATATATTCTTGAAATAATTTAATGTCGGCCAATCTATACGATCAAATACATTTATTAATTACTGTTTTCAATATAACATGTGTGCCATAAACTGCAATTAAAATGTTTTCTCTCGAAACGATAAGGTTACTTAGCTACTTTATAATAACTCGAAAAAGTCGATTGCAATGAAAAGTAATTACAAATTGCATTGGTACACATTTAACTTTCTTTTGAATAAACACTGCAAGCACTTAACCGGGTTGTTTTCTGTTGAGATACTGTATCTCTTTTCAATACCTCGATTTCACAGCACCGATTTACCGATCGATAACTGCTTAAGTGTATATTCTTTATCAGTTTCATTTTATTCAAATTAATTTTATGCAAAGAAAATTATCAGCGTTTGTTTTTATTGTAGGCCCTCCCTGTGGCTACATTATAAACCGTATTATATGTATAGCATAACACAAATAGTCTGCTATGCTACAGTGTGTAGTCCAAATAATATTGGACTGAAGAATGATTATTTAGCGATTTATCTATTTTGCTGCGACATAAATTAGGGAAGTATACCTAAATTATATTTTGACAGTGAAAAATCCATCACTAAAAACTTTACACATAAAATTCAGAGATATTTCTTATTACAGACCTAATTCTAAGCATCAAGTTGACAGACTTAATCTTCGTTTTATTTCCTTCCCAATGAAGGTCGTGACCATATAACTTTTTACGACGCTATCTCTTTCCGTCTTTACTAGCCTAACCGCAACGTTCGACTAAATTGTGAATTAAGGTCAAATTTTCAAGTAAGATCAAGAAAATATATATGTATGTGTTAAACTTACCACAATGTAAATGTTCAATACTAACGCGCAGTCACAGCCGTCAAAAATAACAATACCATAACCCGGATATTTACTTAAATGTTTTAATTTTTGAGTTACAAAAAAATGAAGTCTAGCAACAATACCTACACAGGTACTAATACCTGTGTAGCTCCTAAGAGCTCACAAAAACTTAAATACATTTATATTTCGTTGAACTCAATTTGTATAACCTTGAAATGAAGAAAATCTACATACATTTAAAATATCATCTTTTATGTACATCTTAATTCATATTTATTATTGCGAAATTCTGTTCCAATTTGCAAATTATTGTTTCTACTTCAATGACAATCCATGATAGACTAGATCAGTTTCTTCATAGTTATACTACCTATCTGTTAATTCAGTCATGAACAGATAGTTCCAACATAATACCTGCAATCAATGCTGAAATATGTATGCCATGCTTTAATATTACTAAATTGTTATCTACCTCCATTGTCAAATAATTTAATTTGTTCTAATTCCTTAATTAGTTTTAAGAGGTCAAACTCAACGGTTCATGGTGAATTTACCGGCACAAAAAATTAAGATTAGCCGAGGCTTTGCAATATCACCAGAGTGACTCAATGGCTGAACTAAAGATCCAGATTTTTTAGTTCAAATTATCCGTGGTTCAGATCGGCTTGAACATGAAGACGTTGACTCATCATAATGCGAAGGCGAGTTCATGAGTTCATTCACATTGACCATTGTTTCAAGATCTGGTTTTTCGCGGCAACGTTATTTTATTTTAAGTATTTTTATTGTTAACACGGCGATTATCAAGACGTGTAGCCTACATGGTGGTGAACAGTTACAGTCGTTGAAACACTTGACATACCTTTGGCAACTGATCAAAGATTTGGAAGTACAGTAAGCCTAAGGCTATACTCACTTAGCCCTTCAGTGTCTTTCAAACATTGGACTGTCAATTATAGGCCGTTGCTTCACAAAACTACAGTGTACTATAATATTAGGATAAGAAAAATCGTATAATAAAAACTTTCAGTTCTACATGCTCAGCAGAATCTACGGGAGATTCATTCAGTAACATTGACTCTTAACTGCTTCTCACACGTAGATAAAGAATGTTTTTATTTGCTTAGATTGATTACAACCATGATATCATTAATGGAGGCTTTAGCTCCGCAGTCTGACATCATTAGCTGTATCTTAACGAAGTTAGATGATAATATAGGTGTATCTTAAGATGCATCAGTTCTCAGAACCGGATCGTGGCGTGTCAGCGCGTGCGCCTCGGCGAAGCGGTTTATGGCTTCGTTTGCATTTTTATGTGCATTCCTCTAATCAGACAGCAGAGTGAAATATTAACGTTATCAACTTACTCGTATTAACACAGCCTAGAGTGTGGTAAAGGTTGAAAAAGCATCTATTTAAAAACAATCCCATGGGTTTTCGTTTTAACACAGCCCATAGCGTGGCAAAGACCTCTATTTTAAGGCTTTTCAAAATGACCCACTTATGGGTTATTTTTTTTGTTAGTTAACTATTAAAACGAGTACCCACGTACCCACGTATTACCTACCTAGGTACATCTATTGCAAGCAATCTTTTATGATAATCCATGAGTTTATTATTCATCTCGTAGTGTTTCCAGAGTGTGAAGTATTTTTTCCTACGAAAGTTCTAGTTCTTAGATTCGCGTCTAGTTCAGTAAACCATTACAATCGCCATTTTATTGTTGACAATAAAATGTCCATGCACATGAGAAGTATCAATATTTCTCTCATGTTTATTTGAGGAAACAAACTTGTTTCATAATCATAACTTATCAAGTTAGATGGGTCATCTCATCCTCACATCGCATCTTGCAGAATATGCGGGTAGTAATTCCGGTTAGTGTCGACATTAAAATTGCATACAAATGCACCTGTATGCAGTTAACATCAATATACCTACATTTATACACGTACACTACATTACTTACGAGTATGTATAAGCGGATAATGTAAAGATGTGTCCATTGGTCTAGCGGTCACAGACCCTGGCTACAAAACCAGGGGTCTCGGGTTCGCTAGGGCGAATGTTTGTGTGATGAACATCGGCATTTGTACTCGAGTCATGGATGTTTATAAAAGTATTTAAGTTTGTATATCCGTTTCCTAGCATCCATAGTACAAGCTTCGTGCTTAAAAAATCCTCGATTGTCTAGTGTTAACTTTCTTTAATCTCAGAATTCTGGGTCAGTCCATATTGAGCCTTAAGAAGCTCGTGTCAGTGATCACCATAACGCATTTGGCAAGCGTGGTGATAAAGCCTATTCTGAACATTGAACCTTTACTCTGCGACGTTAAGAGATAGGTACATTAATGGTTTAATTTTTAACCAAGAACCAAGATTCCGGGTCTTGGTAATAAAGCTTGTGTTATTGGGTATTGGTGCCTAGTACATATTTATTATACGTTCCAGTCAGGTAACTCTTGACATGCCTCAGCCATGGCTGGCACGCGAAAAAGGAAAAAAGTTTCACCGTGTCGAGAATTTTGATAACGCGGTGACTCAGGCGGACGACCTACTCTTTTTATACCATTTACAGTCATGGATACGGCAGATGCATCGAATATTTTGCAAAAAAAGGCAGTGAATAGGTAGGTAATTATTTATAAGATGATAAACTGATGATGAGAATAATTAAAATTGTTTTATTGATAAGATTCTTTAAGTCATTGCTTTTGATGTTGGACGAATAAGTTAGATTGGTCAAATGGAAAGCGGGAATGCCTAAGTATCTATGGTACCTTTTATTGTAACAAAGATAATATAGAAATAACACTTGCATTAATCAATTGTTGTATTGTACGAGTAGGTACCTACTTGATGCTTTTGACGCGAATTTTCAAACAAAGGCTTTCGCAGGGTTGAAAATTATAATACCAAACTGCATCAAATTACCTACCCTTGATATGACTGGAATAGTGTTTGAGCCAGTCGTGGGTGGGATCGAATCCCGCTCTGGGTCTTGCTGCTGATATGATTCTAATTACTTTGTTGAACTAGAAAGATAGCCCTGTAAATATGTAGGAATGAACTTCCCTTGTAAGTTATTTGATACCATAAGTTTTGAAGTATAATTCCACCGACAGACGCAGTAGATTCGAACCCACACACTATAAACTCGCTTTGATAACAGCACCAACAAACCTAAGTGGACGATAGGTCAGTTATGTAGATCGTAAACTGTTATAATCATAAAAGCTTTTTTTAACAGTTGACGCTACCACTATACGAGTAATTACAGTTTACTCTATTTTGCATTTTCAGCATACGCAAAAAAAATACAATTTCTTTATCTTCACATAAACAGTTATGTTCGTAGACGTTAAATTGTTATGGCTACTTTATCAGTTACGTTCTGTTTAACACATTACTCCTCTTTTCTGGAGTCGGTTGATAGAAGCACCTACACAAACATATCAGGTCATTCCTGTGAACTTACTTGATAGGAAAATACGCCAACGGGACACACACTTTAATCTCCACAACACTTCACTTATTGGAATTTGCACTTAATCACCAAAGTAAACGTTACAAATTGGTTTTTAACGTTTCTTCAGTTCATGAATCGTTTGTTTTCGGTCGTTTTAATACAATATTTCGTTTTAGTAAAGGCGAAGCCTCCGCTGTAGTACAGCCACCGCGAAGCCAGACTGAGCAGTCACTGACACTGCGCAGGTTCACCCGTCCCTCTCTAACAACTCCTCCTTGGTACGTTAGAGCGAAACGACTAATCGGAGGAATGTGCGGACTTGCCCAGTAGCTGGTTGTGCAGCTGTCTCATGTAGTGGTATGAAGTAGAGAGGGACGGAAAGATGTTTAGCCTTTGGAAGGTTCACGGTGAGGAGCCGGCAACGCCGCCGTAGAAATGTGGAAAAATGAGGCTTTCGTTGTTAAGGTCAAGTTGCAACATTTCAATTAACATAATATTCTGCATTATTATTATAAATTAATGTTCTAACGAGTGTACTACTTACTAGTCCATGAATGACTTTTAACTTAAAGTGAGTGACAGTGTCTCTGTAGATCCTATATGCAATCCCTGTTTAGACAAAAACAACTTGTAACTTGGTTTTCTGCCCGGAAAAGTATTTTGTAAGCTAGACTAGCTTGGAAAAAATAGTGTATGAGGAGGAGCTTCAGAACAACTGATTCAAACAACTTTTTCTGTGGCGAGAATCGATCCCCAAATGCAGGACAGACCCCTGGGACCAACGATACATCACATCTTTGATTATATTACAGATAAATGTTGCGAAAAGTTCTTATTTGAAAATTGACTGAAGATCTTCCACTTAACACCACCTCTACCACATCCCTCGAAAACCCACCTTTTGCCAACACTCCAAAGCCTATTTCACCTCACCAGGCTTGTGTTCTAAAAATGTATGTACAGTTATGAGAGCGAAGTTAGCTGCGAGTCAGAGTGGCAACATCGCACTATGACGTTGTAGTGTGAAGTTGCATGCGCAAGCGCAGTTTGATTGTTTGTTCGCGACGGGAAGGTTGTGTTACCCTGATATGTGGTCTGGGTGTTTATTAACAGTATAACTTCGTGTTTTTGGGGAAATTTGGGCAAAATGATGGCCTCAGAGTACACTTTGGAGCTGTGTAATGTATTCCATTCTGGACAAGTAAGTGATAATAAACATTTTTGTAGTAACATAACTTAACGTTAAATTAGCTAAGTTTGTAATTTGTATAGACAGTGTTGGTACAGTGGTTAAGCTACTAGCGCCGGGGGTATAAATACGATTCCTGACATTCGTCTGATTGTAGGTGGATTTTGTTGATTCGACATGTAACTAACAGTTGAATGATTAAAATCATCAGCTGAAAAAAAATATGTTTAACAAGCTCTGTGCGCTTTGTGGCTGAAGAAGCGGGCCGTGATTTGACGCGGCCCTGAGTTCAATTCCCGCGTTGTAAATATTTATGATTGAGTTTTCGCATTCTGTGTCATCACTCACTCCTAGTGTTTGGTGGTTTATAATCTAAAACAGATACAATTATCTCAATGCTTTGGTACCAATCATATATTTTAAACGCCTACCGAACCGAAGATACCTGAAAATTGTGAAAGTAAACATTTTTGATACAATTATTTTTAATTTGTATCAAATTTTGGATAGTGTAATACAGCTACCTACCAAGTTATTTAATGCAAATTAAAAGCTAACCTTTTATTCTCTATGATTTATAGTTTCTGTTGTTGGATAGTCAGATATTTCTTTAAGATCAAAGTTTTGGTGCGTTGATGTCTTTTATATGGCGTCGCGCGTGATTTGTTTTGACTGCTACGATAAGATGTACCCAGTTGAAAAACTTTGCTATTTGATCAAACTAGTCACACATAAAAAAAATAATTTTGGAAAAAATATCTTCTATTACCAACACATACATACATTCATTTGACTCCGTGGTAAGCAGTTTAATCACTTGTGTTACAGATATCAGAATCATTTCATTCCATTTTTAAATATCGCACGTCCTATGTTTTTTCTGTACAATTCTTCTCCGTCTGTCTCTTGCCATATCGCCAACCTGATTTGTATCCTAGCCCTATTTTTTTTTTGTATTTTTAAGTCGCCATATCTCTTTTTTTTTTTTAGGGGAATGCTTTGACGCACCATGTCGCCGCGGGCTAGCTAAGCCCACGACCGTGTGTGGGGCTCGAGCGCAAATAATAAGCGCCCACTACCCACTAAACCCCTCCAGTTTCCCCTTTTGCTCGCATCAGGACGGGTCGAACATAAGCCGTCCACCTGGCGGCTGGCAGCGACCCGTCCTTCGAGCATGTCGCCATATTTTCTGGTACAAACACATCGCACATAAGGTATCATGTCTTCTGTCAGGTGGAGCCGGGCAGCTTCCTGCAGCGGCTGACGGGCGGCGTGAAGACCGGCGTCATCCTCAAGGACGTGTCCTTCGCCACGCACAGCGGGGAGGTCACCGCCATCCTCGGCTCCAAGGGTACATGATCCAACCTATTGCAGTCCACTGTTGGACGTAGACCTAGGTACCTCTGATGGAAGGTCGGTGCTTCAATGTCGTTAGTTCAAGGAATAAGTAGTTCCTACTACATACAGCCCTAGATACAGACCTAGACCTTATCTATTAGTAAAATGGGAACTACTTATGGATGGATGGATGCAAGCGCGGATCCAGGGGGGAGGTCACAGGGGTCATGACCCCCCCCCTGAGCAGGTTCCAGGACTATAGTGGACCACTAATTGAACATAAATTTTCATTTAAACTTGACCACTTGACTTGACCACGACTATGTGACCCCCCCCTGGCGCTGTGTGACCCTTCCCTGGCGCCAAAGCTGGATCCGCCCTTGGATGGATGAATGGTAGTAACAAACGTGGTAATTAAGGTAATGGCTCAGATTAATGAATATCAATAGATGCAACGAATGATTTGCCAGTAATGCTATCCTTTTGCTCCTAATTATGAATCACGTGTGATTGAGCAAGATAGCAGACACACGTACTCCTGCCACCTAAACTGTCAAGTGGGATGACGTCATCATGGTGGAGACACTCAAACGTGACATAAGCAACATCTATGGTATTCATTAATCTGAGGGTAATAGCATCAAATTAAGCTACGGTTATCAAATTAAGTCTTTTAAATAATTAGTCATCGTCGATTGTAGCATCGAAACTTTCCCTTTAAATGGTACATTAATAATGCTTTACTTATTCTCACTTTTAAACTAGCACTATTTACCTAGATTGTCCCAAAATCAGATTTGCTTAGACTTTAATTTGAACAAGTACAACTGGCATTATTGTTGTTCGCAGTAACCCTCTGATAGCTAAACTAGACAATGTGTAAACTGGGAACAGATAGTTTCCGTACAACCAACACGCTGGCTTTTTGATATCTTCTTAGACTTGGAGCCAAACTGTTGTCATTGACGGGTTCGTTGGTCTAGTGGTCAGAGACCCTGGCTACAAACCCAAGGGTCGCGGGTTCGAATCCCGCTAGGGGCAAAGGTTTGGGTGATGAACATCGGCATTTGTACTCGAGTCATGGATGTTTATGAAAATTATTTAAGTATGTCTATCCGTTTTTTAGCTTCCATAGTACAAGCTTCGAGCTTAGTTTGGGGGTAGGCAATTGGTGTGTTAGTCCTAGAATTTATTTATTTATTCGCTCCAGGCAGCGGCAAGCGCGCCCTTCTCGACGTGATCGCCGGCCGGGTTCCCTCCAAGGGTCACATCCTGCTGGCGGGACAGCCTCTGGAGCCCCGCGTGTTCCGCGCCGCCTGTGGGCTGGTGCGGCACTGCGCGCGCCTGCTGCCCGGCCTCACCGTGCACCAGACCCTCGCGCTGCAGCTTACGAAGGTGAGGACATGATGCTTTGCATACAGCATCATCATCATCACAAGCCTATCGCAGTCCACTGCTGGACATAGGCCTCTCCCAGGACTCTCCAATTATCCCACGGTATAGCTTGCCTCACGCAAAAATAACGGTCGAAGACAGTGCAGGAAATATCTTGACTGGGATGCAAGATGAACTAAAGAATCAATGGCGCAAGGGCAAACCATCTAGCCAACGCTCATGGGCAACCCTACTAAGGTGAGCTTAACAAGGAGAGGGCAGGAGAGCAGTCTAGAAGAGACCTGGCTCTCTTTTACCAAAGCCAGGATATTCCGTTTATATCCACTTTTGTGATCCTCTTTGATGGTCTTCTAACCATTAAAGAGATCACAAAAGTGGATGAAAGCTGAGCCACTGTTGAACCTCTGGTCGTCTCAGGTAGGCACAAGTGCAAAGTCTTTTACTGCACATAAACCGGACAGAAACGGAAAACGACGGTATGTCAGCACGTCGTTAAAGGATTTCCTCATCCTTACACCGTGAAGTACCACTTCATAACATACTATTTAAACTGAATACGTACAATAATATGTTGTTGGTAGTATCTTATTTACCGAACCAGAGTTCGTTTGAGATATTCCATTGAATATAGCTCAACTGGCATACTTTCAAACTGTAGGTTTGTCTGCTCTTATTTGTGTTGCCAAAATACCTCATAATCTGTATTATACATTTCAGGTTTCTGGTTACTTGAAGTCTTCGAAAGTGAAGCAAGTTATGGCTGATTTGGCACTATCACAGGTATGTCATTGGTTATAAAAAGGTATTTCATTTCATATTTTACACGCTTACACACATTTTTGAAGTCGGTTAATAAACAGGAGTACTTTTGTAGGTGGCCAACAAATGCGTGACCAATCTCACAAAAAGCGAATACCGAAGACTGGTGATTGGAGTTCAACTTATTAAAGATCCGAGTGAGTAGTTACCTATATTTTATAATGTTTTTATATAATAGCACAGTATATTGGCTCCATTCTGCTTGCTTAAAAGCAAAAGAGGAGCCCTAATTGCCATGACAACAAACCAAAGTGGTATCCTATTCGTTGGCATATTGGCAAAAATGCAGAGAAATTGATATGTCATTCGCGTATAAAACAGCATATCAAGTTCGCTCTCAAAATCGATCTCTGAGTTGAGAGCGATTTATTAATACGAGCCTTAGTACATAATCATGTTATATTCCAGTAATTCTGCTCCTGGACGAGCCGACGTGGGACCTGGACCCCCTGAGCACGTACCTGGTGATCTCGATCCTGTCCAACGTGGCCAAGAAGTACGGCACCGCCATCATACTCACCATGGAGAAGCCGAGATCAGGTAACATATGGGTACCGTAGTACCGGGCCTTGGAATCGCTCGAGGTCTTGGGTTCGATTTCCGTGGCATATTTTGTTTCGGTCTTTCCGAACACAGTCCGGGTTTGTGAACACCAATCCGCATTTGGTAAATGTGGTGATTCAGCTTAACCAATCTTGGTTACGAAAAAAGTTTTACAATACTGGAGGCCCTATAGAGGAACATCAACAAAAGGCTGATACATACTTTAGCTTTCTTAATGAGCAGCAGCGTTCCCCGGTGTTTCATCGTTTATCATACTGCTGGCATCAACCACAACGTTGTGATTTTATTGGCATAACTCCCCTACAAACCATACAAAAAGGCACCCAATCAAAGACATAAAAAGCGTTTAAGATTTTTGCAAACAATAACATTTCGCGCGCGAATTCGATATCATCTAAGTACGGACGAATAAACTTCTCAGAATAGTTCCCAACCTACTTAAAAAAGAAGTTAGTAATTAGTAACGCAAACACGAAATAACCTAAGCCCACTTGGCGCCATTTACTCACCTACTTTCTACATAATATTAAGTCTACAAAATATATCTGAACTTATTAACTATGCTAATATCCCACAATAACCACGTGAATTGTCTTTCTTTGTGCAACGTGTGTGCACAGGTGGCCGATCAGAACAAACGGGTCAGTTCAGTGGACTAATGTATTAATATTTAGTTTTCCGGCAACAAAAGAAGTTTATTTACCTTTTCGTATTATATTTATAGTAATTTATTTTATTCCTTTATTCGTAATTATGATGAAGATGTTCTGTTTTTTAATAATATTTAATTTGTTTTGTTTTAATATTCGGCTCTTATAACACTTAAATTATATTATTTTCATGACGGTTCCTTATAGTAAAATGAATATTTGTGACTGTTTCAATGCTTATATTAATGTCTTTAATCACCATCCTGGGCAGGCGGATCTGTTACCATAGTATTTATTAGTCGTTAAAAGATGAAACCATGCTTTCTATCCCTTCAGATTTTTTTCTTACTTGTAGTTAAAGTGACTTGCCGAGTTGCCGCCGTGTTATGCCGTCCTAGAATAATAGTTATACATGCAATTGCACATGTCCCTTTGCAGATGACGTAACAATGGACTAAGGAATTTTCCATTGTCCATATCAGTATGGATGGTGGTTGTCGTTCACCATTATGCGCTAATCAACCATGAATGGTGTGGTGACTATTATGGGCCCAACCTAGGGTTCCATCCTTGGGTGGATGGCCCCATTTCCTCGGCCATCCACCCAAACGTGAGGAGGCCTGCTCGGGCATGTCGCCACTGCCAAATGGGGTGCATGCCACGCACCCTGGTCCCCAATAGGCACATGGACGGCGACCGTGAGGAAGTACTTGGTGTTTAGTGGGTAGTCACACTCGGAGTCCCACATACCTCTCCAAGGCGGAGCATGCGTAAAGGCATTCACCAAGGATAAAAAAAAGAGTTCCTTCCTTAGAATGCAATTTGAAACCGTCTGATGATGACTTGTCATTCCCTTTGCTCCAGACGTGTTCCCGTTCCTGGACCGCGTGGTGTACCTGTGCCTGGGCGACGTGGTGTACGCCGGCGCCACCAGGAACCTGCTCGACTACTTCGGCAGCATCGGCTTCCCCTGCCCGCAGCTCGAGAACCCGCTTATGTATTATTGTGAGTAATTGTCCTCGTTAAATGCTTATATGTATGTATTTCACGATTTAGGTCCAATGTTAGTGTGTTTCGGACATACCAAGTGAAACTTAAAATAATACATACCTATTTAATTTTCCAAATACGACCATTGCTCGACTTCTTTAGTTCGGTATCGGATACAAAACTGTCCATTAGTTGCAATTTAGCGTTATTGGAAATTTGTAAAACTCGATTATACCGTTTAACTGCCTGCACTTAAATACCTTCTAAACTAGCTGTACGTTGATCACTTTTAATATTTTTGTATGAGGAAGAATTAGTTAAATATCACAACCTTCAGTCTTACAACCTAATGTCCGCTTGATGTTTGAAATGGACTGACTACTGGCTCGCAAGAACGAATCTGGGTAGCCAAAACTCTTGACAAGCCAATTCGCAATAGCTGGCTTATAGGAAACATCATCAACATGCAATACGTTAATAATAGCACGTTCTATTATCTCTTCTCCAGTGTGCCTGTCAACGGTTGACCGTCGTTCCCGCGAGCGGTTCATCGAGTCCAACCAGCAGATCGCGGCGCTGGTGGAGAAGTTCCGCCTGGAGGCGCCGGCCATGGCGGAGCGGCCTCGCCCGCACTCCGCCCACGCCCCCCTGCACCACGCCAGCCCGGGAGGAGTCCAGGTTATCTGGATGCTCTACGTGTGAGTAAACAGGACAAGATTGACAAGCCGCTTGGTGTAGTGGTCAAGAAGTTGACTATTAAACCAAGAGGTTGACTATTCAATCACTCTGCCCCCTACACCCCCTCCACCACGCCAGCCCGGGCGGCGTGCAGGTCATCTGGATGCTCTATGTGTGAGTAAACATGACAAGCAGCTTGGTGTAGTGGCAGTGCCGAAACTAGGGCGGTGCCAACGGTGCCCAGGCAAAGGGCGCAGACCCTGGAGGGGCGCAGAAATGACCAGACTGGTAGATAATAGGGGCGCAGTTTTGAAAGATCGCACCGGGTGCATAAAAGGCTAGTTACGGCACTGGGTAGTGGTCAAGAAGTTGACTGTTAGACCAAGAGGTTGACTATTAAATCACTCTGCCCCCTACGCCCCCTCCACCACGCCAGCCCGGGCGGCGTGCAGGTCATCTGGATGCTCTACGTGTGAGTAAACATTACAAGCCACTTGGTGTTGACTGTTAGACCAAGAGGTTGACTATTAAATCACTCTGCCCCCTACGCCCCCTCCACCACGCCAGCCCGGGCGGCGTGCAGGTCATCTGGATGCTCTACGTGTGAGTAAACATTACAAGCCACTTGGTGTTGACTGTTAGACCAAGAGGTTGACTATTAAATCACTCTGCCCCCTACGCCCCCTCCACCACGCCAGCCCGGGCGCCGTGCAGGTCATCTGGATGCTCTACGTGTGAGTAAACAGGACAAGATTGACAATGAGGCGTTGGTGTAGTGGTCAAGTAGTTGACTATTAAACCAAGAGGTTAACTATTAAATCACTCTGCCCCCCACGCGCCCCTCCACCACGCCAGCCCGGGCGGCGTGCAGGTCATCTGGATGCTCTACGTGTGAGTAAACCATCGTCATCAACATCATTGTTGTTAGAAAATGACTATTAGACCAAGAGGTCGCGAGTTCGATCCCCGTAATGGACAAACATTTTTGTGCGTGAACAATTGAACATATCTTTTTGCCCTGCTCTGGGTGTTATATGTACCTATTTAAGTATACTTGTGATAGCACTATAGATTCTGCACAAGTACTTAAGTACTTAACACGGAGTCAGATCAATGTATGGATTGTTGTGAGAAATTTATTTATTGTAAAGCCTGTTACAGTTTAATTAACTGGCTTCTCTTTTCAGGCGCATGCTCGTTTCAATTTTCAACTTAAAGAAGCACGGGCTGAAACAAATGTTCATGAGGCTGTTCGCACTTCCCCTCTACTTCCTGATATTGTGGGCTTTCTACAATGAAGCTAAGGTAAAGTAACGTATAGAATAAATCCCTAATATCCAACTTTAATTTTGACACTTATTTTTTAATCTGATGATATTACTTCAGGACTACCAGAGAGCCTTCATCACGAAGAGTGGTTTGATCTTCAACGCCATGGTGGGAACCTACTTCATCAGCATCATGAACACGATCTGTTTGTGTAAGTATATTTTTATCATGAACCCATTTTTTTAAAACACTTACCTACCAAAAAAACCGTGATGAAACCTGCACATTCAGATAGTTGCTGACTTAAGTTCAGATAGATCTAAATGTGTAGCAATGATCCAATCTGACTGGTTCCCCTCTCAGGGTTACGTAGGTCTGATGGCGCGAGTCGCTTCAATGTAATAACCAGACTCGCCAAATCCTGGATCATGGTCAAAGCGGACCCCGCACAGTTGCGGGATAAACGCTGGGAAGATGATGATATTGATGATGGCTTACTTAAAAATGCTCATCAATCTTGTTTACCCTACAACAATTAATTAATCTCTGTTCCTCAGTCGGTCCGTACCGCACGCGCTACTACCAGGAGAGCCAGGAGGGGCTGTACAGCGGCGCCAGCCTGCTGCTGGCCTGGAACCTGGTCTCGCTGCCCTTCTCCCTCATCAGCACGGCCGCCTCCGCCGCCATCGTGTACCCGTGAGTCTGCCACCAGTACAGTAACCCCACCAGTACAGTAACCCCGCCAGTCGGTCCGTACCGCACGCGCTACTACCAGGAGAGCCAGGAGGGGCTGTACAGCGGCGCCAGCCTGCTGCTGGCCTGGAACCTGGTCTCGCTGCCCTTCTCCCTTATCAGCACGGCCGCCTCCGCCGCCATCGTGTACCCGTGAGTCAGCCACCAGTACAGTAACCCACCAGTACAGTAACCCCACCAGTACAGTAACCCACCAGTACAGCAACCCCGCCAGTCGGTCCGTACCGCACGCGCTACTACCAGGAGAGCCAGGAGGGGCTGTACAGCGGCGCCAGCCTGCTGCTGGCCTGGAACCTGGTCTCGCTGCCCTTCTCCCTCATCAGCACGGCCGCCTCCGCCGCCATCGTGTACCCGTGAGTCTGCCACCAGTACAGTAACCCGCCAGTACAGCAACCCCACCAGTACAGCAACCCCACCAGTACAGAAACCCCACCAGTACAGTAACCCCACCAGTACAGCAACCCGCCAGTCGGTCCGTACCGCACGCGCTACTACCAGGAGAGCCAGGAGGGGCTCTACAGCGGCGCCAGCCGGCTGCTGGCCTGGAACCTGGTCTCGCTGCCCTTCTCCCTTATCAGCACGGCCGCCTCCGCCGCCATCGTGTACCCGTGAGTCAGCCACCAGTACAGTAACCCACCAGTACAGTAACCCACCAGTACAGTAACCCACCAGTACAGCAACCCCGCCAGTCGGTCCGTACCGCACGCGCTACTACCAGGAGAGCCAGGAGGGGCTGTACAGCGGCGCCAGCCTGCTGCTGGCCTGGAACCTGGTCTCGCTGCCCTTCTCCCTCATCAGCACGGCCGCCTCCGCCGCCATCGTGTACCCGTGAGTCTGCCACCAGTACAGCAACCCCACCAGTACAGTAACCCACCAGTACAGCAACCCCACCAGTACAGTAACCCCACCAGTACAGTAACCCCACCAGTACAGCAACCCCGCCAGTACAACTACTCGGCAATTCGATAGCATTGATGACGAACCGGAACAGATTCGCGACAGATGTGTTTGGAAAAACTGACAGATTTACCCGACTCGAGAATCGAACCTGCAGCCTGGCGATCACGGACCAGTTCCTTAACCACTACACTCTAGACCAACGAAACGTTATTATTTAAGTACATATGTCATTTACTTTCTTTAACGCCTCAGTTTTCCAGTGGTTTAAGTACCGGGCCGTGGTCTCCACGACCTGGGTTCGATTCCCGGGTCGGGTAAAATTGATGTTGATTTTTCTGAACTCAGCCCTGGTTTGTGATTACCTGCAAGCGTAGAGATTAAACCAAAACCCGTCTTTGTACATAAACCATGATTTGAAATTATCTAGGTATAAATACAGTGTTTTAGTATGCTCTTTACCGCATTCAAACATTTCGTTATTCTCTGAAGATTGATTGGTAGAGAACGCTTTTAGCGTTAAGTCCACCTTTTGTATTCGATACAACTTGTGTGGTCGATAAAGTTTTCAAAATTCAGTAAGCTTTTTTTAATAAATAAATTAATGATGCAGGCCTTTGCCCTGCAGTGGGAAATTAATAGGCTGATACTTTTTCATTTAATTATTTTCAAACATTACATATGTACTCAATTTATTTACTGTTTGAGAATAACATTAGTTTTGTTTTCAGGATCCTCGGCGACATCACGGAGAGCATGGAGCTGACATACTTCACGCTCGCGCTGTGGTCGTGCTACGTGTTCGCGGAGCAGCAGGCCGTGGCGGTGATGATGGTGGTGAAGAACGCGCTCGTGGCCGCCGTGGTCAATGTCTACCTCACGTGTGTCTATGTCATGCTGGCCAGTGGCGTGTTGAGGTGAGGGGTACAGTGTTCAAGCCGAGAGGTTTTGTCATATTGAGATTTTTGTCCCGTCAGATATCAAAGGCGATCTTGACACAGAGAGAATACTTGGGTTCACCAAGCCAGGGGCAACTATGAAATCTGGCCTGTTACCAATGGGATTCTTGATAAACTGAGGAAAGTTAGGCAAGCCACCAAGATTCAATAAAATATTATAGCAGCTCCAAGTTCCATATACCATTCTGTGCACATTGTATTGCACCCTTCTAGAGCGAAAATACGTTTCATTGGTATTATGTGGGCCGATCCCGGCGGCACTGCAATGCCGGGCCGACCCGTGACGGGAGTGGAGCGAGCCCCGAACATCCCGTCGGTTTACAAAAATCAGTTTAATATACTGGTCCCTCAGTGAGGGAACTTTCAGATATTAAGCTGAAAAGAACAGATACTACACTTTGATCTTAGCCAAAAGGCCGAGAAGCGATACCGTACTATAATATATAATAATAATACCCTCCGGCCGTATTCGGCCATGGCGGCCGATCTTACGATCAGCCAGGTACGCAGGATATATTATAGTGCACAAGTGAGTGCGCAAGCACAGGTGCACTCCCTATTCCTTCACTCTCATAATTCGGTGGGACAGCAATCTGACACGACCGTAGAGAGATCAGGCGCAGGACCAACGGCTTAACGTGCCTTCCGAAGCACGGAGGAGCTCGAGATGAAATTTTTCGGTCACCCATCCGATGACTGGCATCTGCGAACGTTGCTTAACTTTAGCAACCGCAGGCCGAGTGCGCTAACCACTGCGCCAGGGGGGTCATTAAACGGAAAAAAATCTCGTCACCGCGGACTAGAATATGGTCAGACGCTAGAAGATTTACCGACATCTAGCGGTGCATTTAAGAAACAGGGGTCATAGTGACGACTGTGGCGCTATCTAACGGAAAGTATCGGCAACTCTAGATATAAGGTTAATGGAATGTAGGATGTAGGCCATTACCTTCAATGTAAAATTATAAATATGTAAATATGAATTTAAGGTGGATTTGATGGGCTTCATTAACCGCTGTTTTTACAAGATAAAATTGAACAACCATTTTAAGATATTTTGATCTGCATTCATACTTTTAAAAAAGTTATAATCAGCAAAAAAAAATTATCCTTACAATTTTGTTTTTTTAAGCCATTAGATTCTATTTTATGTTGTGGATCAAAAGATTCTATGGAACCATTTAAGGTTTGAGTACCTACTAGATTCAAAACCCTTTTAAAAATCCAGCCAGTAGTTGACTTAAAAAAATAAAATAAAGAAAAACAACTTTTTTTCATGCATAGCGAGAGCTCGTTGTTTTTTTTTTATATCAATCAAAATATCATTTCAAATAAATTCTCCCATTTACAACAACATTACGCTTATAATCTTCCCATTCCAGGTCATATAAAGGCTACGAGGACTGGCTGTACTACATCACGTACATAACCCACACTCGCTACACGTCCATCTTCCTCCACCGGAGCGTGTTCAAGCAGCCGACCTTCAACATTCTGCCGTACAGCCCCCACGAGAACTGCACAGCCGCTAGCCTCATCCAGACCACCGCTACTCTAGACTCCAACACCAACTGCCGATACCCCAGCGGGAAAGCATTCCTTACAGAACGGTTCACCTCCAAGAAGTTCACTGGCGACATCTATGCAGCAGGGGATTACAACTTAGACTTCAACTTGGGGATATCCTTCGCCTTCTCGGTCGGAATGATGGTGCTGAATAAGATATTGTATCTGATACCCCTGCCTAGTTATGTGACTGATAAGTTTAGGGAATAGGGTTATACATCGGAGATTTATTGTAAAATAAATGTGCCTATTGTAGTGATAGTTGGAGGATTGAGATCATGGAATCTAGCGCTGATGCGTGATTCCCTTCTTGTTAATATAGCAAAACTTGAATGATCGGAGAGGAAAGCCGTCCAAGGACACGTGCCAATGTTGTACTGATTAGATGGTCTGGTGTAAAGGTTAACCTATAATAAAATAAACATTAAAAATCATTTATATGTCTATACAGAATTAAAATAGTAAGTCGTTCATATTTTTTTACAAAATATTTGGCTGGCATGCCGCAGACAGTGCCTATTATTTTTAATTTAAACGTATGTGTGAACGTGAATAATTTAGGTTTTTAAATTAAACAATGTTATATAATTATGTAAAAAATGTATTAACATTATTACTTACACTATATTCAACAACTAGATGTTATGAGCTGTTTTATAGAAATAAATTATGCATAATATGATGTGTAATATAAAACTAATAATTAAAAGAAAACACAAACAAAATATGTTTAAAGTTACTACAACAATCACTCGATTTACAGTTTAAAATATTTTTTTACA
Source organism: Nomophila noctuella (assembly GCA_958496325.1). Lineage (NCBI taxonomy): Eukaryota > Metazoa > Arthropoda > Insecta > Lepidoptera > Crambidae > Nomophila > Nomophila noctuella. The sequence continues at coordinate 16,211,421 of OY292487.1, read as the reverse complement.
TTACCTACCATTATTAATACTACCTACCATGGACGAATACCACAAGGACTTAAATTATGATATGAAATGAATGATTAAAATATTATAATTTAAGTGAAAGAGTTAAAAATACAGTTTGTTGTGTAGGTACATAAGGAAGACTGAATGTTGACAAAGTAGATAATATTATGGTTATTTTGTAGGCTAAAAAAAATTAAATAGGTATACATTGGCTACAATTCAGCTTATATTTTTTGAAAATAAAAGTTGTTGCTTACAAGGATCTCCATCATATGATGAACCAAACTAATTACACTCAGGACGATTTTCGCTCGCTTTAGTGCCTAATGTAAGAGCCCCCGAAAACTACTAACTTTCTATCGGCCAATAGTTTGGTCGGCTTCTTAATCAGTATGAATCAAACTTTTTTATCGGCCGATACTGTGTGCGCATCTGCATACATCTTCATTCTGATTAAGAAGCCGACCAAACTATCGGCCGATAGAAAGTTTGTAGTTTGCGAGGGCTCTAAAGTTGACGGTTACAACTGAAAAGTTAAATAGCTTTGTATAACTATTTCATAGGTGCGGGTATTTGTCCATGACATTTAAGGCTTACGAAATAGTAAAGTCTCCAATTACTTTAGGATAAGTATATATCACTGTGGCTTCTTGTTCCCCGTCATTGTCACCAGATACACATGACGAGCCTTCCTCTGGAAAATAAATAATAATGAATGATTCAAGCTCTTATATTACTCTATGTAGCTTGTGTAATGTAGACATGACAAAAATGGTTTAGTTTAATTAAATTTCAAAGAATTTATGAAATTATAACTGCTCTCCCAAATTATACTGACATAATGGTGAAAGCTAAATGATCCCTTGATTGTCATAGGTGTTTTCAAAATGCTATAACTTGAATTTTTTACATAGTGACCAAGTCAAGACATAACTTTGATTGTAGGGCATAGTGATGTAATATTATAATTTTACTGATAAACCTTGATTTACTAGCGTCATTATAAGTTACCATAAAATTGTATCTTTTGGCTTACCTCCATAAACTATCTTATTTAGCTTATTGATTGTTACCTGAAACAAAATGCATCATCATAAGAGCACTTAGAGATAAAACTTAAAATACGTCATTGGAACAAATGTGTAAAAACATTTTGATGGGCCCATTGGTCTAGTGGTCAGAGACCTTGGCTACAAAACCGAGGGTCGAATCTCGCTTAGGGGCAAATGTTTATGTGATGAACATCAACATTTGTACTTGAGTCCTGGATGTTTTTAAAAAGTATTTAAATATGTCTATCCATTCCCTAACATCCATAGTACAAGCTTTCGAGCTTAGTTTGGGGTCTGGCAATTGGTGTGTTAGTCCAATGAATTTATTTATTTAATTTATTCAAATATTGCAGGATCTTCAAGCTGCTCAAATGTAGGTACCATGAAGAGAACATAAGGAAAGGTACCACAGACATGATTAAACATCAAAATGAGAATTTAACTGAAGCATTAGCTCCAATTACCTTCTCCACATCTTCTGGCTCCACTTTAAACTTCTGAGTGACTATTTCAGTTATATCTGCGGCTCTCTGCAAACCGTTGAAGTTTAGATAACATTGGATAAAAATTAAAATCCATCTAAACACCTAGTATACAAATAAAAGACCCACACCAAAATTACAATTAAATTAACAAAACAAAATATCTTATCTTCTATCTAGACTTAAATTAGTTAATTTTCAATGACATACAACACATACACTACCGTCCAAAAGTTTGGAATCACCCTAATTTTCGTCGACAGAAAAACTATACCGCAATAAATCCATCAAAAAACATATTCTTTTTGGAGATTAGTATTTTTACGACCGTACTAACAACAAAATTTAACAAAAACACTAATTTCTTATCAACTATCCATTGTTTTCAAAAAAGACCAACACACGTGTTTTATGACCACTCAAGTTGCGGCACTGCTGTTTGAAAATTTCTTAGAATATGCGGTTTTATGCATTGTTGTAGTAATAAGTAATGTGTAATCTTTGGATTACGGGTGTATTATTTAAAAAAAAATTAGTTTAGAGTTCAGTGTTATTCGTGACGTGCATGTAACAGCTTCAAACGTTTGCGAGCTCATAAAATGGCAAAAAGGAAACAGATTTCGCTTGAACAGCGGAGTGCTATCTGTACTTTGAGCGAAGAAGGCTATTCTGTGCGCCAAATCGCAGAAAAGGTCGGTGTTTCGTACAAAGGTGTACAGTATACTCTTGTACGAAAAAGAGCTACTGGAGGAAATCAAGACCGGAAGAGATCTGGACGTCCAAAATCTACGACTAAACAGGAAGATAACTTCGTTGTGACGTTATCAAAACGAAATCGACGTTTAACTGCACCTCAAATTGCTGCTACTTTAAATGAAACCAGAGAAAAGTCAGTTTCAATAACAACTGTAAAAAGACGTTTGCTATCTGCTGGTCTAAGAGGATGTGTAGCAGCGAAAAAACCCAGATTAACTAGTGTTCATAAAAGAAAAAGACTGGAGTGGGCTAAAACACATAAAAACTGGACAGAAGAAGACTGGAAAAAAGTCCTTTGGACAGATGAGTCCAAATTTCAAATTTTTGGATCTAATAGACGAGTTTTTGTGCGCCGATCAAAAGAGGAGCGGGCTTTGGAAACGTGTACTGTGCAGACTGTTAAGCACGGCGGTGGTAATGTGATGGTTTGGGGGTGCTTTGGCAATAATAAACCCGGCCATCTGATCAAGATCACCGGAAAACTGAATAAAGAAGGCTATCTGAAAATACTAGAAGAAAACGCCATTCCCTCTGGAATTAATGTGATCGGTCGCAATTTTGTTTTTCAACAAGATAATGACCCAAAGCATTCATCCAAGTTATGCCAGGGGTTTTTAGAGCAAAAACGATGTGAAAAAGTTTTGCAAATTATGAAGTGGCCCTCACAATCGCCAGATTTGTCTCCAATTGAATTAGTATGGGATGAACTTGATAGAAAAGTGAAGAACCGGTGTCCATCGAGCTCAGCACAGTTGTGGGAATATTTACAGAGCGAATGGAAGTCACTGGACTCCGAATACTTCAATAAATTAATCAAAAGAATGAGTAAAATTTGTGAACAAGTAATAAAGAATAAGGGTGGCCATTTTGACGAAGCTAAAATTTTACGAAGAGTGTTAACTTTTGGTCTTAATTGTCCTAAGTATATTTAACTGAATGCTAATCTATGATTTGATTAAGATTTAAGTGTAATAAAGTACACTTTACACATATTATAGTCGTTTTAATTAAAATTACCCTAGTGATTCCAAACTTTTGGACGGTAGTGTAACTTATGATGGTATGAAGAAAATTGTTTAAAACAGTAACTTCTAAGAATGTTTTCTTTATATTGCTGATAAAATGAACTGACTATGCAAAGTAAATTATTTCATACTTACAGGTGACAATGCTGTTTCTCTAAATTTCTTTAAATACAGTTTCAACGGTTCCACGTAATTGTCGAAGCCGAGGGTGTTCATCGCAAACAGGACATCTTCACCATTAATGGTTTTCCGCTTCTCCACCTGGCAGCGGTCGCTGGCTTCACTCGTAACAAACGAGATAAACTCTGATATGCATTCTTGAACACATTCTCTTGCATCTTTTGCTATCTGCAAAAGCAATTTGATGATTGATTATTATTATGAAGAGGTTTTACTTGGATGTACCTAAGTTTCATAATTAAATGTGAAGCACCTTAATACAACAGTAATACAAGACATGTTAACATTTCACTTTTGCCTTCAGTTATTGTACAGTGGCATAATTTAGGCTTCCGCAGTTATCAAAATATTTTGTCCCATACCTATTCAAATATCATGGAAATTTATATTGACATAATCGGAATGTAATGTCTTATTTTTGATATTGAACACAGGTTATCTATATTTTTTTTTATTAATATGTAACTAATAAACACCTTACCTTTCCGTTGGTAGGTATAGCCCTTTTCATGATCTTAGCAATATTGGCAATGGGCAGAAAGCGGTCTTGTTCCCTGAGGGGAGCATTCTTGCCTCCACAGTTTCCACCATCAGAATTGTTTTCTTCTTCTGTAATTATGGAAAATCACTTTATTTTTAAAGGGTAAACTAAATGTCTGCATTGTATAGTTATTAAAATTTAATGCAACTGCAACAAGGTCAGGTAACAAATTAGAAAATACACAATGACTTTGTTATGAAGAAATGGCATACCCAAAACATCATCAGTATTGACGACAAATGTTTCTTCGTCCACGAGATATCCGTTATCTAATCGGACGAGATCATTGCCAATTTCGTCGCCTTCCATAGTTTATTCTAAAATACTGGATCCACCAATATAAGTGAGGTTATGTTGCTAACTATATCGTTGAAACCTTTCAACTTTTAGGTATTTTGTCACAAACACCGTTTTATAATTATTTATAGTAATATCTCTAGATTTAGACTGTAAATTAAATAAAATACTTTAATAAATTATTGTTTACATACAACCAAGACACACAACGCCAAATCGATTGATTCTAGTGATGCATGTTCACTGTTGTATTGTTATTTGAAAAATATTGTTCAATTGTATCATCGATTCAAGCAGCATTAGTACGATTAACATAAACGTCTTTTTCACTGTGACTTGTGTGGGTTTGGTTTATTTACTTAAATCTAATGCTGATAACTCTGTGCATTATATTCAATTTCAAAATCAAAATATTTTATCAATTTGGTTAAGATGGCAAAAAATTACCTCAATTCTACTTTTGTAGCTTTGATGGTCACACATTTGCATGCCTAATGTAAATATAAAAGAAAACCATAATCAAGACCCTATTTGGTTACTAAATCAATTTTACTGTACTGTACATAATATAAATATATCTTATCATATGTAACCCTACTTGAAGGAAATTAACTATTTATGATTATGATTAATGACACAAGAAACAACTTTCATAGTTTATATATTATTTTATATTTATGACTGCAGTTTTGTGCAGTATTCATACTTACACCTACTTTGAGCTAAATCATTTGTGTAACTGATCAGACCTAGTATCGATCAATTGATATTTATTTGTCAAACTTTGGTCAAACTAATCAAATCAAATTTCACATCACTAAAAATTTACGTTTCAGCGATGTAGGTTGTTGGAACGGAATTTCATTTTCTTACTGGTATTTTTCAATCAGCCAATATAAATAGGTTATGGATCCATAAAAACAGTCGCAGAAACAAAAACTCAGAACCACATATTCCAGTGCAGTCAACTAAATAACCAGTGGCGATTAAGGTTATAACAGATTGGGGGTCACTGATCAACAAAACGGTGCCAAATCCGTATTTTTGCGAATATTTTTCTGATCATCTACCAAAATGGGAGTTCCTAAATTCTTCAGGTATACGAGTGAGAGGTATCCTTGTCTCAACGAGCTCGTCAAGCAGTACCAGGTAAGATTTACTCTTGTGGAATAATTTGTTACCTAAGCTTGAAACTCTCTTTACACATGATTGTAAATACCTTCATTTTCATTATAAAAGTCGCAATGAAATCCCAAATAAAATTAAGTTACGAGCTTGTTATTGTTTCAAAGGAATAAGAAATTTTTGATATTGTCTTTACTGTCCAAAAATTCATTAAAACACAATTTCATATTATTGCACAAATTGTGGAATGGGCTTTAAATCCTCTATATTTTTTAAATAAATATCACGTTTAGTCCTGTTAACTAATATTAATATTGTCTCTTTTGTCAAAAACTCAATAAACACCATTACATAGTATTGCACTAATTGTGGAATGGGCTTCTCTATATTGTTTTCAAGTCGAAAAATTGGAAAAATGGGTTTTGCTTCTTCAATATTAAATAATGCTCTGCAAAACTGCAAAAATAGACTTTCCCTTAGTAACAATGTTTTTTTTGTTCCTAATAATATGTATACCTATTATCAGAACAATAATCCATATTGTTGAAATTGTCCTCAGATACCAGACTTTGACAACATGTATTTGGACATGAATGGTATCATTCACAACTGCTCACATCCGGACGACTCTGACCCGCATTTCCGGATCACGGAGGAGAAGATATTCCAGGACATCTTCCATTACATTAGCATCTTATTTCAAATTATCAAGCCTAAGAAGCTGTTCTTCATGGCCATTGACGGTGTCGCACCGAGGGCCAAGATGAACCAACAGAGAGGAAGGAGGTAATACATCTGATATAATATGTCATATTCAATCTATATTAAATGATGTTCAATTGAAACTAAATACTAAACTTTAGCGACAAAATATTGTATTTCGCTAACTTTACATAAAATGATCAAGACCGAGAGCCAGGATGGCAACGTCGCCAGTTGTTCCCTGTGTCGCTCCTTGATAGAATTCCCACTCAGTTTTTATTTGTGTTAAATTCTGTTTGTAATATTTGGCAATACAATCATTTGTAACCTTTGGACTATTCATCTGCACCTCCTGATAGTCGGGCCAGGCACAGTAATAGAGTCAAGTAAAGTAATCCTAGTGCATACAAAACAAAAGATGGACTCTAATGTTAATGTTATTCCAGATTCAGATCTGCAAGAGAAGCAGAAAGGTTAGAAGAGGATGCTAAAGCAAAAGGTAATTGACAAGGCGCAAGAATAGTTCTGTTGTGTGTTTCTTTTGGCTTACACCATTATTGGACACTAGCGGCCGCCCGCGACTCCGTCCGCGTGAATTTCGATTTCCAATAGCCTAAAGCCTTCCTCATCAAATGGACTATCTAACACAAAAATATTTTTTCAAATCGTTCCAGTAGTTCCTGAGAATTGCGCTTTCAAATAAACAAACAAACTAACATACAAACAAACAAACTCTTCAGCTTTATATATTAGTATAGATAATCTTCTCAAAATGTGTGCAGTAGGTAAATACTATAAAAAGTTAGGAATCACTTATTTAAAATGGCTTGATATAATAAGTTATATGTGTTAAGTTAAAGTTAACAGTTGATCTTTTCTTTGGAGTCTCCTTTATTATTACACTTTATTTAAATTTATAAATGCAAGTTCAGTAAAATGTTGCAAAGACAATGTTAATAATATCATTATATTGGTGCACAGGTGAAGTGTTGCCAACGGAGAAGCGGTTCGACAGCAACTGCATCACCCCGGGCACAGTCTTCATGGCTCGCCTGCATGAGCAGCTGCGGTTCTTTGTTAAGCAGAAGATGTCCACTGACCCGCTGTGGTCTAAAGTTAAAGTTATACTCTCCGGGCATGAGGTGAGTAAAACAACATTATTGTGTTGAATTTTTAATGAAATTTCAAGCAACAATTATTGTATCAATGGGTTGTCCTTTTCTGATTTTGGTACTTTCCTGATGTTAGAGGGGAATGGAAATGATTTTGTTAAAAAGGATTTTCAGTCCTTTAGATAACATTCAGAAAATTTTGTAATATTATCATCTATTATCATGATAATAAAATTGATTGTGATTATTTAATTTTGTAAAAATGAACAACACTTAGTTTATTGTAATGTCATATGGCTTGACCAGTCACTTGTGACTGGGTCAACAAGTGACTGGGTAGGGAAGTCCCTAAGTTAATTGACAGAGCAAAAGTTCACTCGCTGCAGCCTCAGCTAAAATCAATTGAGTTAGTTTGTTGTTCTGTTCTACATTCAAAGTCCAAGCAGACACTGCATCTACAATTGGGTATTGGACTGCATACGAAATAAATTATGACATTCTTACATTAAAGACGAAATCAAAAATTAAGCACAATTTTTTTATCCCACAGTTACTATTAAGCTTTTAACAAATTATTACAGCTAATTGAAATTAAAAGAGTATTGACATCACAATTCAATATTTCTTTTTTTTTTTCTACAAGGTAATGTTTTTGACACTTATAAAAAGTAGGTGATTCGACCTATCAGTCAAATACCGCATTGTTTAAATTCCAGACGCCGGGCGAGGGCGAGCACAAGATAATGGACTACATCCGCTGGGCGCGGTCGCAGGCGGAGTACGACCCCAACACGCGGCACTGCCTGTACGGGCTGGACGCCGACCTCATCATGCTCGGCATGTGCACGCACGAGCCGCACTTCGCGCTGCTCAGGGAGGAGGTCAGTCTTAGGCTCGTATTAATAAGTCGCACTCAACTCTGAGCCCGAACTTGAGCGCGAACTTGAGGCGCTGTTTTATATGGGAATGACATATCTAGTTCGCATTCAAGATCGAGCTCAGAGTTGAGTGCGTTATTAATAAGAACCTTAGTCAGAGCTGAGTGGAGCAACCATTGGAATGAGACGCTTGTTTGAGGAAGTACCACCACCTTACAGAAGGCGAAAGTGAAGTAGCACTTCATAGCTGTTGTGCTGATATAAAGTAATATCTTTAGAACTCAGATGGGGAGGTTTCTTACTGGCGGTTGGGTGCAAATGAACCAGAGGGTCACCTGATGTTAAGTGATCACCGCTGCCCATGGACATCAATATCCGTTTATGGGTTTGAGATGCGTTGCCTGCTTTTAAAAACTCCATACCATCCTCAACTGAGCTTTGGCGACCTTACTCACCAGCAGAAACAGCATAACAGTTACGAAGAGCTACTTCACGGAGGTACTCCCCCCCTGACGAGCGGCTCATTCAAGTGGAAGTTCCACAAAGCTCTACCTCTCTTAAACCTCATTTTCCAATCATGACTTTTGCCTTGCAGTAGAGCATCAATAGAATCGATACAACCTTTTTTTACCATCGTCTAAAATAAGAATCTTTTATCCATAGGTGAAATTCGGGAAATCAACGCAACGCGCGACCAGTCCCGAAGAGACCAATTTCTACCTCCTCCACCTATCGTTGTTAAGGGAATACTTGGAGCAGGAGTTCATAACGATAAAGGACTCTCTCCCCTTCGAGTATGACTTGGAGAAGATAGTCGATGACTGGGTGCTAATGGGATTCCTTGTGGGGAACGATTTTATACCCCACCTCCCGCATATGCATATAGGCAATGATGCATTGCCCTTGTTATATAGTACTTATATGAAAGTATTACCTACTTTAGATGGTGAGTGACAGTGTTGATTTGTTGGTAGTATGTTGAAGCTAAGTTATTTCATTTGGGGGTATCACTGCATTCAAAATAAATTATTAAACTCTTACATTAAAGAAAATTGAAAAGTTAGCACATATTATTATGCTACAGTTACTGTTGCGCTTTATCAAATTACTACAGTAAATCGGACCTAAAAAAAAGTATTGATTAGACAATACTAATATGTGACGTCATTACTTAGAATTTCATACAGTTTCAAAAACTTATGTTTTGGACATGTAATAAAAGACCTGCCACCTGTTGGCCTGTCAGACAAATAACGGATAGCTTACATGTTGAAAAAAAATATTGAACTAAAGTTTGAATTTTGTTCAGTTGTACAAAATCAAGCATTATAGAATTCTAAGCAACTTATACTTTTTTCAGGATATATAAATGAAGCTGGCGATTTGAACTTGGGAAGATTTGAAATATTTATGCAAGAGTTAGCTAAAATAGATATGGAAAAATTCCAAGACGTTTATGCCGATCTAAAATATTTTGAAGCTAAGACCGGCAGGCGGCCCAACGCTCAGGAGAGAAAAGAGGTTTGTATTTAACAATTAACAATGATTTTGACAGTGGGGTGATAAGAATGAGGACCTCTTAATTCTTAGACTTAGGTCTTACTCTAAGAACGACGTCGATTTAGAGGCAGGCAACGCATTAGCGCATCTTGTGGTGTTGTTGATATCCACTGGCAGCGGTGGCCACTTATACCATCAGGATACACTTGCTCTTTTGCCTCCTTCTAACATAAAAAAATTGGTTAAGTGCGAGTCGGACTCCCGCACTGAGGGTTCCGTACAAATTCTATTTTTAGCGTATTAAAAAAACTACTGAATAGATTTCGTTCAAACCAATTTTCGTTAGTAGTTTTTATGGTAATGTATATTATATAATCATTTCAGTTTTATCATCCTCTTATTTTAGAAGTTAGACGGGGGGGACACACTTTTTTCCACTTTGGAAGGGTCTGTCACGCAAAGTATTCACTTTAGAAAAAAGTGATATTAGAAACCTTAATATAATTTTTAAAGACCTATCCATAGATACCCTACACGTATATGTTCAATGAAAAAAATATTTCGAATTTCAGTTCTGACTATGGGGACCCCCCACTTTTTTTAATTTTTTTTCTATTTTCGTGTAAAAACCTTGTTGCGGTTCACAGAATACATCCACTCACTAAGTTTCAACAGTATTGTACTTATACTTCCGGAATAAAGTGGCTGTGACAGACTGGCGGACAGACAGACAGACAGACAGACAGACAGACAGACAGACAGACATGACGAATCTATAAAGGTTCCGTTTTTTGCCATTTTGGCTACGGAACCCTAAAAAGCAGCGGTAGTGTTTACTATTAATCTTGTTTATACCTTGCAGTGGTATCAAATTAAAGACGTTGATGATGATGATTGTGAACAATTAAAAAAAACTATTTTGTTTCAGTACAAACCCAATAATGACGAAACGTTTAATGTGGACGTTGATGATATTAAAAATAATAAACCTGACGATGAGCTGCAAGCGTTGATCAATGCTACGCAGGATATGGTAACACATTTTATTTACATTATTAAGAAACTTATTATGCAGGCCATTTTTAGATTTTATTGATTTAAGACCTTTTTTATGGTTTGTATAAGGTTCATCATGTACTGAGAGGGCTTCTAAAGGATTAATGCTTAATATAATATTGTGCTTTGATTTGTTAATGGTTCAGTTTGTGCCCTGTATTTCAGTTTATGGACGATGTTGATGATGATGGGGAATACGAGGAGACGAGTGATGGTAATTATTTTCAATGAAAATGATTGATATGCTTGTCAATTATATATTCTAATTTATTTAACTGCTAAAGATTATTAACTCTGTGTGCTACACTTATTTTCCTTAGAACAGTCAGCAACAGTTACTGAGTTGTAGAAAATTTTAAATAATTAGAAAATTATTTTATTGTAAATGGAACTTCTTGGCGACATATTCTAGCGATATCCATAAGTCTTCACCGATTATTGTTATTGTTGTGGACATTTTGTATGAAAAAGAAGTGGGAAAATTATATCACGCCAGTATTGTCTTACCACAGTGGTACTAAAACAATAACTGCTTAGCAAAAATATAACAACCACTAATTTATTCTTTAAATTGCAAACATGTGGTTAATCGAGTTTGTGCAACTTTTGCGATGAGTATTTTTAACCTGTTAGCTGAATAGTTACATTTACATTTTAATACACTAATTAAGAATTTTGTATTTGATTAATAAATAAATAAATAAGTATAAAAAATCATCGGAAAAGTTGTACATATTCAAGCTAACCCATATAGATGCGCAATATGATGTCTTTTCTATTTTATTTTAAATGTATTTGGCGAGTCAACACCTACTGTTTGTGTTTCCAGAGGAGGACACCATGGAAAAGGAGTTTTTGTTACACAAAAAAGATTATTATATGAATAAATTAGATTATTCAAAAGTCACTAAGTAAGTTAGATTTCAAAAAATATTTTCATCTTACATCTCGAATCAGGGGAATTCTTTATTTGTCACTCTAATATTTATAACGTATTAATATCTTTAGGTAATCGTAATATTCTTATAAACATAGTATAACGTTACCGAATTTGATATCTATGCAATGATTGATTACATTGTGGAAGTATTATCTATGTAAAGATTTTATATATCATCACTAGATATGTGTCGAAAGATAACAGTAATACAATTATTAATATTTGTCAGACAAGAAATAATGAAGCATGCATTACATAAATATGCAAAATATATGCTGCTGCGTATGGCAGTAAAAACGCGATAGATCAACGAGTTCTAGCCTTTCGGCTAATATAAGGTGTAACAAAATATACTGCAAATATTTTAAGGACGAATTGTTTAGTGGAAATGTAATAAATTTGTCAAGTAAAATTTTTTTGTTAATTCGATAGTTTCCGAGAAAATCAACAAAATAAATTGAGTGAATAATTGGGAAAAGTACAAAATTTGTCATATGCAAGACAGCTGGTCGTGTCTTATCAGTGTAATACAATTACTACACTTGTCTTGCCTCAAAAGGAGTTGGAGAGGGGGCGAAGCTTGAAGGACGAAAAGAGCAAATTGGCCAATGCAGAAAATGCAAAATTTTGAAGGATTAATTTCGACTTTTTAACATCTGATATTGATTACATTGCCACTAAAGAATTCGCCCTTAAAATATTTGCAGTATATTTTGTTACACCCTATATACTCGAGAGAGAAGCCAGCAGGCTTATAGCCTGTGCAGATACATCATCTGATACTTATAAGGATACAGACTTAAATGTGAATGGTGTTTAATTTTGACGGGCCCATTGGTCTAGTGGTCAGAGACCCTGGCTACAAAACCGAGTGTCGCGGGTTCGAATCCCGCTAGGGGCAAATGTTTATGTGATGAATATCGGCATTTGTCGGGTCATGGATGTTAATAAAAGTATTTAAGTACGTCTATCCGTTCCCAAGAATCTATAGTACAAGTTTCGAGCTTAGTTTGGGGCTAGGCAATGAGGGTGTTTACGATTGAAAAAACCGCTAGATTGCAATACGTAGCGTAGGTTAACTGCTATCATTGGTGAATATTTACATATCTGTCAATGTCATGTCAAAATTCACCAATCATATACCAGTTAGATCTTACGCCTACTTACTGCCATCTAGCGGATTTTTTGTTTTCGAAAACACTCATTAGTGTGTCAGTCCAAGTTTTTTTACAATCAAAAAACAACTTTAACAACAACACTTCAAAGATGTTATTCCCTTGCAGCGAAGTGTTAGCGGACCAGGCGGAGGGCTACGTCCGAGCCATCCAGTGGAACCTGTTCTACTACTACAAGGGCTGCCCGTCGTGGTGCTGGTACTACCCGCATCACTACGCGCCCTACATATCCGATATCAAGGGGTTCAAGGACACCAAGTTTGAGTTTGAGCTAGGCGAGCCATTTAAACCTTTTGAGCAGGTGGGTACTCCGTTTTGTTTTGTACTTGAAAACAATAGGCGGGATAAAAAAAGCCACCTTTCTTAGAAAATGTGTGAAGCGAAGGCCCAGTGTTAAAAGTTCTAACCTGTCTTACTCAGTTTGGACTGAGTTTACAGCCATACTGTAGTAGCGTTTGCAATGTTCAAAGGAAGTATATTTCCATGTTTATTTATTGGCCGGAAGAAAAAGAAAGGTCACCTCCCATAAAAAATATTGAAGTGAGGGTACATAGTGTTATAGTTTCTAGCCTGCCTCACTCAGTTCGGAATGAGTTAAAAGCTATTCTGCCATAGCAAATGTCGCTTTAATGACCTCAGTAATATAATTTTTATGTTGAAATTGAAAGTTTTAGTTTTAGCCTCATATTCCAGAGCATTTCAAAAAAGAGGTGGTGTCTGTATTTTGACAAATAGGGATATCCAAGCACAAGAAGTAACATGGCTAAATGAGTTCTCTCAGGATTTTGTTTTCGAGTGTTGCGGCGTCGACATTGCGGCGCTTAAATGTATTGTTGTATGCATCTATAGAACACCGATATCCAACGTAACAGTTTTCTTACAGAAACTTGATCAACTTTTAACAAAGCTAAAGCGTAAAACTAAATTTAAAATAATAATTGCAAGTGACTTTAATATTGACATACTAAAAGATAACCATGATGTTAATGAATTAAAAAGAATCGTCGCAAATAATAACTTTAATTTCCACATATTATGCCCTACGCGTAAGGAATCATGCCTAGATCAAATCCTCAGTAACGTGCCAGAAGCAAGAGGCGATATTCTTGAGGTAGGTCTATCTGATCACAACACTGCTCAAACCGTCACATTCGATTTGGTAGCACCAATTAAATTGCCTAAACACTGGTACTACAAAAAACGAGACTATGATCCTGAAAATTGTTCCAAATTTCATGAATGCTTAAGTTGTATCACGTGGAACAATGTATTTGAAGAAAGTGACATGACTACGGCATTTGAATTATTCTTTGAAGACTTCAAGTTGTATCATGATTTATGTTTTCCCATCAAGAGAATAAAGGTCAAACCACCCACGAAGTCAACTTACTGGTTTACAAAAGGTTTAAAAAAGTCAATAATAACTAAAAGAAACCTACGCTTTAGTTATTACAAAAACTTTAGTACTTCATTAAAAACCAGGTACCAAGCGTATTCAAAGCACCTAAAAAAATGTATATACCAGGCCCAAAAACTTGCAAACAAAAGGTATTTACAAAAATCTAAGAATATATGTGCAGCTGCTTGGAATGTTATAAAAAATAAGACATATAATAATACAATTAATAAAAATATAGACCATTTAGAAATAAATAATGACATAATTAATAACCCGACTGACATCTCCAACAAATTCAATGACTATTATATTAATATTACTAACTCTGACTGTAGCCTAAATAACCGAAATATTGACTTCAAGGACATACAAATTAACCAATCAAGTTTTTATCTGTATCCAACTGACAAATTCGAGGTAATGAAAATTATTAGCTCTCTTAGAGATACAAAAGCGACTGGCCATGATGGAATACCAACAAAAATTTTTAAAACTTTCAAACTTGAGATTTCACCAGTTATCGCATACTTGATAAATTTATCTTTCTCTACGGGCATATTCCCTCGTCCACTTAAAATCGCAATAGTGAGACCTCTGCATAAAAAAGGAGACAGACATAGTGTTGCCAACTATAGACCGATATCTCTCTTGCCGGTCTTGTCCAAGATATTTGAAAGGGCAATGTATGTTCGCCTCACTGAGTTCATGGAAAAGTATAAAATTATAACAACGGATCAATATGGATTCCAAAAAAACAAGTCGACTTCTTTAGCTGCCTTCTCATTGGCCAATAACATAATGTCTCATATGGATAACCGTAAACCAGTGACAGCGGTTTTTTTTGACATGAGCAAAGCGTTTGACTTTGTCTCACATGACATTCTCATCAATAAATGTGAACGATACGGAATCCGAGGTATTGCAAATCAATGGTTAGAGAGCTACTTAAGTAACAGGATGCAATTTGTCGAAGTCTCAAATATGAACTCAAAAATGGAAATAAACGACTTTCGATCAGATATCAAAGAAAACAATTTTGGGGTGCCGCAAGGGAGTATCTTGGGACCTCTGTTTTTTCTTTTATATATAAACGACCTTCCAAACAAAATAGACTATAAATGTACTCTTTTTGCCGATGACGTATCCGTTGTAATTCCTTGTAACGATAGAAAAACATACAACAAAGAAATAAATGACACTATTTGTAAGGTAATAAATTGGCTTAATAATAATAATTTACATGTTAATATAAACAAGACGACATACATACAATTTACTAATAGGAATGCAATTAAATTACCACTGAATATACATTTTGGAAACCAAAGTATCAAAGAATCTTGTAAAACTACATTCCTGGGTGTCGTATTAGATGAACGCTTCTCATGGAAGGACCATGTCAACCGGATTTGTAACAAAATAAACTCATTCGCTTATGCTCTTTGGAGGCTAGTTAGAATCAGCGATCAAAAAATTGCCATCCAGGCATACCATGGATATGTGTGCTCGATTTTGAGATATGCTGTCATCCTTTGGGGCAATTCATGTCATATAAATCGGGTGTTCATAGCTCAGAAGCAATGTATTCGGGCAATCTGCGGTGTCGACGTTACTACATCTTGCGTACCACTCTTTAGAGAGCTGAAACTTCTCACTGTCCCGTGCTTATATGTGTATGAGATGTGCGTGTTTGTCAAAATGAATCGACATTTGTTTACAAGCAAAGGAAGTGTATGCAATTTCAATACAAGGCATCCACACAAACTTAATCTTCCTGCCATTTCGACCACCTTATACAGAAACAATTCATACTGTATGGCGATAAAGGTTTATAACAGGCTGGGTGACGATACTAAGTTGTTACCACTAAACATGTTCAAGAAACATCTAAAAAAATGGTTGGTGCAAAAGTGTTTCTACTCTGTAGAGGAATATTTCCAAGGTTTTAATCCCAGATTCGGTTTTTCATAGATGTGTGACTACTTATAATTTTATCATTTTATCAATTATGTATAAATCTAATAATTAATTATCAATTTACTGTTGACATTATATTATATTCATGTTGTGTAATTTAATTTAATTTAATTTAATTAGTGTAAGCAAAAATTTTGCATGCCAGGTTCTGGCGAATTGTGCGATCAATTATATAAATCTGACATCTTTTATACCACTTTTTATGCAAATAAATGAATTTGTATTTGTATTTGTATTTAGTTTAGTCCAAGGCATTTATTTATTATTATTATTATTTATTAGAGTACAGTTAATAGGTTAGCTTTAATCTTCTATTTGCAGCTTCTAGCAGTACTCCCGGCGGCCAGCAAGCACCTGCTGCCGTCTCCGTTCCACGACCTGATGACGGACGAGGACTCGCCCATCGTGCACTACTACCCGGCGCACTTCGAGACCGACCTCAACGGCAAGCGGAACGACTGGGAGGCCGTCGTGCTCATACCGTTTATTGATGAGGTATGAATTGTGCTGTTGTGGGTGAATCGACAAATTAAGGTTGACTGGTAGAGAATGCCATGAGGCATTATGTCCGCCTTTTGTACCATATTTTGAGTAGTACAATAATGATTAAATAAATAAAAAGTATGATGTTGGTCACAATATCATTATCCTCGACAGCAGTTCGCTCAATTGTACCAGACTGGTCAATTGGTTAATTCATAATCATAGTCGCAGCGTACCCTGGGCTTCGAGGCAACGGCCAAGGATACAGCCGGGAGAGGCGCTACTTTGAATAAAGCCGCCAAATAGCCCGTAGACGAAGTTGTCGACGTAGGTCGTCGTCTCGGCATCTGTATATTGCATTTTAAAATAATAAACTATTTTGAGTTACTTAACATTCACACTCATTTTTAAATACAAAACAAAAGCGGTGAATTTTAGGGATCCGTAGCAAAATGGCAAGAAAGAACAAGAACAACAGTTATAGATTCGTCTATCCACCAGTATGTCACAGACAATTTTTTGTTGTAGACGAACCTGCTGTCGGCGATGGCGCCGTGCTACCAGCGGCTGACGGACGAGGAGCTGCAGCGGAACACGCACGGACCCATGCTCGTCTACAACTGGTCCGCCACGAGCCAAGGTTAGACAGAATACACTTTACTGATCCCTACCAGCGGCTGACGGACGAGGAGCTGCAGCGGAACACGCACGGACCCATGCTCGTCTACAACTGGTCCGCCACGAGCCAAGGTTAGACAGAATACACTTTACTGATCCCTACCAGCGGCTGACGGACGAGGAGCTGCAGCGGAACACGCACGGACCCATGCTCGTCTACAACTGGTCCGCCACGAGCCAAGGTTAGACAGAATACACTTTACTGATCCCTACCAGCGGCTGACGGACGAGGAGCTGCAGCGGAACACGCACGGACCCATGCTCGTCTACAACTGGTCCGCCACGAGCCAAGGTTAGACAGAATACACTTTACTGATCCCTACCAGCGGCTGACGGACGAGGAGCTGCAGCGGAACACGCACGGACCCATGCTCGTCTACAACTGGTCCGCCACGAGCCAAGGTTAGACAGAATACACTTTACTGATCCCTACCAGCGGCTGACGGACGAGGAGCTGCAGCGGAACACACACGGACCCATGCTCGTCTACAACTGGTCCGCCACGAGCCAAGGTTAGACAGAATACACTTTACTGATCCCTACCAGCGGCTGACGGACGAGGAGCTGCAGCGGAACACACACGGACCCATGCTCGTCTACAACTGGTCCGCCACGAGCCAAGGTTAGACAGAATACACTTTACTGATCCCTACCAGCGGCTGACGGACGAGGAGCTGCAGCGGAACACGCACGGACCCATGCTCGTCTACAACTGGTCCGCCACGAGCCAAGGTTAGACAGAATACACTTTACTGATCCCTACCAGCGGCTGACGGACGAGGAGCTGCAGCGGAACACGCACGGACCCATGCTCGTCTACAACTGGTCCGCCACGAGCCAAGGTTAGACAGAATATAATACTTAACTTATCTACACTAATATTATGAAGAGGAAAACTTTGTTTGTTTGTTTGGCTGTAATGAATGGTCTCAAAAACTACTAGACCGATTTTTAAAAATTCTTTCACCATTCGTTATCTACATTAGCTTCAAGTGTCATAGACTAAATTTTGTTTTGAATAATAAAATAAGGTTTCTATTCTAGCTTGTACTGTAGACGCTAGTTAACGGAGACATACTTAGATACTTTTTATAAACATCCATGACTCAATATCAATACATGGTCTTGATAACAGTTTGAGAACTCTTTATCGATATTCTTTATTCTACTCAAATATGCATTTAAAAGAATTTAATGTTTTAAAATTATGGATATGTCTTTGGTAAAACTAAATGACACGTAGAAGATTTGTATTTAAACTGATACTTGACTTTATTTCTACACAGGCGTAGAACCAGCGCCCGAGTACTTCCCAGCCATCGAGGAGTGCCACGCCATAGAGTCTCGGATATGGCGGCAGGAGCTGGAGGTGCCGGAGCCTCAGCTGAGGCGCGGCATGCTGCCCAACGCGCTGAGAGATATGATCTTCCCGGGCTTCCCGACGATGAAGCATCTTAAATATAAGGTACTAGCGGCCGCCCGCGACTTCGTCCGCGTGGATATTGATTTTTTGGAATGAGTCAAAAAGTAGCCTATGTTACTCTCCATCCCTTCAAATATCTCCACATAAAATATCACGGCAATTCATCGCTCCGTTTTTCCGTGAAAGAAAGACAAAC
Organism: Nomophila noctuella; assembly: GCA_958496325.1. Classification (NCBI taxonomy): domain Eukaryota; kingdom Metazoa; phylum Arthropoda; class Insecta; order Lepidoptera; family Crambidae; genus Nomophila; species Nomophila noctuella. The sequence continues at coordinate 16,192,444 of OY292487.1, read as the reverse complement.
ATACAAACAGACACACTTTCCCATTTATAATATTAGTATGGATGGTGCTTATTTACTTGGGTACCGGGTTTTACTTTGTTGTTTGTATATGGCAAGCGAAAAGGTCAGTCTTCCCTTATTCTAAGTATGTCTAAACTTATAAGATTTTAGTCTTTCGCGTTGTATTACTATACGGTTGTTGTAACACAACCGAAGCGTCAAGCAGTAAGTGCTACATAATTAAATATCGCGATTAGTCCCGTTAACAGTAATACCAGTATGTCTAAACTTATCTTACTACTTACTTATTAACTTTGATGATAGATAGTCTCTTAGGAACTGCTGCTACCAACTTCAATTTCCCAGCTGTCTACTAATTGATAGGGACCTCAAAATTAACCAACGAACATATCTATGATTTTGCTTCGCCTGTTTCGACGTCATTAAGATCGAGTCGATGCACAGTGGTCCCGTCGTAGGTCATAGGGCTGAAAATCGATGGTCGAATTATGATGTCATTTATCGTTTACAGGGTACACTAATAACCAGACTACCCCAGAGTTTTAAAGAAATTGCAATAATATTCACGGAACAATACGTTTTGTGCACCCAAAGTGGTAACACTTCATTAGTGCTCATTAGCGTTATCTTTTCGCCGAAATTTCTGTTGTTTTCAAGGTGTTGTTTTCCTAAGAAATTGATCGTTTGTGATATTGTTGTGCCATGGATATTTAAAAAGAAGATATGTACTACATTTGCAATCCTAATATATATATTTTTAGCCTGTCATTATCGATAACCAGCACCGTCAATGAGAGACTTCTGATTTCTTTGTATTTTGACGCTTTCCCATATTCAACTAGACTTTTACTTAGGAAGGAACGAATCGCCAAACATGAAACATATATCAAAATAATCTCTGGTTTGCTTAGTTTCAAGAACAGTAACATCTAGGTGCGCCAAAGTGCGCCGAGAATTGCTATAGGTCATTGAAAGTACTAGGTCGTATGTAGGAAAATTTCATAACTTAGCAATTTTTAAAGTTTTTTGGTTTTTTTGTTCGACAGGGGCCACCATCAGGTGTTTTTTTCCTCGAATGCTTGATTTTAACATTTGGTTAGCTGCGACGAATTAAGAAAATAAAGCAAATAGATGCTGTGTCGTGTTTTGAGTGCTAGCAGATACTTTACCGGACGCTGACAATATCCAGACCAATTACTTGAGAGTATTAATTTATAATCTCTGTAAACGATTTACTGCATATTGGAAGGAACTAGGGAGGTGAAAAGCTAAGCTGATTGCCAAATATATAGGGGAAAAATTGACTTGAATGTAGACAAACCCCGAAGTGAAGGTAGTGGCGCATCTAATGATGAATACTGCACGATTTTTTTTTCATAATTCTGAAATTTCTTTTGAAATAACCGGAATTAGAAAAGATCTAATAGATATGTAGATGTAGTCACCTTCTGCAGAACCTCTAATCATGAAATAAAATAAATTCACAAAAATACATAAGTTATGCTTTTGATACAGCCAAATTGCTTCTTGAGGCATATCCTTGGTATAACTTGCCTTCTATACATAAGATTTTAATGCATAGATCAGAAGTCATCGATATTTTTTTATTGTCTATCGGTAAATTGTCAGGAGAGGCCGCCGAATCTTGTAATAAATTAGTTAAATTATTTAGACGCGATAACACAAGGAAACATTACCGAGATGCGACTAACATGGATCTTTTAAACAGACTTCTTCTTAACTTATACCCACTTATTTTAGTATAAAAAAGTTACCGTGTAAGAAGAAGTCGGCATAAGCAAAATAAGTGTTAGATTTATTATGCATTGAACCATAATAATGCATTTTTCAAAAATGTTAACATTGTAAATTATAATGTTTTCTTATCATGTATATAGCTGTTGTTTTCTTTAAAATAAAGTGTTCTGTTATATCTATTATATAGTTATTTGTTTTTATGCATATATCAATTAAAATAAGTTCAGAAATAATAATAAATATAACCAATTTTACTATTACTTGTTTACCTATCAACACTTTATTTTTTAAGAGTGGATAAGTTATTTTTTTTGTGAATATATCTATACCTTGCTTTTAAAAATACATGGTATTACTTGTTACTACCCTTATCACCTCAAAACATTCATTTCTTAGGTAAAAAAGCTATTACTTTATTTTTATTCCGACCTGGAACCTCTATGACCGCCCTTCTTAAGAACCGGGACCACTGTGCGATGGGAGGGTGAAAATAATAATATAATTAAGTAAATCAGTTTGCTGATACATTTTTTAAGGTCTGTTGAAACGTGGCCGTAGGGATGTAAACTTATGACACATGTAAACATTCCAGACAAGTCTAAGGAAAGGCAAGGTGAAAGTGTTCGACCAGCCGTCACGCAACGAGAGCATGATCGTTGAGATAATCCGCGAGCAGCGGCCGGACCAGAGCCTGGAGAAGGTGGCGCAGGAGCTGCTGGGGAAGGTCATATGGGTCGGCTGGCCGCACCTCACTAGAGCCAAGTGAGTATATTGTTATAGGGAGGCAAAAGAACAATAAAGTCACCTTATGGTATGTGATCACCCCTGCCTATGGACATCATCAACCGCATAAGGGCCGCAGATCCGTTACCTGCCTTTAAGCCCCATACCGTCCCCAACTGAGCTCTGGCGACCTTAGTCACTAGCAGAAATATAGCACAACAGATAACTACTAAGCTCTACCTCTCTTGCAAGACGTAGCGCGTATGACCATAAAATAAACGGTATTAGCTCATTAAGATTGTGTTAACACTTTATTAGTACAAAAAAATATTTGTACTTGATGTATTGAATTACGTACTTGTGTTACATAAAAAACATCAATCATGGTTTTCAATAAAATTGGGCCCAATATTAGTCCTTTAAGCACTCTCATATTGAGAAGAGTACCAGAGGAGTTTCAGTTATGTTTATTTATGGAATAAACACTGACTGAAAAAACTGAAAGATATGATCCTACCAGGATCATTGGGTTGATTGATACAAAATAACTCAGCAGTTTCATCAGTAACGTATAAAGTGAAACACAGTCGTAGGCTTCAGATAAATCATAGAAAATGTGTATTGTCTTATTTTTTACAATATCACCAATGCTAAATTGTGAATTCCAGAGTAATATCAGTGTCGAACGAGAAGATGCGACTTCACCACATCGACAAGCAGAACAACAACGTGAACGGCATGCCCAGTTATAGCACGGAAGCGAACCAGGGCAACCTGCACAAGCAGTGGATATCGGAGAGGTCCACCATTATTGAACAGTGAGTATATACTTACTTACTCACTTACTCCGATGGCTCAGCGACCCAAAATGTTTCTTGGAGTATATCGTTTGCATAAATTTTATAGGTTGCTTTTTGATTTATTTATTTGTTGTGAGACACGCAGGCCCCAAAGATATATTCCTTACCAGCTAAAATATATAAAATTATATATAGACAGATTTTGTTAGTAAATAAAACTTAAATTATGTTAATCTTGATTTTTAGATTTCATCTTGCAAATAAATGAAAATGGGGTGCTATGAATATGAATTTTCAGATGTAGTTTTGATGGTGTTCTTTATTTTCCAGCAATATGAATAGGCTCGGAATAGACTTAGATGTGGTGGATATAATCGTGCACGCGGTTAATCTAAAGGGTAAGTGAAAGGCATTCAAACCTTTTATTTTTTGTAATTATTATTTAAGTCGTTTGACAACTTGTATTTAACTTACGTAGTTCTTTTGTATTAGCTAAGATAAGACGCTTTTTGAATAGATAAACACAATATAGTTTAAATTGGACTGAAACTATGTCAAACATTTTTTGCACCACTGCCAGTTAAATATTAAAATAAGAATAACTTTTTTATTTTTTTTCTTATTTTAATGCCTTGGTCTAGTATTTCGTTTGGATTACGCGAAAAAGAAACTAAATTGCAGTATTCAAAATTGAAATGAATGAATCCCTGATACTCATCCGAGGAGCACATTTTCGGCCATCAGCCCCTCTTTGCTTCGACTTATTTAACCCATCGAGTGCCGAGTCTGCACCTCGTCGTCTCACCCGGTTCGTCTCCGCAGGGCACAAGTACATGGTGGAGGACAACTCGCGCATGGTGCTGGAACCAGAATGGTGCACGGTCCCGTGCGGGTACGCGCTGCACGCCACCGTGCGCGACGTGCGCGCCCACGTGCTGCAGCTGCCCACGCGGTACTCCGCCTTGCACGAGGCCTACCCGCCCGGGGACAGCGTGGTACTACTCGCGCCCGGCCAGCACTACGCATGCCTCGCCACCGTGAGTAGCGATCACTTGCCTATATGGTGGCTAATATCACTACATAGCCAGAAACGAAGTGCCCTTCTTCCAGCTGCATATACCTACGAATGCCCTTTGACGAGATATACAGAAAAGCTTTATATATTATAGATATTTTCCCACCTTAAACTGACCCTTATGCTGCATTGATTGATTCGAAAATCAATGAAAAAAATTGTACATGTTATGGCCGATAAATGGTTAAATAAATATTTAAAACTCCACCACCAATATTAATGCGGGTTTTTTTTTTATCAGATGGAGTGATTCGAGAGGAAGTTGTGTTATGTATAATCCGTGCATAATATGTTCAGGTGGTGGAGGCGGACGGCGCGCGCGGTCGCATGCGCGTGACGGTGCGCGAGAGCCCCGAGCCCGTGCCCGCCGCCGCGGCCCAGGCCAGCCCCTACCGCGCCACCAACCACGCCGCCGCGCAGTGCGGTACGTACCGTGCGCACGCACGCATACACGCACACGTGGACGCGTGCACACGCATGCACTAACATACGCATGCACACGAACGCACACACATGCGCAAACACGCACACATACATGCAGGCAAACGCACGCACCCACACACAGGCATGCACACATTCAAGCATACACACATACACACACACACGTATGCATACACATGCACACGTATGCATACACACGTACGCCCGCACACAGCACGCACACGCTTGCACGCATGCACACCCAAGCACACACGCGCCCAAACACGCACACACCCATGCACACGCACACGATAAAACACGCCCATAAAAAACAAATTCTATGTAATGCGTATTTTACTAAGCGCTCGAAGTTTTTGAGTACTTACAAAAACAATTTGCATGCACATCTGATAAAGGTCCATGACTAAACGAACTTCTTAGATAGAATAACTGCTACAAAACACTGCACAAGAAGGCAGCCAAAACTGAATAGCTATTTCTAAAAAAAAAAACTGGCGATTTTAAAACAGCACCTGTGGTTTCTTACCGCTTCTTCCCGATAGATGACTGCTTTTCGAAGTCGGTGGTAGAACCTTAGTGTAATGGAATAACTTATTGACGATTTATAAGTGCATCTTCAAAACGTACTAAAAATCTTTTTTTTACGCTCTTACCAGACTCATGACTGCTTTCTGAAGTCGATGGTAGAGTCTTAGTGTAATGTATTAAGTTATCAACGATTTATCAGTGCATCTTTAAAGCGTACTTTGTTTTAACGCTTTCACCAGACTCTTATTTTACAATAGTCAATGACACGATGTGTCGAATAAGTTACCGCTTCTACGCCATAATCTGACCTAATCCTGTCTCCTCAGGCATATCATCGCAAATGTTGTCTCGCGTGACGGGGTCAGTACTGGTGGTGTTGGGGGAGCGGCACACCCTCCCCACCGAGCAGCTGAACAAGATCAACGTCGGACTCAATCTTAAGTTTAATAAGAAGGTTGGTGCCAAGTTTCTCTGTACTGTTTTTTTTTTCTTTTTATAGGTATTCTTGTCTGTGGTCTTAACTTTTCTTGTATGTTCAGCCAAAAATGGCGCAACATGGTTGAAGTCTGCAGGAACATGCTCTGTAATATAAAAGGTTAATTGCCCCTTCTAGGTTTGTAATGTTCTTTTTTCTTTAATTTAATAGATGTATAAAGAAAGTCAAAAGCTTATATTTATACAATGGCTTCCCACAATACTGGCATAGCCTTAACTTCGTCTTATTATTAAAATGAATTGCTCTTATCCTTCCAAAAAGGAGAAAGGTGGATTGCGTTGATGTTAAAGAATTTAATCACCTGATTGTACGATAAGAATGATGATCCCGTGCTTCGGAAAGCACGTTAAGTTATTGGTCCCGACTATGATCCTAATGGTTCTGGTTGCCCTTATGTGGGCAGCGTAGGTCAGACGAAAGTTGCTCCAATGTAATTACCAGGCTTGTCAAATAGGCCCGCCGGAAATGGCCGAGGATGCAATCCGAAGAAGCCCTAAGATGATAGTAATGATGATCTTCGCTCTCAAAATCGATGTAAGAGTTGGGCGATTTATTAATTCGAGCCTTAGTCGCTAACATTTATTTATGACGCTTTATACCACCACTTTAAGCCATATTTATCCTTAAAACAGCATGGTTTTGTGAAAAATAGGTCCACCACCAGTAATCTTCTAGAATATAAAAGTTACTTGTGTGGTGTTTTTGCCAAAAGGGGACAAGTGGACTCTATTTATACAGATTTCTCCAAGGCTTTCGATAAAGTTAACCATTCACTACTCTGTCAGAAACTCGCAATGTATGGTGTACACGGAGACTTGCTGCGTTGGGTGCAGTCATATTTAAGTAGACGTAGTCAGCTGGTAGCGTTGAAAGGTGATCTCTCGTCAGCTTTTACTGTTCCATCTGGAGTCCCTCAAGGCTCTCATCTTGGCCCTTTATTTTTTATAATTTTTATAAACGACCTCGTAAGTCGACTGTCCTGCCAATGCCTTCTTTACGCTGACGATTTAAAAATATTCAACTCCATTAACAGTATCAATGATGCTTTACTGGTCCAGCAAGACCTTGACTCTTTATTGGATTGGTGTCACGGTAATGACATGACCTTAAATATTAATAAATGTTTTGTTGTTACGTTTTCTAGGAAGGCGCAGGTCACTCAGTTTAATTACTCATTAGAGAATCATACTCTTATACGCAAGACTGAAGTTAAAGATCTCGGTGTAGTTTTTGATAGTCACCTAAGTTTCCGGTCTCATTATGATCATATAGTGAATAATGCGTCACGTATGTTGGGATTTGTTTGCAGAGTAACGAAAGGGTTTAAAAACATTTCATCACATCTAACCCTATATTATGCATTAATTCGTAGTCTTGTAGAATATAATACAGTTATTTGGTCACCATTCTATGGGATCCACGTCGAACGAATTGAGCAAATTCAAAAACGTTTTCTGAGGCTACTTTGTTTCAGACAGGGAATCCGCAGAGCACTCCATTCATATGAAGATAGACTCACTCATTTTCGGATGACATCTCTGGCTAGTCGCAGAAAACAATTAGATCTTATGCACTTGTACAAAATAATTAATTCAAAAATTGACTCACCAAACCTATTATCGCAATTGAATTTCAATACCTATCATCGCTCCCGTAAGCCTAAGTTATTCTCGCTCAATGTTTATATTAATAATATATCTTACTTTAACCCCATCACTCGAATGTGCCGCCAATATAATGAACTCGTTGGTGGCAGTGCTGATAGCATGGATGGCATAGACATTTTTAGCAATACAGAATCCCAATTTAAAACAAAAATACGGCGTATTATTGGTTAACACTAAATTTCGTGTATTTTATTTGTGTTTTTAAATTTGTGTTTTTTTTTTTCTTTTGTTTTTTTTGTATTAATTTGTCTTTTTTCTGTTTTATTGTCTGCTTGAAAGCTTATTGTGCATAGTATGTACATACATTAAGGGTTTCAACCTGGATCCTAGTAATAAGTGCATGTTATCATCGTTTTAATGGTTGTAACCTGTTTTGTACATCCTTAAATAAATAAATAAATAAATAAATAACCCTCTTTAACTTCACCCCCACAGAACCAGGAGGTATCCGGCTACACCCGTCGCTGCAAGGTGGGCAACGCGTGGCTGTACTCGGACCGCTGCATCGCGCTGGTGAAGGCCTACGCGCGCCAGTTCCCGGACCTGTTCGACCGCCTCGCGCAGACCATCGACAACGACATCTTCTTCGAGAGCGATCTCTGGCCGAACGAAGTCGGGTGAGTCGATACTGTGCTGTTTTAGGGTCGAGTTATGCTGGAAGAGTTAGGACATGATTTACTGGGCGCTACAACGTGGCATGACAGAAGGAGGCAGCAGAACGTGCGCGAGGGAACGAACCGATTGCACCACAAAGGGGGAGGAGTCGCTAACATGACTGCTCGCCCGCCAGCAGGTGGTAGGTGCGGGGGCACCGATATTTGCATTGCACAGGCCACAACCCCCGCTGGACGGGAGTAGCCTGCCACTCCCAGTTATTCTCGTGCCCCCCCCCCCACCCGATGTAGTCAAGATAAGTCCGTCATACTCTCATAGTTTGGTCGGTCAACAAACTGTAAAAGTCCGTCGAAATCCTAACGGAATTGGATTTAAAGCAAGGGTACAACCGGTGCTTTATGTATGTCATGTTGTGAAATATTTATTTATTTATGTATGAGATTTTCGACTTTCGCGTTGCAAGCAATAAGTAGTATTATATGTATTACAAAATTAAATATCGCGTTTAGTCAGTGTCAAATATCAATATGTTTATATATGTGCTTGCCGAGGCAGGGGGGCTATTTAGTAAAACAGCATACGAAGTATATTTTATGTACTTACATATTGGTATTGATCGCAGCCAGAAGAAGCCTCAAGAAGTCCAGTCGTGGCTGAAGAGTCAGCCGCACAGCTCAGCAGCCCGGCGCGAGTGCGGGTCCAGCGCCCTGGAGCCCGAGGAGATGCAGGCGCTGTGGCGCACGCTGCAGCCGCAGCTGGCCGCCACCAGGGACCGGGAGACCAGCGTCACGCTCCGGGTGCGGTGGAACCTGCTCTACAAGGTAGGTGGCTTCCACCTGGCTCAGTTCAGCAGCCGCAGCTGGCCGCCACCAGGGACCGGGAGACCAGCGTCACGCTCCGGGTGCGGTGGAACCTGCTCTACAAGGTAGGTGGCTTCCACCTGGCTCAGTTCAGCAGCCGCAGCTGGCCGCCACCAGGGACCGGGAGACCAGCGTCACGCTCCGGGTGCGGTGGAACCTGCTCTACAAGGTAGGTGGCTTCCACCTGGCTCAGTTCAGCAGCCGCAGCTGGCCGCCACCAGGGACCGGGAGACCAGCGTCACGCTCCGGGTGCGGTGGAACCTGCTCTACAAGGTAGGTGGCTTCCACCTGGCTCAGTTCAGCAGCCGCAGCTGGCCGCCACCAGGGACCGGGAGACCAGCGTCACGCTCCGGGTGCGGTGGAACCTGCTCTACAAGGTAGGTGGCTTCCACCTGGCTCAGTTCAGCAGCCGCAGCTGGCCGCCACCAGGGACCGGGAGACCAGCGTCACGCTCCGGGTGCGGTGGAACCTGCTCTACAAGGTAGGTGGCTTCCACCTGGCTCAGTTCAGCAGCCGCAGCTGGCCGCCACCAGGGACCGGGAGACCAGCGTCACGCTCCGGGTGCGGTGGAACCTGCTCTACAAGGTAGGTGGCTTCCACCTGGCTCAGTTCAGCAGCCGCAGCTGGCCGCCACCAGGGACCGGGAGACCAGCGTCACGCTCCGGGTGCGGTGGAACCTGCTCTACAAGGTAGGTGGCTTCCACCTGGCTCAGTTCAGCAGCCGCAGCTGGCCGCCACCAGGGACCGGGAGACCAGCGTCACGCTCCGGGTGCGGTGGAACCTGCTCTACAAGGTAGGTGGCTCATTTGCTTATTTACCTCGAGCAGTTTGCGATTCACTAAACGTGGGTATTAAATTACTACTGCCGCCGATTACACAGCTGCGAGATTATGACATTTGCGCTTAGTGAATCGCACCTCAGTTGGTAATATTCGGTAGACGAATCAGGTATGGTGCTCTACAAGGTCTGACTGAGGTTGAGTACCAACTGATTCATTAGCTCATTTTCCTCAATCAGTTCAGTAGACGAATAAGGTATGTGCCAAAAACAGGAGCTTTAGTTAAAAGAAAAGAATATAGGCTATCTTTAATTGCGAAAAAAGGGATCAGAAACCACGCGGATGATATCGACGGCTCTGGCGGCCGCTAGTAAATAATATTCCGCTTGTTGAATTTTTTCCTAAAAGGAGAAGCTCACTCGACTAACAATTCAATACTTGTAACAACATGCTCCTCCTATCCCCAGCCGGAGCTGCACGAGGGCAACATCCAACCGGACCCCCAATGCGACTTCAAGCTGTACGACCGCGTGGTCTGCGTGTCCAAGTCCATCTCCGTGCCGTTCGGAGCCCGAGGCACGGTGACGGCGGTGTACGCGCCGCCGCCCAGCAACACGGTGCGGCTGTCCGACAGGCTCAACGCGGACCACACGTACCAGGTCATGTTCGACGAGCCCTTCCCCGGCGCGATGGGCGAGCAGCTGTTCGATGAGCCGAGGTTTTACAGGTCGGGAACTTATCTGTACTTAGGCTTGTATTAATAAATCGCTTTCTACTCGAGATAGACCTTGAGAGCGAACTAGAGATGCTATTCTAATATAAAACATCACAAGTTCGATCTGAAGTTCGATCTCAGAGTTGAGAGCGATTTTTTAATAACAGCCTAATATTATGAAGAAGAAAACTTTGTTCGTTTGGTTGTAATGTATAGGCTCAATAACAACAGGACTGATTTAAAAAAATCTTTCACCATTCGAAAGATACAATAGCCCCGAAAAGCATAGGATATATTTAGTTTTCAAATAAATGTGTGTTAATTTCCTGTTTAGTGTCCATGCGAAGCCGGGACGAGCAGATATAGCTATTAGCTAGAAAAATAGAGACGAACTTCTTAGCTATCCATGGATTCTCCGTGCGGGTGCCGGGTCCATCGCGTGGAACAGAGAGGAATGTCAGTCGGCGCCTGGGACTTGCGACCCAGCGTGTAGGTTTAAGGGGCCCCTTTATAGTATACTAACGATCACCTCCACCGATGACATTCCTCTCCCTTCCCAACCATATTTGGTATGAGCCGAGTAAAGCGGCTTTAGTTGCTCTTTCCAGTAACGAGCTAATATTAGATCTTGGTAATCCTAAGTCCTTCAGTAGGTTGTAGAGAGATTTCGCTGGTATACCTCTCGCACCCACTTCCACAGCATACAACCGTGCTATATAACCATTTTTAGTCATTTCGTTGGTTAGGTCATAATACTTATTTGTTTTAAACGCGTGATCTTTGGGAATGTTTGTCTCCCATGGAACAGTAAGTTCTACCAACAGTACGCGCTTAAGTTTTCTAGAATAAATGAAAAGGTCTGGTCTAGACGACAATAACGCAATGTCCTCTGGAATACTGTAGTGCTTTTCATACGTGTCCATCATGATCTTCCAATCTGGAGCTACACTAACGATGGAGTAAGGTTTGACTTTGGACTTCTTGGTAGATCCTTCCTTGACGAAATTGATGTTCCTTGTATTCGTCGTCAAACCTTTTGCTGCTCTTGCTATTGAAAGGCTCACCGCTTCACGTATGATCTGCAACACTCCGTCATGGCGGCGAGAGTAGTGACCTCTGTCTAGGAGTACTCTGCATCCCACCAACAAATGCCTTGCGGTACCTACGGCCTCACCACAGAGCAGACAGGTTTTGTCCACCGCCATTCCCCACCTTACAAGGTTGCTCTGATCGGGTAGGGTCAACTGAAAGGCATTCAGATAGAATTTAAGCAGCGCTGGAGACCAATCGTACAGTATCGACCGCCACTTCAATGCTAAAGGGATACAAAACTCACCAAGGGACACCCACTCGTTTTGCATTTCGAGATTAAGCGCATGTACTCTATACTCGTTATCTTCATCCATTCGCAGAAAAGACTTAATGATGTTCCGGTCATCCTCTCTTCCTCGACATCCCAATCCTACCCTGTTTGTTTGCGCTCCCACCATAAACTGCTTATGGAACCGTAGCCTAGACTCTAACTCACTCATATTCTTATCTTTTGGGAGTGTTGCCACTGCGTTGTCTTTCGATTTACCCAGAATGTGCATCTTGGTGACTCTAAGATGTTTGTATAGCTCCGATGGCTTGTTTAGGTTCATCCCAAAACTATTTTTGCCCCTAAATAGTGTAGAGGGGTCTGCCGAGTGAGCTAATCCAGTCCAAGACTTCAACGATTTCACAACAACGGCATCTAGTCGCGACAAAAGGGTTTTTCCGAAGTCGTACACGAGGAAAGGCCAAGACAAGCGCGATGACAGGTAGTTGTTGTAGATCCATAGCTTCTTAATGTTCCCTATGGGTTGGTTCTCAACCCTACTAATGGAATCAATGAAATCCTCAACAATACCCTCCAAAGATGGTGTGCGGCCTCTATAGTCTATCTTTCTGCCTAGAAATTTGAACGGGAGCGCTTCAGAAATTGTGGCAACATTCTGACCGCCAATCGTGAGTCCAGGGTCATAAGATGCAAATTATAAACTTTCGTAAACATTACTAAATCTGTCGATTCACCAAGTTTGTTACCGGTGACGTTCCATTGATATGCGGAACCATGAAGTTTGATCATCAAAACAATCTTCAGAGAGTATTTCTAGATGGACATGGTTAATCTGGGTTTTCGGTGCGAATTTACCCTGTTCTATGTTCAGTCGCTATAAAATTAAGATTAAAGCTCCAGCAAAAGTAATCTCTCTCTTTTACGCAGAATGCTGCCGAGCAACATGTTGAGCATCTCGTACGGTCGCAAGCTGCGCTCAACTGCTCCTGCAACGGATACCCGCGCGCCGCACAGCCTCCTGCGCCGCGACGACGGGCACCACTCCGCCTTCGCCAGCTACAGGTATGCACGCTAGCTGTCAGTGGTGGAGAATTATTACTTGGTGGCGTCGGGGCCTAATGCACCTAGGTACCAGTGGGGAACACTTATTCAATGGCGGCGGGGGAGCTTTGTCGGCCAGTCAGCCAGACGAACCCTACAGTTAGCAGACCCCTCTAAGTGTCCGCAAACTCGACCCCCGTCAGTTCGGGAGGTTATGGAATGTTAATAATAAATAATTTTTGACTTACTTTTGACATTGTATGTATTTATCAATTTTTTTTGTGTTACTTATATGATTAATATAAAAATATTTGACATTATTATGTCATTCTACCGTATTTCTGACTAGCATGCTGACATGTGGAGAAACTTTTAGTCAGTATGAAGGTACACTCTACACACAGGCATAGAAAAGTGTAAAATGAGTTAAAGGGCCGGCAACACATCAGCGATGCATCTAGTGTCGTAGCGGCGGTGATTTCTTAACATCAGTGTACGCGCTAGCTCGTTTGTCGCCTCTGACATAAAAGAAACGTCGATGAGACCGCGCCTCCTCCTCTTAAGGCTGATTTTATAGTCCCGCATATGTCCCCGCGGTAGCCTATTGGTAAGAGCGACGCTTCACATGCGTGAGTTCGGAGGTTCAAATCCGGTCAGGCACAATCCTCTAGATTATCAAAAATCTACGTGTGTATTTTCACACCAGCTGTACAGTGATGGAAAACATCGTGAGGAAACTTACCTACTCCGAGACGGTATGCCGGCAACGCATCGCCGATACCTCTGGTGCCGCAGATGTCCATGGGGGTTGATGATTGCTTAACATCAGGCGACTCGCAAACACGTTTGCCGCCTCTGCCATCAAAAAATTCGTCGTCTTAAAGTTATAATCAAAGAAATCTCATACTACATGAAAATTATCGGTGAACATACATAAAAAAAAAAAAAAAAAATTATACATACAGACGAATTGAGAACCTCCTCCTTTTTTGAAGTCGGTTAAAAACCTTTAAAAATTTTAAAACACGTATTAAGAAAAAATCTTTTTTCAGCCCCCCTACCGCAGACAACAAACTGACTCAAGATGTTCGACCTAATCCAAACAATGTAATGAACAATGGGCAGGTAAAAATAATTTTTATCTTTTAAATTGCTTGCAGCGATACTGAACTTAATCAAAGTCAAAGAAATTTATTTTGCAATTTGATTTACATACATTGATATACAAAAACCCAAGATACACAATCAACGTCTATAAACCGTCAACATCAGAAAAGTGCCCAATTTTAAATCCGGCACCTTTTTCAAATAGTCTTGCGTCACCCGCGTCATAGCAACGTCGTTGACAATGCCGAAATGCGCAATGAAAAATTGTACAAAAAGTACGACAAGAACGTTAGAAAAGGGCGGGATTTATTATTTTCGGTAAGTTAAAATGTTTATTGATTCGTTTTAGTGGATTTTATAACTTAATAAGCAACGTAATATATTATTTCAATTTAATTTGTTTCAAAACGTCAGTCACCGGCTCCAGTCAAATACGGCAAATTCCAATAGCCGTTCTTTTATTGTCAGAACGATGCATTACAATCCCCTTTTATTTTAGTCGCATTATAAGAAGGCTCTGTTCGTATTTCAAAGGAGACGATATTTTTTTGTGATGTTTATTTTTTTAAATATGTTTTTGCACATATCGTTTTGATATTATAACAAGTATATTTATACACATCAATTGTATTTTTTGTATTATAATATCTTTTTTAAACGAATCCCATAAATTGTTATGGAAGATTTTTCATTTTTGTTTCGTCTCATCTCCAACCATCCATTTAATTGGATTTCAGTTGGAACTTTGTTTATTAATCATATTATGTTCTTATATGTAGATTTTTGTGCATCATTTTTTAATTTATGATATACAATAAATTTAGGTGACGAAGACGATTTTTATATTTACATAATGTATTTCTTATTCTTTTCTTTTTAGTAGTCCTTGTGGCCCAATACCATGCTGGCAATGGACATCAATCGTCAGCCAACAAAGGCGTGAAGATTCATTAAACACGTTTTAATTTTAAGTTTAAACATGCAGTTAGATAAGGTTTTGCGGTACTTTGTTAAATGACTACTTGCCATTTTTATGTTTGTACGTACATATTATAAATTTGCTTTAAAAATGCTTGTATATAATAATAAAACAAATATTCGTCTCCACTCCTAGCTTTGTTCTATCTGCGAAATTATGTCATGTCAAAGTTTGACTTTTGGTTTTGGTGACACTATTGAGTGTTACTTTTGTTCGAGACTGTGCATCTTGGGTTTTTGTATATCAATGTTTACATAGGAATTCTTTTGTAGTCATATCTTTTCTTAACAACTAGCTCTTCGAGTAGAAGAAAATAATAGAACTTACCCAGCCGACCGTTCAAGAAAGTTATTCAATAGTTTCATGATTTTTTTGCAGGATAATGCCACACATCTACTACGAAGTTTATTGAAGATTAGTGAGGACAACGATGCGACTAAGAAGAAAGATAGTAATAAGGTAAAACAATATTTCATCTCCCTCCCTCTCTCTTTCTCGACTTTATTTTACATCTAATACTTATACATGTTCATTTTGCGTTATTAATCTCATAGTATATCGGTAAGTATGAAGTAGATCATGTACCAAAGAATGTTGCCATTTCAAAAACGTATTTTCCAGATAAGATGCAATAATACAGTAAAATTCATGTTAAAACCCTTATTTTTGCCGACAACTGAAGAGAAGTAGAGTTTTGTAGAACTTCCACTCGGTAAACCGCTCTTCTGGGGAAGTACCTCCAACTTACAGAAGACCACAGTGCAGTAGTAACACTTCGTAACTGTTGTGCTATGTTTCTGTTCGTGAGTAAGGTCGCCGTCGCCGATCTGTTGTTTGTTTGCCTCCCTATCACGGAAAAAAATATTCTTTATTTAATTTTTATTAAGGAGATACTCATCTATAATAATATCGTTTAGTAGTTGTCCAAAATAAGTCATCATGCCTATAGCGGGTCAATATTGTAAGCGTCCACTTCGCCACAGGTGGCGGAGGGTAACTGGCGCGCGAAGCCGGCGGGCGCGTCGCCGCCGCAGCACGGGCTCAATCACCAGCCCTACCCGCCGCATAACCAGCCAAGGTCAGAGGCATACACTGTTTTCCTCAAATTATTCATTTAGTTTTATATGTACAAGTTATTACTAAACAAGATTTATGTGAATTAAATGTTTAGCATACATTATCTCTATACAGGGTCAGGTATACAAAATTAAATATAAATTTCTCTACATAACATACATTGGTCTGCACTTGTGGTACAAATATCAGAATGAATAGTGGTATTACAAATGTAACTTAAAAACAGACAAGGACAAACAGATATATTCATTATTGTTAATGCGTGACCTCTTGGTCTAATAGTCAATATCTTGACCACTACACCAAGCAGGTCGTCATGAAGACTTATGATCTCTCTAAGCCCTAAATATATTGCGTCATATTATTAAATCTGTGTACTTCCATGTTTTGTAAACAAAATTTCATTAAGTTGACAATATACTTTACACCTTCAATAAGTAATTGTGTTGCATGCAGCGAAATGCACCTATTTTGGAAATTGTTTAGTGGGTAAGGAAAAATGGATGTGCCATATTTCGCTTGAGCGTTATGTGACATCCGATCAATATTTGAATATAAATCAGGCATTCCGTATTCACACGTTAGCCGTACACATAATGATAGGAAAATATCTTGAAGCGACAATCACATTAACATTATTTTAATAATTGTTATGACAAAAAGCTCACCACTTTCCAGCTCCAACACACACAATAAGAAAAACGTATAAATAAGAAAAAGTGTAAAGTCTTAGAATGGGCGTGGAATTTCTGAGCCTGGGCGGTCCAAGGATGTACACGTATAATCATTTTTATAATGTGTTTAGGCCAACGTGTGATTTCGGCCCTAGCTTTCTTCACCAATTGACTCATTAGTCATTATGTAATAACATAGCTTTAAAACTAAGCTTTTAATCATACATCATAATAAAGTACGATAATATTTTTTCCTGTATCTCTCTGGCATAATTTTTAGTGTTTCTAATAATTTGCTAAGGTTTATAAACGTTTGCTGAGTGTATAATTGCTTAAGTCCGATCAAAAATATCTTTAAAATTGACATATCCATATTGATATAACTTTTGGGTTATTCTTTAGTTCATCGAAATAAAAACTATTCTAAAATGTATATTTGTAAATTGTATGGCAAAGCTTATGGCCAACAGTGGGCTGCTACAGGCTGATGATGATGATGATGATGATGATGATGATGATTATGATGATGATGATGGTAAGTGGATAATGAATGCTGAGCTGTGGTGCGTGTTCTAGGATGCAGCAGCCGTCGAACTGGCGCAAGGAGATGGGCGGCAAGCCGCAGCCGCCGGCGCAGGTGCTGTCCAACGAGTGGACCAATAGCAACTTGAAGGTACACGATTATAGGTTTTGATTTTCTTAAGCTATAGATGCTTTTGTAAATGGTCAATGTCGTGAAGTATTTGTATGAGGATGTTTAAAGTGTCTCAAAAAAAAAAATTGAAAAACCTGGAATATTGTAAAATGTTGGTGACGTTTATTGTTTTAAATTATTTTTTCTTTAATTGTAATGAATTTAAGAATTTCGATAAAATAACTCACTGTGGTGTACTAAAGATAATATTAATTATTTTCTAGGGACTTTTATGGTATTGTTCATCTTTAAGTAATCATAATCTAAAATATTGCTAAAAGTAGATTACAAAAAATGATTATTTAATCTTTAGTGCGCTATAGACTGTTTGTATCAAACTACTTTAATTTATCACAATTAAAGAAAACAGAATAGCGGCGCTAGTGTGCGGACTGCACAATATTGAGCCTAGATTTTGGGCTACGACATCATGAAGCAACAAAACTAGTTCCTGTTTTATAAAAATTGTCTTTGTTATTTCAGATATTACACGTATTCAAATTAATCGCACGAATTTTTACAAGATGGTTTTTCAAAAGATGACAAATATCAAAAGGTATAATGGTGTTTCGTGATTTTCTCATTTTGTGATTCGTTCACATGTCATGTGCATCGATGAGATCATTTCTCGAGATTCCATTATATTGTTTAGTTTGCATGGTTTTCACTAAAGTTTTCACGGTTTATTAATATTGTGCTAAACGTGTCCGGGCACAAAAGAGGCAGGGGTAAGTGGAACTTCTACTTGTCTGGAGAAGTACCTCCACCATACAGTGAAATAGCTGTCCGTAATTGTTGTGGTATGTTCCTGCTGGTGAGTAATGTCGCCCCGAGCTCAGTCGGGGAGGGTATCGGGTCTCAAAGGCTGGCAAAACATCAGGAATATTTCTGGTGCCGGCGGTCATTGCTTACCCGATAGATCGTTTGCCGCCTCTGCCATTCAAAAAAAATTGTACCCATTTTATACGATTAAATTACAATCGTCGATTGCCGATTCGGTTCAATCAAGAAGTAAAATCACAAATACTCCTCATTTATTTATAATAACCTTATCGTCCCCCAGAGCCAGCCAGCGATGCCGCCGTTCCCCATGTTCGGGCCGTCGTTCGCGCCGCCCCTGCCTGCGCCGCCGCTGCAGCCGCCGCCGCTGCAGCCGCCGCGCCCGCGCCCGCCCGTGTTCCCCGCTCATCTTCCCACTGTGGGACCGGATATTACGCTCGGGCCCAGCTGGGTGCAGGGACAGGTCAGTACACGGATCTAATTACTTAGAAAGTAATGGGTAAAACGCGAACATGTGATTTATTTAGGTTCTAGTTGCAGGAGTTAAACTTTAAACAAGTATATTATGTATTATTTATTTGCTGAAAATCAGTCGAGATCGAAAGCGCATTCTGCATCAAAGTGATATATAATTATGTAAAAATTTCTATGTTTGTATGTTTGTCCGTCAATCGTACGCTGAACTACCGAACGAAACGGCTGAATTAGATGATAGGATACCTTTATCCCGATTAAATGCTTCCGTATTATTTATTTCGATCCAGCAAGACGTCTTAGTACTTGTATCTACAGTCTTCCACAGTGGTAAAAGCATACTTATTTGTTACTTTAGTACTATGTTTGTTTAGAAGGCGGCGGCGCCGGGCGGCAAGGCGGACAAGATCAACAACCCCTTCGTACCGCTACAGGTGCAGACGAGTCGGAGGTAAGGCTTCATAAAACATTTTACTAATAACAATGTTGTTGTACTAAATATGGTTGGGAAGGAAGAAGAATGTCATCGGTGGAGGTGATCGTTAGTGTACTATCAAGGGGCCCCTTGAATCTACACGCTGGGTCGCAAGTCCCAGGTGCCGACTGACATTCCTCTCTGTTCCACGCGATGGACCCGGCACCCGCACGGAGAATCCATGGATAGCTAAGAAGTTCGTCTCTATAATTGTGGTAATTATTACAATATGAGAACATTGTTATAATGTAAATGTGGGACAGTTCTATAAGTAATGATAAAATGAGCATAAATTAAAGCAAAAAGTTTGGTCACACCTACAAATCTATTGACTAAGTAACGTGCGTAAGCCTATTACATAGATATTAAAGTAAAATATTCTGCAATGACTGAATTCTACAGCCAAGTCTCGAGCAAGGCGGGCACGCCCGTAGCATTCTTTCTCGAAGCGTTTCGCGGCTACAAATGTGGTTAAAAACCCCCCTTATAATATCCATAAAAAACAAATAAAAAATTACTTCATTAAGATTGAAAATGTGTAATTATGCCAAATGTTTTTAGAATATTTCTGCTTACTTCAATTATTACACTTGAAGATAAACTACTGTAACCACTCGTGGCTCAATAAACAAACTCACACAGCGCCACTTCATTACAGATAAAATAATATTGGTCAACACTTATCATTGGCATGACAACTTGGGTATTTCCTTGGCCTAGAACTATTTAGTTAAAATATAAATGTAATCATCAGCCTAAAGCAGGCTGTTATGCCCCAGACGTAAGAAGCGTCTCAAACGGGTAGAGATGAGGTTGTACTATCCTAGACTGACACTACACGGCTAATACAAAGTATTAATTCCATTTTTCAATCGTTCATAAAATAGTTTTTTTTTTATTAGAGTTTGAAAACAATTTTGAAGGGGTGCCCAAATTTGCACTATAATTAATTGTTATTTATTTTTTGTCGCAATGTACATATATAATATTCAGCAATATAGTGTTGTTTAGCCAACATCCTACTATCCTACTACTATTATAAAGGCGAAAGTTTGTATGTGTGGATGTATGGATGTATGGATGATTGTTACTCTTTCACATAAAAACTACTGAATGAATTTGAATGATACTTTACCACAATATAGCTTATACATCAGAATAACACATAGGATATTGGAAATCGAAATCGACGCGGACGGAGTCGCGGGCGGCCGCTATTAACAGATACATTGATAAGAAATCTTGGATTTCCCCTTCATTATGAAATAAACACTTGTTATTATTGTAATGTTACAGAATGTGGTATTAATGAGTCCTCTTGAATTTATCTGTGACGTCCTTAGAAAGCTTAACTAGGGTATTTTGAATTAATTGATTGCGATTTCATCATATTACTACTGTTTCTTAGACAAATTGGATTTTACTAGTTTATTAATACATAAGAAAAAATAAGAATTGTTTTTTTTATCCGAACCATAAATTACTACTATATAATTGATATCAGTTATTATGTACAAAAGTAATATACTGGGCTCTACAACAAATAATTTTCTGGAGAAATATTCATCATCGGCAAACAACGTAATATAATATACCTCTGTTGAATTAAGTTCAAGATACATACGTATACATCATCGCAGTTAATTGTTTCTCCTAACTTTTATGGTACCTACGGGTTATGTAACCGAGTGATTCGTTCCAGACGGGTGCAAAACACGGGCGGTGGGTCCAACACTCGGAAAGAGGAGCTGCCCGCGCCCCAGCCAGCGCCGCCCCAGCCGCAGCCCGCCAACACACTTGTAAGTAGAAAGTCATTGAGCTATTACTACGACGTATAGAGGTGACATCTCGAACAAAAAAATCTTACCCGCTGTGGTCCATGGACAACGAAGTTGCCGTCGATTTTTATATTTTTAACCATTTTTACTAGCGAAAAATACAGTGCTTTGTTTTAAAAACATGTACAGTCATTATAAGACGAAAAATAAAGATGGTAGCGTGTTATTTCATAGATAAAAAGACAAAAATATCACTAAATTGGAAAATCTCGGCAAGTTGACGCATAACTTTTGCTCGCGATGTACACTCTATGCATAGTAGTAAAACCTCAATGTACAAAGTAAACACTAAGGTGGCTACATGCCCAGTGTTTTATTTGAAGACGTAAAAGATAAATAGTAATTTTTATTTAATTCATATATTAAAGTTACAAATATGGTAAGCTCACTTATCTTACTACAAATCAATTTATCAGGTGCAGCAACAACAGCAAAATCCCACGTCCCGTCCCCAGAAGAAGAAAAAGCCGAGAATAGCGGCCAACCTGCCCTTCCACATAGAATAGTCCAATGTTACTAATACTTAATAATCGCCACAGACAAATCATTCACAGTGTTGCCAATTTTACATATGACGTAGTTTGTGCCATCCAATAAGACTCCCCTATCCTATTTTCCTCACACCCTTAAGAGTGAATTTACAGCAAATAGACAGATTTATATCGTTAGTTAACCCGAAATCATTATGTTTGACATGACGTGCGTTACAACATGCTGTAATTGCGAGAAAAAGCTACAGTCGCTTAAAATTTAAGCGCCAATTTCACAGCGGATAGAAATATGACGGGTGCTACGGTCGATTTCAATGTAAACTTATAGACATGTACGGACAACAGTACATCAGACTGCTAGAAGACTAAAAATCTGTCAAAAATCTTCAATTGTAATTCAACTCAGCAACTCACACATAAAAGTACAATATCACTTTAAGAATTTTGACAGTTTGCAGTAGTTCGATGTGCTGTTTACTGTACATTTTGGGTATACATAATTAACAATAATAAAATATCATTTTGGTTTAAAAGAAGGGGGTCTCTTTTGGATGACACTAAAAATAATAAATAATAAGTGTCTTACATACATAAAAAAGGAAATGAATTGATAATCAAAAAACAAAGTATAATCTACGAAAGTCAATAGCTACTCTGATTTCACTGGCTGTAAATTTTTCAATAGATTATCAACCTTGTTTTTACTCATAATGTTTGAAACTTAATGGGAAAATTCGAAATTTACATTAACAAATCAACCTTTTTCTCCCATTAGATGTATCTACATAATATAAATGAATCAAGTTGTATATTTTGTAAATATTTGGAGTGAAATGTCTGTTGCAAATGCGAGCGTGATCGATCTCTGCAATTAGTCTTATAATGTTCACCAATGAAAGAATAGAAAGAATATCTATTTTCATCTTGTAATAGGAGTAAAAGCAAAAACAATAAAATACAGAATAAAAATAATCATATAAAAACAGTATAAATAAAGCTTAAATAAGGAAAAACAAGATTTACTCCTATTAAATAAAAGTCTATCAGCTCTTCAATGTTTTTGTCGTGTTTTCGTTGACATTAAAGTAAAAGAAAAAATATAAATGTTAGAAATGGAAATAGCCAAGTAGTTTATAGTAATAAATACTTATTTTTGTTTCAATCTCAATTGGAGACGATATGTATGTTTTAATTAAATGAATCTTGAAATCTCTTTATATACGATTTATAGTGCAGGCAATGAAGCATTTTGGGTCCGAATTTTTTTACTGTGAACCGATTTGCATGAAATTTTGGAATTAGTTTAATCTTACCCTTAACATCAAAAGTGAAAATGATTTGAACGCCGCAACTACCCTGGGGGCGGTTGCCACCCCATCTCGGGGGTGAGTTTTCTTTTTTTAAGATAACCTCGGTAATCGATAGGAAGATTAATTTTAAGCAAAAAAACATCTATAAAGATTTTCGAGAAATCTAATACTTTTCAAGTTATTGGCAATTGAAAATTCGCAATTTTATCACGTTTTTTATCGTTTTTTTGCAAATATCTTCAAAAATATTAGTTTTATCGAAAATGATATTAGGAACAAAATTGTGACAGGTAAAAAACTAAACAATTTTATTTATTATAAAGTATTCTAAGTGCAATATTAAGTTAGATATTAAAGATCAAAGCCGTTTTTTATTTTGTCTGCATTTTAATCGTTGTGGTCAATGTCATCTAGCGGCAAGTAGATGCATTTTATGCATTCTAATAAAAAAGAGTTTTGTAGTGCTTGAAATAAACTTTCAAATGAGTACTATAAAAAGTCTTTTGCACGTAAAATAAGCAAGCTATATTACAAATAAGAGGAGCATCCAATATTTTTTCTTTTAAAACAATGGGTTTCATAAGTGCCATTTCCACCAGAATTAAAATTAATCGTATTCCGCCAAGAAATAACTTTATTATGAAGAGTTTGATAAATTGTATCAGTTGGGGTGCTTAAGGACACATATTTTTCAAAATAGACACGATTTAAATAAAAATAAAACATTTCATTTTTTTTTTAATTCACCTTCTTTTCATAATATCTCAAAAATGACGACAGATGCGTTTAAAAGTGTAGGAATTCAAAATTTTGGTATTTTTCTGAAAAAAATATTAGTTATTTTGTTTTTTCTGTCAAACAAAAACTAACGGAGATATGATTGTTTAAAAAGCGCGAGGCAGTGGCAATCACAACCTCTCTTAAGCCCTTTAACCCTCACCGTTTTAGAAAAAGATTGTTTACTATATATTGCCATAAAGGATGTTGTAGCTCTTCTAATTACCTTTACAATGCTGTTTTAGAAATAGTGATAGCATGATAGCTTGGAAATGGCACTTATGAAACCCATTAATTTCAAAGAAAAAACATAAGATTATCCTCTTATTTGTAAAACATCTTACTTATTTTACGTGCAAAAGACTTTTAATAGTACTCATTTGAAAGCTTATTTCAAGCACAACAAAACTCTTTTTTATTAGAATGCATAAAATGCATCTGCTCA
Organism: Nomophila noctuella; assembly: GCA_958496325.1. Classification (NCBI taxonomy): domain Eukaryota; kingdom Metazoa; phylum Arthropoda; class Insecta; order Lepidoptera; family Crambidae; genus Nomophila; species Nomophila noctuella. Next base: position 16,168,504 of record OY292487.1, on the reverse strand, counting down.
CCGCTAGATGACATTGACCACATCGATTAAAATGCAGACAAAATAAAAAACGGCTTTGATCTTTAATATCTATCTTAATATTACACTTAGAATACTTTATAATAAACAAAATTGTTTAGTTTTTTACCTGCCACAATTTTGTTCTATATATCATTTTCAATAAAACTTATATTTTTGAAGATATTTGCAAAAAACCGATGAAAAACGTGACAAAATTGCGAATTTTCCAGTACCAATAACTTGAAAAGTATTAGATTTCTCGAAAAACTTTATAGATGATTTCTTGCTTAAAATTAGCCTTTCTATCGATATCCGAGGTTATCTTAAAAAAAGAAAACTCACCCCCGAGAAGGGGTGGCAACCTCTCCAGGGGTAGTTGCGGCGTTCAAATCATTTTCACTTTTGAATTCAAGGGTACAATGAAACTAATTCCAAAATTTCATGCAAATCGGTTCACAGTAAAAAAATTCGGAGGTTGGACCATATTTTTCGCTTCAATGCCTGCACTATTAAATGAATGTTCAACAGTACATTAGGGAGTGTGCTGCGATGTTCTATGTAAAAAAAATGAGATTTTGACGTTCGAAAAGTACAAACATCATACATAATATTTTTTATATTCATGTTCGTCTTTTAATAATGAATAGTAAATTATTATTTGAATCACCTCATTGACCAGCTAAAAGCTAGATGGATTAAAAATGACAGGACGATAAAATCAAATAAAGATTGTGTAATAAAGTGGACTTCCGAATTATTGTTGGATTTTATTACAGTTTACTGTTCGACATTTAAGTGTTTCTTGATTTGTGTTTATTTTATGTTTAAGGCAGGGAAACGAACCAGAGGGTCACCTGATGCTACGTGATCACTGCTAACCATGGACATCAACAACCTCACAAGGGTCGCAGATGCGTTGCCTGCCTTTAAAATACATAAAACCCATACCCTCCCCATCATAATGTATCGCTCGGTAGTTGACTAGATATTGTTATTAGTTGACTCTATTCACGACTAAACTCTGGTAAACTTATCTTAACCTAGAGGTACATTATTGAAATGATTTATTTATAATTATAATTTATGTAATTATTTTTGCAATAACGTATGTACGAGTATGTTATTTAAGCATGACAGAAATGTGTTTTCTTAAGTTGACAATAGGCATAATGATTATCATTAGTCATAAGTTTTCGTTTCCGCTGAACAGCAAGTGGCAAGTCGTAGATAACGATCTCAGGCTAGATCGAACAAACAACTTGAAGTGGTCCTACAGTAATCAGTGTCCACTTGTGAGCTTGGTTATTTAATGAAGTGCAGGTCTGGGTGTTGGCATTGCAGCGTGGTGCGGCAGGTCAGTTGCTAGCTTCACATTTCATACACTTATTTTTGTCGCCGGGGCCATACCATTGGCCCCTTTTCTCCGAATCTTGACTGCTGGATATTATTTCAGGATGTGGTATCTATTTAATCCATCAGGTCAATTAAAATTGTTTAACAAAATTTAAATAGTGATACATTTTAAATGGACAGTAATTTTCAGTCTTATATTTTTTTTAACTCTCTTTCTGACTTGAATCTTCTCAAGTATTTACATGTTTAGTATAGTATTATTATCTTTAATGAAGGATATACATTATACATACATTATTTATCCAAGTACATATAAATTTTTACTAATTTTAATACTTTTTGTATATTTTATTTAGTATTTTTAAATGCTAGGTATTATTATACCCTTGCCCGGATTGCAAGAGGCGGCGCTGGGTTCGATTCCCGCCTGAGACGCGAGATCAGATGATTTTTTCTTTGTTTCTAATTTTATAATTTTAATACATTATCGGTTTACTAAATATATTTTTCAGCGGTGTAATGGTAAACTGTAGCAGCAGCATCTGATTAGTCGTGCCGATACTAGTTGAGTTGAGTAACGATGCGAGCGGCGGCCTTGGTTGTGTTAGCTGCTGCCTCGGTGGCGGCGGCGGCTACTGGCGAGGACTGGTGGCAGACGGCGGTGGTCTACCAGATCTACCCGCGCTCCTTCAAGGACAGCAACGGCGATGGGATAGGAGATCTTAACGGTGAGTTACTATCTTTGAAACTTTTTTTTATGGCAGAATTGGCAAAAGCGCTATCCGTGCCAAAGGTATCGCCGATAGACCTACAGATTTGATTGCTTTATGGATGTAGGCAGCGTATCAATGTTCGTAGCGTCACACATATCCATGACCTGCAATCACTCTTTAAATTAAAAATTCAAATACAATTTCATTTATTTATGCATGACGACCCGCCCCGACTTCGCACGGGTGCAACTAAGTTAATTAGTGTTTCTCAACTATATTATGCATGTATTATACATAAAAACCTTCCTCTCGAATCACTCTATCTATTAAAAAAACCGCGTCAAAATCCGTTGCGTAGTTTCAAAGATTTAAGCATACAAAGGGACATAGGGACAGAAAAAGCGACTTTGTTTTATACTATGTAGTGATGATTTACAACTAAATTCTTTTGCACGTCAGCTTTTGTCCAATCTGCACTTCAACTTTATGACTTATCATCAGACCTCTCGCTCGTTTACCCCCTGTCACATATTCTATGTAAGTTAGTATCTTTTTCGTTCTACAGGTATAACGGAGAAGCTGTCATACCTCAAGGACACCGGTGTAGACGCGATATGGCTGTCGCCGATCTACCTGTCTCCCATGTACGACTTCGGTTACGACATCACCGACTACCGCCAGATCGCGCCCGAGTACGGCACCATGGACGACTTCGATAACCTCATGAAGACCGCGAAGTCAATAGGTATGTAACCTTCAAGAGAAGCGTGAAGATAATAGAGTTAGAGCTTAGTGCAACTTCCACTCGAGTGAGCTGCTCGCTCGTCTGGAGAAGTAGGTACCTCCTTAACCTTACCTTGCGGAACTATGGTCTTCTGATATAGCACTTGGTTACGTCATTTACGAATCTTTTCGTTACTAAGTTTATATTTATAGGTTATGTATGATAGGAATGAGATAGAATTAAAACTAAAACAGTCTATTCAGAGCATTTTTACTAAAGACAAAACAAATATAGATCCATGTGCCTTATCGTTTACCATACTGAGGTGGGCATATACTTTCATTTGAATGGCCCGTGGCTAGTGGACCTGCTAGGGGCCAATGTTTGTGTCATAGATGTTTATAAAAGTATTTAAGTACCTATGTCTATCCGTTCCCTAACATCCATAGTACAAGCTTCGAGCTTAGTTTGGGGCTAGGCAATTTGTGTGTTGGTCCAAGGTTTTTTTATTATTATCTGGTGGAAGCCTCCGTCCAGCAGTGAACTGCGACAGGCTGATGATGATGATGATGATGATGATGATGAATAATCCTTGTCCCAGGCATCCGCGTGATCCTGGACTTCGTGCCGAACCACACCGGGAACGAGAGCGAATGGTTCGTCAACTCGAAGAAGCGCGTGTCTGGCTACGAGAACTACTACGTCTGGGAGGACGGTATACCGGACCCGGACAACCAGGGGTCCTACCTGCCGCCTAATAACTGGGTAAGGGCCTCAGCCTTGTGTTTTAAGATTTTAGACTCAGTGCCGAAACTAGGGCGGTGCCAACGGTGCCCAAGCACAGGGCGCAGATCCTGGAGGGGCGCAGAAATGACCAGACTGGTAGATACTAGGGGCGCAGTTTTTAAAGCTCGCACCGGGCGCATAAAAGGCTAGTTACGGCACTGTTTAGACTTGATTGACGCGTTGCACTTTATCACTACGGTTACAATCCAATTACACACATCAGTGCTTCATTTAGATTCTTTAGTTTTCGTGATAAGAGGATCATTTATCCGCTTATCACAGTCCACAGTCGGTTTTGTGTTGAGTCCCCCTGGCCACAAAACCATGGATCGCGGGTTATGGATGATTACAAGTATGATTTGAAATGATAAGTGTAATATTGTAAGTATAAGAGCTTAGTTTGGGGCAAGGCGATTGGTGTGCCAGTCAAAAGTTCCTGTTTTACCCCATGGGACCATTTAATCGGGATAAAAAGTATCCTTTCACCTAAGCCAGCCCATACCCTGCCTTTATACCAAATTTCATCCAAATCCATTCAGTATTTTGATTTTTCTTCCTAGCGTTTATCCCGTTTCCATGCGGGGTCCACTTTGACCCCGCGTTTGGGTGATTGTCGGACAAACAATCAAACTTTTACATTTATAATATTAGTATGATTCCTCCTCCTTGAGTCGTATTCCTTATTCATTACTATAGGTAGTGATCATTGTATCACAAAAGAACTCTCTTGGCAAATTAATTGGAGTGGTTTGCCATTGCCTTCTCCATATATTAGTCCAAAGGACTGATTATTACATCGTGTCTTGCATTCGGTCGCAGATCAGCATATTCCGCAAGAGCGCGTGGGAGTGGAGCCCGGAGCGCGGGCAGTACTACCTGCACCAGTTCGTGGTGGGGCAGCCCGACCTCAACTACCGCGACGACAGGGTGCAGCAGGAGATGAAGGTATGCCGACTCTATACCACTGGTTCACTGCCTACATGCCGCGACACAAGAAAACTGTGCCATTTTAAGAATTTAGACTTTCGCGTTGCATTATATCACTAATATTATATAACGGGACTAAACGCGATATTAATTATGTAGTATATGTATACTACTCGTGGTCGCAAGTGGAGTCCGCTTGCGACCACGGCTGTTGTAACGCAGCCGAAACGTCAAGCAGTAAGTAGTCTACATATACTACATATCGCGTTTAGTATACATATACATATATAGGGTGTAACAAAATATACTGCAAATATTTTAAGGGCGAATTGTTTAGTGGCAATGTAATCAATATCAGATAATAAAAAGTCAAAATTAATGCCTACCAAATTTTGCATTTTCTGCATTGGCCAATTTGCTCTTTTTGTCCTGTAAGCTTCGCCCCCTCTCCACCACTTTGCTTTTGAGGCAGGACAAGTGTAGTTATTGTATTACACTGATAAGACACGACCAACTGTCTTGCATATGACAAAATTTGTACTTTTCCCAATTATTCACTCAATTTATTTTGCTGATTTTCACAGAAACTCGCGTATAAACAAAAAAAAATTACTAGACAAATTTATATCATCTCCACTAAACGATTCGCCCTTAAAATATTTGCAGTATATTTTGTTACACCTTATATACTAATATAGTATACATATACTAATATCGCGTTTAGTCCCGTTATGTATATTATTATACATAAGTGATAAACTGTGGCATTATTTTGTGTCACATGATTATAAAGCTACATTATTATTGTATGTAACTCTTTCGAGATCTCGAGTCCATAGGGACCTCTTTTGCGGCATGCGTGGGACTAAGGCCAACAGAGCAGAGACTTTTTTGTTCTATCTCTGACTTACAGATCTAGTCAAAGACAGCATTATTTTATTATTTATGTATTACTTTATTTGTATTCACTTAATATTATAAATAGCATTTATTAATTTAAAATTTATTTAATAGACTTATGAACTTCCCATAGTTCTCGAAATCTCTTATACATCTGGAAAAGTATTGCATAATTTACTGGTATGGTATGGCCAAGGACTATACAGTGGTAGGTTAGTTTTAAGCAAGCCTTTTTTTTCTTTCCTTTAACACTTATTGTTGGCTTTGCAAAGGACGTGATAACTTTCTGGCTGGAGAAGGGCGTGTCCGGTTTCCGCGTGGACGCCATCAACATGATGTACGAGGTGGACCCCGCCGAGCATGGCGGGAAGTACCCCGACGAACCTCTTTCAGGTATGCACTTGTTCTTTTGGTACTTTGGTTAAACCTTTAAGGCTCGGTCCATATAATGTACACCTTTGAACTATATTCCCTTATAACAAGGTCCAAAGGCAATTAAAATTATTGTTCTACTATATTATTAAGGATTAAAGGTCAATTGATTTTTTACTTATTTTTATTTACAAATAACTAAATGTTTTTAATGGTTCAGTATCGAATAATCGTTTGCGTAGTTTTGAGGATTTTAGCACATACATAGTGTCAGAAATCAAATCAATATCAAATCAAATAATTTATTTGGACCAAAACAAGATAAACGGTACAATAATCGCAACATGGCGGTAGAAACATATTATAACTTACTTAAATAATACAAAGTAAACGATCATTAGTACCAGAGAAAAGAGACATTACACTCCGTGCTAGTTTAATAACTGTGTTACGGCAAGGTAATTTGATCCTTGTCCCATACAAGTATAGTTCACTTTTGCATAAAGAAAGAAGAAAGTGACTTTGTTTTATACTATACTAGCGGCCGCCCGCGACTCCGTCCGCGTGGATTTCGGTTTCCAATATCCAATGTGTTATTCTGATGTATAAGCTATATTGTGGTTAAGTTTTATTCAAATCCATTCAGTAATTTTTACGTGAAAGAGTAACAAACATCCATACATACAAACTTTCGCCTTTATAATAGTAGTAGGATAATGATGTGCTTCTTCCAGGCGACCCGAATGCCGACCCGGACTCGTACGAGTACCTGCAGCACCCGTACACGAAGGACCAGCCCGAGACGTACGACGTCGTGTACGCCTGGCGCGAGCTGCTCGACGCGTACTCGCGCACGGACGGCGAGCACAAGCTCATGATGACGGAGGCCTACACCGACCTGGACCTCATGATCAAGTACGGCCTTGTGTTATACCTTCCATCGGCACACGAAGGACCAGCCCGAGACGAACAAATTCTGGTATTACGACAGAAAAACCCAGGCCTTGACGATTTTACTCCGAATTTATAAACCCTTGACTTAAATCAAAGTATGATTTAATATCATATGTCCCTTCAATGGGGTTGAGGGCATCCATAGTGGTCTTTTGATCCTTATGTTCCGATTAACTTGACAAAATACCTATTTTTCCTACTGACCGTTTTATCCTCAGATGAATGAATATCAATAGATGAAGGGAATAATTTGACAGGGTTGCTATCCCTTTTCGCCTTTTTATGAATCACGTGTGATGGAGCAAGAGAGCAGACACACATACTCTAACCGTCTAAACGTCAAGTGGGATGACATCACCGTGGCCGTCGTCTTCTGTTGAGAGATACAGATGTAGTTGTAAAGTTTGATTGACGTTTTGGTGCCGTCAGAAAAGCCACATACTCCTCATCATTTGCGATACCCTAGCAGGGACCATGTCATCATTAGGTTAAGACCATTCCTGTGATAGCATGTGCTAATTAATAAATATAAAGAAATATGAATATAAATAAAACTTAGCCCCAAACAGAAAGTAAGTGGGTGGATATTGCTATCAACCGTCACAAAAACGATTGTAAATGATAAATAATATACTCGCAGGTACTACGGCGACGACACGCGCAACGGCTCGGTCCCGTTCAACTTCGCGTTCCTCGGCGACGTCAACAACAAGTCGACCGCGCGCGACATCAAGCAGGTCATCGACAAGTGGATGATGTACCTGCCCGCCGGACAGCCCGCCAACTGGGTGGTGAGTCACGTGTCTTCCTCTTTGCCTAGATACCTCAGGCGCTACTTAAAGTACCGTTCACTTCCAGCTTTGATGAATGTTCAGGCCGGGTGTAACGGTGCCGTCCTTTCCAGCCTTCATGGATGTTCAGGCCTCCATGATGGCTGGAAAGATCTAACCAGCGCGCCCACTGGCCGCTAGCCAACTTTCTTTCAAAATTCAAAATTTGTCTGTTATGTTCTATTTTCGCATTTTTTTAAGAGTTATCCAGACCTAGAGCTACCGTGGAGCTAGACACAGCTCTAGAAACGACGAGCCGTTTGGTGTAATGGTCGAGAAGTCGGCTACTACACCAAAGGTCGCGGGTTCGATCCCCGGACGGTACAAACATTTGTGTGCATGAACATGTCTGTTTGTATTGGTCTTGTTGTTCCTATGTATAATATGTATGTACATATTTACAAAAAAAGTATATAAATAATTTTGTTTGTCTGGCACCCATAGCACAAGCTAATGCTTAGTTTGGGGCTAGATTTATACGGCTACGGAGTGCTATAAGAACCCTGAGATCGCACCCCGTCGCACGGATATTTCGACGGGGTGTGCTCTCAAGGGGTTCTTTAGCACTCCGTAGCCGTATAGATAGTAGTAAGTAGTGCCCACACCATAAAACCAGTTAACCAGTGATCATATACTTTTATGGGTAAAACTGATTAACTGTTTTATTTATCACTGTTACACTTGCTACTTTTCGACGGATTATTCCACTTTGCCCCACCAATGCGCCCCACTGGTGGGGAAGATTCCACTGCTTCAAAATTTGCAATGAAATATGCCCCACTGATTATTCAGTAATAATTATTCATTTCATATTTCATTGCAAATTTATATTTATAATTTTAATTCTATAATTATACATAATTTACGCACATTTATAATTTTAATTCTATAATTATAATTTACTAAGGTCAGCACTTAAGAATATACCTGTTTGTTCCAGAACGGCAACCACGACCAGAGCCGCCTGGCGTCACGACTGGGAACTAACCGCGTGGACGCCATGAACATGCTGGCGCTCATGCTGCCCGGCATCACCGTCACCTACCAGGTCGGTCACCCATCAACTATATCACCTTCTTAATCTTTACCCTGTAGGGGAATACTACCTCATCATCATTATCGTTCGATTTCTAATAGCTTTCTTAGTCAAATGGACTATCCAATACAATTTTTTTTTCAAATCTATCCAGTGGATGTGGATGATCTGAGATTAACGCGTTCAAACAATTCAAACAAACAAACAAACTCTCCAGCTTTATTACATTAGTATAGATTAAATAATGACTACTTGTACTCCACCGCAGGGCGAGGAGATCGGCATGACCGACGGCTACGTGTCGTGGGAGCAGACGGTGGACCCGCAGGCCTGCAACACCGAGGACCCCGTCAACTACTGGCGCAAGTCGCGCGACCCCAACCGCACGCCCTACCACTGGGACGACTCCGCCCTGGCCGGGTTTACTACCGGCAGTACCACGTGGCTGCCGGTGGCAGACAACTACAAGGAAGTCAACCTGGCCAAGCAGATGGCGGACACCAAGAGCCACTATCAGGTGAGTGACCGCAATGAAGCATACATGGTCACGCCATTGACAGTACCAAATTGGTACCGTGAGCTGGGAAATATCAAGAAGTTAACCTGAAAAAGCAGATTTCGGAGACTAAGAGCTACCATCAGGAGAGTGAGCAGACCCCTTTACTATTTGACACAATGACCACGTGCCCATGAAGACCCCGCGATCATTTGGGACCCCCAGAGCAGTGTATGTGGGCCCCACAATTAGCAGATGGCGAACACCAAGAGCCACTATCAGGTGAGTGAGGACACATGGTCACGCCCTACCACTGGGACGACTCCGCCCTGGCCGGGTTCACCTCCGGCAGTACCACGTGGCTACCGGTGGCAGACAACTATAAGGAAGTCAACTTGGCTAAACAGATGGCGGAGACTAAGAGCCACTACCAGGTGAGTGAGCAGACCCGTCTTTCCAACTATGTACAATGGGCACGTGCCCTGGGCCCCGCGATCGTTTGGGACCCCCACGATTAGCAGATGGCGGACACCAAGAGCCACTATCAGGTGAGCGAATACAAAGAGTAGGAGCGCGATGCGTTTCGGTCCAGCATGCATAGTTCAGCATAATATATTATGACGACGCAACAGCACCACACATCACCGTTTTGTCTCAACCCTTGTTGTGAAGGGAAAAATCTTTCCTACTCTCAGTTTATTTGTGATAGGGCGTTATCCACAATTTCTTCAAATTCATAATCTTTGATTTACACAAAGTTTTATCTTTACTAATAATAATTTTAACATTGTAAATAATACTGGATTAAAAATTAATGAATGTGATCAAAAGTCTTCAATATTTCAACAGTTTTCGGCAAAGAGAAGACGAATTATAAATTCAATAACTTATCTACTATCATAATCTTTTCATGGGCACCATAATAGTCTGATGTTTTATTTGTGGTTTCCAGTTCTACAAGGATATGGTGGCCGTCAAGAAGAAGACCGTCGTGCTGACTGGAGACTTGGACACTCGGGCTCTGTCTGAGAATGTTCTTGTTGTGACCAGGTATGCAATGCTTTTATACTACCAACAGCTTTGCTATAATGTTGGCCTTTTTGCATTCCCCTGCAGGTTAAAGATATTTTTTCATTGATCAACGATGTTATATTCGCTAAAGACGTGCCATTGGCATAATATTGCATTCTTGCACTAAAGCAGTGGTTCCCAAACTTATTTTTCTCGTGGACCACTTTCAAAATTTTACTGGGTTCGGGGGACCCCCCCCCCCCCCCCCCGGCTGCTACAATTCTACCACTTTCATAAAGTCGCCAAAAAATTGTGACGCTTCTGAGTTATATTTATAAGTAATGTGGGTTTATGGTTCCTTGCGTTTTTTACTTATTTATTATCAATGTTTTGCATTCCTCAGATATTGTAGTGACAGTCTAGACTAAATAGCCTAACAATTTAGTTAGCCCTTATAAAAACTATGCTTACTTTTTCGCTCGATACATAAAGCAGATAAGTTCTCGTGGACCCCAGTAACATCTTATGGACCCCCATTTTTTATTCACGTCAACGTGGACCCCCAGCAACTCTCCCGTGGACCCCTAGGGGTCCACCTGGACCACTTTGGGAATCACTGCACTAAAGTAAGCATGTTCAAACAAAAGTAAATGCAAACATTTACATTCAAAAATTGCAAACTGTCAAGTAAAATAAATAAAAGTCCCAAATCTTATCATTAATACAATAATGGGTACTAATACTTTAATAATCTAATTCGCCAAATATGGTGTCTCCATTTTACCAACCTGAGCCATATTGTAACTTATTTATTTATTTATTAATCAAAACAAGTAAGATTAACTTAAACTAAAAGCCTCGCAAACCGCTTCCGTGGTTGACTGCGAGTGCTATCACGCAATTAGGCACATAAGTACATATAACGAACTTAGAACTAAATTATGCAACAAAGTATCATAAGCTACTTATAATGCGGCAAATAAAATACAAATTCTTTTTTATTTGCCGTATTAGCTGACACAACACAAGTCAGCCTTTACCATTACACCAAGCGTGACGTCAAATGATGGTCTAGCAATACTAAACCTAATTTTCCCTGCAGGATGCTGACCCGAGAGAAGTCCGTGGTGGGTATCGTGAACCTGTCGGACAAGTACCAGAGCATCGACTTGAGCTCCATCAAGCTGCTCCACCCGCGCTTCACCGTCGTCGCGTCTGGAGTCAACTGCGCGCATCAGAAAGGGTATGGAAACCTTAATTCCATTTATATTTGTACTTTTAACTACAAAAGCCCTTTCAGAAATATAAAACAATATGTATAACCTTTCCGGCCGATCTTACAATCATGTAATATATTACCAGGATATATTATAGTGCTCAAGTGAATGCACAAGCGCAGGTGCACTCCATTCACTCACTCTCATAGTTAGGTGGGGCAGCAAGGTGTCACGACCGTAGAGCGATAAGGCGCAGGACCAACGGCTTAATGTGCCTTCCGGGTGAAATATATTTATTTAGATACAATACACATAGTGCTGTAAAAAGGAAGCATTGAAAAATAACACTATTATTAAAGAACTCTTTTGAGTACATTGACCCTACTTACCTTACTTATAAAATGATATATTTTCAAGCTGAGTGTTTTTAGGTTGACCGACAACTTGGTTTCACATCATTTACAAAATGAAGATAGGCAATTTTAAGCTAACATGTGAATTTAGAATTACCTACACCCATTGAAGTACAGTAATTTATGGAAAGATCTGGCAAAACAGTACATCACTTGTGTTTTGTCAAAGCGGGTTTATTATTGGAAATACGTATTAACCAATTGTTTGTATATTACAGGCGTGTGGTGACCAACAAGATCAACATCGCGGGGAACTGTGCCATGGCTCTGGAGACCACCCAATATTGTTGCTGGTGGTAGATTGCTTAAATAAACAGAATTATGCAAATAAAATATAACTTATACCAAGTAGTTTTATTATACATACTTATTTACTTACATTACTTTATTACAATACAGAGTGAAAATCAATTTTACACTTGTTTAATGTTTAGTCTCTTAAAAAAGACTAGAGAATCATGTAACTTACAGGATACCTTTTTTAAATGCACCCAACCCTCAATCTCATAGGATCCACTATTTCGATCCACCAGTGGATTGAATAGCACGCCGGAGTTCACTATGATCCACCAACGGTCTCGGTGGATCCTGTGTAAATTATCTGGGGATCCCATGAGAGCGGCGACATGGAAGCGTAGTGTAAATGTGATAATTATATCACAGGACCCACTGAAATCAGTGGTGGATCTCAAGAAACTCTCAGAACTATATTCGATCCACTGGTGGAGCATATTAGAAAATCCAAGTATCACAGGATCCACCGAGACCGTTGGTGGATCATAGTGAACTCCGGCGTGCTATTCAATCCACTGGTGGATCGAAATAGTGGATCTTATGGGATTGAGGGAAAAAAATGTGGAATGAAAATTAAAGACTACTGTAGTGAACAATCATGGATTGAACTAGAACTTTTTTACTAGAAAGAGACTGAACATGATTTGATGTCCACTATTTCCAGCAGCGATTTTGGTGAACGCCCAGGGCGCTGGATAAAAGGAGCGCCCCGAACTATACTTGCAGTGCAAAGTTTTAATTATTAATAAAGGGCGCCGAGGAAATAGAGTTAAAACCCGTACTGACCTTTACAACAATTATTGATTATATCTGTGTTTGCAGCACTGTCCAAAGTAGTTGTTATGTACTATCATTGTGATCATCATGTTCTTGCTGATGGTAGCAAAACAGATTTCTAGAAGTCCATAGCACCTTCTAAGAAACATAGGCAGTCTACTTTATTTATAATTAATTCAAAATCTTTCTTGGTGATTGTTTTTCTTTTATTAGACATTGTGTATGAATAAGTTTCCTTCGCTATTGTTTCCAAGAACAATTCCTGAAACAAAAGATAAAGAAGGTATTTAGGTAGTTTCTAAAATCCTGGCTGCTTGGATGAAATATAAATAATACCCTTCTGGCCGTTTTCGACCATGGCTGCCGATCTTACAATCAATAGGCGCAGGATATATAATAGTGCGCAAGCACATGTGTACTGCCTTTTCCAATACTCTCACATTTTCTCAGTCTGGTCTCAGTTTGGTGGGACAGAAATCTGACACAACCAGAGAGGGATAAGGCGCAAGACAAGCTTAACTGGCCTTCCGAAGCATGGAGATGCTTGAAATTAAATTTTTGGGTCACGCATCTGATCCTCCTCTGTGAGAGTTGCTTAACTTAGCATATGCACGCTAAGTGCGGTAACCATTGCGCCATCAAATAATATATTTATCAATTGAATTTCTTATTTCTATTACCAAGCAAAAGTATTACATAGCAAAAATAAGTCTGAATGCGTTTTACTTGACCCTACCCGATCAGAGCAACCTTGTAAGGTGGGGAATGGCGGTAGACAAAACCTGTTTACTCTGCGTTGAGGCTGTAGGTATCGCGAGGCATTTGTTGGTGAGATGCAGAGTACTCCTAGACAGAGGTCATTACTCTCGCCCCCATGACAGAGTGTTCCAGATCATACGTGAAGCGGTGAGTCTTTCAACAGCAAAAGGTTTGACGACGAATAAAAAGAATATCAACCTCGTCACGGAAGGATCTACTAAGAAGTCCAAAGTCAAACCATACTCCATCGTTAGTGTAGCTCCAGATTGGAAGATTATGATGGACAGGTATGAAAAGCACTTCTCTATTCCAGAAGACATTGCTTTATTGTCGTCTAGACCAGACCTTTTGTTTATTCTAGGAAACTTAAGCGCGTACTGTTGGTAGAACTTACTGTTCTATGGGAGACAAACATTCCCAAAGATCACGCGTATAAAACAAATAAGTATTATGACCTAACCAACGAGATAACTAAAAATGGTTATACAGCGCGGTTGTATGCTGTGGAAGTGGGTGCGAGAGGTATACCAGCGAAATCTCTCTACAACCTACTAAAGGACTTAGGGTTACCAAGATCTAATATTAGCTCCTTACTGGAAAGAGCAACTAAAGCCGCTTCACTCGTCTTGGGAAAGGAGAGAAATGTCATTGGTGAAGGTGATTGTTAGTATACTATAAAGGGGCCCCTTAAATCTACACGCTAGGTCGAAAGTCCCAGGCGCCGACTGACATTCCTCTCTGTTCCACGCGATGGATCCATGGATAGATAGGAAGTTTAAGATTTTAGACTTTCGCGTTGCATTATATCACTTATATTATTTAACGGGACTAAACGCGATATTAATTATGTAGTATATGTATACTACATAGGCCAGACTAAGCGGGCAATAGCTGATCGAGTCAAAGAACACATTGCCGCAGTGAAAAATCGACAAACGAGTAAATCTGCGGTTGCTGAACATCTACTTGACATGGGACCAAATCACTGGATGGAGTTACATGAGCTGAAAATCCTCTCCACTGAACGCCATTACCATTCTAGGATGGTACGAGAGGCAATTGAAATTAAGAAATACAACAATTTCAACAGGGATGACGGGTTTAAATTAGCATCAGCATGGAATCCAGTGATGAGCAGGTGTCAACCGCGATTTTCTTCGTCAAGACCAAAACCTGATACTTTTAGTGTTGTGTGCCGTGAAAATGTGGGTGACAATTTAATAAGTGACGAGTTGGGGGTATCAGAAGAAAATTCACAAAGGCGCCCGAGCAGACGACACCGCGCATCACCAGTCCGCTTGCGACTACGGCTGTTATAACGCAGCCGAAACGTCAAACAGTAAGTAGTATACATATACTACATAATTAATATCGCGTTTAGTCCCATTAAATAATATTAGTGAGCTAAGAAGTTGGTCTCATCAGAAAAGCATTTGGTAATTTAATGCCGGAAATTATGCTAAAAATATACAAGACATATGCAAGACCGATCTTAGAATAAGCCTTCTAAATCTGGAGCCCATATTTACAAAAAGACATAGAATCGACAAGAAATCGTCAAGGAAAGACTGAAATCATTAAATATTACAACTTTAAAAGAATGCAGAGAATGAGGGGACCTAATAGAGACATACAAAATACTACATGGTCATTATGATGTCATAAATTTGGAAGAACTCTTATTCAAATACTCCCAAAACACACACTTAAGAGGGTATCATCTCAAACTGTCAAAGTCTCAGTCTCTGAACAATCCACTCAAACACTTTTTCAGTAACAAACATGGAACAATCGAACAAGTACACCGAATAGTCGACTTAATAAGCAAAAGCTTAGAGAACAAACTGTACTGCTCAGCGGTCTTTTTAGACATCAGCCAGGCATTTGATAAGGTATGGCATGATGGACTCATTTTTAAACTGAAGAAGGCACTCCCACACAACTTTCTCCCACTGCTCAAGTCATATCTTCAGAAAAGAAGCTTCCAAGTGAAGTATAATGGCGAATGCTCTGACCTTTACGAAATAAAGTCAGGTGTACCGCAGGGCAGCATACTGGGCCCTATTCTGTACCTCATTTTTACAGCAGATTTACCGACGAGCAGTCAGACAACTACTGCGACATATGCAGATGACACGGCCCTATTAGCTACTCACGCCAACCCCGAAACTGCTTCAGACTTGCTACAAAGTCACCTGGATGAAATTGAACTTTGGTTAAAGAGGTGGAGAATAAAAGCCAACGAAAGTAAATCTACTCATGTAACATTCACCTTAAGGAGAGAAACCTGTACTCCCGTAAAACTGAACAACAACATAATACCACAAGAAGACAGCGCAAAATATTTAGGAATGCATTTGGACAGAAGACTGACATGGCAGAAACATATATGGACCAAAAGGAAACAGCTTGATGGAATATTCCGTAAATACAACTGGCTCATTGGACGGAACTCACAATTAAATGACAATAGCAAAATGTTGATATATAAATGTTGATATACAAGGCAATACTTAAACCTATTTGGACTTACGGAATTCAGCTGTGGGGAACAGCTAGCAATAGCAACATTGACATCCTAGAAAGATTCCAAACCAAATCACTTAGAATAATGTTTGGTATCCCTCAGTGTATCAGCAATAAATACATCTATATGGACTTAAACATAGGAACTGTAAGACAAGAAATTACCCAAGTCTTGCGATCTACTGCCCACCGAAGCACAAATTAAAACACCATATGTTCGACCGCTACTTCAACAGCTTGGGGAACCGGTATATATCTGGCGGAGACTGGAACTGCAAGCACACGTACTGGGGATCAAGATTGACCACCACACGTGGACGTGAGTTGAAAAAGAGTGTTGATATTAACAACCTTACAGCGCTGGGAACAGGTGAGCCAACCTACTGGCCAACTGATGTTAACAGACTGCCTGATCTTCTTGACTTTTTTATTGTTAAAGGCTTGTCAAATGTGTACTTCGATTTAGAGTCAACATTAGATACTGTGTCGGATCACTCAATGGTCATAGCAACATTTAGTGTAGTAGCAATTCGCAGAGCTCAAAAATCGACATTGTATAACCATAAAACGGACTGGGACTCATTTGCGGATTATTTGGACTCAGAAGTAGAATTAAAAATAAAACTTAAGACAAAAGAAGACATAGATGAAGCTACCTTTTATATTACGAATCTCATACAAGTTGCCGCATGGCGTGCCACTCCTATACTGAAAAATTATATCCACACTAATAACATACCACTAGAAATCCGTCATAAGCTGAATGAAAAACGGAAACTGAGGAGACATTTTCAGTTAAGTAGGTCTGATTCAGATAGAGCTAATTACAACAAAGCTTCTAGAGAACTAAAGGAACTGATTCGTGAAAGTCAAAACACAGTCTTTCAACACAAAATGGAAACGCTCTCAGCCCATAAGAAAGATAACTACTCTCTATGGAAGATCACTAACAGCTTTAAGAGACCACAAAATCATGTACCACCAATAAGATCATCACCTCATGATCCATGGGCCAGAAGTGGAATGGAGAAAGCCGAACTCTTTGCAAAACATCTCAGCAATATATTCATGCCAAATCCTTCCAGTGAAACAGACTTTGAGAAGGTGGTGGATACTATGCTCAATAGTGACCAGCAGTTATCTCCACCTCTCAAACTTGTTACTCCTAGAGAACTCGCGCGAACTATTCGGTACTTGGATAACAAAAAAGCACCTGGGTTTGATCTTATAACGGCTGAAGTCCTGAAACAACTACCTAAAAAAGCCCTTGTGTTTCTGACCATTTTGTTTAATGCCATCTTTAGAGTGCACCATTACCCAAAACTATGGAAAGTTTCTCAAATATGTATGATTGCGAAACCTGGGAAACCACCTACGGAACCTGGCTCATATAGACCCATTAGTCTTCTCCCCACAATTTCAAAAGTATTCGAGAAAATCTTTCTGCGAAGATTAAAGCCAGTTCTGGACGAAATCAAGGTGATTCCAGATCATCAGTTCGGGTTTCGAGAGAAACACTCCACAATAGAACAGGTCCACAGGGTAGTTCACAAGATAAGACAATCACTTGAGAAAAAGGAGTATTGCTCGGCTGTATTCTTGGATATCCAACAAGCTTTTGACAAGGTCTGGCATAAGGGACTGTTGTTCAAAATCAAAACCCTTCTACCAAATTCATTTTACATGATTCTTAAATCTTACTTGGACCAAAGAAAATTCCAAGTTAAGTTTGAAGAGGACTATTCGAGCTTCTATAGCATAACTGCTTCAGTCCCCCAGGGTTCAGTACTTGGCCCCGTTTTGTACTCTATATATACGGCAGACTTGCCTGAGACTAGTGATGTTCTGACCGCAACATATGCAGATGACACGGCTTGTCTCGCGAGCGATAAAGACCCAAGTGAGGCTTCAGCAAAAGTGCAAACGCAGCTAGATAAGATCGGATCATGGCTTCACAAATGGAGAATTAAGTCAAGTGTTACTAAATCCATACAAGTAACGTACACACTCAGGAAAGGGGATTGCCCGCCTGTATACCTGGAGGGTGAACCATTGCAATGCAACGATAGCGTAAAATACCTGGGAATGCACCTCGATAGAAGACTGACTTGGGCAAAACATATCAAAGCCAAAAGAACAGAGGCTAATATTCAAATGAAAGGACTGTCTTGGTTGCTAGGGCGTCAATCGCGCCTGTCTCTTAGTAATAAAGTACTGGTCTACAAAACCATTATAAAACCCATCTGGACGTATGGAATAGAACTCTGGGGCTCTGCTAGCAACTCCAACATAGAAATTCTTCAAAGATTCCAGAACATTGCTTTAAGAACCGCGACAAACGCACATTGGTTTGTTACAAACAAGGAAATTCACGATTATCTTGGGATGCCTACTGTCAAAGAAGAAGTTGCGAAAACCAGCGAGAGATATAAAAAAAGGCTCGACAGACATAGCAATGAACTGGCTAAGAACCTCTTAAACACACATGAGAATGTAGCACGCCTCAAAAGATGGCAAATACTTAATTTGGATCAAAGAAACTAATCAGCTTCTATTATTCTGTAGGGTGGCATTCACTGGAATTGCACCCGAAACGTTTTTATCCTGGACAAGATCTGATTATGGCTGAACAGCCGATGGCAGATAATAACATAACAAAAAAAAAAAAAAAAAAAAAAAAAAAAAGTCAGCAAAAAGTATCAAGATAAGCTTAAAACCCACGTGAATGAACTGGCCAAAACCCTGAGTGGTGAAGATGGACTCCAGTATGTCAGACTAAAGCGACATGACATTCCCAATCTTGTCAATAGATTCCATCCACAATAAGACACATAGAGAGCTGCTGAAAAGAAATTTTTCAGCGTCTTATAGCTCTCATATATTACATTTTCCAGAAATAGGTTTCAGACAAAGAAATGGCTTATTGTTCCCAGGACAGATTGCCAGGAAGCAGTTTAAACAAAAAAAAAAAAAAAAAAAAAGTAACAGAGTTGTTGGTGCTTGGAACAAGCTGCCAGCAGAGGTGGTTTCCGCACAG
Source organism: Nomophila noctuella (assembly GCA_958496325.1). Classification (NCBI taxonomy): domain Eukaryota; kingdom Metazoa; phylum Arthropoda; class Insecta; order Lepidoptera; family Crambidae; genus Nomophila; species Nomophila noctuella. The sequence continues at coordinate 16,149,379 of OY292487.1, read as the reverse complement.
AAAACTAATATATTTAAAAACAGATTACACAAATATTTAACTGGAAGTAGTTAACGCACGAGGTGGTAATAGTAGGATACAGGCTATCACCAGTATCGTCACTGCCTGCCTGACGATAAATAAATAAATATTCCCAAGTACCCTTTTTTTTTTTTTTTTTTTTCATGTCGGGAAATGCTTTGACGCATACCCTCTGCCGTGGGGCGGCATGAGGGTTATGTGGGACTCCTGGAAGGTCCAGACTACCCACTAAAACCCGACAGGTCCCTCTGGTCGCGATTTAGTGGGGATGTGCCTGGGACCCGGGTAGGGCTATGCCCACACACACCCCCTCGCGATGGCGTCGCTGGCCACGCTTGAAAGCCTTGCGGCCCTCTCGAAAGGCGCGCGGGGATTCCGCGCGCACCTCCCGAACCCTTAGTGGGAACCGGATGCCCCTACATCCGATCCCCGGGGTTTTGCCGGAGGGGGAGCAGGGACGGAAGTGTCCATCTCCTCAACCTCCCCCTCAAGCCACCGCTTGAAAGCGGCGGCGGGCAGCGACTTTGGCTGGGGACAATTCTTCGTCCCCAGCACGTGCTCGGCCGGCTTGTCCGCTGCCTCACAAAGCAGGCAGCGGGGTTTGGTGGCCGTGCAACATCTGGCTTTGTGGCCTGTTTGGCCACATCGGAAGCACACATTTGTGCGGTCAAGGGGAGCGCGGCACTTCTCAGCCACGTGACCCTCTCCCAGGCAGCGGTAGCACCGTCGTGCCCTCGGTGCGAGTAGCGTCACTCGCACCGAGGACCACCCGATGAGCAGCCGGCTCAAACCGGCCAGCTGCTTGGCGGCACCCACTGGTACCGCTGCCACGACGCTGCGCTGGCGGCCTGCGTTCCCAAGTACCCTCACTCAAGTACAGAATATGGCATGCCTTTCCCTCATGATAGTCCACTGTGTAATTTTTCTCATTTACAAATTGTAAATGAGAAAAATGAGCAAAATGAGCCGAAGGAATGTAAAGCTTAAATTAAGCTTTAGTTTCTCACTCATAACAACTAACATCGAGTTGTTATTTGATGAGTGTATGTTGTTACTTTTTTATTTCGTCCTGGCATTAATCACGGTAACAAAGTGCCATAAATTAGTTAGTATTCAAAGTATACTCACAGTGGCTTTAGTGACTAAGAAAACAGCGTCCGCCGACACCACACTGACGTCTGGGTCCATTTTCATAATATTCTTTATCCTCCCCATGGGTAACCTCGTCGACCTTATAACCTCACTTTTGTTCGTCGATACGGAGGGTTTCTTCTCAATGACCTGGGACTGGTCTTCCGAAGCCAAGATCTCAGAATCTTGAGCGGTATATAAGGTTTCAGCACTATCGACGTTTTCGGAATTCGGTGGTTCACTTTCCAAATATTGGTCATTTTCTTCTATTATATCTGAGATATCACGGTCGGTGTAAATGTCGGTGTAATTCTCCTCTTCAGTCATGGTAGAGATCGATTTATGACTTGATAGTGAAATTCAATGCATAAAAGAAAAAAAGGTGAAGATAAATAAATCGGCGCGCAAATAAACAAAACACAAGTCGGCCGTCTGTCAAGGTGACATTTGTTGGACATTTGATTTATCAGATGTCTTTGCATTATTGTGGCTCTGGCACCAAAGACCGACACGCTTGCTACGTTCACAGTTAGTTTACCTCTGACAGCTCACTTTATTTCTATTAATAATGCGTTAATTTTAATATGATGAAAGTTGTGCTGTAATAAAGTGTTTAAAAAAATTAAGAGCTTTGCTATTAGTTATTGATCTGAAGTTTCACGAGATTTTAGGAACGCAAATCTTTAAAATCAATTTTATACTACGTCAGCGTTAAAATCACTGAACGCGGAGTATCAGGATTTTATTTTTTTATCGTGTCGATGCAAGGATAATGTTAGTACATCCTATCAATTAAATGAGATTCAGCCAAGAATTTTCCTAAATTGGTAAACATAAAATAGAGACGTTCCGTGGCTGACATGTAATTTTATATTTTTGTAAGTTGAGCCGAAGGAATAAGAAATAAAACAATTAATGAATAAGTTGTAATAAAATATAATTATCAGTTCGTGTTGAGTATCAAAACAACATTAACATAATCGATAGTATATACAGACATTAAAACATCGCAACTATACAATAACATCACTTTATAGAAATCACTACTGCTATACAGTCACTGCGCAAACGCACCATGTAAAAATATATTTTATTATGAAGCTGGAAATTCAGATACGAGCAAATATTTATTATTTATAACTATACATACGTAACATATATGCATCAGGTTATAATTTAAATATTGCTTTGCGATTTAATCCCCTGCATAAAAGATTTGAATTCAATATGTTTATATCACCATTAAATTTAAAAAATATTGTTTGACAAAAATAGCTAATAAATTAAAATTTTATAACTTGCATGTTGCATTTATGTATGGGAATTCAAATATTAGTAATAGGATATGATTCATATAACTTTTTAGTTTAGAATTTATCATTCTGAATGGGTACTAGGTATTTTCTACCTATTATGATAAAAAAATACTGTTCAACAGTCCGGGTAGGTAAATAGTTAATTTACATGCGTTTTTGTTATAAAGGATGTCAAATTCATACATTTTAAAATAATTTGCTTTATCTGTCTACATCATATTTAGACTTATGATTTTTAGGGTTCCGTAGCCAAAATGGCAAAAAAACGGAACCCTTATAGATTCGTCATGTCTGTCTGTCTGTCTGTCTGTCTGTCCGCCAGTCTGTCACAGCCACTTTTTTCCGAAACTATAAGTACTATACTATTGAAACTTGGTGAGTAGATGTATTCTGTGAACCGCAACAAGGTTTTCACACGAAATAGAAAAAAAAATAAAAAAATGGGGGGTCCCCATAGTTAGAACTGAAACTGAAAATATTTTTTTTCATTGAACATATACGTGTGGGGTATCTATGGATAGGTCTTTAAAAATTATATTGAGGTTTCTAAGCTCATTTTTTTCTTAAGTGAATACTTTGCGTGACAGACTCTTCCAAAGTGGAAAAAAGTGTGTCCCCCCCCCTCTAACTTCTAAAGTAAGAGGATGATAAATCTGAAATAAATATATAATGTACATTACCATAAAAACTACCAACGAAAATTAGTTCGAACGAAATCTATTCAGTAGTTTTTTTAATACGTCAAAAATAGAATTTGTACGGAACCCTCAGTGCGGGAGTCCGATTCGCACTTGGCCAATTTTATTTTTAATTGCATGCAATTTATTTCGTTCTTATTCAATTGAAAAAATAATACATTAGATAACAATGGATCTATATTTTATGGTTGGAAAACATTTGTCTTTCTACGTAGTTATTATTATGTATGGAAATATATTTCAATTAAGTAATATTTGGTTTAATCATGAGTCTAGCAAAGACAATACAATATAAACATTGCATCGTCGTAATATGCATATTATACGGGCCCTCTTGCAGAATTGCGTGTCGAAAAATATAATTATGTAGGTATGTACAAAAAAAGATGAATTAATGTGTATGTTTTTTCTAGAACGTTATGTTTTTCATTTAAATTCTTCACACAACATTACATTATATTTTTTAGGATTGTGACGTACTTAGACATTATGCATTACGTAGATTAGGTAAGTATCATCAATCACTCGCTAACTGTGACATATTAAACTCTCAGATTTGGATTCCTAACCATATTTAAAGATAGACATCTTCATAACAGTAGACACTGTTCCTAAGTTACAGTTTATTTAACGACCTAACAATAATTTTAAAATAGCAATTGAATAGTTTCGGCAAAATCCGACGAATTAGTATAAATCGATTCGATGAATACCAACATTCAAAGTCAGCAACGTCACTTTCACAAATTAAGGCACTTCACTATCAAAATTTACAAATTATAACGTATTTACCAACCATCATGGAGTTGGAATAATATTTCGTAGCTTTATATGGAAGCCTCTTCCAAAAAACGTACCCTCGGTACAACAAAGTCACATTATAAGTTCATTTTAACTTAATTCAAGTCCACTAATAAGCAGTAAGACCTTTTAGAAAGCAAAAGCTTTTATCTGTTTTGCCTTTGTTGGTCTGAATACGCTCAAAACTGAGTAACACCCTGGGAGATAGCCTTGACAATTTCCCTCTACCCATCTTCAAGCTTCCAAGCACTTGATTAACACATTTAATTTTAAACTACGCAGTCCATCGTTTAGTTTATACACAACAGTTTCTTCCAGAAGGGTCTCTTGGGTTGCACGACGGGCAGGCCGGCCAAGATGGCGGCATCGAAGGCGTCCTTCAGCTGTCTCCGGGTCTTGGAGGAGGTCTCGACGTAGACGGCGCCGATCTTGGCCGCCATGGCGCGCGCCTCCGCCTCGGTCACGGGGTGCTCCCCGCGGGCCTGCAACGAACAATTTGGAATCAGTCGGTGTCGATTTACAATACAAAGAAGTGTGAACTGGACGCGAATTTCGAATCAATATTTTCAGGGGTCAGGAGATAGGCATATCTACTAATACCTATATATATACCTATTATAAATGTGAAAGTTTGTTTGTTCGAATGTTTGTCCGTCACTGAAACTACTGGAATGTTGATAAAATTTGCTATAAAGGCAGGATATGGGCTGACTAATCTTAAGTGATAGGATACTTTTTATCCCGATTAAATAAATATAAAATTTCTTTTGAACCGTATAAAACGGAAATGCCAGTTAATCTCGCGCATTTAAAAAAAAAAGAAGTACCTACAAGGTAACAAGGTATGAATCATATTTATAACCACAATATTGTCAACAATTTGTGCAAATGCGGCGTTTCTTTGAAATTACGGGCACATACTTGTCTTTATCTATTGACGAGTCATCGGCTTCACAGCTGAATACTCGGAGGTTGCGTCATTTTTTTTTTTTTTTTTTTTTTTTTTTTTCTATGTGTCATCTGCGATCAGTGCTTGGCACTTTAAGCAAATTTGCTGAGCGAGTAATGGCGGTTTCGGGTGCGTTCTCCAGTGAGAACGTCTCCCCATCATATTATAGGATATCTTTTCGTTTGAGACGTTTTTCATAGCTACGTGCAGTGAGCTGTGTTGCCAGTGCATTGGGGTGCTTCTTCAGCTTTTCCCTGTATTTCGCACAAACATTTTGTATTTCCTCCTTTACTGTGGGCATCTTCAGATTTTCATGTATCTCCTGATTAGTCACATACCACGGCACACCGCTGATGGTTCGAAGTATTATGTTTTGCATTCTCTGCAAGCATGTGATGTTTGAGTTGCAGGCACTACCCCAAAGTTGACATCCATACATCCATACCGGTTTTAGGACAACCTTGTAGATGAGTAACTTGTTGTCTATCGATAGTTTGCTGTTGCGACCCAAGAGCCACAGAAAGCGTTTGTACCGGATGTTCAGTTCATCTCTCTTTTTTTTAATATGCTGATTCCATGTCAGGCGCCGATCAAGATGCAGGCCAAGATAACGTGCACTATCTTGATGTGGTAGAGTAGTTTCTTCCAATTGGACTGGTGGGCAGTTACCCTTTCGAAGAGCAAAAGTCACTTGGACGGATTTTGATGAACTCGGCTTGATTCGCCATCTTTGTAGCCATTCGCTTGTTTTATTTAGTGCTGTCTGTAGCAATTTTGACGCCATGCCTGGATCCTTGTCACTAGCGAGTATGGCGGTGTCATCGGCAAACGTTGCTATAGTTGTGTTACACACTTCTGGTAAGTCAGCTGTGAATATGGTATATAAGACAGGGCCCAAAACTGAACCCTGTGGAACGCCGGCGTGTGTCTCGAAAAATGCAGATGTTGCATCACCTTCCTTAACCTGGAATAGCCGTCCAGTCAGATATGAGACAAGTATTTGATGGTAGCTGTGTGGTAAGCTACTTTTAATTTTGCAGAGGAGACCTTCATGCCATACTCTATCAAAGGCTTGTTGAATGTCCAAGAATACAGCAGAACAATACTCTTTTTCTTCCAGACTCTTTCTGACTCTTTCATATACTCTGTGGACCTGTTCGACAGTAGAGTGTTGTTGTCTAAACCCAAACTGGTGTGATGGTATGACTCTATTGTCTTCGAGAATGGGGAGAATTCTTTGAAGTAACAATTTTTCAAAGATTTTGGATAAAATTGGCAGTAGGCTTATGGGTCTGTATGAGCTGACTTCGTGAGGTGGTTTGCCATCCTTGTGTATCATGATTATCTGAGATACTTTCCATAATCTAGGAAAATATTGTACTCTCAGAATACCATTATAAAGCATTGTTAAATAAACAAATGCTTTCCTAGGAAGTTGTTTTATGATGTCTTTGGTGATCAGATCAAAACCGGGCGCTTTTTTATCCTTAAGTTTGGTTACCACCCTCCAAACTTCTCGGGCAGTTACAGGTTTTGGCGGTAAGGACATTTGATAATCTTGATTAAGAATCAAGATTACTTTTTCTTCAGATCCCTTATCAATCGATTCATTTGGAGTAAATACTTTCGATAGATGTTCTGCAAATGCATTTACTTTCTCTTGGGGAGTTCTGGCCCAGAAGGAATTACATTTTATCGGGGGCTTTGCATTCTGAGGTCTATTGTAATGTTTTGTGAACCTCCACAAGGAGTAATTAGTTGCTTCCGTAGCTGATAGTGATTCTAGTTGTATTTGGAATGTGTTTTCGTGCCATTCTTTTAACTTGCACTTAAGAACTTCTGCAGCTTTGTTTAAATTTGTTTTGTCGTTTACCAGTCTACTTTGATGCCAGATTCTTCTTAGTCGCCGCTTTTCTAGTACAGCTGATTTTATTTCTAGTGGATAATTGGTAACCTTAGACTTTGTTTCTATTTCAGGAGTACTGATCCAGCACGCTTCCTGTATGAGTGTTGTGATGTATTTGGTTGAGTCTTCCACATCATCTGGGGTTTTAAGAGCTACTTTTAGTTGAATGTTTATGTCAATAAACTCTCTGAAATAGTTCCAGTCCGTTTGTTTATTATACAGGGTTACTGGAGTTGTAGTCTCTATAATATTTGTGCTTATGGTTAACAGTACTGGCGTATGATCAGATGAGCTATCGTAACAGGATTCTGGTTTCAAGTACATTTTAGCTATTCCCTTCACTATGAAAAAGTCGAGGATGTCTGGTATTTTATTTATGTCACTCGGCCAATATGTTGGTTCACAAGAAGAGATAACTTCGAGATTATTATTGTCAATACTAAGTTTTACCTGTCGACCTCTGGTCGTCGTAAGTCTTGAGCCCCAATACATATGTTTGGCATTCCAGTCACCGCCAGCAACATACCGATTGCCCAAAGTTTGTAGGTAGTGAGAAAACATTGCCTCTGAGATTTTATGCTTGGGCGGACAATACACAGCACTAACAGTGAGGTTTCCAGATTTGTCCTCAACAGCCAACGACGTTGCTTGTATGTGATCGGATTTGTATTCTGGCAACTGAAAGTGCTTGATGGTTTTCTTTATCACCACAGCAGTGCCAGCATGGCCTGTACCATCAGGATGGTGAGTTATATAGCATTTATATTTTTCAAATTGAATACTAGATCTTATGGTACAGTGAGCTTCAGATATTAATAAGATGTCCAATTTCTGTGTTGTCATCAGAAGTTCCACCTCGTTTTTATTCGGGGCAAGACCGTTAACGTTCCAAGTAGCTAGGTTGCGTCATGGAAAAGATAAATAATCGCAGAAAATCGGAAAAGGAACCGCCATAATAATGACCAAAAACTAATATGGTTTTTCCTTCTATAGTCAACAGTCTTTTTCTTTTTTCTTGGGTCACAACAGAAATCGAGTATTTTGGTAGGTAGAAGGCGATCCCGTCTAAAACTAAGGAATTCCTATGACTAATTTTTTCGTCGGGGAACGCATGCTAGTCCTGCAATCTTATATATGGCCCGTGACTCAAATCTAATCGACTCACCTTCCACTACAGTCCCTTGGTATTCCACGCCCCGCCATCTATCTAGAGGGAAGGACTGACGCTCTTGCTTTTGGTGAAAGGGTACCTTCTTCCATGACTAAGTGAGACCCGACTATTCCGGGACAGGGTTCTCAAAGAACGTCTATATGTCGGTAGATAAGCAGATTTACTGTAGGTATACTCTCGTAATTATCTGAGTAAATGATTTGAGCACACTTTCCGTTGAGCACGCTCTCCTATGCTTATCTTAAAAACTCGTAATAACTCTGCAGATACTAAATATTGACTCGTGGATAGAGAGATCATTAACTGAAATTACGCAGTAAGTGCCAATTGTCTAGGAAGTGTGCGGAAACAGAAATCCACGGGGGCGAAGTCGCGTTCGGCCGCTAGTTAAGGTACATATATCCTTTACTAGCTCACACAAATACTTCGTGTGCGGGATGGAGATATAATTCGGGACGATAGCGACATTTCGCTCTTGCGAAATGGCATCTTGGCTAGCCCAATTGAACTCTTTCGCTTCGTGTAGAACTCTGTAGGAGATGTATCAGCCGCAGCCCGTTTTCTGGAGCTATGAAAAGGAGCACCTAGCAAGTGGCCACTCACTCGTAAGTGCCAGGGCACAAATACTTCATGTGCGGGATGGAGACATAAATCGCGATGATAGCGACATTTCGCTGTCGCGAAATGGCATATTGACTAGCCCACCTGAACTCTTTCGCTTCTTTTAGCCTTAGGTTAGAGATGTAGCAGCCGCAGCCCGTTTCCTGGACCTACGAAAAGTATCACCTAGCAATTGGGCACTCACTCGCAAGTTCCGCAGCACGTTCGGGTCGGCGGCGAGGTCGCTCTGCGTGCCGACCAGCACGAAATGGCGTCTTGGCTAGCCCACTTGAACTCTATCGCTTCTTTTAGCCCTAGGCGGGAGATGTAGCAGCCGCAGCACGGTGTCTGGAGCTATGCAAGGGCACGAAGATCTAGTAAGTGTTGCAGACTCACTCGCAAGTTCCGCAGCACTGTCGGGTCGGCGGCGAGGTCGCTCTGCGTGCCGACCAGCACGAAATGACGTCTTGGCTAGCCCACTTGAACTCTATCGCTTCTTATAGCCCTAGGCGGGAGATGTAGCAGCCGCAGCACGGTGTCTGGAGCTATGCAAGGGCACAAGAATCTAGTAAGTGTTGCTCACTCACTCGCAAGTTCCGCAGCACGGTCGGGTCGGCGGCGAGGTCGCTCTGCGTGCCGACCAGCACGAGCGGCGCGCGGGCGGCGGCGGCGGCGCGCGCCCAGCGGGGCACGGCCCGGAACGACCCGGGGCGCACCACGCTGAAGCACAGCATCATCACGTCGGTGCCGGGGTAGCACAGCGCGCGCAGCTCTGACATGTTGTCCTGGAATTGTAGAAGTTCTTTATTAGACTCGTACGAATAAAACATTAAGAACGCGCGATAATGAAGAAGAGAAGGTTAGATTAGGTAAGATACGTAATTTGGACTGGGCATTCGCCAGGCGCCTCCCAGCCTCGAAAAAACCGCAGGGTATAAGTAGGTAGTGGGACGTTATCCAGAGCCTTACACCCAGCTGCAGGTCTACTCATAGCTAGCCTGCATCTATGGCACGTAAATGTGTTTCCCTTGCAGTAAAAAAGGTACGATACCCGTATGTTACAAATAGGGAGTTTCACATGAACAATTACAAAATGTACCGACAACTCAACATCAACAATGAAACTGTTCCGAACAACACACTTTAAGAATCTAGTCAAGTCAATCAAGTGTTTGGCTTTATTTATCATTAAAGTGTTAATTTAAAGCTTTCCCCATTAAATGATCTACCATTCAAACCTTTTCTCTCAGCAGAAACGTGTTACTAATATTAGATGCCTTTGACTAATATTCACATGATCATTTGATCACACTTTTTGTGTACAGAGAGAATCTGCACGTTTTTTCTAAGCCCCATTACGCATGTAACGCAAAACAAGTGAAAGTATTATCTTATCTCTGACGCAAGAACTCTGAGAGGAGCTTATGTCGCCTCAACGAGCTCGTATCTTAAGCCCATCACGCTGGTGATTAAAGTTGAGTGAAATATAACTTAACACACAAGAAAACATAGAATCTAACCATTTTACAAGGCATAGAAGTAAAGTATCTAATTGTAATTGACATAATTCTTTCGTCTCGTGGATCAGGCGCCGAGCAGCGTCAAACATTAGATTCTTTGGCATTGCAATACAATTTGCCACGGCTAAGATATATAATTATGTTTCTTTCAACAATCGTCGTCCAGACATATTATTCTTTCCAAATTAAGCTAAATGCGTTTGCAATAACAGTTGCGGCAAGACTTTAATGAGTTAGAATACCGACATGTAATGTCAGACGCGTATTTCGCGACTGACCACGCGTTAGCTAACGCAGCCTAAATTATGACCATATTATTACTCTGTAGCCACTCTGTGGTCCGGTAGACATCGCGGCGACTGATCTTACGCAACATTCGCCCGAGACGAGATTCCTTAGTATTTTTCACGTATAAGTAGTGACAGGTGTTCTTGTCAGTCTTGTCGGTAGAAATTGAACTTTATTCTGGAGCATTAGGTTCGCGATCATATTTCTCTGACCCACAAGGTGGTCGAATTCATTCTGTGTGAAAAATATTATACGTTTAATTGAATAGCATAATACGTGGTCAACAGTTTTAACATTGCGATTGGCAAAGCGGATTCAGGAAAATTTGGTTTCTTGTGCAAAACAAACACCCTTAACATCTCAGCTAACTTATGAGCTGCAAACTTTGAAATGAAATAATTATTAAACATATTGTGTCTATACCGAAACAACCGTCACATCTTGTTGCTGTTACTTATGACTTTGTAAAAGAATTTGCAAGCCCCTTCACTTCGTTTTGGTTATGCCGACCAATACCATATTTTAATGTGGCAGAAGTTACGCGCACAGCTTATAAATCAAAAATAATAAATGAATGCAGTTCAACAAGTTAGGTACCGACACAACAATCGTGTAACATCAATATGTGTCAATTCTTTCGTCTCTTAGTCAGCGACACGCCGGCTAGCCAGTTCCAATAAATCCGTCGAAAATTGCGCAAGAGTTTGACGAAAATATCATCCAAAACAATCGAGCATTTAGAGAGCGGGTGTTAAAAGAGTGCGACCGCGGCATGGGTGAAAGCGGGACCGCACCACAGCAACCAGCCGCGGCAACCAACAATTGAAGCACCATTTCTGGTTGCCTAATGTATCAGCGGTTGCGCAACCAATATCTCCCTTCGCTTTGATCGAGCCATATTCAGAATGCGATTGCGGCCGTTTTTTGTTAGCGAATGCTGTTTCTGCTCACTGTCATTTTGATTTGTTGGTGCATCGTGAAGTCGAGCTGCAATGTTCAATTGCAGGATGGACGTTTTTATAGCTTTTCCGAACAGTAACACATTCGAGACAAGTAAAAATAGATAACCTTATTACCGTTTCTTCATTCGTATGCAGTATTTAATGACGGTCATATTATTAATAAGGAAATTAATTTTATCAATAAATGTTTCATTTATAAACAAATTAAAAATCATGTGAACTCAGGCGCGGTTTGAACCCAGCACCTCTTGCAATCCGGGCAATCGCTCTAACCAAATAAGCGATGGAGACGAATAAATCCTTGTTACTTGCTTAAAGACCTTAAAGTTTAATGCTTTAATTGAAAATTTATTAATAAAGGTAAAAACATAGTATAAATATACAAAAACTTAATTTCATGTTGAGATAATTTTGCATTTTCGAGAAATCAAGAAAGACGTTTGGGGCGAGAAATCCCGCTGTTAAGTAAGTAAAGAAACTTTAATCATCGCATGACGATACCTTATTAAAGAAAATGGTTGCTTTTGTGTGGTCAAAATTAAAATAACATAAAGGCTTAAGTATGGTCAATTGATGTGGTCAGAGTATTTAAATATAAACACGATTGACCACAGTAGGTAATCATGTCATTACATTAATAATAGCTTTAAATGGGTTTTTACTTTTGTTCACTCATCCCAATTGCGGATTAAGAGACCATGCAAAAAATATCTCTTTTCTTAATAGCACTGAATTATAGGCTGCTTTCAGGTCAATTCTGCCATAGATTTAAATACAATGAATTCTGCCAAAAACCCTTCATGCTCCAGATAAACGATAGCTTTGGCTTTGGTCTCCCACAGTAAGAAGAAAAAGAAAACATTTTAGACTGTCTGAAAAAAAAAACATTCAAACAAAAGAGACTACATAGATATCAAAAATGTTAGATAATTCAAACCTTTCTATTTCTCATGCCATAGTTAAGTATTAATAAAGATCCGCATGTTCTTACAGTCATGGGAAAATTTCTCTTACGATGTATGCTAATAGGGCAGAATATAACGACAACTATGTAGTTATTAATAAATTTTCACTTTCATAAAGCATGTTGACAACAGAAATGTGTACTCTTAGTTGTGGATCTAGCATGTATGAATTATGAAATTATACATCGTAACTACAGAACAGATAAATTTTCTGTTCTTCGATCGTAACTTTGTTTATGCGTCCTGTTATTATCTGCAGAAATGCTTGTTTATACAGATAATAGTTTTTATTGCAATTGAAAGTAAAAGTGATGTTTCTATAGGAAACAATGATTTTTATACCTATTTGTAGTCGGCGTGTTTTGGCTAGTCATTGAAATGGATAAACAGTATTCCAATTTTGATCAAAAATAATTCATTTATGGGAGTTTACTTTAAAATGATTTCAATCCAACGTACAATTAAACAACTGGTTTTATGGGCGTTTTGAAGTTTGACTTTACTTTAAACATCGACATTAAACTGATTAAAAACAAAGGCCCTTAGCACTCCGATATATCACTATAAACTGTTAGATAAACAGCGTGACAGATTTATTAAGTCGTTATAATTATCTCGCGTCCGCTCTACATTTGCCTGGCGGAGACCTTGCGTGGGATGAAACAAGGAATCGACGACAGATACTACATCTTCACTAAAGATGCTGATGGAAATTCAAGAAACAGGTGATTTAGAGATTTGTTTGTAATAATTTTCATTGACTATGCTGGGAATTAGAGAAGGGGTGATTTAGACTTTTGTTTTATTTATGGTACATCAGTGTGAAAAAGGGCACGCAGAAAATCTGATGGTACTTAAGGTACTGCTACTGTGGCCTATCGAGGAATATTTTCTATGGAAGCTCTTTCTTCTTGTCATGCATTTGTCTGCTCCACATCATGTCAACCCTTACTACCATATCCAGTCGATTAGAAAACTCTTCCCACTACAGAATATCAATATCACGAACATCGGATTGTTTGGCCCAAAAGATTTTAACAACCACTCTTCCATTGAAGTAATCAAAACAAACACTGTCCTTTCACAACATACCTAAAACGAACTTACCTATATTACTGTCTACGAACAGCGAACACACACTGTTGTACAATCGTACACGTACCGTTGTTCGTGTAACGTGTTGTTACACATTTCCATTATCTTAAGCTAGACAAATGATTAGGGTCTGCTTGAGAATGGTTGGATTGGGCAAGGATACTAACGAGGGTGACTACTTGCGTTTATCGGACCGCATTGCGGGTTGACGGACAGCCGCGGCCGATAGCTAAATGTGTTAACACCTCTTTCGACATGTTACGTGGGTAACTATTAGCAAGAGGCTGCTGTTAGATAAGTAAGGGTTTGTTTGCATATTAGGATAAGTTTAACATTCAATTTTCGAGGTACTTTATTATGATCCAGGCCGGTTTCTGTTACAGTCTAAACTCAGGACACTGTTGCAAAAATCAGCGCGGAAGCAGCAGTGCAAAATATCACACAAAACTCGAGGCTATATGCGCTCTATAAAGCATAGGTACTCCTCGCCTCCCGAGTTATTGAACTATTCCTGAAGAGAAAGAAACATCGATATCTTTTTTTACATGCAAGCCTTGCTTACAGGCCTTTGCCCTGCAGTGGGACACTATAGGCTCCTAATAATAATAAGCCTTGCTTACTACACGCCGTAGACACAATCCAAATTGTAATTCGTACTCGAGCCCGTGATTACTTTTTATATATTTTTTTTCGTGAATAAATAAATAAATAAATTATTATCCCTAGAGTCCTGAAACGTGACAGCACTGTTTAGGTAACCTCTAGCTAAAACGCTTGTCAAGCCATCGAGTGTACCAAGCACAAAGAAGTTATAACACGTGTCGCAGTGAAACAGATGAAGACCCGTGCGAAATAAACAAGGATTGCTACGAACTGTGAATGAGCCAAGTCTATTCAAAGAGCGATTGTTGAACTGTTGACAGTGGACCCCACACAATGGCCGGTCAGGTAGAAAACTCTGTGGGAACCCGGTGGCTATTGTTATAAATCGAATTCAGAGATTTGAATCGATGAGTAAGTGCAATGTCGATTCAATTCAGAATGTTTTTTGAGTGAGATTCACTTTTTCTGTGATATTTTTTAAAGATTTACGGATTTTTTCGGAGTTGTTAGTAAACGTATTTGGGATTTCTTCTCGTAGTACGAAGTTTTACTTTTACAGAAATATCCGTGGGAATACTGTTTATTAATATCTAGTCTTCTGTGCTAGACAACTCAACCATCTATAACGCTGAATGAATAAGGAATCTAATTATTGCTCTCCCTATAATCCTGCATACTAATCGTATTTAAACAGCAAAGATTTCTTTCATTCCGTACCAATTCAGATCTAACAGAACGAAAGTCAGGAACAATCTAAATGTTCAGTTTCCTCAAGGTGTTTTCCCTCACCACCGAGTTAATGGCACTAATTTCCACATAGATTTTCAAAAATCCAGAGGTATGGGCCTGGATTTGAACCACGGACCATTCCAGCCAAATCTCTGCTAGTAAAGGACGAGCATCAGTTTAGTGATAGGTAAATGTACGAATATGTAAATTACTAATATTTCTTACCTGCCCCGCAGTATCACAGATTTCCACGCAGACGGGCCGGTTGTCCACGTCAACGGCAACTGAAACAAAAGAAATCAAACATTTTACTTATACACTTTACTTATATTTTACTGGTTGAACGCCAACCAGCGTTATACCCAACAAATGTATGGTATCTAAACACTATTTTCAAGAAGATTTCGAAAATATCATGGCTCTACATCACCAATTTGCCAGCACGGAAGCCAAAACCTACATATTTTACGCACGAGTATTATTGTCAAAAGGCCTTGCTGATTTCGATGAAGAAGACATTTTTTGTCTTGCAATGAGACATTAATAGGATAAATCAACACAGATTATTTTAACAACTTGCTTGTCTGTCAACTAAAGTTGTATTTTATAAAAAGCCCACTGAAGCATGACAAAGTACATACATCTAATATTCATTATAAGCCGTCGAAACAGGACACCGCGCATCACATGTCATCTTTTGTAGCGATTTGTTCTTGCAGAGCGACGACAACTCGACGAAGACTTGGCAAAAACAGGTATTACCATGGTATAACTGTCACCGCGCTGTCACGGCGACAGATGATACTCTATGCTTGGTTTATTCAATGTTTTACGAGGGAATGGTACGTTTTACCGTTAGTACTTACAAGTCATGCGAAGAATAGAAATCGATCGTAGGTACGTCTATTTTTTTCGAAAGTGGGAGATATCTATGTAGTTCGAATAAGGAATATTTTTTGACGAATTCTTATAAATACTAAGAGTAACGCCTTGATAGTCCAGTGGTTTAAGTATCGGGTGGGTAGGTCCAGCGTTCGGTTCCTGGGTCGGGCAAATTTGTGTAGATTTATCTGACCACAGCCTGGATTTGTGATCCCGCAATTGGCAAAGGTGGTTATTAAGCCAAAACCGTTTTTTATAACGAAGGCATGGAAGGCAAATGGCACATTAATAGGCTGATACTTTACTTTAATTTTACTAAGAGTACCTATCTTGCCTTTGTAAAGCCCTCGCACATCACCTGCTCTACAGTCACACAAGGCGAAAAGTTAAGCGACTAGAGAGTCCAATATCCATACATCACTATATCGATCTATCTAATAGCCGTAATACCTGCAAAAACTCGTATCACTATCAATGCTAGTGTTGCGGCGACCGCTGTGGTAATTGGCGGACCATTAAAATGGCCGCTTTTTTCCGCGGTTTAGTGTCCGACGCTTGGCCCGTTTCCGCTGGGACTGTGACGGACTCTCTGACTAACAGAACAGGGTAGGGTTGACACATATTTATTTTCTTCATTTTAACAAATGAAAATCTACAATTCTACACTAATATTATAAAGAGGAAAGATTTGTACGTTTGTAACGTTGTGGAATAAACTAAAAAACTAATGGACCGATTTCAAAAATACTTTAACCATTAGAAAAATCCACCTAGAGTAACATAGGCTATATTTTATCCCGGTACGGGAAGTAGTTCCCTTGGGACGCGGGTGAAACCGCGTGACGGACCGATAGTTAATAAGTAAATGCGATGGACTATCACACCAATTGCCTAGCCCCAACCCAAGCTCAAAGCTTGAACTATAGATGCTAAGAAACGGATACATAAATAGATCGGATAACAAACAAGAGACATGATGTAGTAGATAAGTAAGTAGTCTCCTCCTCTCCTCTTTCGGTAGTGTTACCTAAAATTGTAGTATTCATTACAATAAAGTCCATGATTCGTTAAAATAAGCTTCATATTCGCAACACAGCCGCAAGGCTTTACAAAAGATTATGCTAATGCAATCAAAACTACCAGCTGTATTGGACACTACAAATTGCATGTACAAATAAATTAATTTCGGTATTTGATGTTGATTATGATTAGACGGATAAGTTAGGTACCAGGTCACTACGATCGCAAGGTCTCTTTGAGGCCGTGCGTCTTCCGGCCGAATAATCTGTGGTCAACAACTTCTTACATAACAAACCTCATTAGAACACAAGGCTTGGTCGAACGAAAGAAGTAATGTTATAACACTAATGAAATTAAACAGTGATGTCATATTTTGATAGTAAGTAGAGTCATAATATGATCTCAACTTCCTATCAATCCATAGGGAAGGCTCATGTCCAAATAATGATGACGTCACAAGCGTGAAAAAAGAGACATCTTTATACCAACATAAAAATCATTAATTGTTTTCCTTTTAGAAGTCTGTAAAAATAGTAACGGAACAATTAACCGCTCGTTTTATTATGCATTTACCGCTAATGAAGCTGTAGAACTAAGCTTATCATGTTTATGATCTAATTAGCCATCTGTGCCAATTTCCGCACATTACGTCCTCGAAGTATTTCTGCAAAGAATACGTTTCAGCAATAACTGATGTTTTATTTCAATGCACTTCCTCTTTACTACTAACTAAGGAACAACGATGCTCAATCATAAATGACTTAAAGTGTTATAGTTTTGTAGGTCCTTGCTAGTATCTACATTTGATAAAGTCGTAAATATTTTTTGTAACGTCAATTCATATTTTTCTTTCTGTTTTATGTAAATACTTTTTTGATTAATTTAATGATTCCAATTTAAAACTTTACAAGTGTAAACTACACTTCTCTTTCATAAAAAAATCGTTATCAATCATAGTATTACAAATTCATAAATCTGATTATTTTTATAAAATGTATATATATAAGATATATATTATAGATAAGTGGTGACCATTCTTCCGATATTTTAAATCTTTCTTGTCAGATTAGAAGCTTCGGGAGTGTCCTATCACTTTCACTGATAATCTTAATCGCTTTATTACAACAATACGTTACATTTGCATACAAAGATTGACCCAGACAGATGTTATCTACAATCAAGTAATGCCTGTGACCTTACTCACATGAATTTGGAATACCAATGGTTGGGTAACTCATTGTTATTTGTCAGTAAGAGATTCTTCAAAAAAATTTATTAGTCTATCCCTTTAAAATCTATTTCAAACAATAAACAAGCATATTCTTATGATGGCCTTGTGCGAAAAATTACCAAGAATTTTATTTTATTACTATTTTTTTATTATTTTCTACCTCAAGTTACTTGTTAATAAGACAATTTCTACTGCTACTGCTACTGCTCGAGAAAAGCAAATGTTGGTTTACACTAAGTAGGTAAGTAATAATTTTGTATATTTTATCAACTCTTTCGACGTTTAGATAGAATCACGAGGTGAATAGTATAAAGTTGACGACATGGTGACAGCCCTTCCCACGGTGGTCGAACCGCACATCCTGGGTTTTGTTGCAAACCTGTTAGCTCGTGGTCGCGACGATATGCCACAACTTGATGTTTCCTACGTATTCATTGCATCATTCGCGTAATTCACACACTTTTTACAATATCCAGTACTTCAAGAGGAGAGAAGCTCATGACGGCATGCGTGAGGTCGGCGGTTCAAATCCGGTCAGGCACGCTTCTCTGGATTAACAAAAATCTATGTGCGTAATTTAATACCAGCTACCTATACGGTGAAGGAAAACATCGTGAGAAAACCTAGACACTGCGAGTGAGTGTGCGAAATAGAGAAGGCAAACCACTTCATTACAATTGCCAAGGGAGTCGTTGTGTGTTTCATTACATACAATGATCACGACCCTCAGTAATGAAGAATACGACTCAAGGAGGAGGATGAGGAGGAGAGGAGAGAAACACTTTTGGCAAATTCCAATCCTGTTAGTGGGACATACACATAAGGTAGGGCCTCTGCGAAAAGTGAAAGATGCACTACTGGGCTATTTATAGCTGTAGTATGATTGTGCTCAAGGACTATCATGGAACGTTAGATAAACACGTCGTGCTAACTTGGTGAGTAGCACATTTTGTTAGACGTAAAATTTAATTCAGTTATTTATCTTCGCTTGTGCCATTTGATAGACCTTGACAGATTAACACAGATATTGCAGTCAGTGCTAAAGTCAAGTGTAAAAAGTATAATTTTTTTGTCATAGAAATCCGTTAAACCGCCAGTCTACCATGATATCACATGATAACCGAATCTAATGACGCAGAGGCTAACGTTCACAAAAACTAGACAAAGCAAAAAGCCAGGAGTACACGTTTTTATGAACAATGTTCGGCGTAAAAAGTATCAAGTTCGTTTTCTTTAGACGAATCCGACGACTTGAAAGGGTTAATTTACGCCAGTTACTCAAATCCAACTAGTATCGCCTTGCGAAGTAATACGAGTAAGTGACGGTTGGTAATACCTTACTAACTATTCACGTCGTAATCTTCAGGACAAAGATTAATTGAATTAAACCATTATTGTTTCAAAACAATTTGTAAAATAAATATGCTACTTTCTTTCAATACAAAGGTAGTTCTTATGAATAAATCAGTGAGTTAAGTAAGTTAATCAAATAAAGAAGTAAACGACTTAAGTTAACTAACTTCCTTTAAAAATGATCTGCTTTGGACACATATATCTCGTCATCGAGAAACATTATATTATTATGTATGAAAAGCCGAAAACTCCCATGTGTGTTATGATTACACACACTCTACCTATAAAATAAAATTACAAACCGCTCTCAACTTCATATTTTAGTGATTGTCTCAAGATAGTGGTTATTACTAGACCAACAGCGTCGCAACAGTGACATAAGACCGTCGTGACTCGTGCTAGGGCCTCGGGGCCCTCTGAGTCACAGGGCGCATCCACGGCACCCAGTAGCAACTGATTACTCATGTAGAAAGCACTCCGGAAGGGTCCACGACACCCCTTCCATCCAAAGTGAGTCTTGGCTTCCGACAATAAAGGTCCAAAATTGAATTACAAAAAGTAAAAACTGCTCTAAACCATTTAAGTGATTGTCTGAAGATACAGTGGTAGTTACTAGACCACCAGCGTAGTTCAACAGTGACATACCTATTAAGTCCGTCGTGACTCGTGCCGGGGCCTCGGGGCCCTCTGAGTCACGGGGCGCATCCACGGCACCAGTAGCGACTGATTACTCATGTAGAAAGCACTCCGGAAGGGTCCACGACACCCCTTCGATCCAAAGTGAGTCTTGGCTTCCGACAATAAGAGTCTAAAACTATGCGTAAGTGAGTATTGGCCTTCCGAAAATAAGAGTCTAAAATTATACTCGCAAAAAGTAAAGTGTTTCCTGACTCAGTTTGGACAAATGACTGTACATTGAGACAACTCTTTTGTTTACAAATTCTCTTTTAAATGACACATGACATGAATAAGTTTGAGTTGCCAAGGACCTTTACAAAATTATCTGAATGATTGTAGTAGTAGCAGTAGATAGGAGGTTTTGCTGTCCTCCAGAAGATAAATGTGCTGTTTTTAAACTGACAAATATTATTCTAAAAAATATCTTATGGACGCTGTTTTCAACGACTTTCCACACACTTTATTGACATTAATGAAAGGAGGCTGATCGACTTTTGCAATTTTCCCAAGAAAGGTTGAGCGGTTCCTCGATAAAAGATACTACCTAACTCTGTACCCATCCGCGTTTAAATATATAGCGCTGAATAATTTAAACGACCGACATCCCTTAACTTGTTGTGTACATGAGTTGCCTACATCGTAAGTAGGAAACAAGAAAGATTTAAAATCTTATTTTAACTACTCACAGTACTTTATGAATCGAGAATAATTACCAAAAAAAACAATGTGACGGGTAAACGTAACCAAGGAAATACATCAATATTCCCAAATTGAAGAAAAATTGTGTCGTCCAGTAAGCACTAAGATTCGGTTCGGGGCGATAACACTGTGACACAATTCCTGTAGCAGGTCCCGACAGGCGGGCGCCGCGACCTCTCCTATCGGATCACTCCGACCGGCCTGTTTAACGAGCAAGTCCACTTTGACCACCCAATTCTTAAGCACCCGCATCAATCTATTAATACGGTCAGCTTATGGTAAGTGATCACCGGCGCCCATGAACATTAAAAACGCTACAAGGGTCCCAGTTCACGGATGCGTTGCATGACAATAAAACCCCATACCTTCCCAACTGAGCTCTAGGGATCTTATCTTTTTTATTGCGTCGGGATATTCATTCTTCACGCGTCTGGAGATGTCGATTGCGACTTCAAGGCCCGCATTGCAGCAGCCTGGGCGAAATGGCGTGAGGTGACGGGTGTGATTTGTGACCCCAAAATGCCGGTTAAGCTGAAGGGGCAGGTCTATAAGACCATCATAAGACCTGTCCTCTTGTACGGCAGTGAAACGTAGCCTGTACTTGAGCGACACAAGCAGATGCTGCGATTCACGGAGATGAAGATACTGCGCTGGATGTGTGGAGTGACACGGAAAGATCGCGTTAAGAACTCACGCATTCGAGGTAGCCTTTATGTCCTTGATATTGCAGATAAACTGCAGGAGTGTCGCCTACGCTGGTCGCCTATGGCCTGACTACACAGGATGCCGAAGATAGTGCGAAGTGGAGGAGAAGGAGTAGGAAAGCGGACCCTGGACTCCAAGGCAATGGCCGAGGATGCGACCGGGAAAAGCGCTAGGATGATGATGATGCATTTACGCATACGCATACCCCGTGCCGTGGCGCGATTTTGTGGGGATGAGTATGGTCTTGCTGAACTATGTCTCACGCTTACGCCTCGCGACGGCGACGCTGCCACGACGCTTCGCTCCCGGCCTGAGCCAAAAGCGGCAATTTTGCCCATCGCAATGGAGTGCTGTGTACTACCTAAATTAAAGTCTTAAAAAATTACCTTAAAAAGGCCTACCGAAAATATCCATGGGTGCTCAAAGTGGACTTTTTATGTTTAACTATATGACACCTTTCCTCATTAGACTCATTACTCGTTGTGCCAGAAGTGTGCACTCCAATAAGTCTATCACCCTGATGTTTATTTAATCGAGTTCGAGATACATTTTCAGAGGTCCAGCGATGTTTATTTTTCGATTCGTTTCCTTTTCTATCAACCCTATTTACTTGTACATTTGGAATGTATGTATGTTATTTCTTTTTCGCGTTTGTGACATTAAATAATACCTATATGTCGTTAAGTTTTCATACAACAGTATAAAAACATTAACAAAATATACATAACTGTCGTGAAGTCACCTAACTACATGGATGAATAGTTATTAGGTATATCAGCCATTTGATGTTGCTGTGCAAGGAAAGAAGAAATTAAAAGCCAGTCAAAAGCCCATCCCGACAGAATACCTACATTATTTTGATTTAAGATGGATAATAATTATAATATGAGATGATTGTAAGCTATTCTTCCGAATTTATCAGCGTTTATATCTTTTTAATCAAATTGATTTTTCACGCAGCCTGTATTTAACAGATTTTAAGATTACGCAATGCAACGGTGAAATTATTAAATGATCATATCAGGCTGCGATCGAAATGTCTCGGTTGTTGGAAGTATCGATACTGTATCGATGTGTGCGATCTTCCGTCGAAATTGGGTCATGTGGAGCCTCGTAAATTATTTATAAGGAAATGCAGTTGTTACGTTTATCGATTCACGTCTTTGAGCGTGTATTTTATTCTACTTGCAAAGGTTGCATCATGTATATTTAGGAATTGCGAAACTACGAGTACACGATTGAACATGAACATGGCTGTAAAGTTTATAGAAACCATGGAAATACTCTCTGCAGCACTGCACTGCATCCAAGCACTGGTTAAAAAAGTGAAAGATTATTTCAATATAGAAGATTATCATAAGTGTTTTAAATAAATATATTAACAAGACTATCGTTAATCTTGAAATACATTAATTGACTAATCGTTTATCAATATAACCAGAAGATCCCAATCGATAAAGACTTCCTAACTTCCTTTCTGATTAATTTGATCACTCGCTATATCATATCCTGTGATAAAATCATTCTTTTGTCCAACTAGTTATGCGACTAACTAGTTAGACAAAAGAATGATTTTATCAACAACGTTTCTCACTTGTACCGGTTTTGTTTGCGTAAGTACCAAACTGATTGACTAGGTCCAACTGTTTACTTTGAGCCCTTAAAAGCTTTCACGCCCAAGGCATGGGATTATGATAAACCTAGCCTTGAGACGGAGTTACTGGAGCAGCGTGGGTGAGGCAATCTAGCTGAAGACCTCGAAAATCAGCGATACTATCGATAGTTTATGGATAGCGAGATATCAAGTATCGCTAAAGCAATCTGGACGTTTGAAATGTTGATTGAATAGTGTTGAAAATAACTTTCGCCAGTTTGAATGGCCAATCTAAATCGTCGTTAATGAATAGGGAATCTCGAGGAATTATTAAGCCTTTTGGCAATTTTACGTCCTACCCCAAAAACTACCGTCTTAAAATAAAATGGTTATGTTGAGAAAATCCATACTAATATTATAAATGGGAAAGTGTGTGTGTCTGTGTGTTTGTCTTTCTTTCACGGCAAAACGGAGCGATGAATTGCCGTGATTTTTTATGTGGAGATATTTGAAGGGATGGAGAGTAACATAGGCTACTTTTTGACTCATTCCAAAAAATCGATATCCACGCGGACGAAGTCGCGGGCGGCCGCTAGTGTGTTATAAACAAAAAACTCTATTGGTCAATCTATATACTATATAAAGGTGAAGAGTTTGTTTATTTGAACGCGCTAATCTCAGGAATTACTGGACCGATTTAAAAAAATATTTTTTTGTGTTGGATCGCCCATTTGCCGAGGAAGTCTTTAGGCTATTGGAAATCGAAATCCACGCGAACGGAGTCGCGGGCGGCCGCTAGTTTTGAATAATTGTTCCAATTTTAAAATCATGTCAAACTAATTAAACATATTAGGATGTCCAAACCGCCACGCCCCATACTCATGTTAAATACTTCTTGGTCTGATAAAGTTATACTTTTTAATTGCCGTTCTACGACCACATTCCTTGGAGGAAGCGATGCGTATCTACAATATACTAAGGTTTCTACTTTCCTACTTGTATGAACAAGGTCGAATTTTGTTCTATGTTTTGCAATAGTTGTAACTGTTTCATCTATTTATGAATTTGTTTTCTCAAAATGATTACCGTTTGGCAATATGATCGAAACAAGGTCGTAAAAAATACACCTGATTGAGTCAGTACAAGTAATTTTTTATCGTAAATGTCTTTATATTTTGACTTCCCTACCCGTAAAGACTCAATCAAGCAAAACCTGACCTTTCATGACAATGACGGACATTGCCTGACTTTTGTTTATCGACGCGATCTTTCACCGTACAAATAATGCAAATCAGCTGACAATTAATCACCTATATACAGGATTTGAGCAGTAAGGTCGGGAAAGTAGCGAGAACGCCCCAATTACGAGAGGTGGAAATGCTACCGAAATATCAAGGCCGATGAAATATCACGGCGAAATGACTACAGGCGTGGAACCACATTTTAAGAACACTGCTGCCAAATTTTATATTTATTTAACAGTGTAAGTTGAGAGGAAAAGGCCCGATTTCATGAGCTGCGGATGAGTCCTTTATAAGAAACTTAGCAGATGAATGACATGTCGTAACTTAGTTAAGATTATCTTCCAGTAAAGCTTTAAGGTCTTATCTGGTGGTGGTATACCAGAGGAGATATTCTCACAGACTTTTAAAGAGTGCTACGACTTCAACGTTAGAAAATGTTAGAAATCTAAAAAGTTGAACTTGAATAAATTCATTTTAAGTACTTAACTGCGACTTAAAATGCTACAACACGCCCTTTGCTAGTGGCTCTTCGTGCGACCAAAAAAGAAATGTATTTATACTGGATTAAAAAGTTCGAGAAAGCGATAATGGATTACTTGTTAACATATAAGTGTAAAAATAAGAGCAACTTCACAGAAATCGGTGTTCCAGATTTCCACAAAATCGTGATCCAAAGATTTATTTCTCTACGATTTCATCACTGACCCACTTGGCAGCGCATGATGTCCAAGTCCAACCTACAAACGGTTTCATTTTCATTGTCGCGGGGAATGTTTAGCAAACACGGAGCCGTTGCCGGTGAAACCGCCATGTTTACGAAACGTCACCGTGTGACAGTGACATTTGTTTACATCAAGAGACGTGCGCGTACGCAGCTGACGCCTGACGCGAGATGGAAACATATGTGCAACTTGCACAGTGCGATTATAAATCAAGAAGCTTGGAGAAATTAGGTTATTTAGATTTTCTCTAGATTTCACGGTACATTGAGAGCGTATGTGGCGTATGTTCGAAAAATCCAGATTTGTTGGTCGGGATTTGAACCACGGACCTCACGTATGTAAGGACCACGCCTCACATTCGTGAGGTCCGTGGTTGAAATCCCGACCAACAAATCTGGATTTTTCGAAAATCTATGTGTGGATACGTGCCATTAGCTCGGAAAACACCGTTAGGAAACCAACACATCCAATCTGTCTCGTTTCCCGCTAAGGGTTACACTTACACTTCATGAGGAGTTAAACCTTTTACCTTTACTTGGAATATACTACTTAGTACCTTAACTATGAAAAGTTCATTTTAAATTGGAACGCACCATAATAAAAATAAAGAAATGGAGCCCTTTTCTGATGTCTTCTTATTATTGACACATCGTCTTCACATACAGTAGTCCCGTTGTCGCATTGGCAATAACTCAATAACCAGGCCGCTCAATTATCGCGAGTGCAAGTGACAGAGGTCGACGGCCAATGCATTTGGTTTGTTCTCTCCATTCATTAAATTGACTATCGTATTGTATAGTTTTATTGCTTTTTAGAGCTTTTGCATTGATATTATTGGATAGTGAACGTATCCGAATATTGTTTGCTGATTCACTGGATAAGAATTTTCTTTTAATATTAAAGGACAAATTGCGTAGACCGAACATGGTATGATCATATGAATCATATAAACATATTTCATGTCAACGGACCGTATTGAGCATCTTCTCATTCAGAATCTTTTATATCTTATCTCAAAAATGCGGTAAATGACCCCCAACCCTACGTTATCAACCGGAAACAAATTTTAATTGAAATGGATATTGAATCGAGAAATATTGTTCTTATACTTGAACTAAAGCAGATTACTATAAATAATAAATACCGGCAACTCGTACATCTTAATTGAACAACGATTGCTGTATAACATGTACAGTCACGAGCAATAATATGTACCTATACCTACACCTGGTCTCATAAGTCGAATTAGTAAAGTTCATATAGAACGAGTGTTAATACATGTCAGCGCTCATGACTGTAGGTACTTGTACAATGCAATATTTGTTGCCTTCCCCTTACATGGTAGTTACAAGCTATGTTAGCGCATACGACAAATATCTGGTATTATTTTTCCGTATCAGGCAAGTCTTCGGCAGGTTATCCACCAGTGACCAGCTAGTCGTAACTCAGCCGCCCACGGCCGCCTTATACGGCGCAACTAAACCAGACCAGTCTGAAACTAGCTCCAGTTTTGACTAGATTTATCTTCAGATGTTGTTAGTTCTCATTGAACAGCTTTTCTCAGACTACTCTGGTACCAAAACACAAGTGCTCTTCTTAATTTTTGCAAATGAAGTTCCCAAGCAAGTCAAGCTAAATAACTATGTACATATTGTTACATACGAATATTTGAGATGTCTGGTTTTTCGATATTTACCTGAAACAAAAAGACAAATAATTAGCTACAAATACTTCATTCATAAAAAAAGGCTAAGAACAAGGCGAAACGAAAATGTATCTTAATTATTTTGATGATATTTACAAAAATGAAATTTATCAAAAAAAAAAATTGGCTCAAATCTATACCTACTAATATAATTAAGCTGTGCAGTTTGTTTGTTTGTTTGTTTGAACGCGCTAGTACTTAGGTAATTATACCGCTGCAATAATTGCATGCTGATGTTTTATTCCGGAAGTCACCTTAACCGTCGCAAAAGAAATCTAAGTACATAATTAAAGAGATAGAAACCGTCAGTTCCACCTACCATTTACATCGTCATCATCTCACAACCATATTTGAAGGAAAACCTGCCAATTAATTCACACTGATCATGTTCCGACTGCATTTTTGAACGTATGAATGGAATCGTGCCTCATTCACTTCTAACGCACCGTCTAGTTTTCACCATGTGTTATTTGTGACCATACTTGATGATGAGTTTTCGGAAACTTTATGTATAAGGTGAAGTAATGATTTAAAACGGTGAGAGAGAGAGATTGCCCAGAGATCATTTGCAATTATTTTGGAAGTATGTAGGTATGTTAACTCAAAACTCGTGATCGGAATTTTTCCCATTTTCGTAAGTAAAATGACAAAGAACTTTGCAGAATGAACATAATTTTTAAGACTTGTCTTCTTACATAATATGCGCCTTGGCTCTTTTATAAAAACCTAAACGCTGTGAGCACACCATTGTGACAAAATAATCCGATAGAGCGAGTAAAATCTTTCCTCAAAATAACCAAGCTGATTCAGTTTATACACCTAATGCATGTGTATCCTTATGAACTTTATAAAAATATTATGAATGCAATCAGCTGTATAAGGCCAGTTTATGACTAACAGGTTCCAATAGACATAATCACCGTCTGGGCACTCCCGACCTGTGAGGACAGTGATGCCAGTAGTTAAAAAAGAATATTTTAATATAGGTCTATTTCCAGAAATACTTTATGTTAATTTTGCAACTATGCACTAAAAATTCCTGTATGTTACTTTCATATGCTCTAATCATAAAGAGCTATTGTATAATAACAAATCACACATTAAAGGGAACTTATTTATTTTGTATATTTTTTTTTGTACAATGACTAGATATATTAAAAAGTCTTTATCATGATTACAATTATAAATCGTGATAAATAGGATGTTGATTTATTTAACGAATTTTAACAAAAAACTTGGCAACACCGCATGCAAAAGAAATTCTCCGCAAAAATGTACCATTAATTATTATTCGCATGTTATTTCCCAACAGGAGCTTTATGCCTTCAGTCTGACACATTATACTCATTGGACCGTCACTTTAATTGAAGTATGCATTGTTAAAACGTAATTTCAAGCCGAATTTGTTTCGGATCTGTTTAGTTTGTTACAATTAAAATTTTGATGATGTCGCTTTTTTTACTATTGTCGATCCCGCAGATTTTCATTTTCCCATGGCTGGCAACAGTGGTTTGGAATAACGGTTATTGAAACCGTGCCTAAATATCGATAAATCAAAAGAATAATGTTTATTCAGTTGAGAAGAATCTCTCATAGGATTAAACGTTAGCACGAACCACCTTTTACACCTTTCTATGATGAGTTCATTGTGATAGGTATTTAATATTGCTATTCTAATATGTACATATAATAAAAAAATACGACTACAACTTTATTATCTTACATGGGTACCTTATTTGGTAGATGTTGTAGTTATTAGGCAGGTAAGAAGTCAAATTACATAGATGACATAACAAAAATATTGTTTTTAGTTTCTTATAAGACTAGTATATAATTCCTGAAGCCGAACCATTATTAGTTCGGACAACAATTTATGTAATGATATCCTACACAGAACATTACATTATTATCCCACCATTCGTACTCCATTAAACGATCGGCAGATTGGTTAACTGGTTGGTAACGTTCAGAATCTCGAGTCTATCATCATCACATCGGCTAAACCACCTGAATCACTGTAATTATCTTCTATATCGAGACCAAGGCCACCGGTTGGAACTGCGGAAACATTTTTCCTGGCGCCATTAAATGGCATTTATGTACTCGTACATAAATATAAAATTGTTCGCAAATGACTGATGTATCAATTTGCGAAGGAGTCGTGGGTGTAAGATTTAACTTTAAATGGGCAATGACGATGAATCATCGATTGTGATTCAACAAAGAATCACGAGTTGATTTATCTAACAAGGTGATATCGCCTTTATCGGAAATGCAGGAGCGAATAGGTAATATTCATAAGAATATTTTAGTTAGAATGATTCAAAGTGATATACCTAAAGCCAATGAGTTTCAGCAGCCGACAACTATAGGTACCATGTCAGATTCCACTGCATTCCAAATCCTTAAACAAACAGGTATAGATACAAATAGCGTTATCAAATAATAATATTAAAAATGTTGCTATATGCGTTTTTATCAAAAAAACAACCTTGTTCTAGGGGAAAGATAAGATAGCGTAATCGTTCTGCTTTGGAGGGTTTTCTCGTGCGCTATCTTATATTTGTATTTGTTATCATCATTTATTTGACGGAATTTAGCAAAAAGGCTTATGCTATTGTTTACAAAAAAAACTGAAATTTTCGTCAGCTCGTCGGATATGTACCTACCTACAAAGGTAGGGTAAGCTAAGGTATAACAAAGGTCTTATAGGTTAAACTCTTTAGGATAATGCAATATTTTTGAGTTATTTGAAGACGTATTTCTAGCATGTTGTGTAGGTACCAAAAAAGGCATATGCTTCTTGTAGTCTTAAAATGGCAGCTGCTTGTAAAAAAAAATGTTAAAGAATTTTACTACAAATACCTTTTGAAATATTATCTGCACATATTACATAACGTCGAGACCCGAATCCTTTATGAACGAAATCGAAAATTCATACACATTCGTACACAAAAGATGCGACTTATAACCGATTCCATCCACGATTTGCCCGGACGCATATAAATAGTCGGCATTACCATACTTATATCACCAACCCTTCCTTATTTGACCGCTAACATATGCGGAATATGGGATGAATACTAATTAGATGATCGTTAATTAATAATTTTACGAGGCGGCGGCCTAGAAGGCTGTTTACAATGTACTAGAAGTTATGGCCAGGTGTTTACGATGTGCGGTTTTTGATTGCGGTCCCAACTTGGCTCGAGTCAAAAAGTATTAGACTTTATGAGCAATTCATTATGTGCGATCCACCTGATGGTCATTACAAATGCCCATAGGCGCGTCTACAGGCATTTGTTACACAAGAGATGTCCAAAAAGTTATTATAGTATAGTTTAGGGCGTACGGGAGGTTCATTTCCTTGGTTTTTGCAAAACGACACGAAATACACATTGTATTTCGCATAGTCGTTGCGCATCACATCGCGGCTTATTAACGCACTAAGATCAAAGATATTTTAATATATTCAACCATTGTAAGAATCATATGATTTTAACAGTGAAAGTGCTCTACAGTTGTGTAATGGTATGGGCTACGAATTAAGTATTTCTTTCAATATAAACAAGACATCAACAAGCTGTGTACATCAAGAAGCTTATAAACATCGGCAAGTCGTCAGCCCGACGTTGAAAAGTGTAATTAGCCGAGAATTAATCGGGCAACGTGACGAATGCTCGAATTAAATACGGAATTAATGTGAAATCTTTGCTCTCTCCCGACCGGTTTTTTACTTGGGCCGTAATTTCAAACTCAGTGATGCATTTTGCAGAAAATAACGGGTCATTTTTGCACAATATTAAATGGTAGCTGGCTCGTTCATGGCATTTGTAAATGGTACTGATGTTTTTGCTTGGTTCGAATCCTCTGGTTCATAATCAAGTGACCCTTTATGTTTATAGGCAATATTAGGATTAAGCTAAGGTAGTAGGTACATATTTTCATGTGAATGCGACTACCTAAGTTTTGCTCATTAAATAAAAATACTACTGATAATCTAATAGAGCAATTATCTTATCTGATGAAATTATATCAATAAAACGATGAAGGCATTTATACGACGAACTCAGTGAATCTATTTATAATGAAATTAACATACATAATTATCGACAATCAAACCAAAAACAAGATGTTTCGTCTGACATTAATGACAAATCAAGGCATAAAATGGCGCTAACATCTGGCCACGTACTTTATCAATCGTTAAAATAATTTAAGTATTTGATTAATGAAATGATGGAGTCAATTTTGAGAAGTAAATCATGGAATGGAGTCTTACAATTTTTATTGACGATATAATAAGAACATGAGTGATTTGACCAATGGTGATACTAACAAGTATTTTAAAATTGCAAATGAAAGATCATCGTCCATCTCTTATTCGAAATGACCGACAAGGTTGCTTGTATATTGGATGCGTTATCAGTACATCTATTTTTCACCAGAATATCTTTTCAGTCTTAACCAAAAGATAAACATACTTAAAAACTTAAATATGTTATTTACCCGGTCACTTTGAGGGATCGTTGACCAATAATGCGACAGATCCTTTCGACTCGAGAATTGTCATTCAATACAAAGATAAACTCATTTTAAGAGTAGGTACATAATATGAAAACTTACAATATAAAAATGAAAATCACGAATATCTACCACAGACGCAAATAGAATAGAAAAAAACTTGTATTTTGAAAGATTAATAGGTATTATCATTTACCATTAACTTTTCATACACATTTTTTGTACGTGGGTATTTGTTTGAAGCCAATACCATAAGTGTGCAGATTAACTACGGATTAAGGAGTCTAAAAAATTAATATAGGTATATTATTTTCAATACACACCCACACAATATATTTTTTGCTTTGTCTCAGTATTTTGAACCGCTAAGGAAGTATAAGCAAAGGTCTCACAGGTCAATAACGCGTTTGTCGTGTAGTCCCATTGTTTCAAAGAAGGAAATATGCACTAGTACAGCAAAAAAACATTGCACACCGGTCTTTGAAATAGATTAACAAATAGATGCCGTGGATACCGATATGCATATATAGTGTTTATATACATATATATAATACGATCAGGATTGCCATTGACGAAAGTCGATGGGTATATTTTGAAGGATTTGTATTGTATAAATGCTGGCGTTTGAAGTTCAAAACACTTATTTTGGCACTAATACACATGATATTGTATGTTATTCCAAAAGATAACTAGATGCATTAATGACAGTTAATCAAATAAAAAAAATAGGAATACAGCCAAAACTATTGCCACGTCAGATCAAGAAGTCAGTTTTTAATAAATGCACAGAAAGAAACAATCGAACAAAACACATTTTCTAACCTGTTACCTGACATAATCCATAATGTTGTTTTCAATTCATCCTAAATGCCAAATCTGACAGCGGAGAGCAACTTGTTACATTAGCAGACGTCATAATGGCACGGCCGCCATGTTGGTTGCCTGACAGCCAGTCAGCTGACAGGTATTACGGTTTTGATTGAAAGGTAAAACAATATCACTTGATTACACTGATGGCTGCGTTTGGGCAATAATGTTTAAGTATGTTTTTGGGGTGAATACAAACTTCAGGTTTAGGTTAGGTTTATGGAATTGGTTACCTATTCCATAAACCTTTTGTTTTTTTTTTTGGAGGGGAATGCTTTGACGCACCATGTCGCCGCGGGCTAGCTAGGCCCACGACCGTGTGTGGGGCTCGGGCGCACAAAATAAGCGCCCACTACCCACTAAACCCCTCCAGTTTCCCCTTTTGCTCGCATCAGGACGGGTCGCTGCCAGCCGCCAAGTACCTATTCCATAAACCTGCATCTTGTAGGTTGTACATAATCTTGTAGGGCTAAAGCTTCCTACTTTGATTTAATAATCAAAGTTTCAGTTGTCCCCCCGGCGCGTTACTGTAGGGGAGAACTGGAACATTTTAATAAAAAAAACAATAGTCCCTCCCTCATGGGCGCAAGGCTAGAGGGGACTTCTGATAAACACCCTTATACCTACTTGCAGTACATACATTTAATCTATAAGAATTTCAATTATGTATTTTTTATATGAATACGAAACTAGCAGAACACGGCGACTTTATTTATACCGCATATAGACATCAATTTTGGCAAATTGATAGGTAATTGAATTTATCGGTGCTATCTCATCGCACGATAGATACCAATCGTATTCGCGTTGAGTTATCATTACGATGACGCTGTTAACGCCACTTATACATCTAAATGGAAAGTACTAGACGTCTAATATGTACCTATATTGCACATCATACCAAATTGATGTGTCTATTTGTAGTGATATGAGTTGTCTATTAACGATTTCCTCACGATAACTATTTGCCGGCATTTGTATAGTTGAGTAAGCCAATTTTGTAGTGAAGAAGACCATTACGATGGATAAATTATTTAGCACCAGAGATCGTTATTTATAAACCAGCCAGCTACGTGGGAAACAAATGTCTGGCTATGCTGCTTCTTTGGAGGGGTAGCCCCATGATATGCTATCATGGCATCGCAGTAGTTGACATGCATGCAAATGGTCTGACGACAAAGGATGCTGAAGAACATGCAAACTGAAGTCGAAAAGCAAGAAAAAAGTCTCAGGCTCCGAGGCAACCGGGACAATAAGATAACGCTGGGATGATGAAGAAAGATTATTTATGAATCGCGAATTAATAATACCCTTCTAGCCGAATTCGGCCACGGCGGCCAATCTTACGATTAGCCACTTACGCGGGATATATGTATTATAGTGCACAGGCGCGTGCGCAAGCACAGGTGCACTCCCTATTCCCTCACGCCCATAATTCGGTGGGACAGCAATCTGGCACGACCGTAGAGAGATCAGGCGCAAGACCAACGGCTTAACGTGCTTTCCGAGGCACATGGGTGTAATTACACCGCCAACTTCCAAACTCCGGACTGTGTCTGTGTTATCACAACATGAAAACATAGACACAATTAAGATGTAGGCGAAGGTGACATCATAACTATAAATTCCACAATGCACTTAACGAAACGTGACATTTCTGACGAATTAATATCATACGCTAGATACTTAACTGTGTTTTAATAACAGTCGGGAAAATTCCGCCATTTCACAAGCAATATAATACAAATATGTAATGCAAGATAACTATCAAGAATTCCATTCATCAAAATAATTATCTGGAGATAAGTAAAATGGGCAATGCTAGTTATTTATAATTCATGTAGGTACGTGATTTATAAAAACATGATAAAAAGAATAATTGAAATTTTAGAATATAAAATTAACATGGAAATTGGTGAATCAGTAGGTGACAATATCCACTATCAAGTTAATATTTCATTTAATTACTTATTGTGACTCTTATTTCCTTCCTGATGAGTATGTATACTCTGCTATATAATTAGACTAGCGGCCCGCCCCGGCTTCGCCCGTGGTACTTGTCCACTATTTAATGGATGATTTTATACATAAAAACCTTCCTCATGAGTTACTCTATCTATTAAAAAAAACCGCATCAAAATCCGTTGCGTAGTTTTAAAGATTTAAGCGTTCATAGGGACATACAACACACATAGGGACGGAAAAAGCGACTTTGTTTTATACTATGTAGTGATAAGTGTTTCTATCCAGATGATCATTTCTCAATGATGAAGAATAAAGTAATTGATATATATTCGCTGCTCTGTGCACTGTATTTAAATCACGATAAGACTAATTATAACCACGGTAGTATCGTGCTAAGCATCACCCATTTGTCGCTCGCTTCAAAGCAGCGTCATCCACCGTTTAATGCAAAAAGCAATGTATTTATAACTGAAGTATTGAAATCGAGACAATATTCAAGTTAAATTAAAGCATAGAACTCACTCTCCTTTTCAATAAATATTCAGAAAGCCAAATTTTTTTTGCTGAGCTGAGGCACACACAACTCATTGGAATTTATTTTGGTCCCAAAATTGACTTGACTTAAAAAAAAACACGAATGAAGGCGCAGTAAATACATACTTATTTAATTGAATTAATAAGTGCAGTCTTATTAATTCAATTACATAGTATGTTAGCCTATCAATTGTCATCAAGCCCAACTTCAGTTCAAAAATATTATTTGCAGATTATGGTCAAGATTCTACACACGACGAGTAGTTATTACAGTAACATTATCTACGTTCTTATGATTTAAACACTAGAACATGATAGCTCATTGTTCAATGAAGTATAAGTTAACAATGAAAACTATTGTTTATATTCTGCTGGCGGTCGGTGTATTCTAAGCTTGGCGAAGGCGCCAGAGTTTTGTATTGTTTTTCTTCCCGAAATGGCGCGGTACTGGATAATGAGCAATGAGTTAAATAAAGCGAGCCATTTTAGACCAAACTGGCGAATGGACAGCCATTTGATGATTATTAAAAACATGTCTGATCCATAGATGATAAATAAAGTAGCCCATTACTGCCCATTACGTTACGTAATTCGATTTAGAAGAACCTTTTGTTTTTTTTTGGCAATCTTTGTCAGATAATTCAAGTTATTCTGAAAAAAGGTTTAGTTTCGCACATAATTCAATGCTTAGCAAGTAAGTAACATTTTGATTACAGCTGCGTAAAATAAATAACTTCTTAGTTGGTTCTGAACGCAGCTCTACGTCTTTTCGTGTTCTATTGTAAACTTAACAACATTTTTATTTGTTAAAAAATCTCAAAATATGTCTTTGTTATTTTTGAAACTTCATTCAGTATTACTCACCCGTTAACCAAATTGTTACTACAAAAAAGATAACATCTTTTCCTTTTATTTCTACCACACACAACTGACAATCCGTCACGCCGAAACGTCAAGAGCTGTCAGGATCGGAACCCGTCATATCGAAGCCGGCGCCATTGACTTCATTGTTTTTCTCCAACGCCTCGGTTAGGGCAATGAGTAATGGTTTAAATAAAGTAACGCACTTTGGACCGGGAGACATTAATATCTCGGTTGTTTTAGTTTCGAACTTCGGTCGTGTTACGTTGAAAGTACGCTACTTTGTTATTGGAAGTAGGTGGCGTCTTTTTGCGCGAGCGTTTTCTTCTTTTTCTACTTTAGCATCTGGTTGTAGTTTACAAGTAATAATTCTACCGTTTTAGATTATCAGACATTTATAACTATCTTCTTTTACAATTGGATAGGATGATCAGAACGTGTATATGATAGTTATCATATCTCCTGCTCATGGAAAGGTCAGTGGTAAGTTAACCGTAACTAAAAAATCTACCATTAAGTGTCGCCTTAGGCCATTGGTTCCTCGAAAAAGTTCTACCTAGCTCTCATCTTTAACGATGTAAGTCCTAGGAAAATTTACGTGAAAATTGTCTTTGGATAAGCCTTTATCCAGCAAGGAACTGCAATAGGCTGATAACAGTAACGGTGATAATGATATTCATAGGACAAATTAATTAATTTCACGAAGTTCAAGCCCACTCACAGGTGCATTATTCAACACGTACGTTTCTGACAAGCGATCAGGCACAATTAGGCAATCCGTAACCATGATGGCCGTCATACACGACGCGGGCGCAGGAATGCATCGCGCATGCGTCGTCGTAATGAGAATGAGTACGCGACCAGGGCTGTCAAACATAAGGGACATGCATAGATTCAAATCGTAAGATATGCCCTCGTCATACATAGAATTTATATTAATAAAATGAATAAATGAATTGTTTGGACTAACACACCAATTGCCTAGCCTCAAACTAAGCTCGAAGCTTGTACTATGGATGCTAGGGAACGGATAGACATACTTAAATACTTTTTATAAACATCCATGACTCGAGTACAAATGCCTATGTTCATCACACAAACATTTGCCCCTAGCGGGATTCGTACCCGCGACCCTTGGTTTTATCGCCAGGGTCTCTGAGCACAAGACAAACGGGTCCGTCTAAAATAAGAGAAAAATAAGAGCGAAAGTCGCTTCTTAGAACGAGACACCACGTTGACAGTCACCCGTTTAAATCTATGGGCAACGTGCTACCTCGCTCTTATTTTAGTGCCAATTTCTAAGTAGGCGAGGGCAAATCTAACGATTTAAATCTCAAGGGACATGCATACAGCCCGCAGTCGACTGCTGAAAGTGGGTCTCCCCAAGCGAACCTTAAAAGATTGTAAGACACAAGTGGGTATCCGACACTAACGAGACCATTGCATTTACATGCGTGTAAACAGTATGTGAAATGAAAAGCATTTTCCATGTTTGCTACAAAATCAGATCAATTGAATGGGAAAAACGTAATGAAGAAGGACAAGTGACTTTTAAATTAGCTGTGGTGATCGATTAAACAATTTAAAAAGTAACAATGCCGAGCCACAAAGTATGATAGCTAATATGAGAATAACTACAATACATAACAAAAGTGACGTGACGTCATCGTTGATGACTAATGAAATATGCTTATCTGTGAGAGGAATGTGCCTTAAGGACTAACTGACCGAATTCCAGTTAGGAAAAGCCAATATGCAGTCGTATTTGCAAGTAATAGTAGGTAGAAACTGCAGGCAACCTTACCGGCCGTCACGCCAAGCTAACACCGTTACTTCCAGCAACCGATTGTGAATTGGCCGGTGCAATCTGCACTCTGATACCACGGAATAAGAATGCACTTGAACGTCTTCTGCCGTTAGGAGCCGTATGCAGCGTACCGTGCTCAGTTTATTGACTGATCGAGATATTTTAATATTACCTTTGTACATTTTCTCGGAATTGTAAATAAGTGAAACAGTTTTCTGAACCTTTTGTGGTTTTATTAAACTATACTGTAATAACCATTGAAATTAAAAACTCACAATGTTTACCTGAAGAAGTGTTTTAACATCAGTTTTATAAATATGTATAATGTACGAACACAGCTTAGTATCCCTTGTCAAGTCTAGTTATAACTAGACTTGCCAATTCAGCTCTATAGTCGTACCTAGCGCACCCTGTGCTCCGATGCAATGGGTCAGGCAGGATGATAGTTTCCCATGCAACCACCAAATTAAAGTACCACCTAAAAGTCAGCATTCTTACTACCGTAGTCACTTGTAACACTACTTCATCGTGAATCGTGAGATTTTAAACGTAAAAGTAAAAATCTTTATCATCCGTCTTCTTTATCAGTACCAATACTTGCTATCTTTTTGCTGAAATAATGTTAGCTGGAATCCAACTTGATACATCATAAACTACAATAATTCGCAGCTTCAAGAGTCTTGCTACAAAAACTAGTCCTCCGCGCGGCTTCTAACAGTTATGATGAAGATTAAGATCCTTAACAGGCTACCAGGTGGCTTCAGACATCAGTAATACCAAGCAAGCATCTTTTATTCATACTGAGGCAGTTTAATCTGGGTGTTAAATCATACGTATTACAACAAAACTGGTTGTCAGGCGAGCATGGAATCGTAAGCGCGCGTGAACATGGTCTTCCAAGAAGAAACTTGGAATAGTTGGTAGCTGAACCGATAGACAGTCTTTACTAACATTTAAGACTTTTATTTTGATAGACATAGGGAATATTTCTCAATTTGTTTTTGAACATTGGTATCGAAAAACGCTTGATGATAACTAAATTGAATAACTTATACATGTATTTGATGGGTTCAGAACAATCGGTAATGATTTGAACTTGGTAAAAGTATGAGCGACTTTTTTGGAAAATAATAGAATTTTCTACATAAATATGAAGAATGGCTAAAGGCTTGCCATAAATATTTCGTGTCATATTGTATATCTATTATAAATAATTGTGTGAGTATTGTAAGCTTAAGCTTTCATCCCCTTTCTTCAGCAGTGGGGTAAAAAGAGGACCATTATGCGTTCCTTGTAATTATTTTTTTAACAATATCAGACTGGGTAACCATCGCATAAACAGCTGCTGCATACCAAGCCGTGGTTTCGCTGCGTTTTTATTGTCGTCATTAAGAGGCTGTGCCGTGGCAGATGGTAATCCGGCTACGTGCGGCTTACAACTAGTTCAATGCCAAGTGATAAACACCTGCTGAGCTGAATGCTTCAACAAGATCGCGGTTAAGTATTTAAAGTTATTTTTGGTCGCGATTAATTGAACAAACCAATTACGCAGGATGTTTTATACCAAAGCTTGCACTTAAGCCTGGAGCACTCACTATTCCCTCATTCTCTTGGCTCGGTAGAACAGAAATCTGACACGGCTATTAAGACATTTGGTATTAATTTAACGACGTTACTTGACCATTTTACAAGAAATATGAAACACAATTATGTCATGAGATTTGGGAAAGTCAAAAACAAGTACATATTTTTAACCATTACAATATAAGTTTCATGGTAAGCTCTTTGTTTAATTTTTTTTTTTTTTTTTTTTTTTTATTAACAGGATACATAATAGAACTCGTAATCTCGAAAATTCTTAAGCAATTTGTCATTTTACTCTGAAAAATACATTACTATTGTCTAATTAGTACATGCCATTCTCGAAAACAAAGCATGCAATTAAAACAGTGTATGATTTAATATCAACTATAACAAGTGTTTACTAAATTCCGATGTTGCTAGTCGGTACACCCACGAGCAATAAGATAAGATGTAACAAGTACATTTTACATGATTGTGCACAGGTGTAAATAGTAATACATAATATAATTTAATAAATGTACATAGGTATATCTATTTTGAATAGAGTGGGAGGAAAGCGCCAAATAATGCAAACGACAGAAGCCAGGAAGAAGAAGGTTAGGCCACTTGATTAGACATGACGAATTCATAAGAAATATCAAAGAAGAAAAGATTTCTATCTTTCCTCGCATTTTTGGCTTGAAGGCCAAGAACGACATATATGAGCCAGATAAAGGAGAAGGTGAATGTCACGTCTTACCAAGAAGTAAAACAGCTGGCATGGAACAAACACGAATGGAGGCAACTACACGACAAATATACTTAGCTCTTCAGTTTAAGAAGATATGGAATGTTGCTTTCGGGGAATAAGATCTCCAAAACTCAATTGAGGAAGTTATGATGATATGACTTGTCGAAACGCGAGTGATTAAGGTCGGAAACATCAGAAATTAAAAGTAATACTTCGAGGGACGATGGAACTATTAATTTTGTACGCTTTGTCCCCAATCATGATTTTGGGCGAAGAAGCGTCATAAATTAACTATTTTCTTAATTTTGATAAATGCTGAGAAAAGACGTTAAACCTAAGAACAGGCGGGGTCAAGGCTCGAACGCAGCCTTAGGTAAAAAAAATATTCCACTTGTAAGTAAGCACTAGTTACGTATTCCGCGACGCACGAACTAACACACTCATTATCTAAAGAAGTGAAAAACTGCAACAAACCGACCGTTCAGTTTGAACTCTTCGGTGTATTTATAATCATGCTTCTCCTCGCCTTGCTGACGGACGCTTGCACAACACGGAAGGGCCAACACTACTTAATCGTCACACTTGGCAGAACAGAGGAAAAAAACATCATCTCTGTATTATTTATGCGAGAAATAATGTAACGTGTACAATCCGTAACAACTTGGTAATTCACTCGAATCTGTGAAATGCAATAAGGTACCGGCGGCAATTAAGGCCCACTTAAAAGGAAATGGCTATAAATCTGAGAATAGTGCGTATAAGATATCAAAAACTTATTGTTTACATAGCTTATTTATGTTGCTGTAATAAATGGTGTAGAACTATTAAGAAACGCATATATTTTAATAAATAAATATACTTTTTTAAAACCCTTCTCAGGGGCCTTATTATACTACGGTAGTATATTAAGGCCCATATAAAAATCGCTTCATTTTTTAATACAAGTGTCCTAAATTTACCTAAAAGTCAGGTAAAATTAAAGTAAATGGTTGTTTTTTACCCATTTAATCATTTTCCTTTATTTATTAAACGTGAGCCCTATTGGCCTCTTAATATTAATTACAGACAATTTGATTTCAAATAACTAGTGGTCTTAATTAAGTTACTTATTACAGCATGTACAAAACATGCTGTGCTTCTACTATATTGAAAACTTAAATAATCAGTTATTTTCTTATTAAACAAAGAATATCATTTTTTTCATATTATATTAATTTATTAGACTTATAATCAGACTTTAATTAAAGGTAAAATCCATACTCAGTTCTCTATATAATATTCCTAGAAACAAAAAAATATACTCTTAAAACAAAAGTAATAATAATCTTGCAAACAAAATCCAAACAAAACAATAATTAAGAAACAAATTAATCATACTGAGACGGTAAAATATAACTATCTTGTTAAATCACAGTCCCACCAAAATTTAATTTTTCTTCCGTCCACTGAGCTCTCTTCTTTGGACTTTGGAGGCATTTTAAACAAAATCTATAACAATGATACATATATTGACAATAAAATTTACATAGTACATTGACCTGGAAAACAAAAAACAAGCAATCTGATACTCAAATATTAAGAGCCCAATAAGGCCCATGTACCGTTGAAATGGGCCTTATTAACCTCATGCCATGTTTTTACAAATTAACCTAATAAACCTAAAATCTCTATCTCTCAAACGGGAGAGCCATATCCTTTGTATTGTACAACACATACTTAAAATAATAAATAAAGCAATATAAGTGAATTATTGAATTAAACGTAAAAATACTTACAGTTTCTTGATATAAAAATTATAAAATTGCACAGTAGCCGGCCACTCCACCAACGCATCACAGGTGACCGGCAAGATAGCGGCGCTGGCGACTGCCGACCAATTTGGAGAAATTCACACAGGCATTTTGCAAGTGTGCGTAAACAGTGAAGTGTTATAGAAATGTATTTCCGCAAAATTTTAAATGTGGGCCTTATTACCTCCTGGGCCTTATTTACCGCAGGTACCTTATTTGATGCCTGAATTTATTGAACGGTGGATTAAGTGGTACATATTATTCGTTCTCAGTAGTTCAATTGCTAATGCCGCTATGGAGTTAATGAGAATAAAATGTCTCAGTAGTTCTATGGGATTCACATACATATACAATGGAACGAGTAGGAATGACGCCACTTCTCAGTGTTAATGGTTTTTAACAGATACGAGTTATCTTATTCAATTGCGGCACCGTTCTTTATGATTCATTACATTACATTTAGCTAGGAAGGTAAGGTAAATCAATCAGCCTATCGCAGGTGTGAGATGACTTTACCATTTATTTTGATACCGCGTCCTTTCCAATCGAGCGTCTTGAAAGCATCCTCCAGTGCATTGGTAAACAGTTTGGGGGAGATTACATCTCCTTGTCTTACCCCTCGTTGCAACTGGATTGGCCCTGTGCTCGCTTCTTGTACTTGGACGGTCATGGTTGCAGCCTCATACAGACATCTCAGCACCTGAACATATCGACAGTCGATTTGGCATCTCTGCATGGACTCCAGAACAGCCCAGGTCTCGATAGAATCAAAGGTCTTTTCGTAGTCCACATACGCAAGGCAAAGAGGTATATTATACTCTTGGGTCTTTTGTATAATCTGCCTGAGTGTGTGTATGTGGTCCACAGTGCTAAAGCCTCTCCGAAACGCAGCCTGCTCAACAGGTTGGAATTCATCAAACTTCGGGGTGAGGCGATTCGTGATAACCCTCGAGAATAGCTTGTAGACATGGCTCAGGAGGGAGATCGGGCGGTAATTCTTTAACTGAGTATTATCCCCCTTCTTGAAGAATAGAATTACCACACTCCTGCACCATGCCTCCGGTGTAGTGCCGGTATGGATGACGGAAATATAGCCAGCTATTCAATTACATTACCTAAACGTTGGAAAATAATGGTACAATTATACAATATGTTATTAAAGTACATTGCTTAAAGAGAACCATTAAATCGCCATTAAAGTTATTATGTATAATAATATAAGGTATAATACGCGCGTTGCAATTGTTTTAAATTATATATCTGTTTTCCTCATGTGATATTGTATATTTTCTGGCAAACATTTTAAATTTATAAGTGACTAACTAAAACTTCAATGGAAAAAAAATTTCCCGCGACATCTTCAACTTTCCAAACCATTGATTAGTTATTGTGAATGGCGAACGGCACATTCCGCGTATGGTAATCGATGAAAGTGTTTGATATTCACTCAGACAGCTTGGCTGCTCGTACGTGGAAATCCGCTTGATGTTTTGCCCAGTGTTTACTAATAAGCCTCGCGGTCAACGCCCAGCGGATTGCTTGTCACATCGGGTCTAGACAAATCGACATTCGACAGGCTTTACGGCTTAGATCGAGGCAAGCTAATCTGACTAGTCTTTAATACAATGACTGGTTTACTTCGCAATAGGACTTAAGGAATAAAGAAAACGTTAATCTTAAAATCTACAAATTAAGTACCTACATCAGTTTTTTTTTATTCATTTTAAATTTCGCAACAATGCATCCAATAAATAAGACAATTAATATTTAATTTACAGTATCTAAAGTTAGATTCCAAACGAAAAGTTGATCAGATTAACATTTTACATGTTATAAAAAAATGTTTTTATTACCTACTATAAAAATATAATTATATTTTGTTAAATAAAATAATGTTTTCGTAGAATATTGCAAAATCGTTCAGACGGCCGCCGAACTAATCACCTCACTAAAAGTTTATGACATAATTAAAAATACTAATGAGGTATTTTAAGACACGTTTTTGATGTTTATTTTCCTGCTTACGACAGTTTTTATGACTCCCATAATCTCTTAACAATAGTTTACACCTCAACTCAACGTAGAGCTTCTAGCCTTCTATTGACTAGCACCTAACAAAAGAAATGTTGATAAATAGATTTTTGTTTTTGGTATATGGTTTAACTATTGTTTTATAATCTTTTCTTTTTGTCTAGAAAAATGAGTATTTATTTTAGTATTTTGAAATGCACTTTCAAAGCCATAATACCTATTTTGTTTATTATGTGACTTTATTTTGGTTCTTAAGGAAAGCATCAGCCTATTGATCATTTGGAATCATGTTTTCGTTACAAAGATGGGTTATTGGGTTTTGCTCAATGGAAATGGAAAAAATGACACTTTTGCCCGATCTTGAAATCGAACCCTGGAACTCGTAACCAAGGCCCGGTACTAAACGCACTGGACCATCGAAGCGTTCTATCAAATGTTGGTTCTAGTAACTACGTATCTGTCATGGGTATTTTCATCCGGGTATTTTACATGTATCTAAGACAATTTCCAC
This sequence comes from Nomophila noctuella, assembly GCA_958496325.1. NCBI lineage: Eukaryota > Metazoa > Arthropoda > Insecta > Lepidoptera > Crambidae > Nomophila > Nomophila noctuella. Next base: position 16,105,587 of record OY292487.1, on the reverse strand, counting down.
TTGATAATAACAATCCCGATGCGAATTCCAAGTCTAATAGTAGATAACGCTGAACCCGGGACCTCCGCATTAAGCAATTTAGCTCGTTAATGGGGCATTCTCTTAATTGTTGCAATCATTGTATCAAATACCGCTATACTTTCTGTAATTTGACTAAGGAGGGTCTGACCTGAGGTTACGGCTGTCATTAAATACAGTTTTCACTGGGCCGCTTGTTTACCTTCGCTATTGTACCTACTATAGGTACAAACAAGAAAATAATAGTATGCTACGTTTTATATTGTAATTTTCTACGTGATTTTTGGTGACAAATGAACACTAAATTATCGTCTTGAATCGCTTTTTACAAAACAAGCGTATGTTTTAGAAGTTAAATCAAATTAATTGAAATAACAATAAGTAAGTCATTATGATAATAATTGATAGGTTATCTTTGGATTTTTATCTTTGGAGCTGTAGTTTTTTGCTGGAGGAACATTGATTTAATAGTTAAATGCCAGTTAATTTAATAACGACGATGTACTACATTAAGTAGGGCTATCAGACTTTCAGATCTGATACAAACAGTTAATGGGTCATTAGGACAAGTCGCGATTATCTGATAACTCAAACTGCACATTCAATCGCAAAGTAACTACAGCCAACACGAAATGTTGCAAATGACAATCCATTAGCGAGATAATGAGCGAGAATTCTAATAGAAAATTAAATACCTGACGGGCTCGTTGGTCTCGTGGTCAGGGATTCTGGATACAAAACCAAGGGTCGCGGGTTTGAATCCCGCTAGGGGTAACTGTTTGTATGATGAACAGTGGCATTTGTACTCGAGTCATGACTGTAAGGTATTTCAGTACATTCGTCTTTCCGTTCCCTAGCTTAATAGCACAAGCTTTGAGCTTCGTTTGGGGTTAGGCAATTGGTATGATGGTCCAGGAAACTCAACAGTAAACAATGCCATGGTTACTTCTTTTACTATAGCATTGTCTATGGGCCACACTTACCTAGATCTACTATATGCTCATTTAGCTATAATAAACATTTGTCGAGTTAAGATAAAAAAGGAGGTATCTAAGATTAAACAATCATGATTCGGCGGAGAATCCTTTAAGATAAGCCATGTGTTTGTGTATGTGCGAACCTCACAATAACCATGGGAATGCAGTTTTCTTTCGACTAGTTTCGACGAGGGGATTAATTAATTTACGAGTACCTACTCATACAAGCCAATAAGATTGAGACGTTAAAATCCGAATAAATATGAAGTTATAGACAATCGAAGACTCCTAAAGTTCCCAAGCTAGCGATAGCGTGGCGGCGAGTAATAACATAGGAGTCACGACTCCATCCCGCGGCACGTGGGGCAAACCGGTCCGGCTTCGATGTCCGGCCGACACAAAAACAACATGCACGAGATCGAATGTTGTACCGATCGCTGCGTTCCGTAAATATTGATTCCGTTGGTTGGTCCTTCGTTTTCGGTTGATGTCTATGGATGGTTTCATCTGTGATTTGTTTTGATTCGAGTTCAATGAGAGTGACATACTCGTAGGTTTAAGCTCACGAGTTTTATCGCGTTGTGGTGACCACAATCAGTAAAATTCAGTGGTCATAAAAGATAAAATAGAGAGAAACCAGTGAGCGTATGATTGATTTGATAATTCATAATTCTACGACACAACGTATCAAACAATCGTCTATTAACAAACACCTCAGCCATAAAGGAATGCTTAAGTACAGAATAAACAATTCAGAATAATCACCATTCACTTATTTGTTTAATAAAACCTTATGCGCCTTCAATCAACTATGATTAAAATAATCCATACGTAAGGACAAGCGACTAATACAGTGCTTTATGTCCAGTTATAATGGCGGCCTATTTCAAAACAAACAATTGAATAATCAATCGAGTGCGCACCGTGGTTTTATAATAAATGTGTATGTATTAAGATAACGGTTAACGACATACATACGAGCCCGCATGGGTATTATGCAACCGAATAGCCGAATAGTTTTCGAGCAAGCCGGAAAGGTCGTGAGAAAACATCGATTCGTTTTAATTTCAATTGCGATACATCGACTGTAATTCGATATTGCGATGAAGTAATACACGGTTCTATTTTCCAAGATGTTATAATAGGAAATTCATATGAACTTATGTAACTTGAGCAATATTTAAAAAATAAGTGCGTTTTCAACCCATTTGTTGTGTTGCGTAGGCTATAAACCCACTAGGTATCATATTTATTTACGTATGTACGTATTTACCTTTTTATGTTCTGGTAAATGTTGCTGGGAAAACTTATGACACACTCACTGTCTATTTATTTAAAAACGAAAGTAGCAATATATCACAGAAACTGTTTTAATAACGTTGAGTTATGATCAGATTGAAAGTAACTTTAGTTAATTACAAAGTGTCAATTACAGAAACGAAACCAGCAGTTGATTTAAGTTTTAAATTTTATCATTTATTATTATAGATCTGCCGCGTATTACGACTGTATGTCGGCATTCGCAATCATTCGCATTCGAAAGTGAGATCGTAGTCACTTATCAACGGGATACCTACTCATTATGTTTGTTCACTACAACTATTTAGACAAAATCAAACTGATCGACGATGCGTCTCAGGCTTTCACCAGTTGAAAAGAAATGCTTTGTAATTATATCGAAGACGTGTGAAAGTAGGCAATTTAGTTTGCCACTCGTCGCCTGATGAGCAACGTCGGTAATTAGATTTATAACCTCCTACTGAGAACAATTTACTTCATCATTGCCTATTGTGTACGACACTTTTTTCAAGACCGTCACTTATTTTAAGTTCTTGTATTGCAGCCGCCTAGCCGTGCGGAAAAAAACAACCGTATTCGAGAACAATTTGCTTCGAAATCAAGACCGTTGATTGTAAATCCCCTTATAGTGTTATTGACAAGCGCTCATGAACATCCTCAAAACAGGTGAGCTGTGGGCTGGCCGTCCTCTCTAGACTCAGAATATCTGGACATAAGGTTGATTTGACACTGTCTTATCTACTTCTGGTTATTGAGAACATGATATCTCTTCGGAAGAGTTGGTTAATTCATGCTGCGACCATAAACAGGTGTCTTTCACGGATAAGCGAACCGTCATAAAAAGGCCCTCATTTTCAAAAGCCATTACAAGAAGAAGCAGACTATGAAGTCTGAACCTCGCAACAGTGAATTAATTTTGTTTACTTCACTTACGTCATTGCCGCATACCTCTCCATTATTCACCGTTGCCAAACCAATGTTATTTCATAAAGTCTTCGACTAACTCAATTGGCGTTGATGCTATCTACAAGTACTTTGTCATGGTGCAATGCTGTTATATGCGAGGATAACTTATGAATGCATTTTGTTATGTAGGTTATGGAGATTTTATGTGATAGAAGTGTTACGTGTAAGCTCATAAATGTAGCTATAAATGTACAGTTAATTTTTAAGAGCACTGTTATAAAGCGTGAAAGATTAACTAACGCGGAATTCGATGATTGTGATTCAAAAACCTTCATACAATGCCATTAAGGAAATGACAAACATTAACAAACTTGCTTTAATCTCATAATTAGGCCCTAAATATTAAGCAAGCTATTAGTGCGACTATTAACGTTGAAGGCTCTAAACCAAAAGAGCCGAGCTTAACAAATATTAATACCATTCACAAAGGACCTAATGCTAAGTACGCGGCGTCATTACACGAACAATATTAACATGACTGGTTAACGAACAGCATAGCACGACCTAAATCTCATAAGCCCATCTCCAAAATCAGCCCTACACGAGCGCAATTAACATTCCAAATCTAATACAGTACTTTAAAATCGGTCGTGTTCTTTTTCTATCGAGCACGGCTGAATCAAATGCACCGGTCGTAATGGCCGCTGACGGAGTCATAAAAAACGCCAAGGTAGATCCCGCAGGCTCGGCCGGGCGCCTTTTCTAAAAGGTAATCGGTGGAGGTTGAGTTTTTTTATTTTTTCTCAGAACCCGTACAAAGAGTTCAGGCAGCTGCCGAGGTACATCTGGCTGCTAGGAATGGCACTGAATAACGTAGGACCGTGTTTTTGTCACGTCGGGAAAATAAAATAGCAGGAACGAGTTTGTTTGCCCACCTTGATACCATTTCTACGAGTTCTCATCAAGAGCATGCATTGGCATTAGCGTGCGCTACATGTGCTTCGTATTGTTTGTCTTCGTAATCAATTTAAAGCTAACCTTGGCCTGGTAATAAACGTTAACAACATTATACAGTAAATTGCTTTGTGCAGCAATGATGCCGTTTGGTTCCTTATAATTTTAATGTTTTATCTTCACTATCAGATAGTCTATGTAGACTAATCACGGTCTTATCTAGTCTAACCTATCATGTCACATTACACGAGCCGGTATCGATGGCTGTCAATAACTGATTAGTATTTGAATATATATAATTTGTAGATGAAATCGAGGAAGGCAAACCAATAGTTGTATACATAGTAACCAAACGGAAGTAAACTCTACAAAAAAAAAAGATATATAATGTACACAGACTTCACACTAAAATATGGTAGAGGATTATTTATTTACCTATGCCTACATAACAACGTCATTAAACCGCGTCATAAGACGTTAGACTTTCTGGAAGTAACCGATTACAGCACTTTATATTTCAAAGTATCGTGTAATGTGAATGCGGTAATATGATTCCTTGCCTTTGATATTTCAGATATATGCAGGTATTTATTTCCTTCTTAGAAATCCACTAGAACGTATTTTTTGTCTTCTCAGTTGACTGAAGAGCACGCAGCCCAGTTATTAATCTTTAAACTACGACTTCGGTCTATGTCAGTTATATTTATAATTAACCAGGAAACATCTTTCAATAGGATGTCACATTAATATTGCCGGAACAACTCTGAGCTGCATAAGAGTCATTATGGCATATGCGGAAGATTTCATATATGAGGAAATACCATCACCAATATGATCTTCTAGTTCTAAGGCAAGAATCCTGCTCAGATTCTTTATTTAGGGGACTTTATGTTACCCTTAGTTATTTCACTACGAACGTGCCAAGACAAACAAGTAGAAATAAATGTGCACAGGTAACCATTGTAACAATAAAATACCTAACAAGGTATAAAACTCTTGAGTTGCAGCAGTCAAAGGCAGCGAGCATCTCTGGAAAAAGTTAAATATCGTAAAAGGTACGTAAAGGATGATTGCTGCAAATTAAACAGGACAAGCAAGGCAACTGTCACAAAAACTCTCGAAAATTAGAATAATAATATAATTACAGTGATTGCAGAATTGGAACTTAGTACGGCGAAACTAAGCCAAAAACCAGCAAAATCATAGTAGATGGTTCAAAAACCTTGTTTGTAATATTCGGTTAAAACAACAACAGCTTTTAAAGATGCAAAGAACTCACGAATACATTATCAGCAACAGACAATGGAAACTCAAAACATTCGTATCAATACGTTAACTGGATTATTGGGGCGAGTCTCGATCCCCAAACAGCTTCCGAGCTGTTTAATTTGCGACCGGATAGATTGCGACAACCGCATTCCTGCTAAAGTTTATCGGTCCAATATAGGACAATGTTGAAACCCGACAATAAAAACAAAATGTTGTTTTTATAGAACATTCACCTACAATGTTATTGTTGCCGGCAACGTTAAAGTTTTATTCTGCACACGAAATCGATTTAAAAACGATGTAAACAGAATATTTTATGGGTGCGGTGAAAAGCTTGCATTTCGGTTGTTTCGTAAGAGTACCTACCTATCTAATCCCAGAATTTCTGCAATGTTTGTATGCTCTAATCTATGAGCATGATTAATAATTTACGTGTTACTACTTCATTTAAATTTACACAGCATACTGCCACTTTTCCTTATAGTAGGTAGGGGGTAGAAACCATCATTCATTTGCTGTAATAATGACATGCACCTTTCGCTTTCACATCATCTTACACGATCTTTCATGCATCCTTCTAAATTTGATCAAACTATTCAATGTGGTCTCCCTTTATACTTTTCATAACCTGCTAAGAAAATTATGAAAAGTATATAAGAAGTAGACAAGCTTAAAGCTTTATAGCTTGGCATGTGCAGACATTTTCATACAATCAGAAAGACTTTTGATAGTGAGTGTTAAGACAAATTGGAATCTTTTGGAAACATATAAACTCCCAGAATGTAAACGTTAATCTGTCTGCAGTCTAGAAATCCTTTTGGGTGGATACTATTACATTTAGACATTAGTTGGACAATGTATTTTAAATACTTGCTAAATACTACCAATATTTGCTGCGGGCAATGAGTCAAACGATGATGGGGAAGTGTTTTGGTTAATTCCTCGTCCTAAAGTGTAAATGAAACTTACAAATCATTTGTGTACAAACACTAACCGACATGTTTAAAGGAAGCATTAAAGGTAAAATTATTTGCATGCAAATGTACGGGACGTAGCGAAAGTACATTGTCTGAAGGCTTTCACATTAGCATGCGGGCAAGACGCTCAATAGTTTCTAGGAAATCATCAAGATAAGTTATGGCCGTGCATTGACAGCTATTACGCGGGCCCATTTTATGTGCCCATTGTACGGAGTACACGTGAGCTTGCATATTATAACTTCTTTAAAGAAGAAACTGTATTTCTGCAAGTTTTTCTTTAGGTCATTAATCCCTACATAACTACTACGAGTAGGTAAGTCTTTGACTTGCTATGATGACGGCTTGACTGCAAATTAGTATGGAGCTTAAACTATGGCATTACATAGGTACATGTTATTTTAATATTATTTTTATGGAACACTAATGTTTTTGCAAATCTTTATAAATTTATTTTCATTAACTAGGTACAATGATAATTAAATATTTTGTGATATGTACAGAAATATTCTAGTCGCAATTTCTGTAGAACTGTTTTAAATCTACTTAACTTACCTAGTCACAAAGGATTAAGGTCTAGAATTTGCTAAAATGGAAATAGCATGGTCCCTATAATTCCACCAGAGGTCCCTGTGCAATGCTAAATAGGGCAAGTATAGTATTGTGCCCAACAATGGATTCTCGAGCGAGGACTCTGACCTCCGTGATTCATAACGAGACCGCACAAAGGATCGCAAGTATCGTCCTCAACTCTCTAAGAGCACTAGAAAAAAGTAAGGATTACTCATAAAGTATTACAGAAAGTTCTAAAAGGAACGATTTTTAGATATACGATACTGGAATATTGCAAAAAGGTTTGTCAAAGAACAAAACTTTGAAAGGAAAAGGGTACAACTGGAGGCATACTTTAATAATTAGATGTACCTACATTTAGATAATTAACAAATCGGCAGATCCCTGTTAATGTATTGACGTCGATGAAATTAATAAAATGAAATTAAGTCAACGTCGTCATAAAGATTGGTGCTAAATATCACCATGCGGGTTACCGATATTATTAATAAAGAAATATAAACGTTTTACTCAAATTTTTATGGGTAGGACAATTCAGTTAGTGAACGTAGTTTCCGGAGGGCAATGATGACTAAACCAAAATTCAAAATGTAATTCGAAGAGAGCATCGAATTACTAAGACAATTGAGATTAGATAACTATCAGTACATACGACTTATATTTGATCCCTAACTCTGAGAGAGCGGAGACAATAAGGGATAATACTTTTTCAAGGTTGAAGCAAGACGCCATGCACTTTCGCTGTTTTTGTGGCTTCACAAATGAGAATACCGTTAAAGGGATTTGTCTTTTGTGGGATTCTCTTGTTTCTGTAAAGAGCTGCTTCCAACAATGAACCATTGTCTGTCGGCGTCCATCAAATAGTTCCTTCCAATATTTACGTACAACCATAGCACAAAAAATGTTAATAATCTTTCTACCCTGTTTTATATTTTATGTTTCTTTTTAATCTGTGTACGTGACCAAAAATCCTGGTTCATTAGCGTACCAGCTGCCATTAAGGAATTTCAATAATGTACTGAATATATACGCAAACTTCTTTAGCACTGCTTTCTGCATTTCACCTCTTTTCATTTTATGTCTGGCGTAAAATATTATCGAAAGTATTTTCACCATAAAATGTATGTCGTATTTAAACCATATTATAACGTTGTCTTTTAATCTCGAACTACGTATTCAAAACTTTGAGCGAACAGGTTATTTCATCTCAAATGCTATATTTGTAAATGTCCTGTGGATGAATAGAGATGAATACATAGTCCGTTTGTATTGAGGATATCAAAGAGAGTGTAAAATTAATTAGTCCCGGCATAGAGTCCGTGTTTATTAGGGGCCATGACCCCACACCGACTATTACGTGAAGGTATGAAGGGAATCTGTGTTTTTATGGGGACAACCCTTTGTCATTTTGAATACGTGAGGCGAATAAATCACTACATAGTATAAAACAAAGTAGCTTTTTCTGTCATGTTGTATGTTGTATGTCCCTATGAACGCTTAAATCTTTAAAACTACGCAACGGATTTTGATGCGGTTTTTTTTAATAGATAGAGTAACTCATGAGGAAGGTTTTTATGTATAATATCATCCATTAAATAGTGGACAAGTACCACGGGCGAAGCCGGGGCGGGCCGCTAGTGTAAGATAAAAATCAGTTTTGTTCAATTTCTAAGCCGCAAGTTATGTTTTGGATCTATTGTTAATCTTCTGGTTGTGACAAAAGGAGGTAACTTAAGCTCCTCATGAATTAAGTCATATAATGTGAATTCTTCATAGTCTTCGTAACCACTATCAATCGTTTACTTTCAATTAGTAGCCACAAAATTAAATTTTATGGTCCTTCTTCAAAATTATAAAAATACCGTATAAATATTAGGCAATCGTCAATTACATAAAATCATTTCTGAGAATTCGTCATATGATGTTGTTATCTATGCAATTGTGTTATCAATAGCATCGATATCATAAAGATGTCGCGTCTTTAACCGTGTGACTCCACGAAGCCCGATGACGAATCAACAAAACGAACAACCACCTAACAAAACATTTGACAAGACACACCCAATAATATTTTGTCTGTTAATTTACTTGTTTGTTAAAGTTTTTATCGATGTAAATGATCATGGCGATAACGTTTTTGAGTCCTTTAACCGATCTAACTTTCTTTCCCAGCACACTATTGATACATAATAAAAAAATATCCAGCCGGCTCGTTATAAACAGAAATGAGAAAGCGCAACAGGAATTTTAAATAAGAAACGACCACCGAGTTATTGTTACGTGTGTTTAAAACAAGTTTCTTTTGTTGATAAGACCGAAGAAATGTCTGGGACGTGTCGTTGACTCCGTCCGTGGAGCATTTTACATTTTACACATAAGTGTGTGTGATTATCGCAACCGGTAATAAAATGAGTGTAACCTTTATGAAACACGGACTTGTGGACTCGGGTCTCGAAAGGGAGCTTGACTTTCATAAGAAATCAACGGCGACACTGTAAAGTGTAAATTGCGGCTACCAAATTACTCTGTTCCAAATACATACCTACAAACAAACAAAATTGCAACGATTTTCTTTTATTGTTTTGTGATAGGTATTGTGTCTTTGAAACGTATTTTCTTTTGGCTAGTGAGAATCATTTCATTGAAGTATTGTTTTAGTTTTTTAGTCTGCTAGAAATCATATTGAATGCCAAAATACTGCGGAAGCCTCTCCCTTCTACCTACTGGTTCTCGAATAAAGTACAACTGACTTACCTACTTATTTCAAAACGAAAAACAGCCAAGCAGTTACTTAATTCTTACACCTGAAGGTTAAATTTTCGGATGTGTAAAACCGTATCAACTTCAGAATTGGGCACGCCTAAAAATACAGATATCACATGATGTTTATACAATGTCGATAAGCTACAATTACCTAGTTAGGTATCTAACTTAGTGCATCGCGTACCGGTATCGCCTAAGTAAATGTAGGTATGTTAGTAAGTAGAAACTTCGACGAGAATAATTATTTTCGAACGTGAAACTGTGTCGTTTGTTTGTTTATCTCGGAAGAGCGTTCTGTAATGTGGCGCCTGCTAATAGTGAAGTCCATTTTCTGTTGTCTTTAGTGTTATCGCACGGTAATGGTGATTTACGTCGCAATCAACTTAATTATCTACTAAATCAGGGTCGTTTGTGATAAATCACGCATTTAAGAACAGCACTAGCATGGGGTCCCATCTCATATAACAGAAGTGTGATTTAAAAAAATAACAAAAGATGGCGCTACCTGTATCACTGAGTAATTCATGATTCTGTTAAATGATAAAATATAAATAATTACGACGTTTTTAGGCAAAATTTGATGTTGACAAATAAGTTCGGGTGTACGAAAAGTAAATAAAGCATTTTTGAAAGTGTTATCCAAATATTTTAATAATCATGTTTTTATTCAATTTTACCCTTGCTAGTTGCTAGTTTACATTTTGCTTTTTGGACATTATTGACTAAGACACAAGACAAACTGTTTGTGACAATCTTTGATAGATGGCGCTTAAAAGAAACGATAAAGCATCGATAATGTTCGCGTATTGTATCTTCAAAAGTAATTTCGAATTTTTACCTAAGGGACCAAGTTAATAAATAAAAAAATATAAAATGATGCTATAATATTCTAGTTCAAACATTAGTTTGTCTTAAAACTAAAATTTAAGTAAGAAAAATTAATAGTTTTTTTTTTGTTTTAAAATTATGAATTTTTCTTTGCTTATAAAATTTTAAACATTATAGTTAAAAAATGAGTTAAAAGGTATAATACCTAGCATTTAAAAATGCCTAAATAAAATATACAAAAAGTTATGTTAGTATCTTGAGTATTACAAATATACTTAAATAGATACATACAAGACAACACCCAGACCAGGACAAACAGAAATGTTCATACACACAAATGTTTGTCCAGTGCGGGAATCGAACCCGCGACCTCTTGCGTGATAGGCAACATCTTGACCATTGCACCAAGCGGGCGATTATCATGATATGAATCACTAAGTTGATTAAAAAATATTTGAAGATATAATAATAATTAGAGATGCGCCGAATAGTGGTTTTACCGAATAACCGAATACCGAATACTATTCGGTTCAATCTTTACCGAACCGAATATTCGGCCGAATTATTCGGTTCACCATTTCACTACTTTCCCGCGTTAACAGGTTCAAATATGCACGCCGCGAGTCGCCACCGGCTAGTTGCGAGCGATGTTGAATCAACATTATGAATGATCTAAACTTTTATTTTTCAAACTAAGATCAACGGGCAATGACCCGCTAACCCACCAATCTAACCCACTGGTAGGTGAAGGGGTAACTCGAAAATTTTAGTTGTACCCACCCACCCACCGCGTCAAGGCTGGAATTCTTTATCAATGTATTTTGTCGATAATGAAAAACAATATGTACGATTCAATTAATATTTAATTAAATTTAATTTTAATATTACTAACAGAAAACCAACGTGGACGAACAAAAGGGGTTCTTAACATATAAACATTTCACATAATATTAAAGCTGAAGAATTTGTTTGTTTGTCTTAAGGCGCTTATATTAAGAACTACTGGTTTCAATTGAAAAAATATTTTGTGTTGGATAGTCCATCTGACGAGGAAGGCTTTATAATTAAACTATAGTAGGTATAACACTATGTGTGTGGCAATCGAAATACACGCGGACGATGTCGTGGGCGACCGCTAGTATTTCTTATTAGTTTTATAAAAGTGGCAAATGAGATATTTTGTGAAAAGGTTATATTATACACATGTTAAGAAACTCCTTTAGTTCGTCCACGTTAGTTTTCTGTTAGTAATATTAAAATTAAATTTAATAAAAAATTAATCGAATCGTACATATTGTTGTCATTATCGACAAAATACATCGACAAAGAATTCCAGCCTTGACTTCACTACTAAAATTTTCGAGTTACCCCTTCAGTGGGTTAGATTGGTGGGTTAGCGGGTCATTGCCCAGATCAACATTGTTGATCTTAGTTTGAAAAATAAAAGTTGTTATTAATGTTCATTAAACATCATGATCATCATGTTGATTTTATTATATACAGTCAAATTAACATTGAGCTCAAAAATAAATGTTTAATTATAAAGTAGTCTAAAGTTCCATATATAAATATGTGGAATTATGATGTTAAAATAAATGTTGATTTCAAGTTGAATTGCTGTCTTTTATTATGTAACTAAAATGTTCTTCGCAAGTTTTATTTATCTGATAAAAAAAACATAAATATAACATAAGAAGTCTGTCAGTTTTATGTAATTCCTGTCTATTCCATGCCATGTACCTATGAAAATAGAAGTACTTACTCAAACCGAATAATTCGGCACTTCAACCGAATAATTCGGCCGAAAACGAATAGTGAAAAAAGTGCCGAATATGCCGAATACCGAATACGAACCGAATATTCGGCCCATCTCTAATAATAATACCCTCCGGCTGTATTAGGCCATGGCGGCCGATCTGACGATCAGCCAGGTACGCAGGATATATAAAAGTGCACAAGTGAGTGCGCAAGCACAGGTGCACTCCCTATTCCTTCACTCTCATAATTCGGTGACTGACACCCATCCGATGACTGGCATCTGCGAACTGTTATATCCCAGGGATGTCAACCATATGGCTGACAGGTACAAATTGCCTGATCAGCGTTTTCAGTTAGGCAGGCTCGCTACCGCGAGCCCGTAGTTAGTCCGTTTTCAACCATCGTCGGGACAGGCTGTCCAAGGGTCGTCTAAATCAAATAATTTTTTTTTTTTAAAAACCTTTCCGGCCCACATCTTATAACAGAACGTTGCTTAACTTTAGCAACCACAGGCCGAGTGCACTAACCACTGCGCTATCGAGCTCCTCTTGAAAATAATATAGAAAACCTATCAAAAAATTGCAATTTTTTGAATGAACTATCTTAATTTTATTATGCACATTCATTGTGCTAGTTTTAGTAAAGGATACTATAATTAGCACAATAATTGTGCTTAATTACCCCCCCCCCTGTTCAATAGTTATAATTCATTTGTAAAGTACCTATTCTTACTTTGAAGTATAATTAACCGGGATTTAAAACAAGAAACCTCTTCTTTTTTCCAGTATTTAAAATATAACATTATATATTTTTTAACCCCAACTAGTGAGTTATATTTTTATTTCCCCTTTGAAAAGCCGCGGAAGTATATTTCTGCCTTCCACCAATAACTTTTATAGAATTTAATGTTAACTTATTCCTTAAAAAGTAACCTGGTGTAGATTCGTAACAAAGAAATTTTAAATGCTCTTTTCAAGAATGCCTATGTAATAAGCGCAACGTGCCCAATATGCGCTCTTTTAAGAATTTCAGTCTTACTTTGTGGATGTCTTACCTACACATACTGCTACGCACACATAGACGCGTTAGCGCAGCACGTTATGAAAGGTTTCGATTCGAGGTTTTGTAAGTTATTTTGATTATCTGGGCATCGACAGTAGCGATATCTTTTGGCAGTCTTTAGAAAACTTTATACACTTGCTGTCTGTGCTTGCTGTGTGTATCTGATCGCACTTAGGCGCCATCTATTAGCAAAGAAGAACAATATTTCTAGCCCGGAGAATTAGGGAAGTTAGGACCGACGCATTTCTTTGTATGGGATGAGGCATCTGTTCTTTTTTGTAATCTGTGGCACTAGTCTCTGTCTAAATGTAATTTAGACTAAACGCTTTTTTCAACATCCAGCTGTTGCCTGAAAAACATTGACGAAGAAAATTAGAAATGTCATCAAAGTAGGGACTCACCATTGAATGTGTCATAGGCAGTAGGTTGATACTCCTCCCGGAAGGTGTCCTGCGCGTACGCAGCTATTAAAGAGCTTTTCCCCACTGCCCCATCACCCACCAACACACACTTTATCTTCTCCTTCTTCCCACCTTTCACATTCCTCCTATCTTTAATTTGGAACATCCGATTCAAAGTCCTCCTCGTCTTCTTATCTCGCACAGTCCAATCGTTCACTCTATCACAGCAGTTCAAGTCCTCCGAGACATCGTCCCTGAGTACGGTCCGTCCGTTGTCCTCTGCCACCTCGGAGTAGTCGTAGTCGTCCTCGTCCCTACGCGGGATCGGGAACTGGCTCGGGCTGTGCACGCCAAACACAAAGGGCCCGTCTCGCTCCGGGAGACGGGCGGAGATCCCGTTGGCCGGCGCCGGGGGCTTCGCATAGTGCACCGCGGGAGCGCGGTACTGATTCGACAAGTACTCGGCCGACGCGTGAGGGTCGAACTTGAAAACTAGTTCAGCTTCTCTCCGGTCCAAGCTCAGCTCCGGCGGCGCTACTTTGTCTTGAAAGTAGCCGACTTTCTCGCGCGTCCGCGTCTCCTGCAGGCGGCGCTCGAGTTCGACGTTCGAAGGTTTCCAGTAGTCTGGTCGGTAGTCGTAGTTCCTGGGCGCCAGCAGCGGCCGCTGCGCGCTCGAGTCGCGGGGCGGCGCGCGCGGCGGGATCACTAGAGGCTTTTGCGGTTCCGCCAACAGCGGTCGGCGCGCCGACAGGTTCGCGTTCCTGTTGAACATGATTCCCTCGAGGCTGGGAGACATTTGCACTGTCACGAGTGACGACCGACGGAAGGGGTATCGAAGCGTGCGTTCGCGCACATCACTGCGCGATGTTATCTCGCGGGAAAGTGTCTCGCGGGGACGGCGGGCAGCGACGAGGTGCGTTCACGACGGCGAGCGCGGCGCGACTGACGGACGGCCACGGGCCGGTAGCGCCGCTCCCCGCGCCGGAGAAATGACCTGTTGCTTCTGTTACCTGTTCAGGTACAAACGACCGTTTTGCGAGCCGGCGCAGCTGCTGCCGCGAACAAAGCACGTCATATGGCGGCGCTAGACGCCTCGCTAACCCTGCGAGGAGGCTCATTCAACGACGCCATGAATGAATAGCGACGACGTGGTTTGTTTATTAAATGTAAGTATTTGTCGTAGAGCCCCTGTATGTGTATGTAGTTGTTAATCTACCTTATTTCAGTCGTAAGTACCCAGGTAGGTTAGGTTTTGAATTGTCTAGAAACTAAATTCACTGACTGTGGCTAATTAACTAATTAACTTTAAAAAAAATATATAATTTTTACTTACAAAAAAGGTCAACAAACCTACCAAGTGACCAATTTTATAAACACTCAATAAACCATTAAGGCATTCATTATCTAATTACAGAAATTGTAAGCTACGTACAAAAAACAATATAAAAAGCTTTATTCAGTCTAGCACAATACACCTAAGTCATTTCTAAAATAAAGAGGGTATGGAAGTACTGACCAGTCGAGTAACGTCTTCTGGCCTAACTTCGTCATCGATCGTCGTATTGGAACCTAACAGACAGAGGCCTTAGGTAGGTACTCTATTGCCTTCTCAAGGACTTTTGACGGTGTACCGTCATGAGCAACATGCTGGATCATGTAGGAGCGACCGCGCCGGTTTTTGGGCTTCCAGTTCTTTTCCAGCTGCTAGGTCGAGCGAGGTTATGGTGATGTGAGATTATGGACAAAACCATCGTCTTATAAAGTCTGGTGTCACTACGGGTGACAATACACCACTGTTTATACAAAATATTGCAGAATTAAAATAAAGTTTACAATGTTAACTTTAAAACCACTGATATATAACTTATAAAAGTTCAAATATGTACTTTAAAACGGATTGAGTTTGAACCAAAGTTTTAAGTTTTGAACTCAATCCGTTGAAAAATTGACAAAATAAAAACTTCATTGACATTTGACATTGACAGGATTGTTGTCAATTGTCAACGTCAGATTTATTTTCACGTTTAGGCGTTGCTTGCACAATTGACAACATTTAAATTTTTTCATGTGCTGTTTTTATTTTCTATTCTGAAAGATTTTCAAAAACTAAAACTTACGTATTTTTTCTTTTTCGTTTATTTTCTTTCCTTTTTGTAAAATAAATTATCTAAAAACGACTTATTCTAAAAGAGCGTAAGTCAATGTCATGGGATGAACGAACATTTTATCTTTGCTATTTTAAAAAATAAACTTGAATGACGGAAGTTCACACAAATGTTGCCAGGAGACTCTAGGGTAAATTCATGAAAAATGTTGTCCAAGTACCTAAAGTGCCACTTAAGTACCCAGTTCGTACTTTAAACTTACGTAAATAATGTTTTAATAAGATTTCATAAAGCTATAAAATTAAATCTGGTACATCAACTGAGTTATAATTTTGTCGCAAGATTCAAAAACATGAGTTTTTCCCCGATTGGCCAGGAGTTTTGCCAATCCGGCAACACTGTATGATAAATGTACACACACATGCACAGTTTTCTGCCAGTTTGACAAGAAACAGTGTCAAACTTACGTTTCTTTTTTTTAATTCACGATGGCCAAAGCGAGACCAAGATTGACTGTGTGTGGATCCGACGAGCATTGAATTTGGAAACTTTTCAAAATATCTTTTTAGTTACTGAATGAAAAAAATTAAAAACATTTTTTCTGTGTCAATTTAGCGAAAATCTCGAAATGGTTTTTGAATACAGTACCTTGTAAAAAATTAAATGTTGTCAATTAATGGGGGCGTTTGGGCGAAAAAAGCGTTTGCAAGCGTTTGTAAACAAAATGGCGATTGTTAGCGCAAAATGGCGATTGTTTAGCGGTAACACAGTAAACTGACAGTTAGCAAACACGTCCTGGGCGAAAACTGTACAGTTTGCGCTAACAATCGCCATTTTGTTTACAAACGCTTGCAAACGCTTTTTTCGCCCAAACGCCCCCATTGAAATGCATATTGGTAACGCATTTGGGGTAAACTGAAAGTATGAGAAAATCTTGTTTGGTGCATAATTTTTATTTTAACCTTAAATTATTATTATTTGTGGTAGGATTTTCATAAACTATCAATTGTAGGTTTAAATTTTTATCTGTATTTATCTGAGGAGTATTCATGGTATTAATTCTGTGCTGGCTGTCAAAGTCACTCAACAGACAGACAGCGCACATCAAAGAGTGCACATGTGCGGGCCAAGTGACATTTCATCAAAAACAAAGTGGCTCGTGTGGTATATAAAATTATTTTTGTGTTTTATTTTATAAAACACAAATTGTAAAGTTGTTCTTTGTAAAACAACTTGCCTTTCTCGTTATATCCATTTTGATCATAGTACAAATATAATGGCTAAGTTCAAACTAAGTAAGTACATCGCTATTTTATCAAAACTTCTGAATTAACTATAAGTATTCATTTTTGCTTGGCTCTGAAGTTGATAATGATTAATAATTTTACATAGAAATCATATTTCGAATCGTATGTTGTCTTTTCCAAATTTTTAAATAAATTAAAGATGGTATTGTTAAATGCAAATAGGTTATGCTGCAGCATGTTTTCCATATTATGTAGTTCGAATTTTACTATAATTAATGACGTCTGTCCCGCAATCAGAAGAATTTTACTACATGCATTTCAGTGCAAACACGGGTTGATCAAAAGTGTTAGTTAATACCTATTTTGTCTATCTATAAGCTATACATAAACTATTCTGTTATTTTCTAAAGCTTTTACTGAATAGCTTCAATATGTAATATATTGGGTAACCTATGAACCAAATATTTATTTAAGGAACTTACCAAAATATTTTAAAATACATTTTCATTTACTTTTGTAACACAGAGAAACCTTCAAAGCGGCAACCAGCCCGTCTCCGCTACAAAATTGAGAAGAAAGTCAAGGAGCACAACAGGAAACAGAAAAAAGAGGCAAGAAAGAATCCCAAGTCTAAGAAACCTAAAGCAGTAGTTGTCCCGAACATTTGCCCGTTCAAAGAAGACATCCTGAGGGAGGTGGAGGCGGTCAAAAAGCACAAAGAGGAGGAAAGACAGAAGAAGAAAGAGCTGGCGAAGTTGGAGAAACAGAAGAAAATGGAAGAGAAGAAGAATACTAACATCAGTATGGATACTTTGGTAAGCTATTTATTTTCTTAGCATAGTAGTATTTGTACGTGCTGAGAGAATTTCATTAAGTCTTTTCTCTTCAATTCCATTCTTATAACATCATAGTAGCATTGAATGCTTGCAATGTAATATTTTTTCACAATAATATATAAGGTAATCTAAGTAAGGCTGCATATGAGCCTTAAAATGATCTATAATCACTGAAGCACATGTTATTCCTGCTTTCTTTAAGTAAAATATTATTTTACTATTCACTCATACCTTTACTGTAAGGTTAATTTTTAATTTTTTGGCATGCAAATCCACATGTTTCGCATGATGGTGTTGCCTAATTGAAAAGCATTGTTTAATTGCCTCATTGTATGAACCCTAAAATAATCAAGGTAGAACATAATATATAAAAACTTAATCTATTTATTTTTCCAGGTAGCCAATGCAGAAGCAAGGGGCAAAGTACATGACGTGTTCAAGAGCAATGAGAATGGAAGCGATGATGTTGGATTTGGCAAAGACAGGAATCAGGAGAACTCACTCAAAGCCTACTACAGAGAGTTCAAGAAAGTCATATCTGAAGCTGAGGTTGTTCTAGAAATTGTAGATGCCAGAGATCCGTTAGGTTGGTATTTACTTTTAGGTACTATTGCTTGTAAGTTTTCATAAAAATAAAATGGAAATAAAATATGATAATAAGGTTTTAATGTGTTGTAGGAATTGTTATCCTTTGATGCCTTGCCATTTTCACATATTTGTAAGAGAGTTTTAATATATATACTAATATGAAAACCTTCTGACTAAAATCAGGTTGACACACGAGAGTATTTTAAAAGAAAATTGTAAGACATCTACTTCAATCATGTTTTATCTGCTTTCACAAGTAATTGTTGTTGCAATATATCATAATGTAATGTTACGACTCTAATAAATTTCAAAAGATTTGAAATTCATTAGTGAAATACTGGAGGCCTTTGCTATGTAGTGGGACATTAATAGGCTGATACTTTACTTTAGTCTCAAAATGAGCAATTTTGCATGAAGAATTAGAGAGAACTAATGGTGTATTGAACAAATATTCCAGGCACACGCTGCATACAAGTAGAAGAGGCGGTGCGAGAGGCAGGTAAGCGCTTAGTGGTGGTTGTGAACAAGGCTGACCTGGTGCCCCGAGCTAACCTCGAGGCCTGGCTGAAGTACCTGCGCCGGAGCGCGCCCGCAGTGCCCTTCAAGGCGTCCACGCAGGACCAGCAGCACAACCTTGGACGGAAGAAGATGAAGCATGTCGTTAAAGAGAAAGAAATGAAAGGTGGGTTTTACTGGATTTTATTTCAACTGTAAGGTTTAGTATATGAGTGTTAACTTTGTGTTACTAATTAGACAAATATTTAACTAGAAGAAGTTAACCCACGAGGTGGAAATAGTAGGATACAGGCTATCATCAGTGTTGTCACTGCCTGCCTGTCAATAAATAAATAAATAATTTTAATTAAAAGGCTCACGCATATTTCAATATGTAATCAGTTGTAGAACAACTAACAAGACTATAATATTAAATCATCATCATCATCATCCTCCTGCCCTTATCCCACACTAGACGGGGTCGGCGCAACACGTCTTCTGCTTCCACTCACTCCTATCAGCCGTCAACTCTACATTCACTCCTATAATATTAAATAACAAACTTATATTATTTCTCTGTCTTTAGACCATGTAAGGTTTACTGCATATTTTGGGCGTCACATATTGTCTTGCAGTTCCTTTGTAACAAAATGGAAAAGATTTATGTAATAGTTATAATTATTTGAATTAATGTATTAATAAACAATTTCATTTTGTGAGCAAGGTTTTGTCATTTCATGTACATATATGATATATGTATTATAAATTAACCAAAACCTAACACACACTTTGAAATGTTGTAAATCCAGGGTCAGCATGCGTGGGGGCCGAGCTGCTGATGAGCATCCTGGGCAACTACTGCCGCAACAAGGGCATCAAGACCTCTATCACGGTGGGAGTGGTCGGTCTGCCCAACGTGGGCAAGAGCTCCATCATCAACAGTCTGAACCGGTCCAAAGCGTGCAATGTTGGGAGTACGCCGGGTGTTACAAAGTGAGTAGTAAATTTTTTTTATTTATCTGTGTATTACGTACATAGATTTATTTCCTATATGTTTGAGCATAAGCAAGTCTTCAAATGAAGATGTTCTTTGTATTTCCAAATTTTTATTGCTTGGTGGGTCTGCCACCTGATTCGATCATAGAAAAATCAATCAATGGGATCAACTGCTTAACTACTAATAAATGGAAAGAGGGTGTTATTTGCAACATTAACCTTTTGACTTCCAATTCTGAAGTTTATCAACAAGAAACACTGAACACAAAGTGAACAAGACGTGATTTGAATCTGGGGCTCTTGTCATAGTTGATTTAAGTGCGACGTTTGACTGTAGGATCTGTCTTTTCGGCTTGAATGAGTCTTTGTCATCGATTTAAATTGAAGATTCCATTAAAAGATTTGCCCTCGCCAAACTCTGGAATTGGCACTAATATAAAAGCGACAGTCGAAACTTACAGCAAAGACAGCATGTTGATAGTAATTTGAGTGTAAATTGTGTTTACTAGATGGCGTACGTCAAAATATTTCCACAGTTTCAGGTGTAAGAGCAAATATAACGATTTAAAACTTTGTGTTTCTGGTTAAAAGTCACGCGAGACAAATTAACGACACATTCTTGTACTATTTTCCAGACAAATGCAAACAGTCCAACTAGACTCGAAGATCAAGATCCTCGACAGCCCTGGCATAGTGTTCCAGTCTGGCCCGGAGTCGGACTCGTCTGTGGCGCTCAAGAACGCGGTCCGCGTGGCGTCTCTGCGCGACCCGACCACGCCCGCCACCGCCATACTGCAGCGGGCGAATAAGGCCATGCTGATGGATCTGTATGCGGTGCCGGAGTTTAGCACGCCGCAGGTTGGTTGGATTATGTTTTACAATTATCATCCTCCTAGAGTTTATCGCGTTTTTTTGAGAAAAAAAAAAATGTTTTTATGTAATGTTGACAAAAAAAAAATCTCATTACGAGCTTGTTGCAGTCTGCTGCCTGCTGGACGAAAGACTTCCAGATGAAGGGTATATAGGCCAGGCGACTGACTGGAAATGGTTAAAATCGTTAGCCCATTGGAAACCATTGCTGCCCATACCCTAAAATGACTGTTAGTCTTATTACACATGAAATCTTTTTTTGCATCATTTTTATTTATACAAATAATAGGCGCCAAATATGACTTTTGATAAAGCCAGAAAGTTAAGTTTTATTCAGTGTTAGATTACTGTAGTAAAAAGCTACTTCTAATTTTGACCCAAACAAATACCGTATGGGTCGGACTAAATGAAACCCTTTAATATCTATTACTATGTAAGCATATGACCAAATGTAAGCTATTATTTTTTATCATAATTTAAAGTACTTATCATTATTTTTCAGGAGTTCTTTGCAAGCCTAGCGTCTCGCATGGGAAGGTTCAGGAAGGGCGGCGTCCCAGACCAAGATGCTGCCGCTAGGATACTGCTCAACGACTGGAACACTGGAAAGGTGCGATATAGTAGTTGCATTATGCACATGACTGACCTCTGAAGGTGATATATTCATTTTCAGATATTTTAATAGACATAAACTTTTTAATTTTAAATCAATCCTTGCATGGATGCACCCAGAATGTGTGTGAAAAAAATATGAGTAAATTACTTACTAAAAACAAAAAAAAACAACTGAGAAAAAATACATGATTGTTTATGTTGAAAAAAATAAACTTGATAAAACTTACGATCAAGCAATATTTTGAGAAAATTAACTTACAATCCCTTTCACAACACACACTACTCAAAAAAACAATTATGCTATTATTTTTTTGTTATCTTTAATATAAAAATGAATCGCAAAATGTGTTGGTAAGCGCATAACTCAACAACGCCTGGACCAATTTGGCTTATTCTTTTTTAGGGTTCCGCAGCCAAAATGGCAAAAAAACGGAACCCTTATAGATTCGTCATGTCTGTCTGTCTGTCCGCCAGTCTGTCACAGCCACTTTTTTCCGAAACTATAAGTACTATACTATTGAAACTTGGTGAGTAGATGTATTCTGTGAACCGCAACAAGGTTTTCACACAAAAATAGAAAAAAAAAATATGGGGGGTCCCCATAGTTAAAACTGAAACTGAAAATATTTTTTTTCATTGAACATATACGTGTGGGGTATCTATGGAAAGTTCTTTAAAAATTATATTGAGGTTTCTAAGCTCATTTTTTTTTAAGTGACTACTTTGCGTGACAGACTCTTCCAAAGTGGAAAAAAGTGTCCCCCCCAACTCTAACTTCTAAAGTAAGAGGATGACAAATCTGAAATAAATATATAATGTACATTACCATAAAAACTACCAACGAAAATTGGTTCGAACGAAATCTATTCAGTAGTTTGATTAATACGTCAAAAATAGAATTTGTACGGAACCCTCAGTGCGGGAGTCCGACTCGCACTTGGGCAATTTTTTTTAATGTTCGTTGAAGTCCAAGGATGGTTCTTATGGCGAGAAAAAAACGAATGATTGCCGGGAAAACCCTAAATACAGCCCTGCCAGATTATTTAAAAAATTCAGCCAGTATTAAAAAAAACAAAAAATCAGGTTGATAGAAATAGAAATAGAAATCTTTATTGCTTAAAATAAATTCATCAATGTAAATTGTGCTAGCGAACTATTTCGTTCTAAAATGTGCCGATAGATGGCGCACCTCGCTAGAGGCGCGGCCGCGGATCTGAATCGCGGTGAACAGATGATTTTTCAAATGTATTTTCCGTCATAAGATTTTCCGTCACTTACTTTGACTACTATTTCTATCCTGAGTAATTAGTCCCATAAAAGTGTGCAAGTTGACTGCATGCATATAGGCTGTTGTTTTATTCAGCTATTTTTAGTAAGACTGTGCGGAAATCGTAACCCACGCGGACGGAGTCGCTGGCGGCCGCTAGTAAATAATAAATAAATAAATAATAGAAATAAATAAAGATATTCCAAAATAACATTCCTAATTAAATGATTTTCCCTCCCAGGTCCGGTACTTCACGCAGCCCCCCGAGGCGGACTCGGAGGTGCACGTGGGCGCTGTGATCGTGTCGCAGGCCGCTAAAGAGTTCGACATCGCCGCCTTCGAGGCCATGGAGACTGAGGCACTTGACGCCTTCGCTAGCCCCACCGATGTGGAACCTATCAAGGTATAGTGGTACTATTACTATAGGTCCGCAGGTCTAGTGGTTAGAGACCCTTGTAGAAAACCAAGGGTCGCGGGTTCGAATCCTGGGGTCAAATGTTTGTGTGATGACAGCGGCATTTGTACCGGAGTGTTTTTAAGAATGTCTTTCCATTCCCTATCCGTTTTGAGAAGTACAAGCTTCAAGCTTAGTTTGGGGCTAGGTAACGTTATTCTGTTAGTCCAAGGAATTAATTAACTGACCTATCAAAAAATTGGTTATTAGTTTTCATTTTTAATTCTCTGAAAGTTATAAAATGGTAGAAAAATAAATAATAAATAAATTCTACATTTCTTACCCCAAACTAAACTTTAACGCTTGTAATATGGAATGTATTAAGAATGTTTGGTAATATTGTAACAGTTTCTTTTTTAACAAATAATAAATAAATGATAAATTAATTCCTTGGACCAACACACCTATCCAATTACGTAGCTCCAAACTAAGCTCGAAGCTTGTACTATGCATGCTAGGGAACGGATAGAGAAGTTTAATCTCTATTCAAGAAACGTACACGTTAACCTATCGCATTAGCATGCTATTTGAATCAAGGTTGCCCATGTACCACCTATTTTAGGTTTTATATTCATTAACATTTTAAATTCCACAGATAACGAGCACAGGCCCTGTCTCAATAGATGACAGAATGAACGTCGACGAAGACGAATCCAGTTTACTCCCTAAGACTCTCAACATAAGGTCGAAATTAGATAAAACATCTAAAGCCACTGAAAAGACTAAGGTAGACCCAGAAATGCAGATAGAAGGAAACACTAAACAGAATAAAATAAGGAAAATGCAGTTTAAGAAAGATAAGAAGAAAAAAGCAAGGACTGAAAAAGCCGCAGTGAATTTAGCTGGAGTTTTGGAAAATGTTACTTTAACTACTTTTAAGGACAAAAAGGATGATTACGATTTCAAAGACGATTTTTCGCTGTAGGCTAGACACTCTTTGATAGTTAAGAGAACATGTATTATTTAAAAAATACGAAAGGAGAGTTGTTACAACAATTTGTAAATAGAGATAGTTTTCTATCTAAGTGTTTACTCAGATTGAAGTGGCAGTGATTTTGTTGTATAATAAATGATATTTTTGACTGTAATATTTGTTTTTTAGTTCATCTCTTGGGATACTGAGAATATATTAAAACCATAGTTTGAAATCGTTGAATCATGCTATGTTGATTAATAGTTCAATGGGCATTGCCTAAAATTGGCGTAAATTTTTTTCTCGCGTCCCCAAACATGGAAATATATGTTCTTGAGCTCATTACCAAATATGTTTGTTAAATCAGTAGGTATAGCTGTAAACTCACAGTACACCGTTAAAGAGCCTATTTAAAAAAATTAGCTTACCAACAAACAAAATATAACCTTTGCACCGACATCGACAGTCTTTATAAATACCTCGGAAATGCGATGTACCTACATGTACACCACCTCCGCTAAAACAAGATTAGCAAGCGGATTTCCCTTCATTTCTTATGTAACGCTGTGTAGTGATTAAAATGGTTTCAGCAGTTTTATGAAACTTATCGTATCCATTCATAAACCTGTAGCTCAGTAACTTATGTGAAACCTTGTGGACAAACCAATCGGCATATATGTATAAGCAACAATAGAAGATAATTTTTGACAGAATATCTTCGTAAGAATGTCTTAGTTTATTTTTCGTATCCATAACAAAAGCAATCAAACTTTAACCTTGGCATGAAAGTATTATCTGACATTTAAAAAGTAGGTACCTATACCAAGACAAGTGTGAAACAAACAACTTGCAAGTTGTACTATGGAAATGAATTTATGTTACGCGTACTGTACACTGTACCTACTGATAGCACAAATTGTTAGTTTTCAAAAACAAGAAGACCTTTTTTGTCGTTCAAGTCGAACTTTATAACTGATTCTAGAAAAAAATGAGGTTTAAACTTACGCCCTTAGAGGTAACTGGGGCCACCTTTATATCCGAATAGGTACCTATTCGTAGATATCTACCTTACCTCATAATTAAATAGGTACACTTATATTTTTATCTTTACCTACCTACATAAATTAAGTTTATAAGCGCGCCCGATTGGATTTTTCTTCTTGATCGACTATGATAGCCCCCAAGTGCCTTAATAGCGTAATGGGCCATATAAACTTTTTTATCTACCATTGTAATTTAGTTCATATGGTAGGTATTTATTGCATTTAACCTAGCTACTAAGGTGTGTCGTGTAGGTCGAATTATTGTCATATGAACAGACATAAATATAATTTATTGGTTCGTTGCAACTGGTACCTAAAGTCGTTACCTATATAATTATAGGGGCACATTGTAACAGATAACATGACATGCTTATTAGTACATTTTTTTATGTTATAAATAGGGAGGCAAACTAACATTTGGGCTACCCTGATGCTAAGTGATCACCGCTGCCCATGGACATCAACAACCGCACAAGGGTCGTGCAGATGCGTTGCCTGCCTCAAAGACCCCATATTACCCCGATTGAGCTATATCGTGGCTAGGTGATCTAAAATCGATAAACTGACCTACTCGTACAAGTGCACAAGTTAGGTAGGTACTGTTTTGGATAGTTGACCAGATTAGGTATCTTACTTATCTTACTGCATCATGCCACTCATCAAAAGGAAAATAACTTTATCTAAGTATGACCCACGAGTTGTGTGTGGATTCGTATCCAACCCGTGATCAACATTCACATTGGTACCTAATGAATGTTCGTTTTGAAAAACCTGTCGTTGTCCAGTGTCCATTGCTTATCCGCGATTGAGTAGGATGATGCTCGTTGGTTCAGTGGTCAAACTACAAAACCAAGAGTCGCATGTTCGAATCCCGCTCGGAGAAAATGTTTGTACGATGAAGTCATGGATGTTTATAAATATATTTAAGTATGTCTAACCGTTCCCGAGCTTCCAAAGTACAAGCTTGGAGCTTCGTTTGGGGCTAGGCAATTGGTTGGTGTGTTAGTCCAAATTATTTATATATTTTTACCTATTGATTGTAGGTAGGTAAACGATAAAACGAAGGGGAAAGAAGTCAGTGCTGTTGGTGGTAGATTGACGATAAGATAAGAAGTTAGAACCTGCCCTGACAGTGAAAGTATAAGCATTGCTAATTGAGTATTTAACTAATTTTAATTAATTTTAATTTTTTAAGAGTGGTAGAGCCTAGCTATCGCCATTTATGGTGACAGTTCGAATGGGTCGGCTCGACCGGGGAAGGACCACCTCCTCACAGAATACCGACGTGAAATAGTAGCCTAGCTACTGTGTTTCGTTCGGTGAGTGAGGGCGCCGGAGGCCCTCCGGGGGATCTTTGTCGCGATACTGGAGAAACAGTGAGGGTTTCCGTCAACCCATTGTCGGGAGGACTGGATTGTTTCGCCGGGCAGGGAGACCCGTAGAAACGGTTTTTCCGCTGGCCGCCCGCGGTACAGTACAGGGGCCCAATCAGGACTAACCACCTTGAGCGGCTGCCCTTTCATACCGCGCATAATCTCGGGGTAGTCCGTCGTGCCGGTTGGTGACCGGATGGTGGGGACCCGGCGGCTACTTCCGGGGGGGTACGGGGGCCCTTCCGTCCGGCGGAGTAGTCTATCTCCTCTGCAGGCAACTAAATGGGGAAACTAACCATCACGCTTTTTTCTTTAGTCTCGCGATAAATCTCTCCCGCTTCACGCTTCCCTCTCCAATGGATTCTCAGCAAAACATGTCGGGCTATACAGCGGTGCACTCCCCCACCACAACCCCGTTCAAGGTTGAGTTCGCTAACATCCGCGGACTCCACTCTAACCTTAATGCCGTCCACCAACACCTCGAGACGGCACGGCCCGCCATGCTCTTCCTGACGGAGACACAGATCAAGCGTCCGGCGGACACGTCCTACCTACAGTACCCCGGTTACTTGCTTGAGGAACACTTTCTCGCGAAAGCCGGAGTCTGTTTGTTTGTCCGCTCGGACGTCTGTTGTCGCCGTCTGAGCTCCTTTGAGGATCCATCCTTTTCCGTCCTCTGGGTACATGTGAATCTTGGCTGTCAAAGTCGTATTTACGTGTGCCTTTACCGTTCCCATTCCGGTGATGTAGAGACAACTCGACTCTTTGATTACTTGAGTCGGGCGGCTGATGATGCGCAGGTGCAGTATCCGACTGCGGAAATGGTGTTTTTGGGGGACTTCAACTCCCACCACGACTCCTGGCTGGGTTCCCCCAATACTAACCATGCAGGAAGATCTGCCCACGCGTTTGCTCTTGCTTATGGCCTGACGCAGCTGGTAAGCCAGCCCACCAGGATACCAGATGCGGCGGGTCAATCGCCCTCTTTACTGGACCTTCTGCTGACGACACATCCAGCCGGCTATCGGGTTGTGGTCCAGGCGCCATTGGGCTCCTCGGATCACTGCTTGATATCCAGCACAGTGCCAGGCGCTTTTCCTCCGCCTCCTGCGGTGGTTAAGCGCCGGGTTTGGCACTATTCGTCGGCAGATTGGGATGGGATGCGGGATTATTTTGCGTCCGTCCCATGGGGGCAGCGCTGTTTTAAGGGGAAGGATCTTTCGGCGAGTGCCGCGGCTATTATTGATGAGATCGGAATAGCTATGGAATATTATATTCCGTACTCCGATGTTATCAATAAGAGCCGAGGACACTCATGGTTCAATCGTGAGTGTGCTGATGCTGTTTGTAACAAACAGGCAGCGTACCGTGCTTGGATCAGGGGTCGTGCCATGCAAGATCCTAACATAAACTCCCTTAAAGCAAGCTATAACAAAGCCACCAAGGTCTGCAAAAGAGCCTACGTAAGAGCAGATGCCCAGCGCGTGGCTCGTGTCGGCATGGATCTAGTCTCGCACCCGACAGGGTCGCGAAGTTACTGGCGACTAGCCAAAGCCGTGCAAGCCAACTTCTGCCAGCCCTCGCTACCACCGCTGAGATGCCCTGATGGGTCACTAGCTCATCAGCCGCAGGAGAAAGCCGATCTTCTGGCGAGGCTCTTCGCGGCTAACTCCCGAATCAATGACTGTAGTGCGCCTTCACCGCCCATCATCTCGTCGTGTGGTATCGCCATGCCTGATATACACATCAGGCAGCGCGATGTGCGCTTTGAACTGCAGTCACTTGATGTCCGGAAAGCTAGTGGTCCGGATGGTATTCCAGCGCTTGTCCTCAGAAACTGTGCAGCGGAGTTGTCTCCTGTGCTGACGCGCCTATATCGCCTTTCCTACTCATCTGGTTTTATTCCGGAGTCTTGGAGAGAGGCCAATGTGCAGCCGGTCCCTAAAAAGGGAGATCGATCGGACCCTTCAAATTACCGCCCCATTGCCGTAACCTCAGTGCTGTGCAAAGTCATGGAGCGGATCATTAACAGCCAGTTGGTCCGCTACCTAGAAGATCACTCTCTTATCAACGACCGCCAGTATGGCTTTAGGCCGAAGCGGTCGACAGGGGATCTCCTAGCGTACGTGACGCACCTCTGGGGGGAGGCAATCGACAAGCACGGCGAGTCTATGGCAGTCAGCCTGGACATTGCCAAGGCTTTTGATAGGGTCTGGCACAAAGCTCTTCTCTCCAAGCTTCCGGCATATGGGTTGCCCGTCCGGCTGTGTGATTGGATTGCCGGCTTCCTGCAAGAGCGCAGAATCCGTGTTGTGACTGACGGATGCGCTTCGCGGTTCATATCAGTGAATGCCGGTGTCCCACAGGGCTCCGTCCTATCGCCCACCCTCTTTCTTCTGCATATCAATGATTTGCTGTCGCTTGGCAACATTCATTGCTATGCTGACGACAGTACGGTGCATGGGCGATATCTCGGTAAGCCTAATGCTGGTAGGGCAGCAACCGTTGAGAAACGAGAGAATCTTGTCATTGAACTGAACCAGGCTTTGGACCTCATAAGCAAATGGGGTTCCAACAACTTGGTTGAGTTTAATGCCAAGAAAACCCAGGTTTGCGCGTTCACAGCAAAAAAATCACCATTCCTTCCCATTCCTGTTCTTCAGGACACTCCCCTCAGTTTGCGTACTAGCCTAAGCATGCTTGGCATGGATCTACGTTGCAATCTTAATCAGGGCCAATACGTTGAAAGCTTGCTTTTGACGGCGTCAAAAAAGCTGGGGATCTTGAACAGGGTGCGGCGGTTTTTCACGCCGGACCAGCTTGTTCTTCTTTATAAGACGCAAGTTCGGTCTTGCTTGGAATACTGCTCGCACCTCTGGGATGGATCTGCCATGCACTACATGGACGCGCTCGACAGATTGCAGCGACGGGCTGTACGTATAATTGGGGACGAAGAGGTCACCAGGCACCTTGAACCTCTTCAGTTGCGAAGGGACATAGGTTCCCTGAGTGTCTTCTACCGTATTTACCATGGTGAGTGTTCTGAAGAACTATTTTCCCTTATCCCTCCTTCCCCATTCCGTCAAAGAACCACGCGTGCTGGTCAACGTTGCCATCCTTTTACCGTGGTCACTATTCCATCGCGAACCCAGAAGTTCGGCAATTCATTTCTCTGCCGAACTATTAAGCAATGGAATGCGTTGCCAGCATGCGTATTTCCTCCTTCCTATAACATGGATTCCTTTAAGAGAAGCGTGAAGAAGTATCTTGCGGGCCGGTATGGCGATGCCAACTGATGGGATACCTTTTTCGTACCGCATCCGTTGTCATAGCAGTTAGGGCTCCTCTTTTGCTTACCATCAGGCAGGGAGGAGCCAATATACCGTGCTACTATAAAAAAAAAAAAAAAAAAAAAAAATAATTGTAGATATAATTAACAATTGTGTTAAAACATGACTGTACTTTCAATTTCTTTATTTATTTTTACTTAATTTATTCATTATCTACAAACTTAATTAAAGTCGTTATTTGTACCTATAATGTTGTAATATATGATTATATGCCCACGTTATCCATCCACGTAACTTCACGTAACATAGTATGCTCTGTCTCTTTTTCATCACAGAAGTTCACTATTTCCATCTCTTTTCAACACTTTGTGCATCGTGCCAGTTATGAGCGGCGCGAAGAATTGACTTTCGCTTTCTGTAATAATTCGTACGTGTCTGTTTTTGACAAATAAAGTGCAAAAAATGGACACAGTTGAATTTGGTTTAGTAAGAAGAGTTTTATAAAAAATCGCTGATCAAAAATAATAAGGAATGAGAAGACACATCAAAATTATACCTAGTTAACTTGTAAATGTTCGAAATTACCGCCACATGAATCATTATTGTCGGCTAGTGTGTTCAATTCCTATTCGTTGTTGACGGGCCAATAACAGCTTTCCATCTGTCTGTCGTAGTTCAACGTCAAAGGTCGACACTTTCTGTTTTGCATCTCTGTCTTACACACTAATTTCAATAGTGACGCATTCATATAGCTCTTCTGTTCGCACATTTATAAATAGAACTATGTGATTCTACTTGTCTCTTTTAGTCTGAAGTTAAACATCAGAGAGTGACAAAGACAGCACTACATACGAAGTCAACAAACCGGTCGAAGTAATATTAGGGAATCGCCAATTTTTTGAAGTTATTCGTGGCCAGTCCTTCGCGAGTGAGGGTGTGTTGTTGTGAATCAAAATGAAATCCCTAGTATTAGCCGTTGTCAGTTTACTGGCAATTTATTCAGTAAACTGTGAAGTGTATTTCGAGGAGAAATTCCCTGATGGTAAGTTTGTTAATGTTTATTCATAAAATGTTGTAATTGATATAGTATTACGTGTACGATCGCACCGGTCGGCTTGCCGCGTGTCTATCGATTCGCTTGGAAAACTGCAGCCGGTATATTTTGGGATGTTTCCTGAACAATCGCATGTTTTCTTTCAGACTCATGGGAATCAAACTGGGTGTACAGTGAGCACCCCGGTAAAGAATTCGGAAAATTCAAGCTGACCGCTGGAAACTTCTACAATGATCCTGAAGAAGATAAAGGTGTGTAGTTGGATAAATAATTAGATTATCTTAGTATATCGGTGACTATTGTATTCAAAAGTCAATGAACCAGTCTTATAAAGCCTTCCATAAGTATAAAATCCTAATGATAAGTATTCAATATCCTTACCTTTCCATTTAACAAAATAGTTCAAGGGTGTAGAAACAGTTGCAATCATCCGGTCTTTACAATTGGATTTGAAATTGTTAAGTTAAATCAATATTTTAGAATTATATGAACTGTAAAGACAGATTTATTCAAATTAAAACTCTTATTAGATTCTGACACACAGATCCTAGATCTCTATACTTACCAAGGATTAGGTAATGACCAAATAATTAAACAGGTCTCAAAACGTCGGAGGATGCGCGGTTCTACGCTCTCTCGCGCAAGTTCAAGCCGTTCAGCAATGAGGGCAAACCCCTCATCATCCAGTTCTCGGTCAAGCACGAGCAGGAGATCGACTGCGGAGGCGGCTACGTGAAGGTCTTCGACTGCAAGCTGGAGCAGACCGACATGCATGGCGAGTCTCCCTACGAGATCATGTTTGGGCCTGACATCTGCGGGCCTGGTACTAAGAAGGTGAGTTCAGTTGTTTTTTTTTATCTAAGATGGGCCACCTGAGCAGAGCCGTCACCTATTAGAGGCCATGAGAACATAGCTTCTAAACCTCTTGATTTGTTAGCATGGGACCCCCAGAAGTGGTCTATGGGCCATTGTGCCCAGTGGAAAAGTTGGGTCTGCACCTGATGGTAAATGAACACCGCTGCCCATGGACAACAACAAACCCAAAAATGTTCTGATACGTTGCCCTCCTTTAAAACCCTATTTGAGCTCTCTCTCTCTGAGTGTGGAACATTCTAGATTCTTCTAGGTACAATGTAATATTTTGAGTGTGAGTCAGAACATGAATGGGCAGAGTTTCTTTAACATTAATTTACTAAATAACAAATGGCTTTTTGAGTATTCTGGTAAAATTTATGCTATTTCATACAGAAAATGAATTAAAAAATTCAATATCACATAAAAGTAGCACAAAAAAGTGGGAGTAACGTAATGGTTGTTAAATTACCTATTTATGCTTATCTCTGTTTTTAATCAAAGCATTTGTGACCAAACTGTCATTATGTTTATCTACCTATAAAAGGGCACTATGATTAGAGTTACAATTTTGATATGAATGATTAACATTGTAACTAATGACTACATTTAGTTCAATGAGTCATATGATCAACATACATTCTGATTTATTTTGATCTTTTTACTTTTTGATTTGTTACCCAAGTCTTAAATGAATCCAAAAATGATTTTTGCACAGTAGCACATTGTTGTCCAATTAGATTCAAAGATAATTTAATATAACTTTTTTTGCACATAAGCAGATGTAATGTTACCAACAGGCAATTCACTTAAATGTGAATTCAACAGAAAATCAGATTTTGTTTTTGTTGAAAAATTATATTATAATGGTTATTATAAAAATTAACTTGGAATGTTCATTCATATCTAATGTATTTCATACCTACTTGCATGCCGCATTAGCCTTGGTGTGGCATTGTTATCTACTGAGCACCTGTAACTGAAACCATTTTCCCTTGTTCCACATATACTTATTTGAAATGTTTTATGTGTTTGTTTAATGTTTTAACTGATAGATAATTATCTAGCTATGCATTTGAAATAGCATGCAAGGTTTTCATTGATGTAAAACTTTATTTAAGGTGGATAGCCTATGACTAGTCATCATAGGCATTGAAGTACAAGCATTGAAGTTACATATAAATATTTTTCTAATCTAAGTAAACTTATCATTATTAATGCTTTTATTATTAATGAACTTTGTATGTCAAGCGAATGTGCTATTTCCATTTAACATGTTGAATGCTTATAGGTAGTTCATTAGAGGTGACTTATACCTGTACTGTGTAAGGGACAGTTATCTTGATAAAAACAAAGACTACCTAAGTCAGGTCAATAAACTAAAAACCTTCAGTGTTAATTTCTCATCTGAAGGCCATTTTTCACTCATTAGTTTAATTTAATCTGCATATTGTCATAAAAATATGTAAGTATGTAAGTAAAAAAGACATGCTTTAAATAAAACGGAAAATTGCTAATTGCATTTCCGAGATTTGTTTTTGTATTTAGTCACTATTCTAATGGGTAGATAGGTAATGATTGGAGCAATTTTGAATAATAGTTGATTGTTAGGCAAGAGGAAATATTTAAAACCACTCAAATTAGAAACCGTAATAGTGTTTTATGCAACAAACAAAAATTACTGAATGATGTTATTGTCTTGTTTACACAAAAAATAAGTTTTTTGTTAAAATCTTAATAGAAAAATAAGATTAATATTTTAATAACATAAAAGGAATTTCGTGAAACTCGGCGCGTAATTGAGTTAAAAGTAAACTCCACGAGTTGGCTTGCTTTCAAAAGTTCATTTCATTGTCTGAATGAATGTATAAAAATAAATATCTCGTGCATATCAAAACATGTAAACTAAGTTTGAACTCAAACAAAGCAACAAAGCAAGTTTTCTTCTTGCCAATGCCAAGCAGGTATTAGTAAACATAGGGCTTTATAATCTAAAGAATAAGGAATAATTTCTGTGTTTATAAACACTTACAGTTTATTATGCCGAAGGATGTGCTTGCCTATATGAGGGTTTATAAAA
This sequence comes from Nomophila noctuella, assembly GCA_958496325.1. Classification (NCBI taxonomy): domain Eukaryota; kingdom Metazoa; phylum Arthropoda; class Insecta; order Lepidoptera; family Crambidae; genus Nomophila; species Nomophila noctuella. The sequence goes on along the minus strand of OY292487.1, from coordinate 16,071,724 downwards.
AATGGCAGGAGCCCAAATAATTAATTGTACCAAAATAAATGGTTTAGGCTTCATGATGACAAAATTGTTTGATTTTGGATTTTTTAGTTAGACCAGAGGAATCACACGCAGCTTTAGGCCATATATAAATCTTTATATCTCCAGCTACACCCGCCTTGAAAAAATCCTTTTCTGTAGTTGAAAAACCTCATCAGGTAGTTCATTCCACAAATAGTACAAAGAAAAAAGTTTCCTAATATATATCTGGCATGTGTTGATTGAATGCAGACCCTCTTTCCCACTGGGCACAATAAGCACGTGCCCAGGGACCCACAATCAATGGGGGCTGGGTCTGGGGGCCCCATGATTACCAAACTAGAGGTTTTTAAACGCCTATGTATCAGGGCCTCTACTAGGTAAAAGACTGCCTTGATTGACTGTGACAAATGAGAGTTTAGTCAATAATACCTTACACATTATTACTCCTAGGTGCACGTGATCTTCAGCTACAAGGGCAAGAACCACCTGATTAAGAAGGACATCCGCTGCAAGGACGACGTCTACACTCACCTGTACACGCTGGTGGTGAAGCCCGACAACACTTATGAGGTCCTCATTGACAATGAGAAGGTCGAGTCTGGTGAACTCGAGGCTGACTGGGACTTCCTCCCCCCTAAGAAGATCAAGGTTTGTAATTGTACACTTATTCTTTTAGGGTAGTATGAACATAGGTTGGTTAGTTACTTTAGAACGTTCCTGAATGTTCAAGTTTCAAGTCATTATGTGGTGAAATTGATTACTTAAGTAAAAATAGAATATTGAGTTGTTTTTTTCATTAATTTTGACTGCTTTAGAACAGGAGTTATCTTATTAAAATGTCTATGCATATCACATGCTATAGTGACACATTGCAGGGCAATGACCTCTCTGAAAACTGGTATTGGCGTGCTAACTATTCTTGCTAAATACGGTGATTGACCGGATTCGGTGAAAACCAATGATGAAACTATTAGGATGTTTCTAAAAATTCTTTGAGAATTTTAACATCCAGTCCCCCATAAATCACGCCCTTACTTTAGAAACTACCAACGAGATTGTGAATTCTTAGGGTGCGTCCGAATCTGAAGAATGAGCACCCTTACGGCGATGTCTCCGTAGTCTAACATAAATAAAAATAGAAATCGAGTTTCTTGCCGCATCTTCTCGACAGACTACTGCATTCCGAAGTCGGTGGTAGAGTAGAGTCATACTATATAATGATATGACGATTCATACGTGGCTAACTGTGGCCTACGCAAATTAACAATACAATTACAATAACAACAAAGTCATTTATTAATTGCCATAATAGTAAAAAATTAAACATACAGAGAGTCTTGAGATTAATTATGCCATACATGGGGGTCTAAACAGCATTTTCAATTAAGTATATTTTGATTTGATTAGTTAAACTACCAATGGAAATATCTCAAGTTCGAGTCAAACAATAAGTAACCTTCCCCCACAGGACCCCGAAGCCAAGAAGCCCGAAGACTGGGACGACAGGCCCACCATCCCCGACCCGGACGACACGAAGCCCGCCGACTGGGACAAGCCCGAGCACATCCCGGACCCGGACTCGGCCAAGCCCGAGGACTGGGACGACGAGATGGACGGCGAGTGGGAGCCGCCGATGATCGACAACCCTGACTACAAGGGCGTGTGGGCGCCTAAGCAGGTACGGTTGGCTTTAGCATTTTATAGCCCTACTAGCGGCCGCCCGCGACTTTGATCGCGCGGATTTTGGTTTATCATGGCAGCATTTAATCGGGATGAAAAGTATCCTACACCTAAGTCAGACCATACCCTGCTTGCATACCAAATTTAATCAAAATCCGTTTTGTAGTTTCAGCGTGATTGATGGACAAACATCCAAACAAGAAAGATAATATGTATTTGAAAATTGGTTGACAATTGGCGTAGACGACGATGATTAAACATACTTAAAACAAAAACATCCAGGCAAAAAACTTATTTTTGAAGTACATAAATAAAAAGTAACAGCTCGGCAGCATAGTGTTAAGAGCGCCGCTTCACATGCGTGAGGTCGGTGGTTCAAATCCAGCTAGGCGTAATTTCATACCAGCTGTACGGTAAAGGAAAACATCGTAAGGAAACCTACACACTACTAGTAAGTGTGTGAAATGGAGAAGGCAATGGCAAACCAGTCCATTAAAATTGCCTGAAGAGTTTCATACAATGATCAAGACCCTCAGTAATGAGGAATACGACTCAAGGAGGAGTAATCATACATTCCTATTATCCAATCCTTAACTTTGTATCTGATGGGTATAACTCAGTCAGTCGTCACTTGTTTACATTTGATTTGAATGATTGTTGACTAAATATAGTAATGGACAATAAATGTTTACAAAATAAATAAGTATACAATGGATGTCTGGTTAAGTCTTCATGGAAAAGGCTAATGTCATAATGTCTAAGAAAATTCAACATGAGGAGTACATTCTGGATCAATGTGTTAAATAACAGCTTAAAGGTTTATCAGACGATAGTGTTATCATTTGACCAAGTTATTTCATTGATTGTTATCATATCAGTCTTAATATTCTTTTTAGTAAGCGAAGATGTTTAGGTATTTAGATAAGATATTTTATCCATGCCGAGGGCCGCTTGGTTTCTTGCCAGCTTGAAGTTGCGTCAAATAAAATGTTCGCACATAGACCCATCTTTCTAACAAAAACATAATTCCAAATGATGGAGAGCCCTGCACTGGGACATTAATAAGCTGATACATTACTTTTTACTCTTACATAGAACCGTAAAGTCAATTGGGGACATTTTTTTCTACCTTAAGTAACCAAATAAAGTGAATGTAACTTCAGACATTATTAAAACCCCTTAGTTCCAAAAGAATGGTATTTGCGCCGGCACTAATTTAATCTGGCCAACTTATATGCCACGTGTAGTCCCGAAGCCAATGACTATAATGCCTAGCTACTGTATTAGGTAATCCTATCCGGTCTAGGTAATACGTCACAGACGTGTCAACTTAGCGCGTGGTCGCTAACACCGATCAGTTTGTTCACCTCGTAACGGTAGTTCGCAACACGTACGCTTTAGGTCAACGCCCCAGCTGTGGTAGTGTTAACTCGACTTTTTAACTACAGATGAAATTATTGACTACGCATTCGGCTTGTTGGCCCAGTTTATTCGCGGGTAATAGACCGTGATGTGATTGAAGACTTTCATTTCTGGCCGTTTTTTTGGGATTGCCACTTAATATCACGGTAGTTTATAATTTTCACTTATATTTTTTTTACAGTTTTACTTAGTCTGGTGCCTTACTATGGCCTAGTTTAGAGAATGCAGATTATCAAATAGGATTTAGTATTCATGTTGTAGGTTTTATTCGTTTGTTTGATCGACATCTTTTTTAATATTAACAGTCAAAATGTCATATATGTCTAAATTTTTTAAATTCATTTTACTTTTTGAAATATTTTAAAAAATATCGTCGCGATGGGCCTTATCATCGTGTAGGAAAGACTGGATAGAGTCCAGAGTTAACAAAATGCAATTACTTTTTCATACTCAAATACGAATATCATGCGTGACACATAGACACATAGTCTCTTCTCAAAAAACTTATAACACTAGAACAATAACATAAAACATGTATCTAACCCACCATTCTCTCCACAGATCGACAACCCAGCGTACAAGGGCGCATGGATCCACCCCGAGATCGACAACCCGGAGTACACGCCCGACGCGAGCCTGTACGCTCGTAAAGAGCTCTGCGCCGTGGGGCTGGACCTGTGGCAGGTCAAGTCCGGGACCATCTTCGACAACTTCCTCTTCACCGACGACCTGGAGCTGGCCAAGGAGCGGGGAGAGGCTATCAAGAAGACTCAGGTGCGTTTGCATACTGTTAATGGGTTGATTAGTCGTAGAGTTAAGTGGTTAAGTGCATGAAGTGAGCCTGTACGCGCGCAAGGAGCTCTGCGCCGTGGGGCTGGACCTGTGGCAGGTCAAGTCCGGGACCATCTTCGACAACTTCCTCTTCACCGATGACCTGGAGCTGGCCAAGGAGCGGGGAGAGGCCATCAAGAAGACTCAGGTGCGTTTCCATACTGTTAATGGGTTAATTAGTCGTAGAGTTAAGTGGTTAAGTGCACGAAGAGAGCCAGTACGCGTGCAAAGAACGCCTCGCATCATTTGTTTATATAACAAGGGGATCAGACTAGAATAGTAAATACTTTCAAATCCAACTGGTACCCCACAGGATCAGACGTGGTGAATCAGACCATAATTACTCCTATTTTTGCCGTAGCAAGTATCTATATATACTTAGAACACTTGAAATAATTATAATGGCAAATGCCTAAGGTTACCATCATCATTTCGACTGCACATTTATGTCAAGTGTATACAGTAGTGTAGTACAAAAATACAATAAAAAAACATTAAAAATGTCCTAACCAAAGTGGGAAAACCAACCCAAACTGAAAATGTTCCCCGCGGGATTTAAACCCACAACCTCCGTGGTTTTTGTAACACATCAGTCTAACCATTACACCACCGAGGCAGTTTAAAAATAAAGATTAATAAATATGCTTTTATTTATTTCCAGGAGGGAGAGAAGAAGATGAAGAGCCAGCAGGACGAGGCGGAGAGAGAGAAGGAGAAGGCGGAGAAGCCTGACGATGAGGACGACGAGGACCTCGACGACGAGGCGGGCGACGCCGCGCCTGTGGTTAGTTGACTGTTTAATACCTTATGTGTCTTATCTTAACTGTTATAAGGCAGACCATATTATGTATTTTGATTTAAATTATTTCAGACTTTTACATAATTGAATTAGATCCAAAATATGGTAGACTAGCGTTCTGCTACTGCATGTGCGTAGAATTCCGCACACTTAGTGATATATTACAGCTTAAATACTTCCTCGACAAATGGACTATCCAAAACCAAAAAATATTTCAATTCTTACCTGATGTTTCTGAGATTATGGCGTTAAAACAAACAGCTTTATTATATTAGTTTAAATCAAACATATTGGCAGTCTTTTAAAGATAAAAGAAGAAAAATATTTTTCTTATCTACCGCTGTAGATGACTCGCTAAAAATGCATCTCGCTAATGACTCGCTAGTCATGCTACTCATTTAGATGGACCAAAAATGGGCCAGTTCGTTTCTAGAAAAAAAATCAATTACAGAAAATCTTTTGTCATTAACTCTACTACTGGGGATCCAAATTCCTAAATGCAATAATGTTTATAACAGTCTACATCAAAACCAAAAGTTCAGGCTAACAGGCAGGCAAATAACCAGCCTGGACAATTCAGGATCATAGCCATAGCGTACCCTGGGCTCCGAGGCAATGACCGAGGATGCAACCGGGAGAAGCTCTAATATGATGATCAAAACCAAAAGTTCATTGAATCTTGCAATTTTTTTTTGAGATTTTCTACCTGTATTTGAAACTGGTATTAAAAGTGATGTCTTTTGTTGCAGGATGACCACGACGAGCTGTAAACAGTGCTTAAGAGACAATAGTACCGCCGGGTACCGAGTGCATAGTGTCGTAATCATTTCAGTTGCAGCGTGAGTGGCGCGACATATTCCATGAGGGCGGGCGTAGCGAGCCCGCCGTTGTACTGAGTTGTGTGTGTGTACATAATGAGGGCGCTCGTGTCGGGACCGGGGCTTCGGCGGGAACCACGAGGAATGTGTAGTCTAAGATTCAAATCGTTGGATGCCCCCGCCATAATACCAGTCGCTCTGAAATTGGCACTAAAATTTGAAGCGACTGTCGCTTCCCTATGCGGTTACAGGACGCACTAAACGTACGTCATGTAAGGCAAAATAACGCCACAGTTCTTGGTGTCGGGGCAAACGGTTTGAATCTGTAAGTAGTAGTAGTGGCTGGGCCAATATTTAGGGTAGACAGTTAAGCCTCATAAGAGGATTGACTGTCAAATTTAATACGATCCTCGTGGTTCCTCTCGGGACATCCTGTTCCCGGCAGTTTTTAACTATTTAATATTGTTTTGCGACACCGTGTGTCGCTGTAGTGTGGTTTATTCTACAGTGTGAGTTGTTTAGCCTAATGTTTTTTAAGAATCGACTGATATTGTAAAATAAATCGGATTGTATGATTTCTCATTTATGTTGTGAAATGAGTCTGATTAAAATAATATATAATTGATTTGTGTATTTTTTAATTCTCCATACCTTACATTTTATTCGACCTAATGCAAAAGAGATGTCCCAGAAATGTATGAAGCCTCGGCCTGGACCATGTACGCTATACCTAAATATAGGCGAATAAGTGTACTACAGTTTTAATTACTCCAATTCTTATGGAAAACCTTAGTTTTTTGGCTGAAACAATAAATTAAACCACAATATTGCAACTCAGTACAATATGGCGGAGGACGCATCCATAGAGTAAAGTAAATATACCAAGACGCATCTTTGAAACTTGAATGACGTTCATGTCGTTTATCCGTCAGTTTATTTTTGTTTTGACAGTATGCAGTTTATTTCACAAAGTATTTATATTTTTAGGTTACAAACGACCTAAGAAGGCTGGGGTCAAAGCTGTAAATCCCAGTAAAGAAAAAAATGACAGTTGCCGTCTTTACGAAGTAAAGTGAACAATTATGAATTTGATTTTATTTTTATGCCACTAAACTACGGACCAAAAATGTTTTATTGTATTTTTAATGGAAATAGCAATATTTTACCGATTTTTTGGTACCACGTACATGGTGCGGGCCTGGGATGGGACATCTCTTTTGAGGCTTAGGTTTTCCACTTACCTTGGTAGGCCAACAGGAATAAAAATCGGTTTGTCCACTTTATTTGTTGATGAAAATTATTCGATTCTTTTTTTTACTTATTTATTCCATAAAACTCGTCAATAACACATAAGCAACATCTGCCAAACTGTACAACAGTCTCTCCGATGGGCTATTTCACTTACGTAGTAGAAGTTCTTATTAACCAGTGAATGTTATCTCAATCAATCGGGTAATTCTTTTCCAATAAAAAACCCTTAATGGGAGTGTTTACCCGTGGTCCCGGTGCGTCGACCCATTACCGGGTCCACGGGTAATATTGATTCCCCGTGGTCCCGTGGCATTAGGGATCGTTTCCTAGTCTTACGATTTTATCGATAGAAAATGAAACTCATTAGTAGTTACTTACAAAGTTTACTCGTTCAAATAAAATAGAATAATTTCAAAAGCATATTCATACTATAGATAGACTATAGTATGAATATGTTTTTGAAATTATTAAACACTCCTTATTGGTTGTATTAAAATAATTTTATTTTCTATGAACAAACTTCATTACTTTTGATATTACTAGAAGTCCACATTTTTATGATGCAACTTTATCCAAATTTATTTGACGATTTTTTTCTTGTCTTGTATACTACATCTTCATCGCCTCCCGAATACTATAAAATGGAATAAAGAAATTATTTCGTTTTATCGATGTTAGGTGTTAGAGACCCGACTAAAATAAAACATTTTCCTTATCCACGCCATCTTATAAAAAAAAAGAAGGTGAAAAAAGAAAAGAAAAAAAAAAGACAATCGAAGTTGAACGGCGCGGCGCTCGCATTCCCATTTCCCGCTAAAATATAAAATTAATTATCAAATTCTCAAAATAATTATTTTAATCAAAATAACGCGTGTAAAGTTTTGTGTGTCTGAAAATACGAGTCCAGCTCCAGAACAGTGCCCCGGGGACAGAAGATACAAGATCCAGAGACATTTCCTGTGAGTCCTCTATCCAATTCTTAAATCGATTGATTTCTGGGTTCTTACTAACTTTAAATTCAACAACCTTGACCTTGTTTATTTTACATTACAACATTAGGAAAGCAACATATTTTGGAAATATAAAATATACTCACTGAAATCCAAAACTGAAACAAAAAACAGAATTTCAGAAAGATTATAACATATTAATTTGTTTGGCACATACATTTTATCATTTATAATAAAAAGTTAAGGAGATATATGAGATTGTAAGGTTTGCGTGGCTTACAGCTAATACCTATACATAGTATGTTCTAACAGTAGGCCCAAGATACAGTTTAATTTTAGTATTAAGTAGGTATTCACCAAAGGGCGTCTTGATGCATACAGTCAGCGTCAGATGGATAGTGACACTCAGGGAACTCACATAGATATACGCAACCAAATAGTACAAACAAAGTTTCCATAAATTGTTGTCAACGTTCTAAATTGTTCAGTTCAGGGAAACCGCCATATTAACTAGAGCCGCCCGCGACCCCGTCCGTCCGCGTGTTTTTTTTCCAACAAAACAAACTCTTTAGCTTTATAAATTAGTATAGATATGGTTACAGTCATCTCGCAATGGTATCGAAGCATCTAGTGTTCATAATTGGGAACTGAGTGTCGATGTCGCTAACTATCTGATGCTGACTGTAGGCACTTGCCAGAACCGTCTTTCCCACTGCAGTATAGGGCACGTGCCCAGGGCCCCGCGATCGATTGAGGCCCTCAGACCGGGTTCTGGCGGCCCCCCACGTTTACCAAATAAGAGGTAAACACCTAGGTGAAAGACGGCCCTAGTAGGTACTTGCCAAAAAAAAATGAAAAAAAATCAAGTCTACTCACAGTTATCAAATCCCTTCTCTATCTGTTTAACCGGGCTGTTTTTACTGGGGCTAGCAGTAGTAGTCTCGTTAGCCGGGGCAGGGGTGGTAGTCTTAGGTGAACTATCGTCCTTCATTGACTTGAACAAGGAGTCGAAGAAGCAGGGCGCTGGCGAAGCGTTAACTTGAAAAGATAACAGATCTGTATTAGTCGATTAAAATTAAAATAGGTTTTAAAACTGGTTGGTGGTATTAATTTGCTAACAAAAAGACACTTTTTTTAATTTCAAAAAATACAGTACGTACTAACCTTCATTCTCCATAAAGATAGAGGCGATCTGTGGGAAGAATGTGGAATATGAGTAGGTAAGGTAAAAAACCTATTTTAATATTGTAATGCAACAATATAGGAAAATAAGTTTTTTTAACAGTTGTGTAAGGTTAAATAATATTCAAAATACACTACCTACATACTCGTAGACAAAATAAATTGCATTTAAATATTAACCAAAAGTTTTAATTACGTATATTAATCCTGTCTGTTTGTCCCTATGTATTATGCTCTATGTAATGTTTGCTTATTATTTTAATCTAGGTATTTTAATTTTTGTACTTAATAAATATTCTTACCAAAATCCCCAAACCCAGTGTTAATATTAAATAGAACCGAGACATTTTTCAATGATAACAAATCAATAGATACTGTGTTCTTCTGAGATCTATTCTTTATTATATATGACAAACATTATCCACGCTAATTTTTCGCTTCAAGCTTTTAAAGACAAACAGCTGCATGAATGGCTTAAAAACTACGTACCTACCCAAACTAATTTGACCAATTCTTTTATGAACCGACTTTTTGTGTTCTTCTCTTTTACCTAAATTAAACAGATTGAATATAGGCATATTGTTAATTCATTCATACCAAAACACATTTATACAGACATTGACATCATGTTTCTACGCAATAAGTAGATATTATAGGTAGGTAGGTACATGGGTAGAGCTAGGTAACAACTCATTAACAGGACAGTACCTAATGGAATGGTACAGTCCACAGAACAGACTCTTCTACGCCGTGTTCTGTGGTACCTACAGTCCACTCTCTATATAGGCTTTAATACGGAGTCCAACATATCTCGTGATCGAAAGTTTGTTTGCGTTCTGAAAAATCAGTTTTGACCCAAAATCTGCTTATGTACTTTATGATATAAAATATACTTAGAAAAATCTTTTACCATTATCTTAACTTTCCGGTATGTAGGAAGGCAAACTTTAACATCGAGCTTTGTTTTGATAGCCACCCCTGACATTTGACACGCCAATCTTACAAACAAATCCATGAAAACTTGTTATCCCTAAACGCTTTGAAATATGGTATAAAATGGCTTGTTTAGTACTTTTAAACTGTACTACGGGTTGGTGCGGCCGTATATGGGGTGATAACGAGATGTGTCAACATCGGCCAGGAATCTAACCGGCACCCCTTGTTCCAGAGACAGATATGCCGATTCGGCGTTTGTCTTGACGAGAAGGGATCTTGACAGCTTTGTTTATTTTAAGACGAAAGTAATTTTAATACAGCTTGGGGGAATTGATGCAGAAAATGTTTACCTACCTACAAAATGTATAAATAAGTAAAAATAATGTCCTTCCCTTAGACTTATCGAGATATTTAGCTGCTTCCAATAACCCACATAAGTAGTATCGTTAGGCATTATTTGAACAATAAGTATAGTACATTTCAGCTATGATGATCATTGTGACAGGTACTTAGACCAAATTAAACTTTAGAATAGTGTCGATTTTCAGTGAAAAAGATAAGTGAAATTGACTATTGTAGGCCCTACACCTATCTATATCCCAAAATAAGTGAAATTGGCCTTAAGTGTCATACCTTATCTACTCGGGCGGTTTAGGGGCAAGGGTTTGTCTCGATATTTGTTGTATTAATGGTACCTACCTAGTACCTACCCATAATTCCACACTTAACGAAAATGGGAGACGAAAATTCTTATAACTTTAATTTTGATACCACTGTATGACAATGCAATAATGCAAGTGCAATACACAATAATATTTTATGGTAATTTTATAGCCGCAATAAAGTATAAGTATTTCTTCCCGAGCAATATATCTCCCTTCAAGAAAACGTCAGCTTAAAAAGAAATCTCGAACACAATGGTAGAATCTTCTAATGAATGTGCACCCCTAATTATGTTAACGGTTAAGAGGGGTCCCGGGGGAATAAAAATGCCATAACATGGCAGGAAACGCCGCGCGTAAACGTGGTTTTACGACGGACTAGTTAATTTGTCCCCAGTGATGCTTGTCGGGAGTGTAGCCAGGCTTCATTTATCATTTCCAAAAATCTCTCTACTTTGTCATTACAAAAGCTCCAGTAGCCTAGTGGAAGGAGCGCCGGCGGTTCAAATCCGGTCAAGCACGCAACTCTGGATTATCAAAAATCTATGTGCGTAATTTCATACAGCTGCACGGTGAAGGAAAACATCGTGAGAAAACCTTCACACTTTGAGTAAGTGTGTGAAAAGGAAAAGGCAATGGCAAACCACTCCATTAAACAATTGTCAAGTGAGTTGTTGTGTGTGTTATTTCTTACAATGATCACGACCCTCAGTAATGAGGAATACTACTCAAGGAGTCATTACAAAGTAATCAAGAAATGATATGAAATTGAGAGCATTAAGGAATCCATGGCACTCCATTGATTGAACACCTTTCTTAATATTATATTCTTTTTTTTTGTAACCGCACACATATTTTTTTGTGTTCTTTGGTATTTGTTAGAGTGAGGCAAAGAAAAAGGAGAATGTTCGTTTTCCATCATGTGTTATATTGTTATCACTTGATTAGAGCTAAATGATCCTGTTAGTTCACAGTTAGAATAATATCTTGATTTGTAATAAGTAGATCAGCGACATATTATAATATCCTGTATCTATAGTAGAGTCGGTAACTATGTACTTTAACATTATACAAGAGCATTATCATAACAATACTTTCATATTATAATAGCAATCTCCGGTGCAGGATATTAGATTCACTTTCCAAGGGTCTGATCGGTGTAGCCGGGGGCGAGGGAGAAGGGCGGACGGCCCTGTCCGGTGCAGTGGAGTTTTATTACACACAGACATTGTGGAAATGTGAAAGCATTTGAAAATTTTCTTTGGAAAAATGTCAACAGTTTTTTCTATTTTTACAAGTTTATTAATTTAATTTAATTATTGCACGTATTTCACAGCTCTACAAAATTTAATGCAAGAAAATTTATTTTAAATGAATCAAGTCAACAAACAGCTTGATATAAATTATGAATGAATTAGGTACGGAGCTACAGGATATAATAACGAGCCATCAATAGTACAATCAAACTTAATTATTACAGTGGCCATTAAACATAGTGCACGCCCTCAGTCAATGATTTTAAGAGAGGTAGAGCTTAGTGGAACTTCCAATCGAATGAGCCGCTCGTCTGTAGAAGTAGCTCCACGTCAGAGAAGACCACAGCGAGCGACCTAGCACTTCGTAACTGTTGTGCTATGTTTCTGCTGCTGAGTAATGTCGCCAGAGCCTAGTTGGGGCGGGTATGGGGTTTTAAAAGTTAGGTACCGCATATGCGAACCTTGTGCGGTTGTTAATGTCCATGGGCAGCGGTGATCACTTACCATCGGTGACCCTCTTGTTCGTTTGCCAACATAAGGCAGTAAAAAAATTGTATTTGTGTCTGCAACGGATAGGTTCCTACTACCTATCCGCTGCAGAAACGTTTACGTAAAAGCAAACTGCGAGGCGCAATCATGGATCGGCGCCCCGCGGGCGGTCGCCCATCCCGACCCGACCTGGAGGGAAACCTCTTAATCGCGTAGAAAGTGAATCCGATACCGAATGCACTTTGTGTTATTAACTGTAGCGGATTGTTTGTTTACAGTAGATGCACTTGGAATGTTGAATTGTGTGCATGTGTTTGCTTTGGGCAGTTTTAGATTATCGTAGACGTAGAGTGAGTAGGTAATAGGTAGAGATTTTGTGTATTTTAATTTTTTTTATAAATAAACTTGCGACCCGCCCCTCTTTGCACGGGTGCAACTAAATTTATAAGTGTATCTCTACTGTATTATGCATGTATTATATACATATAAACCTCCCTTAAGAATCACTCTATCTATTAAAAAAACCGCATCAACATCTGTTGCGTATTTTTTAAGATCTAAGCATACATAGGGACAGACAGACGAACTTTGTTTTAAACTATTAATGTGGTAGGTAGAAGCGATCTAAACCTATAGGTATAAGTGGTCTGTTGCCGCTTTTTCGCCTTTGTTAATCATCTTGCGATAGCGGCCGTTTTTCCATCGCCGGCGCCGTCATCGCGTGTCGAATGCATTCGTGTCACATTTGACACACAACGTCATCTTGACACGAGTCGGAGAGTCAAGGGCATTCGTTGGACCACGCTCTGTTGGAAATCATCTTGGTGCCAAAAGTTACTGCGTTTGGGACCGAGATTGAGTCGACTTCATTATTATCTTTGATTATCCTTTTTGAGCATCAAGCGCAGTATTGCTTTACTGCTCAACCCGACGGGGTGCCATTGTTTGGCACGGAAGAAAATGCGTTACGTATTTCTGTGCGATTATTTAATTTCCATTCACTTACGCCCTTAGGTGAATTGAATTAGGCGGGGGTGTGTGGGACTATCTACTTCCCATTCACTAAAAACTAACACTATTTCCTCTCACGAAGCCGCATTGGCCATTTGCCTGATTGTGAGCAGTCACCGACGCTTATGAAAGCTTGTAACACCCAGAGGCCTAATTTGCGTGATGCCTATCCTGTACCCTGTTATAGGGATCATGAAGTTCCATGCCATCGCTCACGGAAAATCTGTTCTATGTTTTCCTAAATTGACCTCTTTTCGTTCCTGTTTTCAAAATACACAAATACCATTGGACATAATCCATAAAGTAATAAAAGGCGGAAGTTAACAAAGCTTTTATTTAGGAGGTAAATACTCGTATATTTTAAAGGTTAATGTACAGGAACGGCTAAAATCACAACACACTCTCATATAAAAATATAAATTGCTTGATCGAGGAGGGTTGAAAAATCCAATACAACCCGTATTTTCGATCCCCGGTCAAACCTCCGTCAGCATGTTAAATTGGCTAATCGAGATACGACCTTTTTTGATCACCACAAATAAAGTTACATGGGGACGAACAGGATTTAGGTACGATTTGGAAATGAGGGGAAGGAAATCGTACTCGTACATTAGAATAAATGAACTGAAAAGTATTAAATTCGCAGAATTGGCTTATTTTTATAGTAGCTTTCGCTTGCTTGGTAAAGCCAGTAGTAAGTGGAATGCTAGTGTTAGTGCCTTGCTATAAATAAATTTTCGTTCATGTCATGCACATTCCAATAATGAAAATAAGCTTTTTGTTTACAAAAATAAATTTTAAATCACATCATTTGTTCGATTATTTTTTGATTTGATGGCACTGTTGCACTGTTGCTAAATAAATAATTCATTAATTTATCTAACTAACCTTTACAGAAAGCAGTATCACTACATAGTATAAAACAAAGTCGCTTTTTCTGTCATGTTGTCCCTATGAACGCTTAAATCTTTAAAACTACGCAACGGATTTTGATGCGGTTTTTTTTAATAGATAGAGTAACTCATGAGGAAGGTTTTTATGTATAAATAGTGGACAAGTACCAAGGGCGAAGCCGGGGCGGGCCGCTAGTACTCAATAAAAATGTCTGTAATAAGTATACCTACCATACCAGTAGGTATTGTAATCCAGTAGGATTATAAATATCAACCACCCCATCGCAGACTGACCATAGAATGAACAGTCCACCTTGGGCCATTCTTCACTAGGGAGGCAATTTGACTCTACTAAGACTCCTTTACCACGACAAGCTGATGGCCCGTCGGGGGCAAAGATTTATCCCCTGACCATTTTAGCACTGCCTGTATTAACCATTATATTAATGGACCTGTCCCTCGCTGCAATAACATCAGGAAGTTAATTTAAGGGGGGATTTCTGTTTGCGCTGGACTTAACGCGACACGGAAAATTTACGGGAAAATACAGATTGTTTTTTTAAAGAAGACTTTTGAATGCTTTGTTTTGTACGCAGAGGAAGTTACTGGGGACCCTAAATAAAGGTCGCGTTTAAAGATTAGTTTTCGGCATACTAGTTCGGGACTGTAGTCCCGAGTTTACTCGTGAAATAAAAAGTACCCGAACTTTGGTTTTATTGATATTAGAGTTCGTTATGTTCGCTATGAAACTAATTGTTGAATGTATGGTTGGTTCGGGAATATCCATCATACATTATACCCTTCCTGCCGTTTTAAAAGTGCACAAGTAAGTGCGCAAGCACAGGTGCCGTCCCTATTCCCTCACTCTCATAGTTCGGTGGGACAGCTTACTGACACGACCGTGGAGAGATCAGGCGCAGGACCTTGTAGGCTAGCCAAGATGCCACTTTGGCGAATTCGCCAAACGCTTTCGTAGCGACTTATATCTCCATCCCGCTCACATAAATAGTTCGTATGCGGGATGGCAATATAAGTCGCGACGAAAGCGTGTGGCGAATTCGTCAAAGTGGCATCTTGGCTACGGGCCCTTCTTACATAAGATTACAGTGAATAGTACTTCATAAACTGTCCTGATGTTTCAGGCCGGCGAGTACTAGGACTGAGGAGACGTGCATTGGGCTTTAATTAAAAGAGTGCAACTCATAACTGCGACCTTAGCATATTTATTGATGTCCATGGGCGGCAGCTATGGGCGACGGTGATCACTTTACAGTCGGGTGATCCTCATCACACTATTAATGAAATAAGAGGTGTTTTATTCATTTTGCTTGTGGAAAATAAGGCTCAAGTTGTAACCCCAGTGATAGCACAGTAGTACCTTCTAGTAACATTATATTTGCAGTATTTATTAATCAACTATCGTGCTGTGATAGGAACTACAATGAGTGCAGGCTGCGTCCCCGTGTGACGCGGATCTGGTGTTGGTTCGAGTCCCGGCGCGCCGCGACCTCGCCGCAGTCTGACTGACACACTGTCTCACTACCGAGCCGAACGAAACGCAATGGCGGAGTACATTGCTGGGAACATACGGATACACGAGGGGTAAGTGAATAGAAATCTAGTTAATACTTCGTTTTTAATATAACATTTGTAACGAAACTTGATTTCAAATGATTACTCACTTTATTATTTTATAAATACGTTTTATACGTTACTTTATACTTTAAAATAAAGATGAGATATTAAGTCAACTTTTAATCTCATGTGCGACATTGCAATTGCCAATCTCGGTACAAGTTTTAAGATCCGGGTAAAGTCAGCGTTTATAATTTTAAGTTATCAGAGTAAAAGATTATTCGATATCATATTAGAAAAATACGTTTAATGCAAAAACCCAACTCTTAAGTAAAAGCAACTAGCTAAAAAACAAACAGATAATTTTTTTTTGTTCGAAAATATGGATCGTTTGTAACGGACTCATATAAATCGTGTAAGTATGCCTTCTACCGAAAATAACAAAAACGCGTGTTTCACAATCAAAAAGATTAAAAATGTTAAGCGTTGGTAGATTTAAATATTTGGAAGGAATTTTTTAAAAGTATATACGTACTTTTATACTAAAATAAAAAAGACCAGACATAACTAATATTTTAATGGAATAAGTAAATTGAATAGGATTTATTTGAAATTTTTACGTATAACAACCTAATAAACATCTGTTATACCTAATTCAAATTTCGAACACAGTCCACTTAATTCTTTCTTGTCTAACCAAGCCAGCAATATTTTAATTGACTATCAAATATCTACATACCTACATTATTGACGTCTAAAATCGAATAGATTTATTTTTTATTTGTACGTGCGTGTATCACATAATAAATATCTGTTATACCTAATTCAAATTTCGAACACACTCCACCATCTCGTCTAACCAAGCCAGCGATGTACACCGCCCGTACGGTATCAACCGCTTCCCTCCTACCTTAGTACAGGGGCCTTCGCCCCTCTTCCCTCCGAGGCCAGCCACCGCAGTCCCTCACTCGCCGTCACTCCGGGCGTACGTCTCGCGTTCAGTGCATTCAATAACCAACAGTTGCATTTTTTATCACTAAAAAACCGTGCTGTGTGTTAAACTCACTCTTTATTGGATTTTTTTCTCCGTAAGTAAACACTTTTGTTGCTGTTCTAGTAAAAATTCGGTGAAAGCTCGCCTTTTGAAAAGGCTCTTTTGAAAGGTGGATGGAACCCGGCGATGCTGTAGCGGTCTGATTGTAAGCACTAGTTTGAAGCGAACTAGTGTCCGACTAGTTTGCGAAGTTCTATCACTATTTATGAAAAAATGCTTTTTCAGTAGTTTCATATATAAATATTAGGTACATACTTCAAATAAATGTAGTCGTTTATAGATGGTATGATTGTGTTGATCAATATAATAATACTGCCAGGTATAGTTTTATAACTACTTAGGTATTTACTTACATTAAACTATCGATTAGTTGAATAGTTTTGTTTTGCGACAGCTTTTCTCAGAAGCACACAGCTTTTCTTTTCTTTTTCTTATGAAAAATAGCATTTTCCGGATTTCTAGATATGTTATTAAGATAGAGTATAAAGTAAACAGACGTAGGTAAAGCAATGAACAATGTTCATACATAATATGTTATTGTTCACTTTAATGCATGTAACGTAACAATACATTTTAGTACCAATTTAAAATTACCAAGTCGTAATAGGTACCTACCTACCTACTTGTTGCGCATGTTTGTTTTTATTGTAGCAATAATATATTTTTATGTAACGGCACTCAGTGGGTTAATGATATTAAACTTGAGTTTGTGCAAAAAACTATTATGAATATAACACCAATCAATAGGTATTATCCTCATGATAGGAATCAATTAGAACCCTTATTTTATAGGTAGCTTATTTTTAAAACATTTTTCTAGATTCTTATAAGAAAATTGTTTTCATTTTCATTTTTCCATTTTGCAATAAGTGTACGTTTTCCAGGTTTATATTAAATGTTTCTTCACATCTTATATTGGAAAATACAGAAGTCTTCACTCTTTTGCCCAATTTTCTCTATGAACTGATTAGGGAATGAGAATGTAGAGCCAATGAAGAAAAGCGAAGCTTAAGAAAGAATAATAAAGTAGGAAGGTAGGTATAAGATCTAATATAAACAGCAATCGCTCGCATAGCACAATATTAAAAAAAAAAAAAAATTAATACAACATTTACCTCATCTATTGATTTCTGAAATTCAGCTTGGAGGATTTGAGACACGTTTTCTGTTAGTCCAACTAATATGCACTACCTACTAGTTGTGCTATCCTATATACATAAGTGTTCTCAATGGACAACTCGACCAACTGAGTAAATATTCAAGTGATCGCGTAAATATCGGCCAATCTTTTAAATGTTGTTTTCCTAGAGAAAGGCCATCTATATTTTGTTAACAGTGGTGTATATTACATCAAAGTGTATCTGGGACCGTGATGTAACTCCACAGAGCTATCGTGAGAGAGTTACAACTGTGAATTAGGAAAGAATTGTGTTCTAGACAATTGTCATATCGACCCAAAACCAGATCTGGGTAACTTAAAGCTAAACGTAGAGTTATTCGTAATGTGGCGATTTCTTTTATATAAGTTCAGTTGACAGATATTTGTTTGCTCATCTGAATTGCAGTAAATGTTCTTATTTACTCGTATTATTTGTACAACTTATTTACTACGAGGACTCGCCGGAGCCCGCCCCGGCTTCGCACGACTGGAACTAAAATTATTTATCTACTTCATTAAATTCTGGCTTTTATATTTTTAGAGTGATGTATTGGACACATAAACCTTTTCTGGGACCACTCTATCTGATTAACAAAACCGCATGAAAATCGGTTGCCTTGCGTACATGCAAACATAAGCATACAGAGGGACAGACAGAAGGAAGCGACTTTAATTTATACTAAATTATGTTTTTTTTTTTTACTTGAAAGATTTTACTATATTACCTGTTACACGTACGAGTATGTTATTATAAATTGTACAGACAAAAATTGTAAAAATTGGCGATTGAAAAGAGCAACTATCGAGTTTCTTGCCGCTTCTTCTCGGTAGATGACTGCATTTACGAAGTCGGTGGTCGAGTCATTCTATTGCAATATTATTTTATTGACGATTTATAAGTGCCTTGCAGAGACCTATATAAATAAAGAATATTTTTATTTGATTTTGATTTGATTATTTTAAATTCGAAAGATCCACACATGATTGATCACAAACATTATTGTTATTTCTCAACATAAACAAACTCGCACTAGATTAATTCCATAGTCTCGAAGTTGCGACACCATAACATGAATAAATGATAATGATGCGTTTAGCCGCTTTATATGTCATCATTAGATCACCGTCTGTTACCTCGGGTTACACACTTCACTTTAATAATATAATATCAGTTACATCTTGCACAATCGTGACAATCGTTGTAATTATTATTAATGATAAATAATAGCCTAATAACTTTTAACGTGTTAAGGCTTGGCAAATGTCTCGAGAAATGTTGGTCTTGTGATTGACGAAGAGGATAAGAGAGGTTAAGTTCCTAATGGTAACAGACCCTGATCAAAAATCCAAGGGTCTGAGGTCCACATCTCGCTTGGGGAAATGTGTGTTTCCAAGCATCTTAAGTTCAAACTACAAGATTAGTTTCGATCTAGACAAATTGTGTGCTAGTCCATATATTTTACTAATAAATAAGTTATAAAATCCATATTTGTTTTGACCTTGGCGTTACGCTTTTTTCCATATTAAAACGAACGTTTTTCGAACAAACTATTTGACAATGCTGTTTAGTGGATACTTTCATGAAACCTACAATGTCTCTCCCATCTGATATCACAACGGTACACGCAATAACACTGACATTACGTAACTGGTCCAATGCAGGAGTCAGGCTCCTCTGTACTGGCAACATTGTAACGAGAACCAGTTCGAACCAGATTAAGTGCAGGATCGCATTCAATGCACGTACTAGTTGTTACCTATTGACACCGGCTTCGACAGTTCTATGCGGGCTGATTGAATCGGCTTTTGATAGAGAGGGCATTATGCCGACAAATCATAAGTTATTATTATTGTAGCAGTCAATTTTGATAGTAATGAAATAAAAGTTTAATTTATTGACGCTTTTGTCAACGAATTTACCTAAATTGTTTCATCAATTCGAAGTTTTTTTTTGGTAAGGGCTGACCTTGTGTAAGATTTTTCAAACACAATTCGAAATCACTAATCTGAACTCGATAACAGGGGTAATTTGGCCAGTACCCATAATGATATATACACTTTGACTTCAGACTATAGTCCTTGACTACTGTCGATCTTCATACTCAAAGGTATAGTTCCTCTTTTAAGGAACAAGTCTCAATGAGACATGCAGGGAATTGGCAATGGACAGCAGTGGTCCCCTGTGTTTTATAGTCCACCATACTGCGGACTAAAACTCGCCAGCCCAGCAGCATGATAACTGTGAGTTTATTCCTTCATCTGGCAATAGACTGCATCGCTCTGATGATGAAGGTTCAAGATCTAGCTAGATCTACGTGCATACGTACATACGTTCACATCTCTTGCCTATATAGATCGACCTCCTCGTCCATTATGCAGACTGCATTCTTTTCCCAAAATGTTCCTGCATCGCATTAATTGCGCTCTTTGTTTTTGTCAAGGAAAATACTCTAACGATCCAGATTTGACATGTCCTTGAGTACAGTAGATCTGGAAAGGTTCGTAGGAACAATATCTAAAAGGCACATCTCTTGCTTATATAGATCGATTTCCTTGTCCCTAACACTCCATTGGGCAGAATGTATTTCATAGCGCTCTTTTTTTGTCAATGGAAGGAAGCTCTGCTTTTAGAGAACTAAGATCTGCAAAGCACATTTGTTACCTTTATTATATAGATCGACTTGCCTGCATTATGCAGAAGGCATTCCTTGCCCAAAATGTGCCTGCATCGGACCACATATTAGGCGTCATATTAATTGCGCTCTTTGTTTGACCGGTTCGTTGACACAACCGTCCCGCGTGAGTTATGGTAATCGGTAATGCTTCGCGAATATTAATCACTTCACGTGGCAAACTGGAAGATGTGTTTACGACCTGTGATTTTTATTTATTGGTGATGTGATGTTTAATTGTTTTGGTAAGTAAGTGCCTTCCGGAGTGGTACGGTGGCAGTAAGTAGCACAGAACGGATCTGCAGCGTTCCCCTGTGTTTTACCGTTTAACACACTACGATTACCATGCACGTCCCCGCCCAGCATGGTAGCTATAGGCATTATCACATATATGTATGACCAGATCAAATGCAGTCCAAAGTCCATCATTGGGCAGGATCATGATGATGATGAGCACGCCAAAGATTATAAAATCAGATAAAGTCAAGAACACAACTGTTTGCATGACTTACTAAACTTCTCCCGTGCACAGAATTTTGCATGCGGGGATCATAACCGCGGTGTTCCTTATAAGCATTTTCACAGCGACTGTCCACACCCAAGCGATCCATTATATAGTTATTAGAGATGGGCCGAATATTCGGTTGGTATTCGGTATTCGGCATATTCGGCACTTTTTTCACTATTCGTTTTCGGCCGAATTATTCGGTTAAAGTGCCGAATTATTCGGTTTGAGTAAGTACTTCTAAATCGAGGATCCAATAAAGTGGAAAGGCAGTAGTATTTGTCTTTTTCCAATTTTTTAAATCGACTCTGAACTCCTAAACGTAGGTTTTGTATCATTTCTGTTATATTTGAACATATTTCTGAAATTTCAGACTTTATTTAAATATTTAATCAGAGTGTTACTCTCAGGGGAATCACTTCTGAAATCGTAGAAAATGTAGAACTTGTAATTTTGGTGATTTCTTCAAAAGGCTTTAATAGAATTAAACATTCTTTGAGAATCTGCCACTGTCTTTCACTACAATTTCGAATGTTAACTGACCCAGAATTGTCAGAAATGTATAGCGAAATCGCGCGTTTTTGTTCAACAAATCTTTCCAACATATAATAGGTGCTGTTCCACCTAGTTGTGACGTCCTGTACAAGCTGATGCTCGGCTAAATTTTTCACTCTCTCATAAATTGACGGAATTACCACTTCACTCATATACTTTCTTCCTGGCAGCTTTATATAGGCTTCAATAAATGCAACAATCTGTCAAATCCTTTGTTTTCCAAAATCGATATGGGCTGATTATCAGTTGCGATCATTTCGGCGATGGCGTTATGAATTTCTTTTGCTCGAAAATCATTAATATCCCATTTTTCATAAAGTCTCCTCTAAAGTTTGTTGTATACTTTGTGAATGAGACCGGTCTATATTAGATTTTACACTCGAAGTTGTAGGTAACATATCACAGCTAGAAGTAGACGATGTTTCAGGCATTTGTTCTTTATGCTTAATCTTCAAATGATTTGCCATGCCACTCGTCGAAGCACTGCGCCCTGTTCCACTACGAGAAATAACACAACTACACAAAGTGCACTTAAATTTTCAATTGTCTTCCCCCATTTCGTCAAAAAAGTCCCAAACACGTGATCTTTTACGCCCACTTATCTTGAAAGCACTAACGTTAATATTTTTATTTATTTACAATTTACGCATCCCTCGTGAGTGCAATATTTTAAAGCAAGTGACAGCGAGCCGGTGGCGACTTGCGGCCTGCATGTTTGAACCTGTTAACGCGGGAAAGTAGTGAAATGGTGAACCGAATAATTCGGCCGAATATTCGGTTCGGTAAAGATTGAACCGAATAGTATTCGGTATTCGGTTATTCGGTAAAACCACTATTCGGCGCATCTCTAATAGTTATTTATTGTAAGTAACTACTACATTAAGCTATGTAAATGACTTCACACTTATATTATCCACGTAAAAGCTTAGCATTGTATGTATTTTAGTTGACTTTTCTTGACTACAACATGTTTGTAATAAAATTGTATATGTTATTATTACCGCATGTCTGTTTACCTGTGATCTTGATCTGACATCACTGTGGGAAGTGATATCCACACTACTTTGTAACAGCAACCTTCTATTATTTGTCATTGCAAGATTACTTTAGCGGAGTAATACTAGATTACCAGTTGCTATTTGAAATGAGATAACCCCTAGGTGGTCCCTGTAAAGTCAGTTTGGCAAAATGTTCCTTCATGACTAGGTTTAGAACCATTGGACTTGATTATAATAATGCGACGAGCGCTCAGCGTTCTGTGAGCGCGGGTGAAATGGGGTCGAACGTGAGCTCATTCAATATTTGGCAATGGCTGCCTTATGCTTCTATACTGCCTCACCCAATGGAGATTGGTCCGCCATCTCCCTTCGATTTTGAATATGGACGCATAACTTATTCATTGGATGCTGCGTAAAAACATAAATATCGAACATCACTACTTTTCATCGGGCCCATAGGTGTTTACGCACTTTTGTTTCCATCAGAATCAATAAAGGCAACGCAAACTTATTGCATTCATATTTGTGATGGCACTAAGAACTTTTTTAAATTCAGGGTTTTCCTAGTAAAGCCAGGGCTTTTGCTATGGATAGTACAGTGATTAAGTTACCTTTGTCTGATAATGTTGTATCTATCTAACATCGTTTTGATAAGTTCACGAATACCAGTATTGATTGTCAATATCCTAGTGACTTTTTATAGTAGGTAATCCTTGAAAGAATTATTTCATACGTAAGTGTCTATTTTTAAAGTTGCATCATCAATCATCTTTTTGTAACGATCGAAGTATTTGCTTTATCTGATGTCAGATTTTATCAAGATGGTATTGATATTAATATCGACTGATTGTGCTTAAAGGTTATTTTTCGTACTGACATAGAAAATGCGTTGCCTTCTCTCCCTGAATGAAACCAATGTCCTCTGAATTTGAGCACTGTATGAAATATTTTATTTTGGCTAAAATAAGTATTATGGACCTTATATGGCCGATTGAAAAACCTCATCCCTTTTAAATTCGGTTAAAAAAGCCTAAGACAATGGGTGATTCATTTTCTCCAACCGAAGTTAGTGTTTTCTCTTTCTTAGTCATTTGAAGATTAGGTGGTATCTGTAGCCATTTCTCGGTCTGACCGTGGAGAGCAATGGGTCGTGATCGTTCCGCTCATTGACCATAGGCTAGTTGCCACTATTTTTATTATTTGATAGAACGGTTCATTACGATTATATTACAACATAAAAAAAATATGAAAATTTTTTGAAGCACCTATCCAACTGTATTTAGAATTTTAAATTATTAATTTCACTATACTACCGTAAACGCCGTCCGCCATGATGGTCTGTGCCGTGGCGTCACTGTTCTTGTCAACAATACGCGTGACATAACCAAAAAGTGTTTATCGGAATTAAAACCATGTCTTCGTAGAGATTACATGATACATTTATGAATTACCACTATTGTATCGTGCGTGAATGTAAGAATACATCAATAAGAAGTTGTGGATTAAACCCAGTGATGGGAATTTGCGAATCAGAATTTGAAGCAAAACATTTTGCAACCATCAAAGTATCTATTTTGGCCAGGTTTGTTTTCAATAAATGTGAAGTGTATAATATTTGAATAGTGAAATAAACAACAATCAACGCGTTTAAATAAAAAACCACGAATAACCTGTCGAAACTGTCGTTTGAATTTGTGTTGTTTACAATATTGGTGACGAAGAATCATGGCGGACGGTGTTTTCAATCAAGAGAAAGAAATGTAAAAATGTGTCGGGTTTAAGTTGAATTTTTGCAGCAATCCCATATTTATATTTAATGAAGTTTACATATTTTGGACCCTTGTACGGAATAATATTCGAATTAAAAGTGATTTTATAAATGGTAATATGAGGCAAGTAGCCTATTGAGCCTCTTCAAGGCTACAGTGAATGGACACTTTCTATGTGGCCTCTGTTGTAGCCAACTTGTCAATATCTGTAAGCTTTCCGGGGCACGGTGATGCATATCACTTCAATCTTCCAGACTCCTGTCTGATGAGATCATCAAATGTATAGAAAGACATAAATAAATAAAATATATCTCAAAATCACATACATTGATCTGACTCCGTGTCAGGTTAAGCAATTGTGTCGCAGACATCGGATTCGACAGTGGTATTACAAATATACATAAATTGATACATATAACACCCAGGCCAGGACAATCAGACATGTTCAATGTTCATGCACACAAATGTTTGTCCTGTGCGGCGATCGAACCCGCGACCTCTTGGTCTAGAAGGCAACTTCTTGACCATAACAAGCGGGTTGTCGAATACATATCGATACCTAACGGCCAAAAAGGGCTAACCGCCACTTCACAAACTTTACAGGAGAGAGGATTAAAGTTGCAAAATTTAGAAAAAAAATCATACGTAGTTGGGTTTTGCTTCCTAAGATTCCAAATTTTAGTTGTAGATAAAAATGATATTTCTCTTCAAAATGAATCCATTAAAGTATTACAAATCATTCATTTAAGAGTGTTTTTTGTCGCTTATGCCCAAATGGCTTTATTTTTTTACAGGCAAAATGTCGTAACCTCCCTTTACCAAAAAATCTCCTGTTAGCCTAAGCGACTTAACTGAATCTTTATTTTCATTAAAATTGCTTAACCGACATTAAGTCAACATAAGTAGTGATTGACGATACAGACTTAGTGTTAGCGAAATACTAAAAATACAGGGTGTCGCAGATAATCTGTACCATCGAAAGTCTGTGGCCAGGGACACCAATACCCATCGATTGGACTATATATTTTGGGAGAAAAATATGGTAAGAAATATGTAATACATAAGGACAAATCATCTTAAGCACCATAACTTATGTTTGAAAATGGCGGCCCGAATGTACTAAGCGACATTTTTGTTATTTATATTTTTCAAGCCGAATTGTCTAAGTAACTATTTCAAAATATTATATTCTCTAACCGCCAGTTTGAAAAAAACACTATAATATTAGTCGTTTACGACGTAAAATTCAGACTCTTATGCTTAATTTACCAACCGCCTAACCGACAAAAAATGCATCGTAGAGCGACAAAACCTAGATAGAACGACGCAGAAAAAAAAGGCGATTCCAATGATGTATATAAGTCGATTTCGCCAAAAATGTCGCTTAGGCCATTTTGGCCGTTAGGCATCGATATATATTCATGAATTTATATGTTAATCAGTTTACACGTTATCAGGTAATGAGGGAATTAATATGCATCACAACAGATGCAGCCAAGATTCAGATTAAGCAAAGCACTCGTACAAATGACAATTTTATTCGTCTCTGTTTCAAGTAGTTTTGTATTAAAATATAATAAAAACTAGAGATGGGCCGAATATTCGGTTGGTATTCGGTATTCGGCATATTCGGCACTTTTTTCACTATTCGTTTTCGGCCGAATTATTCGGTTAAAGTGCCGAATTATTCGGTTTGAGTAAGTACTTCTAAATCGAGGATCCAATAAAGTGGAAAGGCAGTAGTATTTGTCTTTTTCCAATTTTTTAAATCGACTCTGAACTCCTAAACGTAGGTTTTGTATCATTTCTGTTATATTTGAACATATTTCTGAAATTTCAGACTTTATTTAAATATTTAATCAGAGTGTTACTCTCAGGGGAATCACTTCTGAAATCGTAGAAAATGTAGAACTTGTAATTTTGGTGATTTCTTCAAAAGGCTTTAATAGAATTAAACATTCTTTGAGAATCTGCCACTGTCTTTCACTACAATTTCGAATGTTAACTGACCCAGAATTGTCAGAAATGTATAGCGAAATCGCGCGTTTTTGTTCAACAAATCTTTCCAACATATAATAGGTGCTGTTCCACCTAGTTGTGACGTCCTGTACAAGCTGATGCTCGGCTAAATTTTTCACTCTCTCATAAATTGACGGAATTACCACTTCACTCATATACTTTCTTCCTGGCAGCTTTATATAGGCTTCAATAAATGCAACAATCTGTCAAATCCTTTGTTTTCCAAAATCGATATGGGCTGATTATCAGTTGCGATCATTTCGGCGATGGCGTTATGAATTTCTTTTGCTCGAAAATCATTAATATCCCATTTTTCATAAAGTCTCCTCTAAAGTTTGTTGTATACTTTGTGAATGAGACCGGTCTATATTAGATTTTACACTCGAAGTTGTAGGTAACATATCACAGCTAGAAGTAGACGATGTTTCAGGCATTTGTTCTTTATGCTTAATCTTCAAATGATTTGCCATGCCACTCGTCGAAGCACTGCGCCCTGTTCCACTACGAGAAATAACACAACTACACAAAGTGCACTTAAATTTTCAATTGTCTTCCCCCATTTCGTCAAAAAAGTCCCAAACACGTGATCTTTTACGCCCACTTATCTTGAAAGCACTAACGTTAATATTTTTATTTATTTACAATTTACGCATCCCTCGTGAGTGCAATATTTTAAAGCAAGTGACAGCGAGCCGGTGGCGACTTGCGGCCTGCATGTTTGAACCTGTTAACGCGGGAAAGTAGTGAAATGGTGAACCGAATAATTCGGCCGAATATTCGGTTCGGTAAAGATTGAACCGAATAGTATTCGGTATTCGGTTATTCGGTAAAACCACTATTCGGCGCATCTCTAATAAAAACTAAAATTATAAAATCAATTTAATCTTCATTTTCCAAAGGTTTCAAATAACATAAAAAGACATTCTTTGTCAAACTAATCAATCAATAATATGTACAATAAACAATCATTTAAAGAGGTTGGTCGGGAACAGTCTCATATATTGATAAAATTATAATTTTTGTATTTTAACGATTCTTGGACTCAACAGACGACTGAATGATAATATGTACATATTTTATGCAATGTATTACGTAAGATCGATCAAGATTTGATTATGTTAAGTTAAATTTATAATTTAACTTCCTTTCCTTATTAGCATAATAAGATAATAATCTGAACCTGCTAATTCCCACGTCTGGCGATTGTTTTTTTAAATAAATTAAGACGATTTTTTAATAAGTCCTTTTACTAAAAATAATGCATGATGTATTAAGAAGTTAGATATGTATTATCTTAATTTATGTATCTATAACTAACTATCTATAAAGCAAGGTGAATGGTTTGGCATAGCTTTATGTCAAAGATAACGTTCAGAATTTGAAAAAAAAAACTTTTTTTTAAATTTATAGGCTTTAAAATGTAGAATAATAAGAATGGTAGGTTGAAAAAAGTTTGACGTGCAAAAGAATTTACTAAGTGAATGAAATTGCTGAATAAATTATTTCATTTTCTTTTTATTACATTTCATTTCAGAATAGTTTCGTCCATGTACATATGTAGGTACGTACGTAGTTACTGAAAGGGTTTCCTTTCAAAGAAAAGTCTCGAACCTAATTGAAAAGCAAGTCGATCGTTACATAAATCGTTTCTTGCCTTCAACGGATAAATGCTCACGGTTCTGCTTCTAATCTTCGCTATGATGCGCGGCGCAGGTCTTGGCAACTTGTGCGCTTTCAGAAGCCTGGCCATGTAGCTTTAAATCGTAAAATAATTATGTAGAATTGCCCTCGATCAATTTGCTGAATAAATTATTTCATTTAAATAAATAAATGCCTCGGACTAACACACCAATTGCTTAGCCCCAAACTAAGCTCGAAGCTTGTACTGTGGATGCTAAGAAGGGATAGACATACCTAAATACTTTTATAAACATCCATTACTCGAGTACAGATGCCGATGTTCATCACACAAACATTTGCCCCTAGCGGGATTCGAACCCGCGACCCTTGGTTTTCTAGTCAGGGTTTCTCTGACCACTAGACCAACGGGCCCGTCAATTTCATTTCATGTTTATTTTCATTTCATTTAATACTTCGACCCGCTCTGACTCAGGCCCTATTATATGAAGCGACGGTCACATCAAATTACGTCTATCAAAATAATGCCAAAGTTATCTTGTGTTGGGGCATATTATCTAACGATTTAGATCTAAGTCCGGCTAAACATCGTAAGCAAATGAGATCGAAATTGTTACTGACTTTCCATTACGTCGAGCTGTTCAATGCGAGTCGTGATTGTGTTACGATTTCCATTTTGTTTATGAGTTTATTGAAAATATTGTTTGGTGTAGAAGTGATTTCCTTTATTGTTATCATGATTGGTACTGGATATTTTTTAAGCGCTTGCCAAATCTGAAGTGCTATAACCCTATAAAATCTCCCAACCGGAGATTTACAATATATCAATGATTAACAAAAGTTTTGCTGGAAAATTCAGATGGCAGAGACCATGAAAACTAATCAAAATCAGTCTTCAATGACTGTTTATAAAATTATTCTTTGATCGACATCAAATAAAACTTTCATGAAACAATTTTTTTCCCTATGAACCTCATGGACCCTTATGCTTTTAAATTGACAAAACCATCGATAACTGAACTGGTGCTGAAATTTACCATCTTTACCATCCTCATATGTACAACCACATGTTTAGGCAATATACAATTTATTATTATTATAAGTTCGCGATTGCGCATCAAAAATACTTACTGGATGTTGATAATGGCGCGTGGTTCAGTAAAAGTAATACTGCAGGCAATGAAGCATTTTGGGTCCGAATTTTTTTACTGTGAACCGATTTGCATGAAATTTTGGAATTAGTTTCATTGCACCCTTAAATTCAAAAGTGAAAATGATTTGAACGCCGCAACTACCCCTGGAGTGGTTGCCACCCCATCTCGGGGGTGAGTATTTTTTTTTAAGATAACCTCGGATATCGATAGGAAGACTAATTTTAAGCAAAAAATCATCTATAAAGTTTTTCGATAAATCTAATACTTTCAAGTTATTGGCAATTGAATATTCGCAATTTTGTCACGTTTTTCATCGGTTTTTTGCAAATATCTCCAAAAATATAACTTTTATCGATAATGTTATGGGGAACAAAATTGTGGCAGGTAAAAAACTAAACAATTTTGTTTATTATAACGTATTCTAAGTGCAATATTAAGTTAGATATTAAAGATCAAAGCCGTTTTTTATTTTGTCTGCATTTTAATCGATGTGGTCAATGTCATCTAGCGGCGAGCAGATGCATTTTATGCATTCTTATAATTAAGAGTTTTGTAGTGCTTAAAATAAGCTTTCAAATGAGTACAATTAAAAGTCTTTTGCACGTAAAATAAGTAAGCTGTATTACAAATAAGAGGAGCATCCAATATTTTTTCTTTTAAAACAATGGGTTTCATAAGTGCCATTTCCACCAGAATTGAAATTATTCGTATTCTGCCAAGAATTAACTTTATTATAAAGTGTTTGATAAATTGTATCAGTTTGGCTGCTTTAGGACACATATTTTTCAAAATAGACAGGATTAAAATAAAAATATAAAATTTCATATTTTAAAAAATCCCACCTTCTTTTCATAATATCTCAAAAATTACGATAGATGCGTATAAAAGTGTAGGGACAAAAAATTTAGGTATTTTTCTGACAAAAAATTTAGTAATTTTGTTATTTCTGTTAAACAAAAACTGACGGAGATATGATTGTTTAAAGAGCGTGTGGCAGCGGCAATCACAGCCTCTCTTAAGCCCTTTAACCCTTCACCGTTTTCGAAAAACGTTTTTAATTATATATTGCAATAAAGGATGTTGTAGTTCTTTTAATTACCTTTTCAATGCTGTTTTAGTAATTGTGATAGCATGAATAGCTTGGAAATGGCACTTGTGAAACCCATTGATTTACAAGAAAAAGCATTCGATGATCCTCTTATTTGTAATACAGCTTACTTATTTTACGTGCAAAAGACTTTTAATTGTACTCATTTGAAAGCTTATTTTAAGCACTACAAAACTCTTAATTATTAGAATGCATAAAATGCATCTGCTCGCCGCTAGATGACATTGACCAAATCGATTAAATTGCAGACAAAAAAAAACGGCTACGATCTTTAATATATATCTTAATATTGCACATAGAAAACTTTAGGATAAACAAAATTATTTAATTTTTTACCAGCTACAATTTTGTTCCTTATACAATTTTCGATAAAACTTATATTTTTGGAGATATTTGCAAAAAACCGATGAAAAACGTGACAAAATTGCGAATATTCAATTGCCAATACCTTGAAAAGTATTAGATTTATCGAAAAACTTTATAGAAGATTTTTTGCTTAAAATTAGTAATCCAATCGATATCCGAGGTTATCTTAAAAAAAAAATACTCACCCCCGAGATGGGGTGGCAACCACTCCAGGGGTAGTTGCGGCGTTTAAATCATTTTCACTTTTGAATTTAAGGGTACAATGAAACTTGTTCCAAAATTTCATGCAAATCGGTTCACAGTAAAAAAATTCGGAGGTTGGACCATATTTTTCGCTTCAATGACTGCGCTATAATCTGAAATAGGTCTGCGGCGGACGACGGAACCGGTTCCGAGCGTTTGTTCGTTTGAACAACTGCGGCGACTGCACGCGACTGCAACACGTCTGCATTCAGGGCTGCGTCTGCGATCATATGCACTATCATGATGCAATCTAGTCTCTCATCCTTGCGTTTATACAATGGAACCAAGGGTGGCTATGATCCTGTAGCAATTTTGTAGCCCACTGACAGAAATTCGCCAAAACGTACGGAATTCTAGCAAAAAAGTTGCGTAGCAGAGTAGTATTCGTTCCTATAGGCGGATTGAAATTCAGGACGGCTTGTATTGGAAAGAAATATGACAGACACGTCAGAAATGATAATTCACGTCGAAACGAATGAGGTAAAAAGTTTTGACGTGCATAAGAATTTACTAAGTAAATCAAATTGCTGAATATAATAATTAATTTCATGTCATTGGTGCCAAATACATGTTTGGACTTCGTTACAAGGCAAGGCTGTTTATCAAAGTGAAAATTTTCCATAGAACCTTGGACTACTTGTGTCTTTTGACAACCCTACGTACAAGGCTCGTCACGTCATATATTGTATCTTTCACACAAAGCTATCAAATCATTTCCACGATAAAAAATAATAATTACGCATTATGATTCCGTCGACTGCCGTCTTTTGTCGCTCGTTAAGCCATCTTTGTTAGAGAAACGAATAATACACCGGAAAGTTTAGAATTACCTACTTATTTTACATACAAAGCCTTTCTATGCGTGTGTGATAGCTGACGGTCGCGACTTTGATTGCGACGCATGGATGGTTCGTAGATGTCTGTGTTGAACCTGGTTTGCATCAGACAAAGAAAGAAGTAAAAGGAAAGAATCATACATGTAAACGTATATGTGTATAATAATAGCTATGGACGTGTATGGCTTTAGAACATGAAAATAAGAGTTGGTTACAGTGCTTACCAGAGAATGAAAATGCCCTTCCCTTCCACAAAAATGGTTACTGTGCATAATGCGTATCTGCATTTGTAAAAGCTCTACGGTGAAGGAATGAAGCGTGTCGAAATCTGCACGCAATTACGAGTATATAAGTGTGTTAAATGGAGAAGGCAATAGCTAGAGCTACCATTAAAGCCACCAATAAGACTAAAAAAATATTAGAGAAAATGAATACAGTGTATAGGCAAACGACTAAATGAGAAGTAGCATAACTATAATCAACTATATTCTCAGGCGATAAACTGCGCAGATCGTTTAATGATAACTTGATTGATTGAGCTCTAGTCAAACTTTAATGAAACATTCTCAGCACGTCTACAAATACACAGACAGATTGCTGCGCACTAAGCTTGGTGTGAACACAAGACAGATTTGCGTCGTTGATGAAGTAGGTAAATATTAAAAGAGTACTTAACATCCGAATGAAATAAATGTTGCTTTCATTACGTTCCTCAGACATGCGAGTATCTGAAACTGGAGCGTTTAGAGAGGTTTATGTCCAGCAGTGGACTACAACAGAAGCGGCAGCTGAAGTTGAAGCTTTGCATGGGTCACCTGCTACTGGCACTAACCATTTCCCAATGTACTGGTCCATCTGGGGGACACAAATGCGCCGAATATTCGGTATCTCTTAACGTATTATGTACCTAACAAAGTAGGAAAGCCGTTGAAAAATGCCGTTTCGCAATTGACAGAAGTAATCGAAGAAAAGTTTCAAAGCGATCTGATCCGCGCTCGTTCTAAAGGGAGCGTTGCACAAAGCTATCCGAGCCTTTCGCAACGATGTTTGCATTTATTGTTCGGAGTTTCGAACCGGTCTGTGTGTCGACTCGCGCGTTTACGTTCTCTTCGGCTGACAATACGCGGGCTGGCTTAACGCAAACCATGCTTGGAAACAGTGTGGTTGCGTACGGACTAGCGGGTTATGGTTATGACTCACCGGTCAATGGTGGAACTGTGGAATAGATGCGGTATGACGCATGCGCCGGCGTCTCGTGAATCAGGATTCGATGAGAATGTATTTTTATTAGATTGATCAGTCAGTCTGCTGCTGGTAATAGGAGATGTTTTACTCGTTTTTCATTGACTGACTAAGACGCATTTGTCGAGTGCCATAATTAAATAATTACCGGTGCTATGACAAATAGGTACACCTACTTTGCTAGTACACATCCGTCACTTTATAAGAATGAATGATGAATCAAGTGTCACTACCAATCAAATTACTAGAAAAGTTTAATTGTCAGATAGCCAGTTGTAGAATTCATAGGATACAGCTTTTACTACTTAATTAGCTTTGAATACGTTATGTATTCAACTGGCTCAAATTTCAGTAGTTGTAATAAAATATGTGATAGTAATGCATAAAAAAAGAAATAAACTGACATGAAATGCTTCAAGATCAGAGAAACCTACAAAATGTCTGCATTAAAGTTTCTCGATAGGTATCAGATTATTGTCACTGTACACTATTTATTTAATAAGTGGCATTAGCTTCTTACTACGTAATTGAAGTTCACATTATGTGCTTTGACTATCATGTACTAACAAGTGGTATGTATGTAGTTTGCAATCACCAGATTTCCACAAAAAAAAAATCATAACTGCAACATTTTTCAACGTCACATAAGTATTACGTCACATGAATATTTCAGCAGTACAGCCGGTCCAATTTTCCCGCTCTCTAACAATTTTCCCGACATTTACGAGGCCCGCGATTCCCTTTTAAAGAGGCGCATTAATCTTGCTAATAATGAGGGAACTCCCGACAAAGTGCGGGTATAAATAACCGGGGAGCGACGTGTCACTCATGTGCGTGAGGCGCCTCGGATGTGTAGTGTGACCAGATGTAGTGTAAACTGTGCGACAGAAGATACTTCATAATATTAATTAAGTTAATTATGTAACAAAAATATACAAAACTAGCAGCGGTACGTCCTTCGCTACGTGTGGTAAATGAAGAACAATTCGACCGATTTTGTGCAAACTTCTTATATTATGCCATCCATATAGTAGTCTTCTTTGAAATATAATGTGACAACGAAAAATGCCACTAACTTGTCTAAATTAAATTACGAAGATTTCATAAGTTTAAAAAATAACAGACAAAATTGGTAGAGTTCGAAATGACTACTCCACCAATTTAGAGGACAATACAATAAAGAACTTTTTAATAACCTATAACTTGCCTATAAAAATCGCAATATATTTTTGTTGTGTTAATCCTTATACGTATTTTACAGGCAACATTTCAGTAGAAGCATTTTCACGCAGAAACGGGCAAATTAAATAGAAGCCAGTTAACACTCTTGAAATGGGTATTTTTAAACGTTTTTCCCGAAAACCCAATTGGGAATTTCATAAAGCTGAAGTTTTGCCACGGTAAGCTTTTATTTGCCCTGGCAAAACGGATTTGTTGAGTGGGCTAAAATAATTCAGCTCGACAAACTCGGTGCAATTCTGTTCTATGCAGAGATTTTTCCCTCGTTATAATGGCTGCATTTTTCTACTTTTCGGAATGCTTCACAAATTTTGTATACTTGGCGCTCCAGTTTTTATGTAAATTGTATAACGATGGCAAAATGTTGCGCAATGTTTTAAAACATGGTATTTTTCGTATTTAAAATAAAAAATTTAGAGTCATCTCAGACGGGTATTTTAGATATCTAAAATTTTACTTTTCTCCAATTATAAATGCACAATTTGTGTCAAATATAGGTAACGGACAGATGATACTATGGATGCTAGGGAACGGATAGACATAAGTACTTAAGTATTTTTTTTATAAACATTCATGACTCGAGTTCAAATACTGATGCTTATCACACAAACATTTGCCACTAGCAGGATTCAAAAACTTAGTTACTTTAATGTAGGACTATTGTACAAATTCAATGTCTGTTATATCGGAAAGTCTATCAAATCAGGGCACGTGGGGTGACCCGAGGCAGGCATGTAGGTCGCAGGCCCTTTACACTTGACCCATTTCTCATTCGATTACAGCGCACCCTTCGCTGCAAACTAATGGACGAATACAATCTTATTTATATTTAATCATTTTACGTGACTCTTGCTCATTTATTATTTAAAATGAGGAGTGTGGGACTGACCCTACATGACATGTGTGTTTTTAAATCACTTTTAAAATCTTTTTTTGTATTTTCGTAAATATTTTTGACATAGGTACGTAATACAGTTGGTATTGTTTCCAGGATATGGTTAGATAAGATACTATCACTAAATTCCAAACTGAGTCATCTCATTTCATCTCATTGATTGCCTTGATAAATAAATGCCGTGAAAAGTTACCTGGATTGTAAATCTAACAAGGTCTCACAAGGATGCAATTCCTTTTTTATGCATTTGTTTCGCCATTTTGTACTTATCAAACACTAATAAGGTCAGTCCGAATTAAAAACACAAACACAAGTGATGTGACACAAGCAACTGACCGTGAACTGATGTGAATATAGCGAAAAATATGGAAATGTCTTGCTCAAGATAATTTTTCTAGCGGTTAGAACGTTTTTAAGACGTATTAATTACATTTTTAGGGTTCCGTAGCCAAATGGCAAAAAACGGAACCCTTATAGTTTCGTCATGTCTGTCTGTCTGTCTGTCTGTCCTGGCTCGTTCTCCGCCGTTTCTGAACCGATTGCCACGAAAATTGGTGGAGAGATGTATAGTGATAATTCAAGAATTGGTTTTTAAAATAATCGATAAATAATTATTTTTACCCCCCCTCCCATACAACGAAAAGTAAATTCGAAAAAAAAACTTCGACTTACCCCATCGTGTGGGGTATCGTTAAAAAGGTATTTTTAAATAAAATAAAACTTGCCTTGAAACCGTGTGGATCAAACACCCCAGTCTCGAGATATATTAATACAAAGTTAAAATTAGAGCGTCCCCCCCCCTTAACTTTTGAAATACTATTACAATAATTTTGAAAAAAATGTCCTGTATACCTCCAAGTAAGTACTTTCAACGAAAACTATAGCGAACTCTGTATCATACATAGTTATTTTTATACGACTTGACCAACTTATGACGTGCAGTTGCCCTTACTAAATGGTGTCTTAAGCGGTCGGGCCATCTTTTAGCTACGGAACCCTTTCATGGGCGTGTCCGCCACGCTGTTGGCCGGTTTTTAATAAAAATGTTCGTGCGAATGAAGTCTTTAGTCTGGGATGAAAAAAACATGCCGAATAAATAAATACTTAAAAGTATATTGTGATGTCAAACAAAGTAAAAGGTCACGTTAGCTTAGTCATAAACAATGAAATAAGTGTACTCGTGATTAACATTTTCTAACAGTTCTGTTAGAAAGCAAAATATAAGTTTATACCTATTATACATACTTTAAACAGAATTATATATGTACATTGGGCAATATTGAAACTGGCCAGGATCAGAGAATTGTTAAAATATGGAAAGCGCCATCGAGGGCGTTGCGTGGGATGTCTTAAAGTTCAGTAGTTTTGAAAGTTAGTTCGGGACGCAGACTGACCTATTACATTTAACAGTAGACGTTGCTAAAATTAGAATATACTTCATAATGATGTCCATAAGAATTTGGGTCAATATCTGTTTCTTGCCGAATCTATACAAGAGTTTTCAGGTGTAATTAGAGCACAAGATACAGGACATGATGAGAAAAGGTCTGTTGAAAACACACACAACTTTGTGAGTGTTTTTAAAACATATTATGTATCTTTTTTGTACTACACAGTTATCGGTTCTTCCATGTTGTCAAATTGAGTGGTTATACTACGAGTAATTTGTCCATCAGGTCTAATTTTCCAAATTGTCAAACTTCTTGGTTCATAGACTCTAGAGTCTAGATCAATATCTTCTGCTTAGTCCTAACCTCATGACTGAGGGATGTGATCATAGTGCGTAGCTACTGCCACAACTGCTCTCCAGTCTGCACGATTTTGCGATATTTAGATGGTGGCTTTGTTGGCTTCCTAGGTTCTGGTGTGGTGTTGATCCATCTCGGCGGGGATCGTTGCCTCTAAACGGCCAGTAATCAACAGCCTCGGTTGTCAGGGTCTCTCCTGACGGTCAGATCTATATATACAGGGCTATACTACAGGTCAATTTACCTTTCATATGTGTTCAGACCTTATTCTTAGCTGTATACAACATATTGGATGCAGTCATTAAATTTTCGACCGTCTTTCTCACTATGATGTCCTATAGCTTTCGCCCTACTTGTGAAACTTGATGTGTAGTATTAGTCTCGGGAAAATATTTCAACACTAATTACTTTGGTTGTAACATGACACAAAATATCACTGCAATTTATTGCTCGCTGATGACACTTCACATGGTAATAACTTTTAATATGCTGCCATAATAAATAATTTAAAAAATGATCATGATAGTAAAAATGTTGCTACTAATTTACTCTAGTACTTTGAGTAATCTTAAATATTATGTAATGCTAACAGCAATGCCGTGTCAGTTATTAAATAACAGAAGTAAAAAGGTTGCGATTAATTAAATAATGCACATGTTAGCTAATTACGGATATGAAGTAATTATTAAAGTAATAGTCAGCAAGCAAGGCTAAGTACGTAATCTTATCTCAGATGGTCCATGATAAAATACTACCTATTAGTTATACCTACTAAACATTGTAATAGGTATTTATAATGTATCGTCAAGGACAATAATTTATTTTCTAATGTAGTATTGATGCTGACTATGTTATTATTAATTTCAATCTATGGTGATTATGATAATTTCCATTTGCCCAATTTATTTGGCACTTACTGTGATGATAATGTAGGTCTGGCTGCCTCTTATCGTTTTCTATTCATCATTACACATGCATGCAAAGCATAAAACAAAATACATAGTTTCCTGCTATTGGTCCTTATCGTTATAACTTTCGTTATAAGAGATTGTACATATGATTAAAGGGGACGGTATATATAGATACATCCCCTTTTCCCGCACTCCCCCTCTCGATATAGCCTTTGTTACTCATTGATAAAACGTGATAATGTAGCTTTCTAATAGAACTACATATATTTTTCACTCGGTCCAGTAGTTTTGTAGTTGATTCGTTACAATATACAAATATTTTCACTTTATAATATTAGTATGTTAATGTAACAATAAATAGGGACACTCAAAATTTCCGTGCAATGCCGGGGCGGGTCGCTAGCATCTTATAAAATAACCAGGAAATTTAAAAGTTCAGTTATTTCCCTAACAAGCTTACTGAAGAACGCCTGGCCTAGA
The DNA here is from genome assembly GCA_958496325.1 of Nomophila noctuella. NCBI lineage: Eukaryota > Metazoa > Arthropoda > Insecta > Lepidoptera > Crambidae > Nomophila > Nomophila noctuella. The sequence continues at coordinate 16,033,360 of OY292487.1, read as the reverse complement.
TGGGATACTTAAGTTTCAAACTTTGAATATAAAATCTCGTTATATTTTCCGCATGGCGGGTTTCCCAGGCCTTGAGATATTCACGTTCTTGGATCTTGAAAATTTCTGTCTAGATTTTCTCTACAATGGCTGTCCACTATTTCTCTGCTAATGGTTTTTATCTCTGTCTAGCCCTTAGTTGTAGTTCTTTCATTTGCGTCAAGGGTTAAAAAATAAATAAAAAAGGCATTTAAAATTCTTTAAAATTTTGAATTAGAAATTTTAATACCATTGATAGAAAATGTATAGGAAACGGTTCGTAATCGTAAGTATGTGTAAATAAAGAAATGCTTTCTATGACACAGAACTTAAGCAAACACAATCTGTGTCAGTTTTCACGTATTTGAACAATGGCCGCACACACAATGCGGTGACATTTCCAGACAATTTGTGCTTCCGCGAGGTGCGAGCCGAGGCCGCGATCAATTTGATGATATTTGGACCATTTTGGACCGTTTTGACGATGGCTCACGGCCGAGAACCGAGGCCGATGTTGCCAGGTCGTGGAGACAAAAGAATTGGTGCTTTTATTTTTATAAGAGGGAAACTGCCTCCGTGGTGTAGTGGTTAGAGCGTTGAGCTCAAAAACCGCGGAGGTCCTGGGTTCGCATCCCACCACTTTTTTATGTTTTCTCACTTTGGTTTTGATAAGAATGATGGTTAAATTCAAAACTAGAAAATTCAATGATCAAAGTCAAGCAAAGGTCCAAATTGTATGGTTTCCCTTGTTTGGGTCATGGAGGTCAGTCGACAGTTGCTCCAATGTAATTACTGACAATTCAGAATCTAAAGCTTTAGAACCAAAACCTCATACCCACCCCAACTGAGCTCTGAATACCTTATTCACCAGCAGAAGCATACAATATACCACAAAAATTATTACAAGTGCTACTGCACTGTGTCTTCTGTAATGTGGAGGTACTTCGCAAGCCGAGCGCCTCATTCAAGTGGAAGTTCCACTAAGCTCTACACCTCTTAGAAAAGGGTAAATCTATTTGTGTTTATATTTTCTACAAACAATATCAAAATATTCCGATACTTTTTTACGATATCCGTCGACCCGAATTTAGGCACCAAATGGAAATAGAGCGCCCCGGGGAGTTTTTGCTATCGAGCCAATTCGAATCGTGGACAGTAGGCTTATATCGCAAAAACGTCACCTCTGTATCTGTCAACCTAGGAATTAAACAGGAAAGAGAACACTTGGATGGTAGAGTGTGAAGGAGCACAAGAAAACGTTAACCTTTCGTTGTTTTTAAATAATATATTAGTTACCTTCGACAATTTAAATACTAGGTTTCGAAACTGGGCCGACGATTAGACGACTGGGGTCAGTTAAGGTTCTTTCCCTATAAGGTCAATATTGAAGACGTGACCAAAACCGAGGTCGTAATCGAGTCGAAGTCGCGAACCATTGACCTCTTGTAGGTAAGAGCCACATCGTTCGGCTACTACAACTTCTACTAACTAATTACTTCTAATGACCCTGTGGGTAACCTATGTTTTAATATTGACCTATAATGACGGCGGCCAACTTTTAAAATAAATAATTTATTACAATACCTACTTTTATTATATTTCAGTGCTTACTTGAATACAAAAACACTTTTATTTCATCAGAATTCTCAGAATTTCGCGTAATCATTAGATAAAGTGTTATTTATTTCTGGTCCTAATTTTTAAATAAAGAGTTTATAAATAGAGTGTTTTTAACACAGAAAAGCTTTGGGCTTACTGACCTAGCTACTTCGGCAGACGCTACAACACCAAAGGTCGAGAACACTAGAACCTTCTAAACGAATACGATCCGTGCGGCAAAAGTACTTAGCTGGGAAGCTTAACGACTCGTCGGGGGAATTAATGCAAAGTTGCAAATCCGTGTCATTAACATGCGCACTACGCTTGCACCGTGTGACTGGTGAGAATATACCAACTGTCAACCGTTAGTGCTTCGTCCGGATAACAAAAGTTTAGACTATGAGCGTGACCGAAAAGCAGAGGGCACTTTACGTTCAGGCCTTAAATACTAGCTTATGAGTACGCCTTGCTCTCTGCAAATTAAGAATTAATTAAATATGTACTCTGTTGCAGTGAACTTATTTCAATACAAACTAAGATATCTAAACTTTTATGAGAGGTAGAGCTTAGTGGAACTGTCACTTGAATGAGCCGCTCGTCTGTGCAAAGATTTCCGCCTTACAAAAGACCACAGTGAAGTTGCACTTCGTAACTTGTAAAGTTGTGCTATGTTTCTGCTGGTGAGTAAGGCTGCCAGAGTTTAGTTGGGGAGGGTATGGGGGTTTAAATGCAGGGAACGAATCCTTGCGTGGTTGTTGACGTTCATGGGCAGCGGTGGTCGGCTTACTAACAGGTGACTCTCATGTTCGTTTGCCTCACTATAAAATAAAAAAATTGCTCAAGCTATAGCTATAGTATAAAGCGGTCAGAGCAAAACCATTTGTATGGTCATTGTCATAAATGATTGTTCCCCATTTTGTGTGAAGTCATAGGTATGATTGATGTTTCCATGTTCAGATGATATTTATGTATGTAACGTCCTTGTAAAATGACACAGGAGGCATTTAATGTCTTTCCTTTAAATGACATAGGCCAGGCCACTGTTGTTTCCCGGAAAATGTTGACGAGGGCCAGATTATATGTCTCATTACAATAATGTTGAAGGCGTCGCCATCAGACAGGCCCATTTAAAATTTATGTGTCAAAGGGTGGTGTTGATGGCAGTGCCTTGTATGTTGTTGTTTACGTCGTAAAATCTCATTGAATTTGAACAGAATAACGGTGCTATATCACTTATATATTCTAGGTGCTTTCATGATAGGTATTGTACATGAAACGAAAGCTTGGTCATTCTCGTAATGCAATAGAGAAAAGTAGAATTATTTCATTAACTTGCGCTCAGATTTTATTAGAAACCAGTAGCTACTCGTGTTATCCAATAAAAAAATCGTTTCGCAGTTTTTCGAAAATATATATCTTTTGAAGTGGCAGTTTCATTTATATTTTAAAGATCAAAAATGTTGACATCATACTGAATATTCATGGAATATTCAGTGTTTTGTTTAAAATTATGTTAATCTGATCCAGTTACGTGGCGCCTTAGATCCGGCGATTATCGATCTGCGTCTAATGCTGATATCAAAATGGTAATTTACGTCGCGTGAGATAATTTTATAGATTGGATATTTACATATTTTTCTAAATAACTAACGATTAAATTAAAAACACGTTAAGCTCAAATGGCGGTATTTTTAATTAATTACTTTCACATCTCTTCAAATTGAATGTCAAAGTTTATTCGACCAAAATTTTGTCCAAGGTATTTTGTTCATATGTGCCATCTATTTCTTGCCTGTAAAAGTGTTTATCTTGTTGGTTGTCCTAATAAATAAAATAAATTTTCGATCTTCCAGTACTCATGGTTCATCGTGTTGAATTAAGCGGGTAACTCGATCACTTCGCTCTCGGCGTGCAGGGCTCAGGTATCGCGATTCGACACCTGGCTCGGGTTGCGCGTTGCCGAACAGTTTCCATTTCTAACGTTTCTACGTTCCGCTGGATATTTGAGCGACTTTCAAGGCGATTGAGGATTTAATAAGGTATTGTTCGGTTCTGAAATAAAGCAGATTATTCTGCAAAGAAAAGAACAAGGATGTGATAGGTTTATGCATTAATCGTAAACGATTACAGCAAATTAATAACATAATTATTTATAACATAAAATTATTACCACCTAATCAGAAAGTGCTTCGCTATTGTTTTTGAGTGCCTTAAAGATTTTTGAAGAAGAGTATAAGAAGACATAAGACCCCATTTTTTCAAGATCTAAAACGATTTATTGTGCAAGGACTTCATGCATTACAACAAAAGCCGAAGTAGTTGAACCGAAATGCAAAAACGTAGTCAAAACGTTTCGATCACAAAAGTGATGCACAAAAACTCTTAATTTATCTGTTCTGTGGTTCCGATATTTCCGACCCAGACGCGCTCCATTTGCGCTATTTGCTTTGTTATTGCACTCGCAGACAGGATTGTTGCACCAAAACGAAAGCAGCGGTAAGCTATGAGCTTAAGTAATGCGTCTCAGCTGCACTTGTACTAAGCAACAGTCTGGCGGCGAGCCAAATTCAGCGGTCTGATAGCTTCACTAAGGGTGTCGGACTATTAATGTCTTATTGCTGGGCAGAGGAAACGCAAAATTACAATTCAAATTAGCGGACGCCCGCGATTCCGTCGCCGTGGATTTCGGTTTCCGTACGCTTAGTATACTATGGCTGAAAGCCTTATTCGACAAATGGACTGTCAAACACAAACATATTTTTTAATAAGAACCAGTAGTTCCTGAGATGTGGGCGTTCAAACAAACAAAAAAACAAACTATTTTGCTTTATTATAGTAGCATAGATTTAAAATTAAAATAGTATTTAGTACATACATACATATCTACATATTCTTGAGTAAAATCGAACTAGCCTAGGCACTTCAGGCCATTAGATCACCAACGGCGACACAAATGCAATTAAACATGGTACATAGATCATTATATCACCGTTAAACTTATATTAAATGGGCCACGATTCAATACACACGACAAGCTTTTAAAGTTAAAGATAATTTATACATATCAAATCTATCATCACGTCAAAAGATTACATCGCCATTCACTCTAAAAATATGGCCCAAATTGCGACACTCGGACATTAAGATAAATAAATACAATCGTCAGTTATCAGATTTGGCCAAGTGATTGATATCTATTGTGAAAAATATTAAGGTACAGGTTGCCACATAAAAATCCTATATATGATGGAGTGATTGATCTCCAAAACTAAAGAAACATTATTTTGGTTTTTACATGCATGAACAAAAGTTTGGAGTAGATAATGAAAATAAAATATTATGTTATTTTTTTTTATTAAAATCTTAATTTTTGTTTCAGGTAAGTGTCACTGGAATTTCCTAATTGGTTGTACTCTAATATAATTTTCTTTGGATACAAGGTAAGTCGACTTGATATCAACAATTCCGCAGTTCTAATGACTTTTTAAAAAAAAATTAAACCGACTTCAAAAAAACCGTAAACACAAAAATAAACTAAAAATTAAAAAATAATTCCTAATATCTATTACCTCATACTGTAATTTTCCTAAACTATGTTAAAGTAATCTTAAACAACTAACCGAAGTCGGTGCTTCTTCTCTTCTGTTTTTGGGCAGGCACCGACTTCAGTTAGTATGTTTAAGATTACTTTAACATAGTTTAGGAAAATTACAGTATGAGGTAATAGATATTAGGAATTATTTTTTAATTTTTAGTTTATTTTTGTGTTTACGGTTTCTTTGAAGTCGGTTTAATTTTTTTTTAAAAAGTCAGTTTATTTCATTATTTTTAGTTGTGTAAAAGCGTTGTGAACTTAATTATTAATAGGAACTTAGTTGTTGTTAAGAGTGAATGAGAGTGTGGATTAATTTTTTGTTCTCGCGTGAAGGCCCAGCGAGACTTCTCGGCGAAATTTCTCGCCGTGGGTCTGGATGTAATATACACAAGTATCACGTTAGCCCTACATACATTCGATCGACCAATTGCAGTTCTGCCTTCCAACTCCTAACCGTTAAGGAGTACTGTACCTTCATCATCAGCACAGTAGCATCAGATGTTGATTCAAGCATACCTCACAAGCAATATGTAAGCCCTACATACTACTAAATAGTTTCCATCGACCAAATTGCAGTTCTGCCTTCCAACTCCTAACCGTTAAGGAGTACTGTAGCATCATCATCAGGACAGCAGCATCAAATGTTGACACCCTGAAGCATATACCTAAGTAAGACATGATTACAAAACAAAAACACCATACGAGCATACAATTTTCGGTGGTTGCCCTCGATTTCTCCTGGATTCCATCATCAGATCCTGGACTGGTGAAAATGGGACCACCTCAAAACTGAACTCTACACAACAAAACAAAAATTTTTGAAATCCGTCAATAATTGACGAAAATATCGGTGAACATACATAAAAAAAAAAACATACAGACGAATTGAAAACCTCCTCCTTTTTTGAAGTCGGTTAAAAATAAATTCAATAAGTTTTTTTAGCTTAGTGTGGTAACTGAAGAAGTATGATTGATTTGTTGGTATATTACGATTGCGATAAAAAAATTAAAGAGAACATTTTGTACTTAAACAAAACGAAATTCAATAAAAAATCTCTACATTTTCCTAATTGTTTTAAGATGACGAGCAGCTTTAACAAAGACTCGAAACTTACTAAAGCTTCTAAATTAGTTTTAAGCACGACTGCTAAAAACTAATTAGAATCGCAGAGCACTTCGTCCATTATCTAAAAAGTTCAAAGAATTATTTATCTTGTACCATTTTATTCTAGAGCTATTATAACGTACCTACTTATGATTATTACAATTGTCGCTAATTTGTTATTTGGTTTTGGCTAAGGCGGGTGTTTCTATCCTTATACCCGTATTTGGAAGTGAAGATCTGATCGTATCTTGATTCTATCTGTCATTAAAACCGTATCAAAAGTAGAAACGTTTTGTAGTTATGTCTTTAATAAAAATCTTGTACTTAAATTATTTTTGACATAGACAAAAGAAGACATCAAACTAGGCAATGAAAAAAATAATTAAGGAGTTAATCTAAAACAATAGAAGTTCAATGTTCCTAATTTAAATTGTGTGTTAGGTCACCGCAACATTGAGTTTAACAACATTTAACGGATTTGCAATGAGATATGGTTAAATTCTTATAATTTATTCATTGTTTTCTTCAAAGGCAGACAGAGGCCGTAAAGTGTAAACTAAGTGGTTGATCTACATATTGATTTGACCAGCCTACTTCACTTGTTGCGAACTAAGCCACAGTGTAGAGATCGACCAGAGAAACATGGGTATCAGATATTTTATCATGGATCATCTAAGTCGTTATAAGGAGTTGTAATTGTGCTTTTTGTTTCCGATGACTTTGTTTAATAAAATATTAAGATAGATACAGACTTGCACTTGTGATTAAGTTACTAACGTTAGTATCAGAGCAATTCTTAACTACATGTTATTTGTAGATTCTATTTGTTATGATTGTTATCTTCTTTGTAATATTCCAGTAATATTGTTTGTAATCACAAATGCATGCTGTATACACAAATGCAGGTTGCTGTCTAGTTTACTTACGATCCACTTAAACTTTTATTAAGAAAAGGAATATTGACGAGATAACTGTCGAAATCCAGACTTAAATAATATACGGCATGTTTCATTTATAATTTAGACAGTAGTTGTCCTACCGTGCTTAACTGACTGTGTAACGCACAGCCTTTGATTATACATTTAAGATAATCTCAACCGGTTCTCCTTGATGACTCGTTTGTGGCAAAGTTCAGACCTCGCCTAACAATAGATTTTGAAACAATGAAACTGAGGACCAGGCCACAATGTTACTAGAAAGAATCCTTTAAATATTAATGTGTAATGACAAGCAGCCAGACGGAGGTGGGAATAGAAAATGAATAACTCCGTTTAGCATAAAAATGGTTGGCATGAATCAATGTGTGCATTCCTGGACTCTAGGGGGCGGTAGCGTACTGCCACTGTGTTACCCTGCGTGCCTTTCTCTAAATGCGATTATCTGGCGAGTGAAAACATATTCAACATTACTTATGCGACGTCATAAAATTCCTTTTATTATTTATTTTGGATTTTAATATTTTGCATAACAGCCTCTTTTTTGCTCGTACATAGTTATATACTCGAGAGCGAACTCTCTGTTATAGAGTAGTGGTAGGTCTCATACTTCTCAGTGAGGTGTACTATAAAGCTGAACAGGTTGTTTGGTTCTTGGTTTGAACACGCTAGTTTCAGGAACTTCTAGTGCGAACTGACAAATATTTTTTGTGTTGGATGGTCCATTGGTGATTTGACTAGTCCCGCACACATAGTGTTATATTATTATGACTACTATTTGTGCAAAAATCGAAATCCACGCAGACAGTGTCTCAGGCGGCCGCAGTAGTAAATTCCTATTTGGAAAGAGTATTAACTGCCCGAATACACAGTTCTTGTTAAAATAATGATAAGATCTTCGCGGCAAACAATGATATTGACGTGTTTTTATCTCAGCTACAAGTGAAGCCTCAAAACCGTGCTCCGGTGGTCGTGGGTGTTCCAGATGTGACTGACACCGGGACGCCTTAACGGCTGTTTGCGTCATAGAGGGTGCAGGCCGCACACTAGCGCCGTCATTAGTTTTACTTTAATTGAGATAAATTTAAGATACCTATTTATTTAGATAAAATAACGTAGCTGACGATCTGTAGTGCACGGAAGAATATCATTATTGATTTTCTGAAATCTACTTTATTTGCATACTTTTCTTACATATGCTAGATAGCTACTCGTATAAATACCTATTTGGAAAGAGCATGATTATTATTTATGATTTATTATAAGCAATGCATTAATCGTCATTATAAATATATATATATGGTTAAAGATACTTTATTTCTCATAAGAATATACAATTCACTTACTGAGAAACTTAAAAATACATTTTAACAAAAATTGTATGAGCGACATAGGCTCCACTTAATTTATTGACAAAAAGACGGTAGTCTTATATCACAACGCGTACTATTCACTGCGAACGTTTGAAGTAAAAAACTTGAACATGGATGCATAACAAACGACCAAGAGTAGATGTGGCATTGTTGATATTACTATTATGGCAAGTTTTTTAAAAAATATTTTGTCATGTAATTATATTTTGTGTGCATGTAGGTTTTTCTGTATTTAGTAATTTTGTTTAATATTTTATATATATATATATATATATGGCTCTATATATAAGGTGTAACAAAATATACTGCAAATATTTTAAGGGCAAATTGTGTAGTGGAAATGTAATAAATATGTCTAGTAATTGTTTTTTGTAAATACGCTAGTTTCCGAGAAAATCAACAAAATAAATTGAGTGAATAATAGGGAAAAGTACAAAATTTGTCATATTATGCAAGACAGCTGGTCGTGTCTTATCAGTGTAATACAATTACTACACTTGTCCTATCCCAAAAGCAAAGTGGTGGAGAGGGGGCGAAGCTTACAGGACGAAAAGGGCAAATTGGCCAATGCAGAAAATGCAAAATTTGGTAGGCATTAATTTTGAGTTTTTAATATCTGGTACTGATTACATTGCCACTAAAGAATTCGCCCTTAAAATATTTGCAGTATATTTTGTTACACCCTATATATACATAATTATACATATATATATATATATATATATATATATATATATATATGTTTAAGTGCATTACAGAGAGGTATTTATATCTGCACGTATTAATTCATCACAATTAAAGAAAAACGAATGGCGGATCTAGTGAGCGGACGTCAGCCGCTTAAGTTAAGACGCAGGTCTGCGCGCGCGCTAGTGCCCACAAAAACGCGTAAAACGAAAACAAAGGACAAGTGAAGGTAAAAACTGAGAGTTCCGAGCATATTGTTATAACACTAAAGCGCCTACTGTTTGAAGGTGGCTAAATATTGTTATTTATCGCCATTTATATCACCAAACTAAGTTTAAAACACTAAAAATTATACTGCTCTCATTTTTACTGTTTCTCAATGGTAAATTACCACTAAATATTTAACATTTAAATATTTCCGTGCTTCTAGTTATGAGTACAGAAGATTTCAGTTTTCTTCAAAGAATAAAAATACAAAGTTTAACCATTTACGAAACGGTTTCACTTCGTCGGTGCATATTGTCCAATAGTTAAGAAACTGAACCAAATATTTATCTAAGATGCTACTTAAAATCTTGCTATTGAGATAGCAATAAGGTTAAAAATCGTGTAAACCAAACGCAAAATCGTATGTAAATAGTCGATTATTTGCCCCATTGTCAATTTAATTGCAACACCGGAGTGCAACTCACGTATTCCGCGCAAATAGGGTAACTGATTTTCAATTGCGCTTGTAACAATTTTAAGTGGAGCAAATATTGTTTTGGTCTTTACCGAAGCTGTTTGTCTAGTACGTGAACTATTATTGTAGAAAGGCCTGTTAAAATAACATTTTCTGTATAATCTATTAATCTATTAATTCGCCGCTTTATTGAAACCAATTTACTAATACTGAAGAAAATCTCAAATTAAAAGGAAATTAGAAATTAGAAATCAGTCAAAATCACAAAAAAAACTATCTTTTGTTCAATTTTTGTATCATAAATCATATAATAATAACTACGATAAAAATACGATAATTTTGGGAAGTATTATTGATTCATTTTCACGCAATAGTGCCATTAGCAATTTTCAGAAAAAATATTTGTATTTGATATACTGATCATAATCAAACTATTATTTGTACTGAATTTTCAATCATGCACAGTATAAGATATTGTTAATTGAATTAGGAAAGCTTCCAAATCAATACGCATCTTCTTATTCCTCTGTATGTAAATTAACAATACAAGACCAGTACGTAAACCGAAGATGTTTACATATTAAAGCAACCTTTGTGGTCATTCAACCCCGCCACAAAGAGAGCGTCTGGTTAATGCCTCCAAACAGTCCGTCTAATTATTTATCCATTCCCTTCCCATCTACTTTCTAACTAACTGTCAGGGAGCATCTAACCTGTTAAACTCCCGGAAACAATGTAAATTACTTATGTAAGCCATTACGTTGTTAGGATCAGGTGTTTAAAGCCTACATAAAGCCTTTCAAACTTCTGAATTAAGCCAATACCAACTTTAAAACAAAGGACTAAGAGTAGATCCTTGGAGAACCTCACGAAATAAACAAAATTGCTTAGAAATGTTCTTTATTCAAATATCACTCCTATTTTTATGGAGATAAGTCAGCAATCTTAATGTGTTTTTAAGCAATCGTTGGATAGTGCGAGGAAAAAGTAGGACGTCGTGATCACGAACGTAGTCGAATGCTTTAGTTGATTCAATCGTGACTGATGGAAGGGCGAAGGTAGAAGTTCAAAGCGTCTGGTAATTGCTGCTATTAGATTACTGGTTCCTAACGCTATAATCAAGCTCATAACATTCGTGTTTACTAGTGCAATCGTGTTTATCTAACCTCTGGATAATATGTTTGATTAGTTTTTTATGTAGGACATATCTCGTTCAATCTTTATAGCATACCATTATCATAATTTCTTTATGATAGCCTTCATTTATTCTTTTCTCATTTATATTATGAAGTGATTATAAGTCAACAGATTTCTTGTAAAACCATGACCCAAGTGTTGTTTGATTCTTTGTGAAATTTTGTTGTCAATTTGTAATAAAATATACAAGAAAAAGAACAATCCTGTTTTTAAGGAAAATTAGTCTCAAATTAGGTTCGCATCTTTTTTTGAGGCCCTATCTTTCGTGTCACTGCTATTTAATGTTTTACTTAGGTCATAAATATTGTTACAACGTTAGCGTTGAAATAATATTAATGACGAAATTATGCGAAATGCCGAGGACTGAGGCACAGATAATATAAAAGGAGGTAACTCGGGAGTAACGGCCTTGTTTATACCTAACACTTAAAATGTTCATCAGGCGCAGGTGGAAGTGCTTGGCAATCGGAATACACGCTTGTTTGAACTTTTTACAAGTCTCACCTCGTTTCGGGGACGTTTATTCACCGACCAACATGGTGTAACTAGGGCTTGTGGGTAGTGTTTGTTGTTAATCGTTGACATGCCGGAAACAGAATTTACTTGAAGTCATGTCAAGCTTATAACAAAGTTTTTTAAATAAAAGAGATCGTAAAAGGCACTAATACTCGTAGAACGATTAGTGTCAGTTAAGGTCGGCATAAATTTTACTGACTATTTTATATGTTTTCTTATGTAAACGCGACTGTTACTCATGACATAAAACTACTTTTAAACTGATATAATTCTATTATCATAACATTATACATATTTTTAAGTACAATTTAAGCTGCGCTGCGAATTTGATATATATCTTCAATGATTTGACATTGTTTTTTACAAAAATCGTCAAAGTGTATTCTATCTGAAGTAGAAGCAAAACTTACGGAAGGAAATAACTTTACAGCAAAAAACACTATCGTTATCAGCAAAGGAATGCAACCAATGATGATATCATGAAAGAAACATACCTGTTATCACTTCGCGCATTGTGTAGACTAAAAATGGACAATCGTCTTTAGAAGATTTCTAGAGCATTTTTTAAAACTTGAGCTATCCTTCCCTAGTGTGTTGTTTTTAACTTTTATTATTTTGGAAATAAATCTCAATTGTTGTTAGACGCTCGGAAATGATTTCTGTAAAATGTCATTTAAATACGTGAAAATATCACTCGATGTACTTAGACACTAAATTCTATGCTAGTTGTTTCTGCATAGGCAAGCACGGCTTCATTAATAAAGTCCATCTCAAAATCTGGTATGATTAATTGGCGCAGCGTTCTCTCTGCGTCGATCTAGATTGGCTGCAGCGAGGATCTTCAAACAAAGCTTCGTTTGTATGAATGGAGGTTCTTTCCGGTCTGGCAGTGTCTTGTATTTGTATCGGCTATAATTCAAGCTATTGTTGTCGGTCCGGCCTTGCACTGCCTTTCACTGACTCGCTTGAGAAATTACGCCTAAAATCGTATCGGGCGCAGTTGCAACTTATCTGCGAATAAAAATGAAGAACGGTTTACAGATATAACGATAGACTGCGAATATCTATTAAACTGCAATTGATGTAGAACCGTTAAGCTGAGAGAAAGTGTTAATTTTTACTGATGTAGCTGGTTCTGCTGGTTCTGTGTTTTAGATAAATAAATGATATTTCTGACTCTTCCAGTTAATCGGTTCTTAAATCGTTTAAAAGTCATGGATGTCTAAGAACTTGTAGAAGTAGAAGACGGCTAATTTAAATAATTCACTTCTTCTTCTCGTTCAAATGTGACAAATTGAGACGAACTATCTTATTGAGAACAAAAACTAAACAAAGAACGCGATCACTTTAAACAAAAATTGGCCAAGTGCGAGTCGGACGGACTCCCGCACTGAGGGTTCCGTACAAATTCTATTTTGAACGTATAAAAAAAAACTACTGAATAGATTTCGTTCAAACCAATTTTCGTTGGTAGTTTTTATGGTAATGTACATTATATAATTATTTCAGATTTATCATCCTCTTATTTTAGAAGTTAGAGGGGGGGGACACACTTTTTTCCACTTTGGAAGGGTCTGTCACGCAAAGTATTCACTTTAGAAAAAAGTGATATTAGAAACCTTAATATAATTTTTAAAGACCTATCCATAGATACCCCACACGCATATGTTCAATGAAAAAAAATATTTCGAGTTTCAGTTCTGACTATGGGGACCCCCCACTTTTTTTATTTTTTTTCTATTTTCGTGTGAAAACCTTGTTGCGGTTCACAGAATACATCCACTCACTAAGTTTCAACAGTATAGTACTTATAGTTTCGGAAAAAAGTGGCTGTGACAGACTGGCGGACAGACAGACAGACAGACAGACAGACATGACGAATCTATAAGGGTTCCGTTTTTTTGCCATTTTGGCTACGGAACCCTAAAAAGCAGTAACATAATAACATAATAATATGCGAAGGTAAAGTAATGCAATATCCTGTTGGAAAGTGAAGGTTTGTATAATTCCCTATAGAAAGTAGATCACTATAGGTACATTTGTTTCGATAGTCGGAAACGATTATATTTAAAGATTCACTGTTATAAAATAATGATCAATGTAATTAGTTCCAAGTTGACTTTGCAACGATACTTTACTTAGGTTGAGATTGAGATTAACTTCTTTATCAATGTAGTTTATCATATACCTAGCTGATCTGTATAATTAATTGTTAACCATACTTCGCAGTAAACGGCGTCTATTTCACCAAAATCTTACTTTGAAAGCTATAATTATAATTGAAGTTTAAACAAAGACTCATCGAACAAATAAGTTTATAGGTTAATTACAACATACGTACCGTTTCTAAATTCTTGCGATGTGTAGTACGTGTGTATTTGGTCTGGTTAATACTATTATTACTTCAAAAAATTTATATATTATGAGGAAGATAAATGTGACAAGAGGAATGAGTCAAATGTTAAGCAAAGATAAAATTAGACCTCGATTAAATACAAAGCCTGTATTGTCGACTTCTTACTTATCACTGCTTTTGTCTTTTTTTATATTCGTTTCAGTTTTTGCACAATCGGAATTTAACTGTTCGCTTTGTAAGGAGCTCTGACGTCATTGCCTTGAGATTGTGTTTTACATTGTGAGTATCACAAAATTAACGAAAATTAATGCTAAGTAAACGAGAATTGCAAAATTCATTAATAACATTGTGGAATTCCTGCCGAGTACTTGTTGTACCTAGTTGAATCTATAACTGATTTTGTAAGTAGCAATCAGAATAATAAGCTATCGTTATTAAAGTCATGACAGATTAAACATATAAATCTTACTATGCCCGCAGAATACTCGTATTATCCGGGTGTACATACTTAATTAGGCATTTTGGCTTTCTTTCCGATTTCAAAAACACAGTTAAGGAAATATTTTCATAATTAAAATGATATCTCAGATTCATCTTATAAATTGCAGCCAGAATATTCCATCAAAGTTTCTAATAAGAAACAAAGTAAACTAATTAGGATAAACTTCGCGGAATGGATTCCACGAGTACTTAATTATAACGACTCTACCGGAAACCTTCTAAGTTTTAGATAGGAAGAGCAGGATAAGAGTGGTATATTTTACTGGCTCAACTCTGCCTGATGGTAAACAAAAGTGGAGTCAAGATTGCCATGACAACGGATGCGGTACCATTGTGGTATCCTATCCGTTGGCATCACCATATCGGCACGCAAGATACTTTCATCTTTCTAAACACTAACAATGACTGAATAGGACTAAATGCGATATCTTTTTATTTTTGACATTTATACTACTTACTGCTTCTTTTATCTTGTATTGCAACAATAGAAGGCCTCAATTTCATGAATTTTTCCTCAAATTTCAAATCAGCTTTGATCTGAATAACAGACAGAAAACAAGGATAAAGATGACACTTATTCGTTATGTGTGTATAGATATGTAGGTAACCCTTTCTTTCTTAAGAGGATCGCAATTTCCTAAGAGAATAAACGACGGAGATCTTATTGAACTATCTAAAGCGGTTTTCAATTACATCTATTTTCAAAGGTACGGTGAAGCCAATCGATAAGTTCTCTCTCGATTGAGTGGTTTTGTTAACGATGTTGACAAATTATCTGTTACGCCTTTGGAGCTTTTCAGTGTTTGTATCTTGGGAGTTATATTCATTGCATGTAGTGTTGTTTTTTTTTGTTATTCTGTTTTTAAATCAAATTATGATATCAAAATCATTTATTTATTTATTCAATTTTTTTAAAATTAAAACGGTACAAAAGGCCAATTACATTAATCTTTGGTGCATAGGTGTCTTTAAGTTTATCAAATCGGCAAGTTCTCTAACTGTTCGATTTGGCGTGACTCGAATTAGTGTTTGTTATCGCTCTGCCATCGAAGGTCAAGGTTTCGATTTCCGGTCTAACCGACACTGAAAAATTATGTATACAGACCAAAGTTTAAAGCATGGCAGAAAATTAAAGCGTTGATTTCTGATGAAATTCTTACAATATGACTATGTGCAGATCATCTATATATACTTTGTAATATAATAAAGCTGAAGAGTTTGTTGGTTTGAAGTGCCAATCCTATAATATTTTTCCGTTGGATAGTCCATTAGTCGAAAAGCTTTAAGCTATAGTATAACTATTTGCGCGGAAACCGAATTCCCGCGGACGGAGTCGCAGGCGGCCGCTAGAATAACATAAACAGATTTATTAAGTGTCAGTTCAGTAGCACATAGAATTTAAATATAGAACTCTATCATTGAAAACCAGTCATGTAATGATACAATGATGTAGTAAGTTATTCCATATAAGAGCTCTCTAAACTACTGATTTGTTTAATTATAAGGTACCTAGTTATAACTAATGCCCATTCTAGTCTAGGAAATATTATTCGTGTTCTCATTAAGTTTGGATGTAACTGCCATAAATATTTCGCGAAGATGTTCGCAAATCGTAGCTGGGTGAATCCGTTCGTCCCACGCTGTTACAAGTACCAAAACTGGTGCAGAACTGGTAGCCGTTTTGTTTTTATTGCCGAGCGCCGACTGACATAACGCGGCGTCTACCGAGATAATTGAGAACGGTTTTGATACACTTTAAGGTATTTGGTTTGTCGTATTGGGTTGATTTTAGGTAGATTAAAAAGAGTTCAAGAAGTGTGTTTTTAGTAGGTCAATAAACTGAATAGTTAACTAGTAGCTACAGCTAGAGGTAACACCATTGACGAATTTTTCTTAGTTGGCATAGTCGATCTAGACTAAAATTTGTTACACTAAGATTCCTTAAATGGTCATTCTTCTTCTGGCATTTGCTGACATACTTTGTGAAATTCCTTTTGTCGGATGACACGATTTAAAAGACTTATCTTGACTGAGATATGTTTTATCTTCTTCGATATATTGCCGTTATTGTTTTCTTGTTTAAACAACAAAAGTTTAATCGAATAAACGGTTTCTGAAAAGTGTCTGAATCACTCTTCAAAGAACACGGTGCGATAATTAACAGAGACAAAGAAAGATTAGACTTCTCAAGTAAGGAAGTAATTGAAACATACGTATTTGGACGCTCGTTTTTTAAGATAACGAATTAAAAGAATCATCAATGGTTCATGAGTTTGCATGGTACCACATAATGACACAATGCTGTAATAATAATGTTTTACGAGAATTAATTGAAACTTTTTAAACGCGCTTATCTCTGTAACTCAATATACCGAGGAAGTCAATTTGCCGAGGAAGGTTTATATTTATGTACATATTATAGTAGTATAACAAACACTAAGTGTGCAGAAACAGAAATTTACAAGGACGGAGTCGCGTAGTACCGCTAGTATAATTATATAGAGGTTAATCTTATTACTTATCCCATTACATATTTAATTGCTTGAAAAGCTATTATATTTCAATGTTATTGTAACTTATGTCAAGTAGCAGAATTATTTCTATTAGCTTACTATGTAAATATATAGAAAGCATTCAGATTATAAACAAAGCAAGAAATAGTTTTAATTACATTATTATTAAATAAATACACATAATAACATTCTCTTGTTAGTTCAAAGCTTCGAATTTATTAATCCCCACTTACCTACTACTTGCACAAATCTGAGCTTCTGCTCAAAACGCTGTATTTGAATTGATACATTCGTGCTAATGGTTACAAGATGGATTCGTCATCATATTTTTTCATTTAGTTTTTTCAACGAATCTTGACATTTGACATTTAAACCGTTGATCGATGCAAAATAGAGTGCGCGCTTGAGTTTTTGCAATAGACTAATAGACTTGTGCTAAACTGCTCTGTGTTCTGGACGGAAAAACATATTTTTTGTACATATTAAAGTTGTAATTACAGCAATTTAGGACGTTTATCTTTGCAACCTAGCATTAACCTTTAAGTGATTCCAGTACGCCTTAAGATATTATGCTTAACCAAGTGGATGTTTTATAAACATCTTAATAAGAGTCCTGTGAAATATCTTAGTACTTGTTTCGAGGGCAGAACACTGGTTATTGTAATAACATATTAGAAGTAACAATATGTCATCTCATGTATCGGACATATTCAGTGCATAGTAAGTCCCCAGACAGCAATTTCTTAGTTGTTACATGGCGTTGTTACTGGCATGGGCAGAATATCTGCTTGCCTTATCATAACGTTCAAATATCTAATATTGGGTAGTGACTGTCTTAAGCCAGCCAGAATCTAATATTTGGTGAGGGTTGGTGCAACATGTCTGTATAAAGTAGCAAGCCAATCCAAGCCAAAATTTTCTATGCGAAATGACTCGCACGACGAAAACGTCAACAAAACTAGAGTAGAGTTAAAAATGAAAAAAAGTTTTCATTTATATCGATGTCTTGATTACATACATAAAGATAATTTTGAATGACCTTCCCTCCTGTAAAGAACAAGATTTGTTAATTGTTAGTAATCTGTATTAGTTAGTGCCAAATAACCGAATTCTTTTAAACCATTCTTTGCTATAGAACATTCAACTGGTTTTCGATAACCGAAGCCGAAGATCGGTCCTCGCTCACCTCTGACCTTGCCGCGAGGTGAATGTCTCGACTTCGTGCAGGGCTGCCGTTCTGTTATAACACTGACTAGCTGCTGACTGGGCTCATGGCCTCGTCTGGGTACATTGAAGAACAGAGGATAGGAACAGCTTAAACATTTAAAAAAATCTAACATCAAAGTGGCACTAGCTTATAGTCGCTGCAGTATTCCCTTACCATCTTGCGGGCCGGCTAGACTTGTGAATTGTGTTTAAAAGAGAACGACTTCTTCTTCTTCCTAGCGTTTATCCCGTTTCTATGCGGGGTCCGCTTTGACCATGTTTCAGGATTTGGCGAGTCTGGTTATGTTTAAAAGAGAAGGACAGGATAATAATAATAATCCACGTCACGAAGTTCGATTACCGGGTCAGGTTAAATACAAGTTTATCTACAGAATACCAAGAGCCTAAAACAATACAGGTTCGCAGATAAACTGTTGGTGTTCTTGCATCAACAAAATGACAATCGTAATTGTATGTGAAGTTTTAAATAACTCTTAATGCATTATAATCTTAAAGTTTGTTTATGAGTTAAGTTTATCTTTATTTTGATACTGTCTTAGAAGATCCCAAATAATATACCTGCTTAGGTACGCATTAGATTAATGAGAATTAAATTAATTATAAATATAGCCAGCTTTCAAATCATAAACAAAACTTTCTAAGGAGCTATTTTCATTAAATACTCATGTATAGAATCTAGCTTTTACCATTAAATAATTTGCCCTTCACTTTTATTCCTTATCTTGATTAATTTATTTGCTTTTAATAGTTTTGTTTTTATTATAGTTGAAGTTTAGGCTTATATGCAAATAGTTAAAAAAAAGGCAAATTCGGCTTTATGAAAATATGCTAGGATTACGATTCCAACTACATGTTGAGATTTATGATGTATCATTCTAACGAATGCCTAAGGCTTGATTTTACAGAGGTCTTTGCCCTGCAGACAGATATAATTCTAGTTCCTTTTGTAGAAACCGGTGCCAGTTATTTAACCATTTATTTATAATTCTGTTGTAACATTAACAAAATGTAATACCTATGCATCTTATACTACAGAACTTATGGGTAACACTAGTATAGTCTATAGATACAATTGGTTTGCTTAATTTTCACGGCACATTACTTGCTTAATGGACAGGAACAAAGATTATTTTAATTAAATTAAAATCATGCCAACTTTTTCTCAAGAATACATTCTAACAGCGTTTTATGCGTTCATCAATGGACGTTTGCTTGAGCTTATGTTTTTGTCACAGTTAAAGAGGCCTTTCAAAATAATTTAGGTATTAAATATCCATCAAAAGTTCTGGCAATTGGAGGTCAATAACTTCATAAAAGTAAAATAATACTCCTGTCATTCTGTTGTTTTCGTATTTCCGCAAGGCGAAGATCTAAAATTCAAATCTTAGTTTTTAAACTAGAGCTTTGCGTATGCTGCTTTTTTCCGTGTTATTTCGATCTAAACCGGTTTGTGGTGAGGTCAGACTTGAGTGATCTAGCTTGCTAGAATAACTATTACCTATTATACCTACCTATAGCTCGGAACCAATCTGAATGTTGATTAGATTCAAACTCAGGTTCGTGGTGATAGCTTTAGCTAAAAATGAATGCACGTGTGAGATGGGTAGCAGTGTTAATTTATGCACTATCGTTTTTAGCTCCAAATGCATATCTTTATAGGTATTATTATTGTCTTAGAATGGCATTAATTTAAAATTTGCAAATTAAATTAGCAATCTTATGATTGTTTTTTAGTTTGGCTAGACTAGAAGACTCTCTATAAAATATCTTATTAATGGAAAGTAAAAGTGCATCCTTAATGTATTTTTGCTTTGTAGAATGAATATGTTATCACTATCACTGAAATAACTACAGACAAGGTTAATAATCCTATTTACAATAAAATTAACAATATAGGTATCGAAATAAAGGAATAAGTCGATTCAATACTTTTGCAAACCACTTGTGCGTTACAAATTCCCTACTTCTTTCTCAACGTAAATGTCGTGAGAATATATTACAACGTCGCAAAAGACAAATGGCTTCCCCATTTCACAGAGACATTGGAAATCCTGCGGTCGTCTGTGAGCTTTAAAAAATGCTTAATACGCATTTTATACGCATTTTGTACGCGTTTGTGGAACAAACTGATAGCCAAGGGTCGCAATGAGCGTAGGAATGTTCTTATATTGCCAGGCATGGAAGGGTGGTATTTTTTCCCCTCTCAAATGCAAGTTATTTTTTTTTTCCTCGAGATAGACGTGTTAATATCAGCGCCATAGGTATTACTCTTTGTTAAAAAAGTACTGTTTTCTCTAGTTTCATAATAAAGATCATAATAAGATCGTAATAAATCATCTATAACTTTATCATTATTAAAATTTTCAATGGTAATCATCTATTTAACATATCTTACTATGTACAATATGGAAGAAGATGTGTGTAAAACATGTGTATTACATACACATATGTACATGTATTTGAATGTGGGTTTGTGATTATTAGAAAAAGTTTGTGTAAATGTTCCCAAATGTTTCGTTTCGTACGTGTTCACCCTCGCTAGCGGGTGATTACAAGGACACGTAAAATACAACGGTTCCCGGTCATTGTAATGAGAAAACTTTTGTAATTACAGATTTTTGTTTATGAGAGAACTAAACTATTTGTCCTTTGGCAAGTGACAACAAGAATGTTTTAAAACATTTTAAAACGATTGCAAAGTAAATCCGCATTATATTTTTTATGATTTAAGTAATTTATTTTCTCAAATGTTTACTTATTATTTGTATTTTTCCTTTAAATGAATAATTAGTATTTATATATTTACTTATTAAATTACACTATAGAGTTTAAGATCTGATGTAAGCCTCGTTCAACTTTTTCAATTTGTCTCTATCCTATAAGGATCTAGTTTAAAACCAATATAATATACACTACCGAAACTTAAGGATTACAGTTTCAAGTTACCTTACTTAGATACTTGAGGAAACAAGAAAGTCAAAACTTAGCAAGTAACCCGCAGAGGGAAGAACAAATAGCGTTGTCTTCCCGATATATTATTGGAATTTGTAAGCAATATAAAGTAAAGGGTTCAAAACAATTTACTGTTGTGTTTGAACGGTTAATGGACCAGCCGATCATGAAGGGGAAATGGAAAGGCGAATTTGAAGTTATAATCCAAAATCTTGTACAATGTTTATACGAACACGAGGTCGGACCTCAATAATTTGGGGTGAAGTAAGTGAGGAAAGTTTGGAGAAAATATAAGTCATCTTGATGTTGTAGGTACTGTAGTTACAGATACCCTAATTTAGAAATTTTGTGAAAATGAAACAACAATTGTGTTTATGTAGACTAGTCGTCTTGCATCTAATTTATCGATATGAAACATGTACCGGTAGAGGCACTTGGAATAAAAGCTTTGTAAAAAATCCTTGATATATAATTTGTTTTGAATCTACTCATTGTACATTCGAAATTACATGTACAAATGTACAACTACCAACTACCGTCATATTAAAAACCGTTTTTAATAACTGACAGATACAATGTCAACGCAGATAAGTCACAAAAAAGCAAATAATGCCGCCATGAATACCAACATAATGGAGAGAAATTACCCATCTAAATAACCTAACGGTTGGTGCTCGTACTCAATGCCACAGATTATCGCGGGTACCCTTGTCAGTGCTCCCATAACCTAAATTACTGGCCATAACCTAACCAGAGGAGCCTCGATGACATAACGATGATGTGGTCCTTGACTCAGGCTAAGGTTGTCAGATTATTATCATACCTAAACGCGCCGGACAGACATGTGAGGTCGGTCTAACATTTCGATACATCGGCCAAACACTGTGTATGTAAATATTAGCAGGCATATGAATTCATATGCCTGCAAAACAATTTCATGGTTTGACATTTCGCAAAAACCAGGCATTATTTATTAGTGCCTATGAAAATTCCTGCAATCTCTGTGCATAAATAGAATATTGAATTGTGGTTTTCCCTTACCAGTTTCTTAAAGATTTTATTAATTTTGTTCCCATATGCCTTGCGCAGAACAGAAATTATAGCAAACATCGATCCATTCATACGAATCGGGGCTAAACAAACATACATGTAAAGCTGTATAAATTCCATATATCCGGTTTAATCCTTTCTGTGGCAACCCTATCAGCCCGTGCGAATTACCTCGCCGCGGCAAGTGTGTGATATGGGTTCTAATCAAGGTTGGACACGTGTGCGCAATGTGCAATCCGAAAACACGAAAGATTTTCTCAGGCAGTTTGACTATGAAGGTTTGTTTTACTTCCAACAATTACAACAATAATTGGCTACTTACTTACGTGCTTCCAACAAGCGGGTTGGAAGTTCCACTTTGCATTACTTACTCTACATCTGTCTAATAGTCTGTTTAATTTGAATCAGTGGAGGGACTGCAGAAAGAACTGGTTGTAACGCACAAAACCTTATCGCAACTTGGTGTTAACAGAATTAACCGTGGAAAAATCCGGAACGCAATAAAATTATGAGGTTTCGAGTTCGTTTGAAGATTTTTTTGCCGTTCCAACCATCTCATTGCGAGAAGTACAGCTTACAAAGGAATCATTTGATTGCTTATTTCTTTATGAGACGCCATTGTAAAAGTTCATTGCATGTCTAACTATACCATCATATTTGTCAAGGTTTTGAAGTCATTAAATAGGTTTTATATTTTCATAATTGCGATACCTATGAGACTAAAGTAAAAACTGTAAAGCGATTTGTTATTTCAAACTAGTAAAAAAGTATGTTAATAGTTTTCTTATATAGCTAATGTTTGCATGTACATGTATGTGATCTTTTTATTAGTCAAATAGGGTTTAGTTGGTACTCTTATTATGGAGACCTGTGCAATAAATACCTACGTCCTTTGCGCAAAAGTATGAAGGTCGCTGTTTATAGAAATAAACAGGAAAATCACGTTTAATCATGGAAATCGCGATAGCATCTTCAAAGTTGCGAGTGAATAAATTATTAAACTCATTAGGGTTACATGTTCATAATAATATCCTATCGCTCCTGTCCATGGTATGAAATATCATGAAATGAAATATGGAATTTGATACATTTTAGACTTCCCATGAATCACATCTCATCTAAGCAATAATACATTTAAATATGTAATTAGTAGGTACGTAAGTTCTAATATACATTGTAATGCTTTTAACAGAATGCAATCTAAATCGTGTGACCATCTTAATTATTATTGCTTATTCTTCTAGTTCATTAGTTTGAGGTTAACTTAAATTATCTTTGCTCATTAGCACACTTGAGAATTGCTACTACATACTCGCATATTACCATAATACGCAAAAATATAACGTGTAACGTGCGATAAGCTCATCAATTCTACAAATCTTATGTTTCTTACTAGCGGCCGCCCGCGAATCTTTCAAATCGGACCAGTAGTTCCTGAGATTCGCGCTTTCAACCAATCAAACAAACTCTTCAGCTTTATATTTTAGTAGAGATAAGTAAACCTTTCGTTGTTAATCAGTTTCACAAGCTATTGCATGGCAACATTGGCTCTATTCAATTTATAAAGCGTATTATTTTCATCGAGAGATTGTTTGAATAAATTTTATAGGTTTTAAAATTTCTCCTATCAAAGCAGCATGTCGAATCGATTCGCTCTTCAATGCTGGAAAGTTTAACTAATGCTCAACGTATGGTAATTCTGAAACCGCAATGGGTTGGAAATATACTTATACTACAAGAGAGGGTGGTGCGACGACCGCAATGGGCCAATTATATGAAACGTGTCATTATGTCGGCTTGTTTGTTTGTGGCCGCTCATTACTTTAATATAACTATACAATAACTACGTATCAGCTGACTGTTTCAGTATCACTCGTCAGCGGTTAAATTAATTTAACCGCTGACCAATCACATTAGTCTGAGAAACTTAGATGAAGGTAGAGCTTAGTGGAACTTCCTCTCGTATGAGCTGCTCGTCTGGGAAAGTATCTCCACCATACAGAAGACCACAGTGTAGTAGCACATCGAATCTGTTGTGCTTTGTTTCTGCTGGTGAGTAAGTTCGCTAGAGCTCAGTTTGGGAGAGCATTGGGTCTTATTGCAGGCACCGCATCTGCGACCCTTGTGCGGTTGTTGATGTCCATTACGTTTGCCTCCCTATAACATAAAAAGAACTTCAAAGTGTAGCAGCATTACCTACATAACAATTGTGTTATGTTTCTATCGGGGAGTACCTAAGCCATCTTCGGGGAGTGCTGGTTTGGGAGGGCATTGGGCTTCAAATTCAAGAAACGCATTTGCAGCCCTTGGGGAGTTGTTGATGGCCAAGGGTGACGGTAATTTCTTACCATAAGAGCCCTAAACTATACGAAGATTATAGTAAAGGTCAATAGACCTAAAATACCTATAAGGTCTATTGACCTTTACTATGAACTTCGTGCCTAGAAAATAACTAAAGGCATTATAAGGACCTTAGTCGATATTTATTTATTTTGATTAACTAGCAGTACATGCCTACAGATGAAAGTTTCGATTATGTTACCACTACACGCGTGGTATCAAGTGAATAAAGCTATATAACTATCAAATAATGTTAACTGTCACTAAACTACTGATTTCCAAGTAGGCACAAGTATGAAACCTAAAACCTACTTCCTAGCATTTGCCAGCAATTTGACCGCGACAATAAGAACACAAAGGCCAAACGTGAACAGTATTTACCTTGGCATTTCAAGGAAAATAAAGCAAGGCGGGGTTTTACGTCTTTTGCGAAGGATATTCACTTTTTCTGTGGGTCACGTTCAGGGAAAATGGCATGCGAAAACTTGGAAACGGATGCGACTTAGCGATCTTCAAGACAAGAACACAAATACCAAAAGTGTGATTCTGTTCATATTTAAAATAATGTTAAGAGGGGTAGAGCTTAGGGAGATTCCACTCGAATGAGCAGCTCGGGGCAGTAGTAGGTACCTCCCTGACAGACCGCATGAAATAGTTTCTGCTAGTGTATCCAGATTTGGAGGGTAGTGTTGCATAGTTGTGTAGGGGATGGGGTTATAGAGGCAAACAACGCTTTAGCGACATTTGGGGTTGTTGATATCCATGGACAGCGGTGATCACTTACCCTCAGGTGACCTACATGCTCGTTAGCCTCCCGCTAACATAAAAAAATATATAGGTGGGCATTATTTGATACAGTTAACATAATAATATATGCCACACATAAACTCGGTTATTTAAATAGCCTACACATTAAGAAATTGCTATTTAATTATAATTAGTGACCTATACAGTCATGGAGAATCTATCATTGGTAATGGGCATTAATAAACTTTAAAGTTTTAAATAAGCTAAAAATAATTGTGTTAATGCAAGTTATCGTCCAACTACTCATTAGTGGATATACCCCGTAACAGTAATTAGATTATTTGATATGCATAATTTATAATTTTATTAGTTGCGTGACAACATTTATATGATGACACGATACGCCAAAACAACTATTAATCAATTAGACGCAATGTTTGTCTTTCGGCGAACAAAATGACGCTAATTAACGTTAATTAAGTGTTTTTATACACTATTTACAATATGTTAAAGAATTCGTCGCGTTCGTCCCTTATTTAGTTTTAGTTTAGAAGGGTAGATATTATAAAATGTCACTTTTTTATATTAAAAAGGGTACAAATGTAGGGGCGGCGGAAAATTATCATAAACTTACTCCGCTTTAAGACCTCAATTTGGTCAGCTTGGTTGATTTCCGAATCACATTACGGCCTTAGTTCTCCTCCTATTTTGAGATATAATGGGCATAATATTATTTTATTCATTATGAAGATACGGATACACTAGGGGTCAAATAGAGCAACGCGTTTCGGTACATGACACTTGTCAACGACGGTAGGGGGGCAAAAATGTAGCGACACATTCTGTACACACTAGGCACTGGGCAGCAATGGAATGAAATGAAAAGTAATGAAATAATTTATTCAGCAATTTGATTCACTCAGTAAATTATTTTGCACGTCAATACTGTTTTAACCCTACCAGTGAACATGGCAACGTGTCCCACCCGCGTCACGTAAAAGCTCCCTGAAATGTTGAGAGACATGTCGCGTGCCTAAATACAACGCCCCTCCCAACGTCTCGTAGATCGATTGTTGCACGTCATGTTGCGGAACAAAATGTTTATCTTAAATATGGAGTAAACAAAAGCGCTAGTGGTCAAATATTGATCATCTTGTTTCCTTGTTCTCAGGTACCTATCTGGAAGTGTAGTGGGCTGTAAAGGGATCCCGCGCCCGCTGAACCACTGAACACTGGAGGTGGCTGGTTTTACCACACTTCTGGAATATTACAACCAAGGTAACTACACATTATTTAACATACGGAGGGTTCCGTATAACATCTTCCAAAAAAAACAGTTAACTCCCTAGTAAAAATGATTGGCAGTAAATTTTATTTCAGTTTTATATGCCTGAACATAATATAAAACTGAAATAAAATTTGCTCCAAGACTTTTACTGTCATTTTGGCAAGTCTGGGAACCCATCCAAGTTTGCAAAAACGATGATTAGAGCCAAGGTGTGAGGTATACCAACACATATCTTCATTTTACATCACACCGCATCATTGTACTCGAAACATTTCTAAAACAGAGGCATTTGCCACTCGCAGTTCACCATGAAGAGGGTTCCGCCATACACTAGCGTCGCCATTCATTGTTCATTAATTTAAGATATTTATTTAGATTAAATTACTCACTGGAGAGCACATAGAATAACATATTGGAATTTTTAATCTACTTTGCATACTTTTCTTGCATAAATATAGGCCATAATCATGATTATAAGTACATAAGTCTTTGTGATTCTGCCAAAATATTGTACTATCTTAAATTTATCACAATTAATGAAAAACCAATGGCGGCTCTAGTGTACCGCACACTACAGATCGCTACCGTACCCTCTTAAGCCTGACTGTTTGGTTTACTCAATTATAAATAAAACACAGCAACTACTTACAAGTGGAGGACATTTGTTTGTGTTTAATGTTCTTTTTGCGCGGTCATTAGCGCCCGGCCATCGCATCGGTGGTCTATTTCTGTTTTTACACTAATTGCGCTAACAAAAACGAGATTAAGCAATTTTAAAACATAAGATTGCCATTATTACGCTCTTTGTGGGGGAAAAAATGTCGTCCGACTGTGTAAAGATTTGTACCATGTGTCATTCAAATTATAGGAAATTGTGCCTGTTTTAATATAAGTGGGTGTCTTTTTTATAAGTTCACATTATTAAAACACTATGACAATTTTGGAAGCAGAAAAACGTATGTTTCCTTGATGTCTTCGACCATGATTCGCCTGATTCATTTAAATTATTATAGAGATTACGAGTACTTAATAATCCTACATACAACACTTTACTACTGTACGGCTATATAATTAAGTGGTATTAAGTTTGTAACCACCTTCTACATCATTGGTCACTGTTTTAGGTAGGTACATTAATCAGAAAAAAATGTGCTATGAATCTTTGTTGTATCTACTTCCACAAAATTGGCTTTGCTGAAATAACAGTTCCCTTGAACACAAAAAACAAAATATTCTTAAACGTACATACTTTTTTGGTCCACAGACGTCTAAGAATAACAAACGCATAACAGTAATTCGGCTTGCATATAATCAAACCTGCCAGTCTTTGTCGTCTGTCTAACGGTCATCCAATGAAGCAAAGAGGCCCGAAGCCCACACGAGACCAAGATTTCAAAACACAATTAATCCTTAATACATGAACAGTTAGTTAATAATAAAAAATAAATATATTCATAGAGGTTTTGTTGCTAATGGTTCGGTCTAGTCGTTTCACTTATCTGTACAATCAAATGATACACATAATTGAATTTCGTGCTTCTAGGGTAAGTTCGCCGGTTCGCGTCCATCGCCCAGTTCGCGTCCACTTTATTTTTAAATCCTCGAAAATAAGTAAACTGCTACACCAATCAAACGAAAAAACTTTACCACTTAAACCTGTATGTTTAAGAAGCTAGCACATATAAACTAAAGGTCCGTACGTCAAACCAAAATAAAATGAAAAAATTATTTGTCCTTGCTGTTCAACAAAAAGTGCGAAAACGCTGGATTTTAAGAAAAAAAATAGTGTGCAGCGGCGAGTTCGATGGTAAGTATTTTATTGTTTCATATGTATTTTGGGAAACTTAAATGTTTCTAAACTTTTATAATGAAAAAAGGAATAACAATTATAATGAATTTGTTTATTTTTTTTATATTTAACTAATAAAATAAGGTGGACGCGAATTACTACATCAAATTTTCAAAATTTCCACTTTGCGTCCGGGTGGACGCATACTATAAACATAATAGACCAAATTGCGTCCACTATGTATTTTTGCTAAAAGCAATTGACTTTCTTGTAAAAATAATTTATAAGCTTAAATTCTTAAATGACAAGTGGAAAAAATTTCTTTTTATCTTATTTTATCTTCACTAACAACTTTCTGATTTTCGGGTAGTTACCGCGACGTTGGTTCTATGGTGTCCTTAGACGACAAAAGAATTCTACCATTAGAAGATACTGCATCAAACTCCAATATTAAGTGATGAAAAAGAAACTCTCGTAAAGGAACTTACTCCAAAAATTCCTTTGACTTCATCATCAGCACCAACTGTATCACTACCATCTTTATACCCTCAGAGTCTTAATTACAACCATTTTCAGTCACTACACAAAAGGGAACTACTGATTAATTTGAACACCACCTGGTGCTGACCAGCTGACCAGTATTTTTTTACAATGCTGGAAAAGATAATCCCAGTACTCCAGCAACCATACCTTCTGCTGCATGAAGAAAGTGTTAGGAAGGAAAAGCAGGAAGCGCGTTATTATTAATCAATACTAATCTTAGATTAAAATTAGGAGTCATCCATTGCCGCGTAAGGGTGTCCTTAAAAAAACACGAAATGTCACAAGGGGGGAGGGGGCGTAGTAATATGTATTCATGTTTATTTTGTTTCCGGCAAATCATACTACTATTATAAAGGCGAAAGTTTGTATGTATGGATGTATGGATGTTTGTTACTCTTTCACGTTAAAACTACTGAATGGATTTGAATGAAACTTTACCACAATATAGCTAATAAATACATCAGAATAACACATAGGATATTGGAAATCGAAATCCACGCGGACGGAGTCGCGGGCGGCCGCTAGTATGCTATACTTATTCAAAAATCGGCGTTAAATCTGTGGTGTGAAGACATTCTTAATAAAATTATGTTCATCTAGTGTTGTAGCGTGGGGGGGGGGGGTTTCTTAAACCTCACCTAGGGGGAGGGGTGTGGTCAAAAAAACATCACATGATAAATGGACCGCCCCTTAACAGAACTCATAATGCTTATCTTTAAAGGTGCCAGTACTGGTTGGGTTCCTACTACATAGTTATCTTATTTTAAGTTCAATAATTGTAGCGAATTAATTTTTAAAGTGATTACAATGTTGATTTTTAATTATTTATATTTATTCTTAAATAAAGACACTGATAGAATACAATCTTTCTTTTCATTTTTCTTCATATCACCCCTATTATCCTTTAATAAGCTGGTGGACGCAAACTGGTCCATGGGTGGACGCAATCTCGATTTTGTGGACGCAAACTGGGTAAAACGCCAAATTCCGATATTTTTATTTTTTTGGAATAAATACAAAGTGTTTTAAGCAAATTTGAAAGTTAATCTTAAAATAGACTATATAATGAACTCATAAAATAATTTTGAGATAGGTAGTAGTGCTGGGATATTTTTATTTTCGCCGTCAAACTTGGGAACTGCACTAAATGGACGCAAACCGGCGAAATGACCCTATTTTGCCTATCTTAATCTACTTCTAAGGATCAGGAGTACATTTATATTCGTTTGAAACTTGCTTTACAATTAATCATTGTTGACTTTTTACGCAATTTTTGATCACCTAGCTATATACTTACTCATTTATATTTTAAGAAAATTCACTACGCCCCGTGGTTACCAATTGATATAATTGTTATATATTTTTGTATTATAACCATACGTCAAAGTTCACCGAAGTCATGCAACCTGGTCGTCTCATAAAGCTTTATACACGTACCTAATTGATTATTGTAAAAACTATGTAAATGCCTTTTATGTAATGTTCAACTTCGCCATATGTTCGTGTTAATTTATTACCGCTAATAAGATGTATAATTAATACATTAGGAATAATGGTAACTATTAAACAAATGTCATTTGCTTTATGCATAAAAAATGCTTGATTTGTGCTTGCGTTATACATATGTGTTAATTTAAAAAATAACCGACAAGACCCGTTTCTTAGTTTGAAGATTTTACAAACATATGTAGTTACATATATAATATACATTCAGTCTACTCGTATCATGGCTACAGATTTCACTTATGAAAGTAGCTAGTATTGCAAAAAGTTCCTAACGATAGCCAGACCGAGCCTAGCCGGAAATGGAACCCACGACTACCTAGTTGCATTCACGGTACATTCAATAGCTAATGCCACGAAACTGAATCAGCTTCACTTTTTGCTGTCTACTTTCATTCCTTCTTGTACACTCGAAGATAGAGTGTTTCTCCGGGGGGTAAAATACTAGAACAATCTCCTCTACCTCCTGCCCCACAAACTCTATTAAATGACAATGTACGGCAATTATATCTGACCTGCGCCTACGCTGTGTCGCACTCGGCCTTATAAAAACAGCGAGTCGTTTCACCTACTCTCATTACACAGCATCTAGATAACTCAGTACCAAGCACGGGCGGTACGAATGAGTGCATAACATTGCATTATTCCTACCGATGCAGGCTTGTGCAATGTCATAACTATTGACGTTTTAACACCAGTTGCATCCTGTGTGCATATAAAAATGCAGTTAATAACAACGCGTGACAGCTGAGCGGATTGCATGGACTGCAATGTATTTAATCAAGCTTTGTGCATGAGGATTCACTTGGACGTAAATGGTTTCTAGTCTATTCACATCCGGGCACTACTTAGCAAAAAAAGGACCGACCGACAATCTGGAAAAGCTCAATTTTTTTCTGTTTCAAGAAGATCTCATAAAAACTCTTCCAGGTGAATTTACAAGTATAAATCTAACGTAGTAAGTATAAAAAATTTACAAATTATTCATCTATATTTGTAGACTCGCGCACATGTGTCATTTAATTGTATTCAGCGACATGTTCGCCACAATAAACGGACCCGTCACTCTCGATTCATCTCGATTACATCACTTCCTCGGTCCCCGAATTCAATTCTCATTATAATCTTGAACTTTGTAACAAAACGCGCCGGTTACGTGGGGACGCGCCGAAACGTGAGTCTATTCAGAATTAAAATAAAAGAAAGGCAGCCGAAACTTGCAGAAGCCAGTTATGAAATGGATGCAACATCACGATGATTGCTTTCAGCTTAGTGAGGCAACGATTGCGAGGTAAAATGTGTTGTGGACAGAAATGCGATTAATGCAAACTAACTAATGGAAAATTTTAAGTGGATGGCTCGGAGAAATGTCAGTTTTGCATCGTTAAAGCCTGCCATACATCGGCAGCTGGCTCTCATCTTATCATATAAACATTTACCATTGCATCTTTCTACTAATTTTAAACACTACTAGTACTATGTGTTGGTGATAATTTCTTCTTGGATACCACTAAGATAGGAGTTTTACGCGACGACTACGGGTGCCGCTTATAACAACCAGAGATCAACATTATACTCGTACCACTAGTATTGTTTTGTTTTTTCAGTAGGTATGTACGAGTATATCCGTGTGAAATGCACCAAAGTAAATTATTTACCTTCTAAGTCACCTGAGAAGACAAACGTACGTGCAACCACTCTAATGTTGACGTTGCATTATTTAGAACCAGGTTCTCTAATGTGGGTTCGGTAGAAGCCGCAATGTGAATTTTGTAAGAATGCATTCATTATTTAAACCTTAACTTCAGGGACAACACAGGAGGCAGCATATTTAATCTAGTGCACTTTCAATACTGAGACAGTTTTGCTTGGTTTTTTGTACAAAAATGTTCCGAATATGTAGTTTATCATTTTATTTTATAGCTGTATTACATAGGACACGAGCAATGAATTCTTTTGTACTCCTATGCTCATGGGCAGACTGAGGATTCCTAACCTGATACCTAATGAAAAAGTAATTTTAAAAAAATGTTTGATGTTTTAAGCTACGCTCCTCTGAAAACTTAATTAAAAATGTATCGTACATTCAATGAACTTTTCAACCAATTTTACACGGGAGTAAAATTAATTGACTTTATTTCATTACAGCGTTTGTTCTGGACGAGATATTCTCGTGGACGTTTTGTAATATTCAATTAATTTTCTACATGTACCTAGATAAAGGATTAAAACAGCATCTATAGAAGTAAAAACTTTCTATGCAATAGCGAATAAAATTGTTTACATTAAACTTTCTTGGTAAACAATCTTGCAAATAATGCTTTAAACTCTCATTATGATGTTTTGGTAATAAAACGTAAACTATGGTTGCGACTTTCACATCTGGTACTTGGTTTATCGCTCGCCCATCTGCTGTAGCTTGCGACCCATATCTCTGCGCATCGGACCATGGCTCATGTTGGCAAACTTTGTACGATTTACGACATTGTATCATTGTTGCAGTTTATTAGATACTTTGCCGGATTTCGAGTGATCGCCGTCTGTCGTGTTTTCTTATCCAAGTAGCGGCCGCCCGCTACGCTACGTCCGCTACTTTTAATTATGCTATAGAGCTCAATTAAAGCCTTCCTCGTCAAATGGAAAATCTACTACGCGAAGTGGAGTCGAAAACGACGCTCCGAGGCAATGGCCAAGGAAGCAACCGGGACTAAACCCTTGGATGCTGATGATAATGCAGTCACCAAACTGCCTGCCCATGGTTTTTATGGTCGTACCATACCAGAACCCCCTCCGGGGGAGGTCTACGTCCAACGATTGCAACAAGTAGATGTTAAATATTGATGATGAAGAGTTATTTTCGATAACTTTGTTAATTGATAAAAGCACTTGCATTGTCAGTTTTTCAACAACTAATTTCACCTAACCGGTAAGCGAGCTCGGTAACTTTGCGTAACAAGGTCCAACTCTTAACTTCATACTTAAAATGCTGCCATATCATTTAAGAAGCTTTTGATCTTTACGATCTCTATGGCTACTAAAAAGCCTTTCCAAGAACAGCTGAATACAATTAAATCTACCACTACTTACCCTCAGATATTATGCAAGCTTATTCCATCTCTGATGGTATGATACCCATATTACATGCGACCCATACTTGGTGGCATTTTTGAATAAGTAAGCTTGTTATCTCTCTCGCTGGTAATGTATCTAGAATTTGAATTCTCTTAAAGTAATGGTTTGACATTTAATTTAATTCTATCTCACATTCGGTCGAACTGTACACTCATTTTGAATGATCAGCATCATCAGCCTCTCACTGAGGTAAAAAAACACGCTTAAATAAGATAAGCGCGAAAAATAAGGAAAGGACAACGTACTCCCCAACCCCATGTAAAAAGAGTAAACCAAATAAGTATTAATTAATTTATCTTTTCCATATTCTCATTTCTGTGAACAACGTAACAGCACAAATGAGTTGTTCAGCATACCTAATCTTTAGTCATTTTCTAGCTCACCGATTATTTTCTCCCAAGGTCATCGATCCTAGAAAACTTAGCGGTAGAAAGCGCATATCCGATATCCTTCGGTCTAAGTATACTCATGAACAAAATGACGTCTTCTTAAGAAAATCGTTCGAAATTCCCACAGGTGTAAAGTTAATTCATATCCACGTGACACGCTGTAAATAATCACAAATTGCTATGCATGCGTCTCGTAGACGATAATTACGGCAAAAAACCAATATGATAGTAAGCCGAGCAGGCGGGCGGCTCACGAGACGAGCTGTTTTCCATTGACGAGAAACGTGCTTTATGAAATAACAGGTGGTCTTGAGCTTGGGCTAAGTTGGCTTCTTCCAACGGGAGCTTCATATCGATACCTTAAATCTCAAATGGCGTAAGCGCCAAATTGGTCAAAATGACTTTTGAATGCAGTTTTATTCAGTTTTTTTTTCTCTATCGATCTGTATATTTAAAATCCTGAAATTCGCAAAAAAGTGGTCATTACGACCCGATGTTTTTTATAGATTTGAACACTTTTTATAAGGTAAAGTGGTCGTAAGCAGCTATAAATTTAATGCATGAACAACGTCAGGGCGTAACGAGATATTTTAATACATTAATATGGTGTATCACACATAGCCAACTTTATTTGGTGGTTACGCCCTTAGAAATTATTGCAAAGTGAAAAAAAAAAGTAAAAACACACGGGGGTAAGGGACATCATTTTTCGGTTTCGGCGTTTACACCACACACAATTTTTATTATTGAAAGGCGTTTACACCCTATAAAAAACACGATTTTTTTGAGATTAAGGTCGTATCTCCCATAAATTCATAAAAAAAATACAAAATAAGGGGTATTTTCTACATCTTTTATTGAATTTGGTACATTAAACGAGTAAGAGGATTTTAGGAAACAAAATAAAATCTAAAAAAAGCCAAGGCCGAGAGAATAAGAAGGCCTAATTCGATTAAGCAGTGTAGTGGTAGAAAAACGACCCTTATTCTTAGCAACAATGATTTCTACTTATATTAATATAATATTTACGTAATAATCAACTTTAAAATTCAATTAAAGAAAGTCCTAATGGAGTTAGAAAAGATTACAAAAATTGTATTAATTTAAGAATCAATGAATCAAGTAGCTACGTTCAAAAAGTAAGAGATTTTAGAAAGCCTTAATTTAAAATAATCAGTCAAAAAAATTAAATTGAAACTATCAAAAACAATCAAACATAAAAAAACAGTATTTTTCTGTGTCTGTAACTCCGTCCTCTATATCAGTGCCTGGTAATACATCTGGCACATCTTCTGCTGTTGGTAATCGCGGGTGATATTCTTCATGATATTATGTTTTTGGGATAATGCCGTCTGTGTACAATTTCAATAATAATTTAGGAAATCAGAGTGAGCTGATACGATGACATTATAAGGTCGTGGTGTCTTTCTTGCTGATTAAAAGTATGTCGGCCATTGCGATGGGAGGTAAGAGCCCATCGCAATGGTCGTGGCGTAGCTACTTGATTCATTAATTCTTAAATTAATACAATTTTTGTAATCTTTTCTAACTCCATTAGGACTTTAATTGAATTTTAAAGTTGATTATTACGTAAATATTATATTAATATAAGTAGAGTTGCTAAGAATAAGGGTCGTTTTTCTACAACTACACTGCTCAATCGAATTAGGCCTTCTTATTATCTCGGCCTTGGCTTTTTTTAGATTTTATTTTGTTTCCTAAAATCCTCTTACCCGTGTAATGTACCTAATTCAATAAAAGAAGTAGAAAATACCCCTTATTTTGTATTTATTTATGAATTTAATGGGAGATACGACCTTAATCTCAAAAAAATCGTGTTTTTTATAGGGTGTAAACGCCTTTTTGTCATATTTTCAGAAGTCGTAACCGACTTCTATTTTTTAAAATATAAGATTTAGGTGCGAATAGTTCTAACTGAAGCCTTCATCTCAAAATTCTAAGAAATTTAATGTATAAAACATTTTTATAGTATTAAAATATATAAAGTTATGATTTAAATAAATATTTCTTTTTTGTTATTTTTCTCTCCTGAAAAGTTGTGTTTTGGTGGTTACGCCATTTGAGATTTAAGGTATCGATATAATGTGTAGAAACACAATAAGCGAGATAACGCGACCAGCATAATATACAAAATTACGCGACGCTATTTCGGCACAGTGTGTCAGCCTCCATTCAAAATACATTGCGGGCGTAATCCTGCTGAAATTCAGTCGCGTGTTTTCGCCCTAGTGTGATTTAGTATTGAATCACACTAGGGCTATATTACTGTACACCGAGTCAGTAGTTTACTTATTGATGGGACGCTTCCGTAGCTCTCAAACGCAACGAAGATGCACAAGGAACATAGCTTAGCCTTGGATATCGTAAATGTGGAGTCAATGAGAGCAATAATTCAGCAGCAAATTCTTCTAAATTTTTTTCTATTCTTATAAAATTGTTTGCATAATAAATCGGATTTTAAAACTCGAGTTAAAATTGCACACAAAGACATCAAAGATCACACGTTAATACGTCAAAAATATATTAAAACAGTAGATTTCTATTACATTTAATTAGCCCGGGGATATGTGCACTTCGCTGTGTGTAGGCCTGGCCTTACGCTTATGCCTATAATATAATGGCAGTGAAAATACCTCGGCTGCAGTAGCGTACTTCTTGCGCACTTTCACTGTAAGATTAGCCTTTTTTCATCTAATTTCTACTTAGTTGAATAGATGGTCTAGCGGTTATCGTAAAGATCTAGACAGTCTAACAGTTTTCTAGTAATTGTATTTCGATAGTATTGGCTAAAGTCACACCACAGTCTTTGTTCGTTCACAAACCGAGTAAAAAGTTGATTCGTCGAGATAGCTGACAATACCCGCTTTTGTGTTCGATCGGAGGTATAATGTAATTTTGATAGATATTTTTTTGTTTCTTAAAGTGGGGTTTTTTAATGTAAAGCCTGACAACTTTAACCGCGGGAGTTGTCCATATACTTACTTGGACGAATAAGTACATACAGACAGATTAATCGATAAACCAAAATTGTATCGGTTAATAGAACTCTCTCTGAGCCAGTTATTTGTATAAAGAAACACCACCATAAAAAATCCAAAGCCTTTTTGGTTGTGTGCCTTAAATAGGGCAAAACTTACAAAAAATTTAAGCCTTTAAGCCTTTAATATCTTCCCTCGGTCGACAAACTTACCCAACTTGTCACTACCTATTAGTGTAAGAAGGCAAACTTTTATTAGTATTATCCCAAGTCACTTCTGACTGTGAATAAATTGGTAATTACCCGGATAAATCGTCATCCTAATCAAGTCATCGACACGATGCTAAATAATGTTTTTTTATGAATGCAAAAAAGCTGTCAAAACAACAATGAACTTCTTTTGACTCGTCACGTCCACTGAGGAAGTGAGAGGTTAAAAGCTATTCACCATTATGCCAGCATCAATAAAAAAAACTCAATTTTGAACCTTACTCCGACGACTTAAGAGAAACATTAGTTTTAGTTTAGTAAGTTTGAGAGCCTACATCCGTAACTTGATTGATCGGCAGTGATTTTGCGTGTTTATCGAATTCAATTGGCAATTACACTGTTATTTTTATATTACATCGTTTACCTGAAGATTAGTGGCTGATTAATGGACTTTATTGGGATATGGCGTGCAGTCAAAATCTATTTTGTATCGTTTCCGGTCTCGTTTATTTCATTATATTAAGAGATTATTTATTTAGGAAGGCATGCACTGTAGTTTAAAACTCTAACGTCTGCAGCATCGTCAGCAAGGATGAAGAAAAACTTAACGAGGTGCAATTCTACAAACTTTAGGAAATTCAATACCGAAAACGTGGATCCTATTTCTCATTGGAAAACATCGTGTAGTCTCTAAACTTTAAAGTCGTGTAATTCTACGTGCAGAAGGTTAGACAGTAGATACTACAAGTATGAAAGAAAGTCTCTTCCGTTTGTTTGTACCTAAGCTTATATTCGTATTGTATGTAATCCTATGATCTAGTTTTGACATCGACAGGACTGTCGCCAAACTTTTTATTTATTTATTTATAGCTAACAAAACAATCGCTTATTTTCATAAGTAAGTAACATTGCTTGTGTTACAATATTTTTGCTATAGTGACCCCTTAATTAGAGGCTGCCACGACACGCATAAAAGAAAAAGAAAGAAATACATACGTGCTACGTTAAACTGTAACACCTGCAGTAGCCGTAAGATTACAAATCTTAGGATCAAGAGATTCTCACTAGTGCAGCTGTCAAAAAGGCACACTTTGATTAGTAGCTTTTTAATTGATAAAATGATTCAAAATAGAGTTTTACTCACAACATGTGCAACATAGCAAAGAAACACTGAACATTGCCGTGCTAAGCCAGGTTGGGTCTCTAGTAAAATATAAAGGAACTCTATAATACATCCAGAGAATGGCTTGCATTTTAATAAATCAAGCAGTAAACGTGTCATCATTTTGTGTTCAATCGGCCTGTGAATGTCTTCCGCAATGATTATAAATAAATAAATATAGCCAGCGTAAAGCCTAATGGACACAGGTAGCATACAAATACATTGCAGGAAACTGATTATGCATTACCGACTATTAAATTACCATCTTCCGTATAATTCTTAAGCAATAGATATATTAGAGGGCTTGATATTAATATTTGTTTAGTATGCCATGACTTACGATTGATTATTATTATTTAAATTCCCGGTTGATATCGGGGACATATCCTTGTGGTTATCCAACGTGAACCTACGTTATTAAGTGTTCTTTTCTATTTTTAGTTGTTAAATAGAAATTGATAACATGCCTAATTTGACAGCCACGTATTTCGAAATCGAGCATGTTAAAAATAACATGCTCGATTTCGAAATATGTACGTCTGAATACAATAAAAAAAAAGATTGTAAATTTTTCGAAGAATAAGTGACAATTTAATTTTTAATATTGGTTAGTGTGGGTATAAGAATCGTTTTTATTTTAATACAACCCATTTAATTTAATTATTTGTACCCAAAACTTACAAAGAAAGTTTTATTGGCGCAATAATTCAAACAAATTATACACCAAAACAATCAATTGTAGTTAATCTAGAGAGAGATCGGTTCAAAATTACATGTCTTATATAAAAATCGTAATAGGACAAAGATATAAGTTGTTATTATGCTGCACTGCAAGCTTGTGACGTCACATGTCGTGATCGATCGATCGGAAAGAAAAATCCATTAACTATGAATATGAGGAAGCTGTTTCTGCATTGGTGCCTCAAGGACGGTTCTTATAGTATATATATAGTTTTTGCGATGATCTGGACTTGACATAAATTAATTTACTTACTGTAAGTTATAATTGTAGTTAAAATAGCCTAGATTATCAAAGGCTAGACTGAAATTCTATGGTTGTTTTATAATTTACAAACTTGTATGTAAATGTATCTGTTTTGCAGAGATGCGTGGCCCACAGACTTTTTACGGGTTTTTTTTGGAAATATTCAAATTATTTTAGTAGCTAAATATCAAACATAATTTTCCCGTGTTTAGCCAGTTAAAACTAAACAACGCAGAAGATTTGGCTATAATATATAAATTTAAAGCTACCAGAAAAGATGTTATCATAAAAAAATGGTAGAGCATAGTTACTTGTATGTAAAAATGTCGCGTTTCCCTGCATGTTATCTGGTAATAACGAGCCGTGAGCCACAATGGCCACAAAACGCATTTTATACTCCACTTGCCGTAGATAGGTATGCAGATATCTCTATGATCGTGTTTTGAATACCTAATGCCGAGAGTGCGGAAATAAAAATGGGGTGAGAGTCAATCGAGGTCTGCAATCTGTGGTTTGAATAGGGAGTTAGGTATTTACATAAGGCGTATAATTGTGTCTATCGGAAATTATTTTTTTATGTGTAAGAATCCTATTTTATAATAACGTGCAACAATAATCAGTCCTCCTGATTGTTACCTCAGGTCTTGGTATATCAATCAATCAAGGAATCAATTAAAATTCCAATTTCACCGTGTTTATTCTTATTTCTGTCGAAATTCAAGATTCTTAAGTGGATGCTAGAATGCCTTACGAGGGGTGCTCATCGGCACAATGTCAGTAAAACGACCCGGTTTAATAACAATAACCTTTAACATAACATGTTTATACCGTGAAGCTATAACATTTTTTCTGCTACATATTCTGATTTTAAACGTTAAGAACAAACAACAAACGACCCGGCTGAGACGAATCGGGTTCAGAACCTTTAGTCAGGCGTCGCGGTAATCCGGGAAGGTATTTGTCCCACCCGTGCACTACTGCACTCACCTAGGCAGGTAATCCGACCATGAATGAATAGTTTATTTAAGTTATAGACGAGCTTAGCTTAGAATAGACGGGTTCGGTATTGATCTTGTCTTCTGCAGGTTATGGGTTGTGCTCTGAATCTATGGTCAATGTTAAGGAATAAAAATCTAAATTAACATTTCAGTGCTCAAACCTATTCATTATCATAAGTTTGTAAATCGTCAATCGTTAAATAGTAACATTATCCCACTGGATTCGTGAGGCAGTTTCTATCGACAAAACAGGCAAGAAACTTGTCATTTGCTATTTTAAAAAGCTTACCGTTAACACCATGATAATAGTCTCTGATAGTGACATAGGTACACAAAATGCAACCCAATAGGTATTAAAAAAACGTAATCTACTTTTAGTTTCCTTCTCTGCTAAGCTGCGGTTTTACAGCTCTCTGTCGCCGTCAATTTTGTCCTTGGCGGCTAACCGCGGATAGAAAGATAACTCTCATTACTTACTTAAGCAAGTCTCCAACCAACCAACTCGTCAACACAATTTTTTTGCACGTTTATTTTTTTAAGGGTCCTAAATCCCATACACCACCATTTTCTTAACCACTCTTTCGGAGATTCGTTGTTGTTTAAAATAAACAAAAAATATTTTGCCGTTTGAAATAAACAAAACATCATAATATCAACTACATGAAAACATCATATCCCTCACCAATCAAGAGAAAGAACGACAAAAACAACATATTACCAACAATAACAACATACACCACGTTAACACGAAAAACACACGCTCTCAACATCTCAACTACCATCAAATACATTTCTGATAACAAGCGTGAAGTCAGAAATCCCATATTCCGTCCAAACGGGCCATTCGGCATCTCCAGCTAGGGTTACCATATCTCAAGATTTGTCCTAAGAAAAACAGAATATTTTGACTTTTCGCGGAATTTTTGGATTTTGGAAATCTTAACACATCTTGAAATTATCAGGTTTTCAATAAAACACATTTTTTTTTAAAGGTCTCTATAGATGAAAGTTCATAGAAATTAAAAATATACCCTTCCTTAGGTGATAATTTCAAAGTTTTGAATGAAAATTAATAATTTATCCAAGAAAAACAAACTAAAAATAATATTCCTTTGTTACTTAACACAAACTTGGAGAAGAAAATTCTTAAATTCTTTAAAATCTCAGAAGTTTTCCATGGAAACACGGCCTTTCTCCAGCCTGTTATTTTTTCACCTGGTAACCCTACGAGCCTAAGCCAGTTTCCCACGTTCCGTATCGCCATTAACAATTCGGATGTAGATTCGAGCTCCGATACGCGTCTTCCTACTAGAATTACGTCGTGTGCCCGCTTTTATACGCGTGAGAAAAGTCGCCATCTTTTGTTTACGACTTTTCAGAGACTGAAGGTCTGGGACTCTGGATAGGAAGACAACGAATACTGGAAACAAAGTGGGACAATCTGTATAACATTAAGTAACCTAAAAAATAGTAATTATGTTTTAAGTTTCTCTGATATTAATGAACCTTTACAAGAAATCAGCCCCCAACGTGCTATGACTATTTGAGATTAGAATCCACTATTTCAAGAAGAGAAGAGAGAAAAAGTTTTTTTGTGTCAGTAGAAGGACCAAATCTATACTTATAATAAATCTGTAGAGAGGTCAATTCTGTACATTAAATATATTTTCAAAATAACTATCAGGGGGTGATTAGTGATCGATACTGATGCCAAAAATGCAATCAGCAAAATTTTTGTCTGTCTGTCTGTCTGTCTGTCTGTATGTTCCTTATAGAAACAAAAACTACTGGACGGATTTTGACGAAACTTGGTACAATTATTCTTCATACTCCTGGGCATATTATAGGATACTTTTCATCACGGTACAATCAACAGGAACAGCGTAGTGAAGGGAAATGTGGGAAAACGGGAGAATTTTCTCCATTTCTTAAGCTTCAGTCGCGTGTGCAGCCTTAATGGTTAAAGTCACATAGAAATCATGAATGACGGAAATATTTTACATAAAATTGCCTAAAAAATATCCCCCAACAGCATATGTATACATTTTATGGTTGACTCACAATAACACCTGTAACTCATGATCCAAATTGGTAAACTCAGGAACTACTGGTTCGAATTGGACAAAATATTTTGTGTTGGATAGTTCACTTACCATTTGTCGAGGTAGGCTTTAAGCTATCTATAGTAACACTGTGTGCGGAAACCGTAACCCACGCGGACGGAGTCGCTGGCGGCCGCTAGTAAAGAAATATTAAGTTAAACTAAAATTATATATGAGAACGTTACAGTTACATACTTAATCCTAATTAGTAATCTTTATATTGTAAAGGACGCACCAGTGTTGCTATCAGAGCAACGGTGCATAAAAATAATTGCCTTCATGGAAACAATTACCCTTATTTCTAAGTCGTATCAGTTTGTTTATGCCCGCATATTTCTCCTAGTCGCTACTCGTTAGCCGCGACGTGAGAATAAAGTTGTGTAATGCACTTAAATCTTTGTTTACGCGATTAAAAACAATGTATAAGCTGAATGTTTATACAATTTTATTATTATATGACCTCAAACATGTTAACAACATTAAGAATTATGCATTATTATATTTTGGGTAAAAGAAGGGAAGGTAGCAGCTTATCCTGGGCTCCAAGGCAATGGCCTAGGATAATGATAATGATTTTTCGTAAAAGAGTGATTCTTTTGCCACTCTACATTAAATCTATACTAATACTTATATATAAAGCTGAAGAGTTTGTTTGTTTGTTTGTTTGAACGCGCTAATCTCAGGAACTACTGGACCGTTTGGAATTTTTTTTTGTGTTTGATAGTCCATTTGACGAGGAAGGCTTTTAGGCTATTGGAAATCGAAATGCATGCGGACGGAGTCGCGAGCGGCCGCTAGTACTAAAATATAATATAGTGCAATTAAATACCGAACTAATAATTATCATTTATTCATTTACCTTATTATGACATGTGTTTTACGAAAATACAGCCTCTTCGCATTAAAATCTGATAACATTTGTTATAGAAAATAGCGTCCTGGAGAGAGTTGTTCGATTTTTGATAACCGTGTATCAATTGCAAAACCTTTTAAGGTACTTAACCTTTTTCAAAGGTAGTAATTAAAAGTCATACTTTTTTATTGGGTAAAGGTCCTTTAAAGATATGTTTTATTTATAAATGTGAAATAAACATCGCCATAATATAACTGGTACAATGGAGGCGTTAACACAGAAGACTTAACCGTATCGGGGAGCTTAGTTTTTTCATCAACATCAGTTATCTCGGTTTTATTAAGCCATTTGCATACAATGAGCCCCATATTGTCATAGAAATTAGTGACCTGTATTGACTACCCACTTGCCTTGTTTGCCACTACGAAAATTGTGAACTTCTCTTTAATATGTATTGGATACTGCTTGTCGAGAGTAACTGTAATGTAATGTATACTAACGCTTGTCTGTTCGATGACAGAAAGATTATTTCTTGGGCATGATTTCAGTAAGAATGCGTTTGTGGTAAATAGCGCATATCGAATTATCGACACAACTTCTGCAAGAACGAGACATTGAACACAGGACCGCAAGATAACGTACTACAAAGTAGGTACAAATTGAATAACTGTAACGAATAGAATATCATTCTTTAAGTTTAAATATACCTCTCCTGAAAAACAGTACATCTTTTTACGTTCAAAGTCACGAACTGTCCATAATCTAAAGAAAAGGGCATTTAATTATTTTGATTATAAAGGTATTTTCGTTGCAGGCCCCCAAAATCTT
Organism: Nomophila noctuella; assembly: GCA_958496325.1. NCBI lineage: Eukaryota > Metazoa > Arthropoda > Insecta > Lepidoptera > Crambidae > Nomophila > Nomophila noctuella. The sequence continues at coordinate 15,989,187 of OY292487.1, read as the reverse complement.
TGGTTTTCAGATCTTAAGAATATTGCCGTGGCTTAAGCCTCGCGGCGCCAAAACGATACATGATTCACAATCGACGCTCTAATTAAACGTACAACAGATTCAGCTGTGTCTTTGTTTATCGCATCTGTTAGTTTTAGTGGCCGGAGTTTCGTAATCGCAACTGCACATTAATTAAGCCTAACTGGGTCAGGGAGTGGAGGGTAGCGGGTTCAATAATTGCTTTTAGATTAAGTAATAAGAGGGTCGAAATATAGGACGTTGACAAAGTTCTGTAAGGAGTCGGGTATAAACTTAATTGTCCCAACTATTTCGGTTAAAGTGGCAATTTTGGATGTGATATTCTGTGAACCCAAAATACTTTCTCGTGCATTATGCCTTTGTGTGTAAAGGATAACTAAGTTGTCCTTTTGCCCCATTTATACTATGCTACATGTCGTGTTTACGCCCAAAATAAATTAAATAACGGGCGAATCATTAGAGATTCCTGTATAATTTGCGCTTTTGTTAAGATCAGAAGCGGCAGGTTGACGGGTCATTTTAAAGGGGAACACTGATCCCCTACCGAAAAAAGTGTATTAAATAAATATTTACGTAAGTAATGTTTACGTGTGACAAAATCATTAATATCAACTCCCCAAGGTATTTGTCACCTGATAAAGGTATGTTTTAAATAGTCTCATTTAAAAACAAAAACAGCCTTTAATACCCTACCACACGTAATGGTATGACGACACCTTAACACGGAACGTACAAAATAATATGCATAAAGATAAAAATTATATTATGTACGTATCTGGCCACATAGTAACTGCAAAAACAACAATTAAAATGACTAATGAGTTCTTAATTTGAAATATTTTTGAAAAAGAGTTTTTTAACAGCTGCTTTGTTGCATTACTTGCCAGCATTATTTGAAGTGAGGTAACAATATTTAAAAAAAAATCGTCATTGTGCCTAATGCCAATGTTCCATTTTTTTATTTTTCTAACAGTTTGATATCAACAGATGTCTGAATTACTTAATCAACATTTGTGTCACCACCTTCTTTGATAAAAATAGACCCCCAAACTACGTTTAATGCCTGTCATTTAAAAGGTACTTATAGCAGGAGCGAAATAGAAAATAATTAGAAAGAAGAGAGAATTAATTAAAACGCCAAGTGAACAGAACAATCGAGGCCAATCTGGCTCGATTGTGAACGCTTTTCTCTTGTTTACATTTCTTTTTGAAATGTTTTTACCGCTTGTTTCGTTATGCAAAGTGGTGTTTTTCTCATAAATCCAAAATCGTGAGGGCGTAAAATTTGATGCAAATGTATAATTTAAATGTTTACAAATAAATAAAATTTTCATTTGCATTTCAATTCAGCTTAATAAGTGAGTTTTATAATTTTTTTTGTCAGTGCAGTTGTCAGGCTGAGTCGACGTCATTAAGAGTTTTTCACGATGCTTTCATAAACATTCTATTCATATCTAAATGTAAATTTGTTATTCTTTGGGAACATGTGTATATTTATGCGCCCATATTGATTCTATACTGGTATTGAAGTTTACTCCTTTATTTTGCTATTTTATTGGATGTCAAATAAAATACTTAACCTCCTTCTAAATGCTGTGGATCAGCGACGTTTAATCTGCTATGTCAACAAAAAAGCACTATCACTACAATTTTTCCACAGACTTCCCCCAAAACCTCGGCGCCATTGTGTTCGTAGTTCGTATCACACGCGCGAACCTTGGCTGCGCTTGCGCAATTAGTAATTGAATGAGCCGTTAAGTAACGCGCTATTATCCAACCACGTGGGAATCGCTGCTGTCTGTCTGCGCGTACGCAGTTCGGTGGTGATTGCATTTGACACAATCTTATATTTGGAAACTGATTTTGATAGTGTTTTGACTAAAAATCATGATAACAATGTAAAATCACCGTCGCTTATGCGAGCTTGTAATATAGATAGAGGCACATCTTACGCGTTGCTTATGTACCTACATAATTTACTCTCAAATTGAACTCTGGATCGCCTCTAGACGCATTTTAACTATGATACGAGAACAGAAAATTATATCCAGATGAGAAATATAATCGAGTAAATAATACTTTCAGATTCCTGGAAGATAAACCTACGCATCCTTTTCCTAACAATAACAAATGTAACGAAGCGTTATTCCGTGTCCAAGGGAACTAAGATTATTTTTTATATGAACCCATTATAGATATACCTAATAGGTTCTCACACTCACTAAGAAGAAATTGCAGTGGTCATATAACCAATCACCTCTCGTTATTTCACCTAGCAAAATGATTTATCTTCTTCAGTTCATGTCTGCTCTACATTAAATTCTACAGCATCCATTATTTTTTATCATAACACTCAAAATTATTCATATTCCGATTCAAAATGGTTGTTACGAAACGTCTTTTATAATTAAAATTCACAAATGACAGAAAAAAACGAAAGTCTCGAGACGCTCTAAGCGGCTATCAACACTAGATAAAATCATTAGCCTGAATTAACGCATTCCTCAGCAATTAGAGATTAACAACAACTTCAAATATGAACTGAGGAGCACTGACGCAAAACACGACAAATTTTAAGGAGTTGAGAATTTAGGGCTAATGTATTTTTTATGATATAGGAAGTATAAGTATGTACCTACAGGCAACTATGTACTTGACTTAACCTGATGGTAATGACTACTCATGACAGCATATTACAACAATTATAATTATCATTTTATTTTTATCGACTAGGTACTTGCTTTGTTTTTAGCATTCGACTGAGGTTGCTTACTTCTTAAATGAAAAAAGAAATACTTAAAACTATAATATCTTGCGAAATTAACAGCCCTTAATATGAAATAGCAACACACAAGACTTACCCATTTTTGAGATTGAACTTCAAAACATATAATTAGAGCTACTCAAGAATATAAAAATAGGTGATACACTATACAAATTCGTCCTGCCAAATACTGATTAGAGTATAAATTCGTCAAATATGGCGCATCGCATCCTGCGCGTGCGCGGAAGCGGACAATTTGTCAGTAATGCCGCCACAATGCCGCGGTGACAATGCCCATTCGCCTAATTGCAGAGATTTATTACTGGGACTTTCGATATGAGCTTGTGAAAGTGTGAATCGTTATAATAGGATAGGACAAATATGATTAGTAGATTATCGAGTTGAGAGTAAATAAGAGAATTGTTACATTATCTAGGACTCGTAAACACCAGCGTAAACTTAGTAGAGGACTGATTTACGTTGTCACGGGTCTGCGTATTTATCGTCACACAATGTATCTTTGGTTTGGCGTAAAATACCTACAACTGTACTTAAAACAAATAGCACAATATTCACATTTTAAAGAGCACTCAAGCTAATGGAACTATTTTTGTATTCAGAAACTCCTACATTCTTTATGAATTTTTCATTCCAACATTATGGTGATGACTGTAGTGCATTTTGCACTTCTACAGTAAACTATGTAGGTATGTTTGTTTAAGATCGTTGGATAAACTTGGAAAGTAGTTCGAGTACCCGGGTAGTGCAGCAAAAAAATATTAAACAACTATGAAAATTGATAGAGATTTAGATTATCTGGTGCTACGTTAAGTTTGCGTAGAAAATCTGGTAAAACCGTCTTCGGGATTAACCGACGCTTTTTACGAAAATCACCCAGTAACCAAGTTTTCTGTATTCATTGCTTCAAAAAAGTCTAAAAAGAATTTGCCGCCACCTTTTTACGAGACGCGTTCATGCTTGCACCGAGCGAGAATTTGTGTTAAAAAAAAGCAATTTGAAAACAAAAGTCATTCCGGTGACGCGCCGCAATCAGTGCGCGACGCTGCGCCCGCGCATATATTAACAGTTGCGATACATCACACGCGGCATGGTAGATATTCAATTAGTCCCGGTGATTATTAGAGGGGAGGGACTGGTATTTAAACTCATAATAAGCTATATTATTCCCTTTATCGTTTTAATGCTTATTTATACATGTTAAAAGCATGTCACAGTCTTTTAGTCGATATTCCTATTGGATGGTAGGGTAAGTTCGCCGGTTCGCGTCCATCGCCCAGTTCGCGTCCACTTTATTTTTAAATCCTCGAAAATAAGTAAACTGCTACACCAATCAAACGAAAAAACTTTACCACTTAAACCTGTATGTTTAAGGAGCTAGCACATATAAACAAAAGGTCCGTACGTCAAACCAAAATAAAATGAAAAAATTATTTGTCCTTGCTGTTCAACAAAAAGTGCGAAAACGCTGGATTTTAAGAAAAAAAATAGTGTGCAGCGGCGAGTTCGATGGTAAGTATTTTATTGTTTCATATGTATTTTGGGAAACTTAAATGTTTCTAAACTTTTATAATGAAAAAAGGAATAACAATTATAATGAATTTGTTTATTTTTTTTATATTTAGCTAATAAAATAAGGTGGACGCGAATTACTACATCAAATTTTCAAAATTTCCACTTTGCGTCCGGGTGGACGCATACTATAAACATAATAGACCAAATTGCGTCCACTATGTATTTTTGCTAAAAGCAATTGACTTTCTTGTAAAAATAATTTATAAGCTTAAATTCTTAAATGACAAGTGGACAAAATTTATTTTAATCTTATTTTATCTTCACTAACAACTTTCTGATTTTCGGGTAGTTACCGCGACGTTGGTTCTATGGTGTCCTTAGACGACAAAAGAATTCTACCATTAGAATATACTGCATCAAACTCCAATAATAAGTGATGAAAAAGAAACTCTCGTAAAGGAACTTACTCCAAAAATTCCTTTGACTTCATCATCAGCACCAACTGTATCGCTACCATCTTTATACCCTCAGAGTCTTAATTACAACCATTTTCAGTCACTACACAAAAGGGAACTACTGATTAATTTGAACACCACCTGGTGCTGACCAGCTGACCAGTATTTTTTTACAATGCTGGAAAAGATAATCCCAGTACTCCAGCAACCATACCTTCTGCTGCATGAAGAAAGTGTTAGGAAGGAAAAGCAGGAAGCGCGTTATTATTAATCAATACTGATCTTAGATTAAAATTAGGAGTCATCCATTGCCGCGTAAGGGTGTCCTTAAAAAAACACGAAATGTCACAAGGGGGGAGGGGGCGTAGTAATATGTATTTCATGTTTATTTTGTTTCCGGCAAATCCTACTACTATTATAAAGGCGAAAGTTTGTATGTATGGATGTATGGATGTTTGTTACTCTTTCACGTTAAAACTACTGAATGGATTTGAATGAAACTTTACCACAATATAGCTTATACATCAGAATAACACATAGGATATTGGAAATCGAAATCCACGCGGACGGAGTCGCGGGTTGCCGCTAGTATGCTATACTTATTCAAAAATCGGCGTGAAATCTGTGGTGTGAAGACATTCTTAATAAAATTATGTTCATCTAGTGTTGTAGCGTGGGGGGGGGGGGGGTTCTTAAACCTCACCTAGGGGGAGGGGTGTGGTCAAAAAAACATCACATGATAAATGGACCGCCCCTTAACAGAACTCATAATGCTTATCTGTAAAGGTGCCAGTACTGGTTAGGTTCCTACTACATAGTTATCTTATTTGAAGTTCAATAATTGTAGCGAATTAATTTTAAAAGTGATTACAATGTTGATTTTTAATTATTTATATTTATTCTTTAATAAAGACACTGATAGAATACAATCTTTCTTTTCATTTTTCTTCATATCACTCCTATTATCCTTTACTAAGCTGGTGGACGCAAACTGGTCCATGGGTGGACGCAATCTCGATTTTGTGGACGCAAACTGGGTAAAACGCCAAATTCCGATATTTTTATTTTTTTGGAATAAATACAAAGTGTTTTAAGCAAATTTGAAAGTTAATCTTAAAATAGACTATATAATGAACTCATAAAATAATTTTCAGATAGATACTAGTGCTGGGATATTTTTATTTTCGCCGTCAAACTTGGGAACTGCACTAAATGGACGCAAACCGGCGAAATGACCCTATGTAATATTATAATTATTTAAAATGTTATCATTTATTTATCATCATTGCCATAGTAGATCTCCCCCAAAATGGGTTGGCGGCAAAAACACAGGGAATGCTTCTGCCTATCACTCGCAGGAAAAAATGGAATTGGGATGGATAAACCTACTATGTAGTACTCATTTGAACTCGACTGTCGTAGTATTCGACTATTCCGGCAAGCTGATTCCATCTAGGGTTTTACCAAAATGCGAAAATACTCCCTCAGTCATCCCTCAGTTAATAAAGAAGATTACGATTAAACTATAATTAAGGTATTTCGTTACAACACGTACCTTCCACATATACCGTACATTGCACATATTTAATATGTAAAAATACCAATCCAATTAAATAACAGTAAAGTTAATGTTCACTTCATTTCAATATATATGAATATAAATGTGTTAAAACAAATTAAATTAAAAGTATCCGTTGCACAAAAGTGCTCGTTATTTGCGTCCTTGCCAGCTCCGTCGCTACTTGCACAAGTGTACCGCTCACAATGCCTTGTGTACTTACGGACAGACACACTCTGTTTCATGTAATTGTTGTGACAATAAACAACAAACAGACAAATGGGACGTGGAGGTGGTAAAAGTTGTACATTCTGGTGTATCTTTGTCATTATAATAAAATAGTATTCACCTTCTTCGTTGCCCTACATATTATTTAAACAATATGGACCTAATGCGCTTTTAGTAATGTTTATAAAATAAATATCTATTTCATCGGTGGTTTTTATTTGCAGAGTAGGTCTATACAAAATTCATGAAAAAAAATATGAAGAGATCTGTCTCTCAGTTCTCTTTTTGACTGACCAAAAAGATAAGCTTGAAGACACCAACTACAAACAGAAGTATAAAAATTTTATCCTAATATTATTGCAATCACATTTAACCAACGACTTTGCAACGGTTCACATAATTTAGATTTGTTAATGCTATAATTGGGGAATTAAATGTATTATCTTGCTTGCAGTGTGTGAATCGCTTTATTTCCAGCATTACGACTAGGGAAGATTTATCAGCATCTAATAATAATAATAATAATACCCTCCGGCCGTATTCGGCCATGGCGGCCGATCTTACGATCAGCCAGGTACGCAGGATATATTATAGTGCACAAGTGAGTGCGCAAGCACAGGTGCACTCCCTATTCCTTCACTCTCATAATTCGGTGGGACAGCAATCTGACACGACCGTAGAGAGATCAGGCGCAGGACCAACGGCTTAACGTGCCTTCCGAAGCACGGAGGAGCTCGAGATGAAATTTTTCGGTCACCCATCCGATGACTGGCATCTGCGAACGTTGCTTAACTTTAGCAACCGCAGGCCGAGTGCGCTAACCACTGCGCCATCGAGCTCCACATCAGCATCTAATAGCTGTGTATAAAATAGGCATTAACAATAATGTTGCATGAGCCTGTGTAACCTGTGTTAGTAACTTATAGAAAAACCTTGCGTTTATTTAGTACATGTATCTAACGACAATATTCCAAATTACGACCATTTGATAGTAGGTAGAATTATAAAATGCCACAAGTATATTCTGTGTTGTAATTTGCTTTATTTATACACCAATGTTTTAAGCCAATCCAACAAACTACTCAAATAAAAACAACGAAGCCATATCAATATCATCGAGCAAAACAATAAACTGTGTCAATAACGGAATAACAAATAAATTCAGTTAAAACGAACCTTTTAACACGACACGCAATTATTGGTGTTTCACTCAACATCGCATCGCAAAACAAGGCGACCGCAAACACAAAATGGAGTATTTAAATCTCAGATTAATTAATACCATAGATGCTCCGTATGTCACGTTTGAGTGTCTCCACCAAAACGTCAAAAATTCACTAATCTTTTTACTTAAACCTGTTTCCCTCTGTGTCTCAACAGAAGACGAGGGCCAGGCGACAATGACGTCATCCCATTTGACAGTTCAGGCGGCAGGAGTATGTGTGTCTGATTTCTTGCTCTACCACTCGTGATTCATGATAAGGAGAAAAAGGGATAGCATAACTATCAAATTATTCGTTGCATCTATTGATATTCATTAATCTGATATTTTAATTGCTTTCGATCTGCGTTGCCGCCCGCATCGATCACAATTTATGGCTTTAAAGATACCAAAGGAATTCATTTTGCACAAAAAGTTGTCCGCAGTAAATATCACGATTATATTTTACATCCATGACAAGCTGTAGGTGCCCCTCGAGCTTGTTTTAAATTATTATACAGACTCTTTTGACAGCTTAAATGAATAAATTGGGCACCGAAGGGGGAACTGGGAATTGTCATCGTGACAGATTGAAAGTCAGTTGGTGTAAAAGAGATGAAAGCCTCAAATCAAGAAATGTGTCGGGTCTAAACATGGTTATTTCATAATCCAACGGGGCTTGTCATCCAGACAAATGAAAGCTCTATAATCAAGTAATGGGGCTCTTCTTATCTTGAGCCATGACAGTCGTAGCGCAGTGAATGCAACTAGCTATCCGAAACGTCAACAGAAATCCATGTCAGTCAGATCGATAAGGTTCATGGTGCAAGTATTAATCACCTACCTATTTACAAATCATTTACAAATCTTGGTAACAATAATGTATAAATTCGCCTTGCCAAATTGTGGATAATGATCCCAGAGCTTCTTCTGATAGGATCAAGGAAGGAAATTAAAGTTACTATACAGTTATTTCAACATTTGTATGAAGATTGCGAAGATGAGAAGTTCAGAGCAAGATCCACTAGTTAAAACATCATAAAGTTACTCGTAATGTTAAGTCTAAATTAAGTATTGCAGTAAACAGATCCAGCCGACGAACAGGTTGTCTAAAAGCGCGGAAACCAGAAATAACGTAACGTTCGATGACGTCACAAGATGGCGATGTGTGCTAGGTGAAGTGCACTGACCTCGCCAATGTTAATGTCAGCCGGCCTATGGGCAGTGGGCAGTATTGATGCGTGGTTTACGATTAGGGAGGGTCCACTGTTCAATTGCTACTATTGGTAATGTGTGCACTGGGAGACGTTGTTAGAGGGGAAACATTGTTTACTGTTGGTGTATTTTGGATTCGCCAAGCTTCGACTCGAGTAGGCTGCACGAAAATGAAAAATAATTTATTTTCACCAAAAGTTACTATAGGTTACTATAAATATGTATCTAAACTATATTTTTTGTAAATTTACAATGAATATTTGCATGGGCTGAAGCCTAAGCTAAGAAAATCCTGTATTTCAGGACACCAGGTCTCCCATCCGTGGTAAAAAATATCGTTAGTAACAGTCAGTTTTTTTTTGTGTTAATTTCCTTTCTCTTTTTCTACTTAAGATGGTGTTTTATAATTTTTAAAAACCAAATTTCTAACAATTTAAATTAATCAAAGCAATATGGTTTGTTATTTATAATAAAAAAGTGCACTACAATCATTTTGTCCGATAGTGTAAGCTCATGTACTCACACCTGGTGCGTAGGCAACGTAACAACTACATCAATCATTGATTAACAATCGGTTTACTCCTATGTCCGACATTAAAAATATATCGAACATTAAACGATGTTTTTGTTAGCACGCTCTATCTCGCATCACTACAAATAATTGAATGAAATGTGACATTCGTGTGTGGCATTAATAAATCATAATTATTCCTAGTTCCTTTTTTCGTTCACATAAAAAGTAACCTAGTTTGTTCTGATCATCGCACAAATTATTTAACATTACAACGGGACTAAACGCGATATTATTTTTATAAGTACGTGAGTACTTACTGCTTGACGTTTCGGCTGCGATGCTGCAGCCGTGGTCACAAGCGAACTGGCGGTGCGCGGCGTCGTCTACTTGAACGGGCTTGAGGCGGTGAATCGGAAACTACCCCCGAATTAGCACTAATATTAGTAGTGTGCCGGAGTGACTTTACTGACATTCGTTGCAGTACAAATATTAGTGCTAATTCGGGGGTAGTTTCCGATTCACCGCCTCAAGCCCGTTCAAGTAGACGACGCCGCGCACCGCCAGTTCGCTTGTGACCACGGCTGCAGCATCGCAGCCGAAACGTCAAGCAGTAAGTACTCACGTACTTATAAAAATAATATCGCGTTTAGTCCCGTTGTAATGTTAAATAATTATAATGCAACGCGAAAGTTTAAAGTTATATCGCACAAATTGTCACCCAATCCTATTATTTTAAAGAAATTGTGCTAATCTTGCTTACAACATTACCAGCTTAAAGCTCTCACGTATTTACTTAAAGTAACTACAGTTTTACGACTTTCATTGCGACTAGAAAGCACGGTCACGAATTCAATATAAGTTCAAATGGAACAGTGTCACAATCATACAGAATTAACAAATAAGTGTTACTTTTCTTGGTCGAAATCAATGAAATTCCTCGCATTCAATTTTAAATCGAATGCCTTTTTAAGGTTTCTTAAACTTTTACATGCTCTCAATGACAACATCGTTTTCGATTTATTATGGACACATACAATAGGGTTAATTGTGCTTTATTTTTAGGGCCATCATGGTAATACTACATATTATACCGTTCCATATCAAGTTGTCAAAAATATCACTTGAATTCTAAATTGTACCCAATTTGTTCTATGACGAGGGCATATTATATCCCTTGGCGTGACAGATTCTCATGCAGTCATTACCTCGTGACCTTTGACTATTATCAGTTATTTATGACTGATAATAATCTATTAAAGCAGAGGTCACAACTATACACTGTATTTTTTTCGTTAGCCAGAGGTCAGCGTAATGACACTCAATTGTTTGTCAGCATAAAACTCGAAAACACTCAGCAATATTGCCCAACAGCTGTCATGTTATCAGATATTATCTGAGGTTCTGTAACTCGAGGTTGAATAATTCTCCATAGCGTTTTTCCCGAGGTTTCTCATGCAGAACAGGGCAAGCAGAGCAGAAAGGAAGTAATCTCAGTGTGGAAACAGGGAAAAAGTTCACGATCTAGACTATTGTAGGTAATGCACGCAGCTACACTGTATGAAACACACTAGGCGGAAAAAACGCGACCGAAGTTCGGCGTGACTACACCTGCAATGTATTTTATTTAATGGAAGATGACACTGGGTTGAAATTACGTCGCGTAATTTTGTATGAAATAAAACAAAAAGGAATAATTTGTGCAGATAATTATCGGCACTTATTTCATATATTTTTCATTCTACCAGCGCCTCGACGTGAATAATCGCCGGAAGAAACTCAACAGTTAAACCTTTTTTAAAATATCAGTATGAGTTGAGCAGATTATTGCCGCGAGATTCTTGCCGCTTCTTCTCGGTAGATGACTGCATTCGGAAGTCGGTGGTCGAGTAATTTTTGCTATTATTATTGACGATTTATAAGTGCCTTGCAGAGGCCTACATGAATAAAGCCGCCAAACTTCTGTCGCATAATATCAGCCTAGTGTATTTCTATACATACAGTGCAGTGGCATCTGCACTATCTGTTCCTATGCAGTCCATGAATACTGCATCTTTCTTGTTTATTAGAAAAAGTTACAAGTTCACGGCAGCGTGACAGATTACATAACTTTTATGCAGTCGGAAGTAGCATGAAAATGATTTAATAAAAAGCAGTAATGGTTTACGATCAACAAGATTGCTTTATTTGAATTTAGAAATCCTTTGAGAAATTGTGTTAACAGAAATGCTATTCTCTGTATCTATTTCATTATGAGATATAGTTTGTCATATGTATTTAGGAAGATTGACAAGCACTCTGCAAAGGTTTATAATAAAAGCTGCTAAAATAATGTTGTTACACTAATTCTTTACATTTGTCGTTATCAAGAAATCATATTGAACATTACCTATATCCAATTGTAGAACCCGCTTTCCTACCACAAACAATGCCAGCGAGTCACAATTTATTTACCCAGTCGATCCAAATATTTGCTCAACACAATCGATGCAGATTCATGCTTCGAAAACAGAAATCATCGAGTTCCGCGGCTCGCGTGTTTGTCTAGAGAGCAAAATGAATTTCTAGAAAACTTAACTCATCAAAAGCGAGTGTCAAAACGAGTGCAGTCTACTTTTTTGTTGAATACTTTCCCTGTTAGTCATGGCTTGAGAGGTGTATAGCTATTGAATTGTGGGCTGGCGTATATCGAATCGGATAACAATGTAGAAAAAAAGGAGAGTGCTTAGATTTTGTCCATCTTTAACCGACACATAAAGGTCATAACACAAGTAGAAATGTACTTAATACCTTTATTTCGACCACATAAGGAGATACTGTTTCTAAGAAACCACACACACACACACACACACACGACATTTCAACCAAACCATCAGCTCCAATCAGCATCATACATCATTATGTACTTTCTGATTACTATTGCAAATTCGTCCAAATAATTAAACTTGTTATTTTTAATATATTTCATTTATAATCAAATCAACTGGTCACAATCCACGAACGATCCACGATCAAAACACGCTGAACGAAGCTAGCAATGTAATTCTTTCCTCAAACCGTATCTCAAAGTCCCCTCCCCTCAATTCCAGGGTCCACCATGAGGAGTCAGTGAGGCGCGTGCAGCGGCAGGGCAGCAGGATGACGTCGGAGCGCGCCATCCCGCACCTCCGGGACATCTTCGGGCTCAACCAGCAGTACGAGACCAAGTCCTTCGACGACAATGACGATAAAGGTACATTCTTTAATTTAATAAGTTTCTACACTACACTGTAGAAATCTACCTACCTTGGTTCCTTCAAGAGAAGCATGAAGAAGTACCTCGCGGGCCGGTTTGGCAATGCCAGCGGACAGGATACCACTTGGGTCCCGCATCCGCTGTCATGACATTTAGGGCTCCTCTTTTGCTTAACACCAGGCAGAGCGGAGCCAATATACAAGGATACTATAAAAAAAAACTACTTCTTCTACACAACATTGCTTTTGACTGGAAATAACAAGAAATTTTGCCCGTTGATGTCCGTTGGGAATTGTGAGATCGTCCTAAAAAGAGAGTCTCAATTTCGGGATTGTGAACTTTAACAATATGTGTAGTCGTTCTGTATAAGGTTAAGGTGTAAATAGAAGGATGTTTGAACAGGAGACACTTTAAAGATTTTTCTTGTCACACACATCACATTTTACTCTGTGCAACAGCTAAAGATCTAATGACAATCGCGTTAGGCCGGCTATTTACTCGTACAATTAATGTTTTATAATCTTATTGAAAATTAAAAACACAATTTTCTCTTATTAACCAATGACATAACATAACAATTGGCATCCATCCGACCACTATGATGGTCCTATGTGTTTATTTCATACGAGTATTGAACGGCCACTTATAAACAAATCCTGCTTAATCGTTGATGGTAACCTTTCTCCTTCCTCCAATTCCAGGCAAGAAGAGCAAAAAGAAGAAAGACGACTACCGCACGTACGCGAACGGGGACGTGAAGACGCTGGAGCGGCACCTCAGCATGAAGAAGACGATCCGCAAGAAGATCATGCGCGACCTGCAGCAGGCCTTCGTCGAGGACCCTAACGAGTTTAAGGTTTAACACATTTGTTTATATCAAAAGATTACAATAATCACTTAAAGTGAGAATGCCAATTTAATAACGACTATGTCTCCGTGGATTTCGGTTAGTGTTATAGGTACTATAGCTTAAAGCCTTCCTAGACAAATGGACTATCCAAGACAAAAATATATTTTTTCAATTTGAAGAAGAGCGAGGAAGAAGAATTTCAGGAGAATCCTGAAATTAGAGCGTTCAAACAAACAAAGAAACTCTTCAATTCAGCTTTATTTCATTTTGACAATTTTATCTTTACACACAGTAAGTTAGCGTGTAACAAAGTGGGTATATTTATCAATGCCATGATGTCTAAGTTAGACATCGTGGCATCATTAAATATGTATTTGCCCGTTTAGACTCTAAACAGGCTGCTCGAGTAAGGGTAGTCGTCGCACGACCAAAACCGCGGAAACATAAACTTATTCACGGAATTGAAAATTAATACCCAAACCAGCTAGTTTGGTCCTTTAAAATGTGGTCTTTATGACACTTTTTAAATGAGAAATATATTTTGGCGTCTTAGACAATTTATTGTTTGACTCAAATTTGTTTTAGCGTCTTTCATTAATTTAAACAATTTAATGTCTGTAGGTACTGTACACCTTGAAACATAATATTATTCCAGGTCGAGAACACAAGCCCGGAGAAGTTGAAGGCGGAACTGAGCGCTGAAGCCGTAAAAATCGAGAAGAATGTGAGGAAGAATGATCCTACCTTCTTAGATATGCTAAGGGGAGAGACCAGAGGTGAGGAAGCTCGCGAGGAACAGCCCCCGGCGGAGAAGACCAGCTTCTGGCGGCGGCTGACGATGAAGAACAAAAACAAGAGATAAGCGACCGACCGGCAGACCTGGCGTTACTCCTCCATCACAGCCCGGAACAGTGTGACTTTACTTATTGTCAGTATTTTAAGGATTGATGTTCATGAATATTGTACCATTAAAACATGTTCGTACACAAGGATAAGACAGGTTACAATTGGATCACATATGAAGACTGACATTTTGGTCTATAAAATCTTAAACTACATATAAGAAGTGGGATCGGCATCAAAATAGGTTTGATCGGCGTAATTTTTTATCACTGTTTATGCCTTGTACGAGTATATCAAAGTTCTCAATTCTATCGACCAATTGAAATCAAGATACTCCGAGCACATTCAGAACATTTTCTTAGAATAAGAAAATACTGAATGTGGCAGTGAAAATAACTTCGAGCTACCTTTTGTGCGAAATTGACCAGTTTTATGTCAACAGATGTAATAATCTCAAACGGAGATTAAATTTTATGGATATTTAACCTTAAAATATTCACAAACATTAAAGAAACGTCTTGTGTACGCCCGGTTTATTAGAATTTACAGTTTAAATTGTAATTTTGTGTATTGTTTGCTGAAAATGTTAAAAGAATAGAATTCGATCATTGAATAACTGTTTCTTAAAAGTGAAATAAATTCTACGACAATGATTAATTGTATGAGGCAAATCTCCTTATATTACGAAAGTAAAGCATAAAAACAGTAGGTAATTGAAAATGCAATTTAGATTAAGTATTTAATAAACCGAGGTACCCCGAATCGTTGGATTTACTACGTGTTCTATGTCAATTTTATATGAATTATATTTAAAATGTCTATTTGTACTGAATACTGATACAATTTTGAATAACCTACAGTTTATGGTGAGCTACACTTTGACTGATTGTAATGTAGCTATAGATGTAAATCATGCGCATAATAAAATGCTTTATAAAGTGCTTCCACATGAACGATTGAAGAAAAAAATTCGGTCGAGATTCTTTTTACAAAATACATAATTCTCTGTAAAATTACTGTTATTTTATAGGTATTGTCTGTAGTTAGGTGAATCTTATCGATACCTATTACAATAATAGCGCCTCGATGGTCTAGCTAGTGGTTTAAGTACCGGGCCGTAATCTTGAGGTCCTGGGTTCGATTCCTAGTTCGGACAAAACCCCTCCTTGTCACGAAAACGTGATTTCAAGACGGAGGCCTTTGCCCTGCAGTGGCACATTAGTAAAATGGACTATACTACATATACTAAACTGTGGTGGGCTGATACTTTACAATAATAGCAGCATTTATTATGAAGTAAGTGATTTAATCCGCTAGATAACTTTCGTCTGCATTGTTCAAAAATACTGCTATGTTTTTTTTCGTAATTGGGTAAGTGTGTTAATCTTTGTATTTTTCATGTGGCAGGCACTTTATTCACCGCGAGCTAAAATATTATATTATAATAAATAGATATTAAATAAGACAATTAGCTATCGATTGAATTCTTGCTATTGAAATTTTATTGACTATATTTAGTGTAAGCCCGATGGTTGGGAGTAACCAGTTGTAACTGCGGTCGTTGTTACTTAGATAATAAAGCCTGGCTAACGGAAGAAGCTGAACTGAGCTGGATGGGTGACCAAGGACGATATGAAATAATCAGTTCAATAGTTCCTAGATAGTTGAACGACTTCGTTCTCAAGTTTTAAGTTTTTGATAGCTGCTACAGAGAAATCAATTTAAATGGTGGGATATTATGAGAAACACGAACATTTTTACCTACCAGGATTCGTAGCCACTTCTGTGGGCTTCTATGTCGTAAAACTTTAATTTTTTTGTGAATTTCGAAAGGTATATAGCACACACTACGATGGTTCTCTTTTTTCATTAGCCAGGCTATAAATGATATCTCGTTCTAAATGTGATGTAACGTTAAGTTGACTAAGTTATAGTGTAAGTTAGAGTAAGCAAGCGGCAACTGTGTAAGGTAGGCAATTCCTTGTTGTGACAATTTATTACAATTCAATATACATAATTTTACACATTTATTGCATTTGTTTATTTTCAACTTCCGCGTATGAACTGGTGTGAACTTTATTTAGTAATAATTTATATTATGAATAATACATTAACATATAATAACAGTAAGGAAATTATATACAGATACATACTGAAGAGTTGAAATTCTTGTTTTCTTATTTGCAGTAGGTAAGTAAATAATGCTCATTAGAATGTAATTTAAGACGATAACGCTCAATGTAAGTAAGTAAGTAAGTAAATTTTAAAATTTCATTTCTGAAGTACTAAATGCTGCATCCACAGACACAGGCTTAGCAATTCGATTTTAAATGCTCTTAGGATTCCCTAATTGTAGCGTGCCTGAAAATTATAACTAAGCAAGATATGCTTCTGTCAAGATAAGGTAAGCTTAACAACATAAGATTGTCAACATAAGCAACGCCTATTGTAAGTAATCATTTACAAAAAAAAATTACCGCCTAGCATCTTATTGAATGATTTGGAATCAATATTTTGTTTGTTAACGACTTAACTGAAAATCTTAGCAAGAAAATCTCGTACAACCTTCCTACTATACTTACACACATCGTACTTAGTCACATATGGTGGATTTCATTGGCAGATCATAATGGACAGAACATCACCATACTCTTAATATATTTTTACATGATCGGAAATAAAAGTGGGAATCGAACCCATGATCTGCGATTGACTTTTGACTTTATAATTTCAAATCTTTCATCAATAATTTTGGTGTAAATTCCTGTCAAAATACTTATTTTGGTATGAAATACCCGCTAAGCCGCGTGGGAGCGTCCAACGCAGCAGCTGTGATTGGTCAGTTTAAAGGCAGTTGCGCTTCTTGTTAAAATAGACCAATCACGTTTCAGCAGCACCTTTTCATTTCATTTCTTTTGGTAATATCCAGTCAGAATACTTATTTTGGTATGAAATATCCGCTAGGTGGCGTGGGCGCGTCCAACGCAGATGTGATTGGTCAGATTGAAGGCAGCTTGGCTTCTTGTAGAAATAGACCAATCACGTTTCAGCAGCACCGGCACAGTTTTAGCGGACATTGGGGGCGTTTGGCAGAAAAAAGCGCTAGGAAGCGTTTGTAAACAAAATGGTGATTGTTAAGCACAGTAAACTGACAGTTAGCAAACACGTCCTGGCCGAAAACTGACTGTTTTTTAGCGCTAGTAAACGCTTGAAAACGCTTTTTTCTGCCAAAGGCCCCCATTAGTTTAAATTCTGGAGTACCGTCATTCACAAAAATAATAGTATTCCGATAGTACTCAATCGTTAACGTGGTGCATTGAAGTTAATAATAAAGTTTATTGTTGTAATTACCAGCATGATCAATTCAGGATCATAGTCGCAGCGTGCTCTGTGATCCGAAGCAATGGCCGAAGAGATGATGATTTAAGTTAATTATTCAACGTGCATTGGCATTGCAGTTGGCGTTCGTGATTTATTACGTAGGTAAGTACGATCAAAACATTTATTTATTACATTGTTTCCTAGACTGGCTCTTGCTCCTTTGATGGAAGTCTGATTATTACCTATCCTTGGTCACAGTTGGCTATACAATATACAATAGAGTATACGAGTATAGGGTGGAATGTTCAAATGTTTTTAAAGGGCAGGTACATAAACCGTTACAGTTACAAGAAAACGTTGTGAGGCAACCATCCATACTTAAACTCTTAAGTGCTGACCCTAGTGCAAAAAATTGATTCAGTGGGGCATATTCCACTACAAATTTGAAACAGTGGAATCTGCCCCACCAGTGGGGCGCCTTGGTGGGGCAAAGTGGAATAATCCTACTTTTTGAGTTATTTTAATCTGCATTCACAGATTTTGGAAAAAAGTTACAGTCAGTCAATAATTTTTTTTTTATGCCAATCGGTTCTTTATCATGTATGAATTAAAAGTTCTGCCTATTTGACCATTTGAGGTAGGTACGAGTACTAGAAGAAGTTAGAAATCGCAAAAAATTATTCCCACACACTTTATACTTAGTAGGTATTAAAACCCCAAATGGTCCCATCAAGTCTGTTAATCCTTTCATGAAATTGGATAGATTGGGAAGCTCAACAAGTTTTGGATGGTTGCCTAACACCTTTTTATTGGGACTGTAACCGTTAATTTACCTACCCTTCAGAACCCATTTCAAAATTTCACCCTAATAGGTGCTTTTTCTTTACACTTTCTTTCATATTATTTCTTTCAAGCCAATGTTTTTAATTTGTCATACAATCTTTATTGGCCAGTAAGTATTACGTAAAGCATCGCTCATATTTCGAATAATCCACAATACTACATTATAATTATAAGATATAAATAAATATGTAATAAGGAATTAAATGTATAGTTTTGTCCCAAATATGAACGATACTTTAATATTTTTCATCATAGTTTTTATTGGGTTATTTAGAACTTTCAGAATCATATTAAATTGTAGACAATAATATTTTTCTTATTACAAATTCATTTAATGTTCTGTGTGGTTTTAATAACCCAATAATGTAAGGAAAGGGGTTGGTTGAATAAAACGTCAACTTTATGGTTTAAAATTATATTTATTTTGTTTTGATTTAATAACATGATTTTTAATTGAAAACTGATTCGTATATTTTATTTTTTCACTGGGGAACTTTTGCTTTTCGGCTACTAATAATGTGTTTAAAAGATATACACATCCTAGAATTAAAATATATAACATTGATATGATAAATATGAGAATTTTACTAATGTTAGTGTTATTCCTTAAAATCGACATTCTGCTCCTAGATCTAGGAAAAGTGGAAGCATGAAAATTACATCCAGATACAATTATGCGATATTAACATTTTAAACATAGAAATTAAAGAGGTAATAACAACAGAACAATCTTAGGAATTGATGTAAAGCAAGGGACAGCAAATAATTACATCATTAATATGCAATAGGAATCGCACGTCAAAGTTCTTCACACGAAGAATAAATATGCACAAGAAATTAAAAATCTAATAGGATACAGAGATGAAAGATTGGAAGATTGAACATTTAATTTTCACAATTAGGTACCACGGCGATAAATTGTGAAAACATTTTATTAACTATTACACAATGCATACGATTTTTTACGTGATCTGTGGAATCATATCATAGTTAAGTTAAACAGGTAAACTTCAAATTTATAATTGGAAACATTGCATATTTAAAAGCTGTAATAGATTATATTATCTAATTTTATTAACGTTAGACACAGCAAACTTTATGTTATCAAAAAAGTTCATACTTTAAACATTTTTATTATAATGCAAGTTGCAAAATCATATTACATGCAATCCAATTACATCCAATCACAATCTATTTTTTTTATTTTGTACAATTATTGTATAGTTTGTAAAAAATAAACAATTGAATAAAAAAATTAAGAACAAAGTTCTCTATAAACATTCCAATTAATTAACTTAAATTATGATTCATAATGAAAAGTATTTCGTAATTATATATTAATGTTCCCCAGTGTTACACAATTTACATTTATTTTGTTTTTGTTTTGTATTAAACTACCACCGGTTCGGAACCTGCTTGCTACTGAGAAGAACCGGCAAGAAACTCAGTAGATGGGCCGCCGAGGTTGTAACGAACGAGACATATCAGTATTTGTTACATAAGGGTTTTGTTTAAACAATTATAAATACATAAACATACAATATACTTGTAAGATAAAAAGTACTTCTCCAAAATTTCACCAGTGAATCGATAGATCTACATTGCTTTAAAGAAATAAGCAATGAGTTTCATACATAACTATATTTTACAAATTATCCTTTTACATATTTAAAAACATATAAAACTCATTAATTACCCAATTAAGCAGCATGTTTATCAATTAAATGCTTTATTAAGGAGAAGTACCGACAACAGAAAAAAACACAACGATATAAGTTTTTATTTATTCTCTGGTAGACTATTTGTTTCGTTACAACCTTTAGGGTTCAATATTCGAAATGGCAATGCCGTTTAAAATATTGAATATTTCATTTAAGTAAATATCTTCTAATAATCCTCTAGAGGTTTATTACAAGATATTTTTATGGAGTAAGTATGTAATTTCGGCCGTCACAACTTAATTGGTCAAATAGTGTCGATGTAAGTCATTAAATTAAGTTTATCATTAAAATTGGATTGTCAGAGAAACCGAGGTTACTTGTTATTTCTCAGAGAAATTCAGTAATGCCTAAGTATGAAATAAATTCAATATAAGTAACTCTGCAACTCTGTAAGGTCTTTAATTTTTTTGGGATCATCTAATTGTCAGTGACAGTTCTTTGATGTTGTTTTTATAACGAACCTATTTGACGGACTTTGTTTATTTTCTAATACAAGTAACTTTTTAGTAAGTTACGATGCAATAAATTAATTTTATAATTTCTTTTTAATTCAGATTTAGCAATTAGTCGTCAGTCATTAAATTTACAAAACTTGAACACAAAGACTTAGTTAAACTAGAAATAGTTATTAATAATTAAAATAGTTATTTCTAATATGATTATTGCGATAAATTACTTCCTCAACTTCGAAATATTACCTATAGCTTCTATGAAATATTACTGGATTAGAATAATTCAATGTTGAGTGTTCATATTATATCTATAAGAGAATGTTGTGGTTTCTATCAGTTTAAAATGTCTAGGTTTATTATTGCGTAAAAGAGTCATTGACTTCAAATACCAACACTTACAAATTTTTACTATAATTTAATGTACATATCTACTTTGGTTAAAACTTAACTACAGTTGAAGTCATAACAAGTCTTTATCATTGATAGTTTCCAATATAAACAGCTAATCTGTGGAACTTTTAAATCTGTTAAACTAATTAAGTCATCTAAAATTCTAGTATGTCAGGTGTAAGGTTATTTGAGTGTAATGAAACATAAAAACTGGCTAAATTAAATTTGGTTTAATCACTGGTTAGATCAATACAAATAACTGTTATAGTTTAAACGAAACTCAAGATACATCATCCAATTGAAAATCATAAGCTTTAGTTTTCACAAATAAAATATAATGGACTATATATATCAATCGCATCCTTTAGTATATTATATTTCAGCAATATTAACCGGGAAGATTATTACTTTAACAATCGAAAAATTATTCCACAACACATACTTAACATAGAGATGTGATGATTAAGACTATTACTAGGACATATAATATGCCTAAGCCGGTGCAATGACTTTAGTAATACCTAATTAATAGTAACAGTATTAATATAGTATGAATTTGTGAAGCTTTTAAGTTATTAGCTATTAGATTATATTATTATTCAGCGTTCGAGCATGACCCTATAGTATTCAGATTAATTTACGGGGAGTATAATTAGTACAACAATATATTATTTGCAAAACACGATAAGAATAAGTTTTGATTAAAAATGCTAAGAAAATACGTCATTAAGAGTTCAAACGTCTAAAATTTAGTATTGTGACTTATCCTACTAACATAGTTTCATCACTATGTTTGGAGATACCTTTTTCTCAGCCATTCTAATATTAACTATTAAAAATTACGTAGGTAATAACTTAAGCCTTATACTGAATAAAAATACATATATAATAATATTATGTGAAATCTAGTTATTATTATTTTAAAGTCAAACACTGAATAGGATATATATAATACTAACTATGCAAAACAGCTTCTAATCTATGAAATACTATAATGTTAAATGTATTCTTAATGTCATCGCCCGTGTTATAAAAAATACATGTTTCAAAATATTCCTTCCTATTGCAAAATAATTACATATTCTACCCAGTCATATTTCTGTAATATTTAACTAATCATTAAAATATTACTTATATCATGTATGTATTATGTTTCAATGGTAATATAAAGTGAAATAAATCTTATAATTATAGATAATTGTCATAAAATGGTAACATATTTTTTAAGTTCATATCAAATACAATTAAATTTTATTTTGAAAAAATATCGTTAATGCTTTATGAAAGGACTAAAAGTTTAAAAATCAATAAAGATAATTCAATTCAATGTAATATGTAACTCAAAATATAAAATGTTATTTTCACCGTTATACTGCAAGTGACTCGATATGCTGATGTTATTTCCGTTTGCAAGATAAAACGACCTCCCTAATGTACTGGTGTTGAAATATCTTTTTGGCGACTCCGACATATAAATAAAGATCTGAAATTAAATATCAAATAGTATTAAGTGCTTCTTTTCCTTAACTAATTGGGCTATTTCTATGAAACCGTTTGCTACTCATTATAGAAAAATGTATCAAAATTGTAAAAGATAAAAAAGTGTTTCGATATTATATGCGTATCGAAGCATATTATTAAAATATCAAATTCCAATTGTCTCTCGAGATACAAAACTTATTTATATAGAAAAATAGTTAATGAAAAACAACTAATTTCATCTACAAAAGAACCGCAAACTGCTATTTCATAATTCAATTAAAGTGTGAACACAAGCTTTCAATAACTACCTGATTATAAGGAGGCATGTAAAATTCTACATTTTACTAAATGCAGTTGACTCCAGCGCTGTGCCCATTACTTTGGCGTTGTGTTCTCTTTGATATTATAGCGAAGCTCTATGCTCTATGGTCTAGGATAGGTGGCCTAGGGGGGCCTGGTCTACATGTCTGGTAACGTGTCAGATGGCCTGGTCTAGTGGCCTATTGTGGCCTACAGTGGCCTACAGTGGCCTCGAGCTACACGCGCCTTATCGTCAGATGTCGTTCCGCGTCTGCAATATGTTCGCAATCGAATTATGACAAAATTAAACAGGTCCTGAAAAATAATGTTTTTTATATCATTAGAGTTATGTTGCAAACGTGCATTGCAGCGATGATTTTATTATGGACGTGCATATTTTTTATTATATGCGTATAATCGGCCTTTCCGTTTTGTAACAATTATGAAAATATGATTTGATTTCAAAAATTAATTAATTTAACTATGTTATTGTTAATGTAGTGGTTAATATAATATCGAAATATGTTAACCCTTTTCGTTTAGTTTGAACTCATTTTAATTTAATATCTTGGATACATTTGATCCATTGAAAAGCACGAAGGAGTTATCTATCCTTTTTGCTACGATCCATAAAATCGTGATTAATTTTTTTTGTAAATCCTTTCAATAAATTCCAGAAAATCTGATTCTAATTAAAATGTAATTTCGTTTCAAATAAAACATCTGAACTCAATATATGGTTAGTAACTAAATCAAACTATTAATGAATTGAAAATTAGTGCAAAACCAATAAATCATGATCAAAGAATTTTACTCTTATTTTTAATACCTTCTATTTCTTTATTTTGGTCTCGAGATATTCTTATATCTTTACTAGATGTTGTCCTTATTCCGTAAGATACTATCGCCATCGTGTAAGCAGCTTTAAGTATGATCTCTATATTTGTTCTTAATCTGCCTGGTCTTATATCTGAGTGTGTGTGCTACTCGTAATCTAACGCCCGCAAACGACATGACGATAGGATTGAACAAAGAATCCTGCTCCTGTAAAACAATGAAATTATCTTAAACAATAGTCTTTAACACTTAAACCTTATATTTAACTTAGTTAAATTAATCGACGAAAGTAGCGAATAGAGCTTTGTTAGTTTGAAAAACGACTGACTGTTCTCAAAATTTTAATACGTCCTATAAAATTTTTAGAAACGAATTAGCCCTTTTCTTGTATTTGGTTTCCTCTTGGGGAATTAACCATTATTCAATTTTATTAACCTTTCTATACCTTAAAATATATTTAGATACTCTCTAAGGGTTCGAAATCTTAGTAAAATTGTATATTGTTTCGTGTCATTTATTTTCTATTTATTAATATTTATCTCAAATATATTACTAACCGCAGTTTATAAAATATAATCAATTATCTTAAGCATAGATTTTGTTATATATTTGTTCAAAATATACGGCCATTTGGCCATATTATTTTATTTCGAAATTTCTAACATAAGCACCTAAGAGGTAAAAGTAGCTTATTTTACTATGCATTGGTTTCCGTCCTACATATGTATTTCAATTTTTTATTACTTTTTTAAACAACCTTTACACAATATTTTGCCTATTAACGAATTTGTCATTTAAAAATACTCTGTTTTTAAGAGCCTTCAACCGCATCCGCCGTAATTTATAAATTAAGAGAACCTATCTGCTACTATCTAAGAGTGTGTCTTATCACTTCTTCTGTAAAGACATTAAACGTTTTTGAAGAGTTTTTTTACATATTACCTACTTCTCCCCCTAATACAGAGTCATCGCGCTCATTCTACCAAACTTGCTTAAATGCTATGCCTTTTTCCTGTAGTCCTATAGAGTCTTCGCCGTTTTTCTACCGCTTAGTCAATTCATCCTTAAGTTTGATTAAATCTATCCCTATTCTCTACCTACTCATAGCATACCTAGAGAAGCTAACTAAGACTACCTCAATTTAAACTCTTATCTCTTTATCCCTAAGCGCACCTAAGAGTCATCGCCCTCCCCATACACTAAGTAAACACGTTATTATTTTCACAATCTAATACATAAATAAAAATAAACATAAACTCGGTAATCATCAGGCATTTTACCTCAATTTAAACCTATATTCGTAAATCCCTATGCGGCGTACTGAGTCATCGCCATCCATACTCTGTATACTCAAATCAACTCTCACAGACGAACATGTCTCAAGAAATCGCTCTTTATATATGTACCACTTTGATTTTCCCTTAGGAATAAAAGCAACTCACTCTTTTATAATCACCTTTGTTTTTAAACTCATTTTCGTAATTCGCTATGCGTACTGACATATTGAGTCATCGCAACCCCATACTCGTAATTACTCTCACAACTGACACTTGTCAACACTCCTTACTCTAACAGACATTATCAACCATTACGTTTCTTTCACCAATAATCAGGCATTTCACCTCAATTTAAACCCATTTCTGTAAATCTCTATGCTTACTGAGTCTTCGCCGTCCCATACTCTGAGTACACTGCTATCCCTTACCGTAATTGTCATTGAATTTTCCATACAAATAAAATCAATTATCTCTCTAAACATCAGGCATTTCACCTCAATTTTAACACATACACGTGATAACTCCTGCAAAAGAATATATGTATATCCTTAAGTTATACCTTGACTCTTCCTCATAAAAAATAAACTCTCAAATCATCTCTTTTCGTTGATGTTGAAATTAATATTTTTGTATTGTATTGTATTGTATCTGGCATTTAACTTTTGCCTAAACCATTGCCGTTAATCCCTATGCGTACATATTGAGCCCTCGCCATAACAGCTTTATGTATAATCGTGATAATCTCACAAACGTTCCCACTCCTTTCGTCTCACTTCAAATCTCAATTTCCGAAATTAGCTATGATCCAAGCCAAGCCGTCGCCTACCCATACTCTGAGTAAACTCGTGATTACTCTCGCAATCGTTATGACTTCTTATGTTTTGCCTTGACCTTCCTCCTTAAAAAAACTGTCTAACCATTAGTTATTTCACCTCAATTTCAAAATTCCCTTATACATATATTTATAAACTCATCACTTCTCACACTCGAATATAATCGGTGTATAATTTGGATTACTTTCATAAACGTTATCAATCCTTATGCATTACTTCGACTTTCCCTTACAAAAAAATCCACTAACTCTCTTAGCATCAGGCATTTCACCTTAGTTTAAACACATATCCGTGCATCGCACATAACTGGATCTCCCCAAACGCTGAGTATATTACTCGTACGTAATTCCTTTCACAACTTAAAACGTGTCACGCCCTAAATTTCACAATGACTTAAAATACATTTAACTCTGTAATCATCAAGCATATTACCTCTATTACCAACACTTTCGAAAAATCCGTACCTACTTAACCATTGCTTTCTATACCCTGAGTAAAATCGTGATTACTTCACAAACGTTATCAACCCTTACGCTTTACCTTGACTTTCCCTCATCACAAAAACTACTAACTCTCTAAGCATCAGGCATTTTACCTCAATTTAAACACATATCCCTATGCATGCCTAATGAGGCATCGCCTATCCATACACTGAGTATAGTGATTACTCTCATCAAATATATTAAATAATCCGTGCGCTTCACCTTTCCCTCATCAAAAAAAGACTAACTCTCTAAGCATCAGATACTTGACCTCAATTTAACCCTATACATATATCTCTTTAGTCATACCCATTTGCTGAGTATATTAATCGCATGTAATTCTTCTTACGTATGACCCTGACTTTTCTTTACAAAGAAAGCCCTCTACGCATCAAGCATTTCACCAATATTTAAAACCATATCCCTATGCGTACCTATTAAGACATCGCCTAACACATAATATGTACTCTGAGCATAATGATTGCTTTCACAAACGTTATCAACCTCAACGCATTACCCCTTTCCTTCACAAATAAAATCAACTAACATTGGAACCATCAGGCTTTTCACCTCAATTTAAATATCGCTTTATTCGTCCCCATTGAATTACCATCTAACTATACTCTGAGTATCCTTACGGTTCTCCTACAAATCAAATCCATTAACTTTCCAAGCATCAAGCAGTTCGCCTCATTTTATTTAAAATAATATCCCCAACACTCTTTATATTTAATCCTGACTTCTCTCATGAATAAACTCTCTAAACATCAGGCAATTCACCATTATTTAGAAACATATCCCTAATCAAAAATCAGCAAAATCTCTAAGCACCAAGTATTTAACCTCAATTTATTTTATCCTTTTTTCCCGTTATGTACCACAATGACTTTCGTCACAAATAAAATCTATCAATGCAAAAGGCATTTCACCTCTATTTTAACCCTTTTCGTTAATTGAGACATCGCCTTCCTATGCTTTGAGTATCGTGATCACTCTCACCAACGTAGTCAATGACTTTCCCTCAAAAATAAATTCAACTTACTCTCGAAGCATAAGGCATTTCACCTCAATTCAAACACATATCACTATGAATTGTCATCATCATTATCAAACTTTACGCTTTAACTATCCCTTATCAAAAAATTAACTCAAGCTCTTAACGCCAGGCATTACACCTCAATTTAAAATAAAATCCCTATGCATACCTATTAAGTCATCGCCTATCTATACAATGAGTATCGTGATAGCTCTCATCAACAATATCAATCAGTACGCTTTACCTTTCATCATCATTATCAAAACTTACGCTTTACCTTTCCCTCATTAAAAAATTAGCTAACTCTCTGAGCATCAGGCATTTCACCTCAATTCAAACACATATCCCTATGAATACCCAGTGAGTCATCGCCTATCTTTACACTGAGTATCGTGATTACTCTCATCAACAATATCAATCAGTACGCTTTACCTTTCATCATCATTATCAAACTTTACGCTTTACCATTTCCCCATCAAAAAATAAACTCACTCTCTGAGCATCAGGCATTTCACCTCAATTTGAACACCGAACCCTATGAATACCTAGTGAGTCATCGCCTATCCATACACTAAGGTTCGTGATTACTTTCATCATCATTATCAAACTTTACGCTTTACCTTTCCCTCATTAAAAAAATTACTAACTCTCTAATCATCAGGCATTTCACCTCAATTAATACACATATCCCTAAAGCATACCTAGTGAGTCATCGCATATCTTTACACTGAGTATCGTGATTACTCGCATCAATACTATCAAACCCTACGCTTTACCTTGCTCTCTCTCTGTAAGCGTTAGGTATTTCACTTCAATCTAAACAAATATCCCTATGAATACCTAGTGAGTAATCCTATCTATACACTGAGTATCGTAATAACTCTCACCATCACTATCAAACTTTACGCTTTACCTTTCCCTCATCAAAAAGTTTGCTAACTCTCTGAGCATCAGGCATTTCACCTCAATTCAAACCTATAAACCTATGCGTACCTATTGAGTCATCGCCGTCCCATACACTAAAGAATACTCCTAATTTTCTCACAACGTGTCCTCACGCATCCACCTGACCTTTCAGGAGACCTTACAAATGTCGATGTTTGACCTTGACCATCCTAACACGTAATATATGTATGTATTATTTTGGCATTTATATTTCATATCTTAAATCATAGCAATAATTATGTATTACTTTAATTTATTTTTATATTTAACTTTACGTCTCTTATTCATATTCATCACAGTTTTGTAGGAAATTCATGAAAATATGTATTTACAATCCTAACATCAAAATCATCATAAAATTTTTTCATCAATATTGGTTCCTAAACACGTATTATTATATGTATATCTTATTTCAATTATTACCCTTTATTCTGATTTATTAAATTCTTATTTATAGCATAATTGTAATCTGTATTAACTTTAACTTATGCTCGTTTGTATAAATAAACATCTTAACCTTAATTTTAAACATTATGTTCTGTACGTTCATACCAGATTTGACCAACGCGTTTATCTTATTTTGTTGTAAATTATTTTATCATTTTTAATGGTTTCTCGTTTGCTAAGTTTTCCTTGTAAATGTTTAATTCGTAAGAAAACAAAATACTTTCGCCCTAATAATATTTTACAACAATTTTATTTATATTAAATGCAATGGCATTTTCATTCATCTAAAATCATAGTAATAAATGTTACTTTAATTTATTTTTATATTTCACTTTCTTTCACTCGTTCACATTTATCACATTTCTTTGGGAAATTCCTAATTTACATACCTATGTATGTTTTTACGATCCTAAAATAAGAATATTTTACATCAATATTGGATCACCTACTATGATTCGGACTTCACAGACTTATAATATATCTCCACTGCCATTATATAACCATTTTAAGACTTTTTATATTGTCGTTTTTTATACTCGTAATATGTTTACTTCGTAACCCTTATATTAATTCTTTTTATTTTTAACATAAAGTAACAAAATTAACAATTTGTCATAATGAAAGCATGTAGTCTCTCCTTTTATTCTTAATCATTTTCTTGGTCCTCTAGTACAAAATATTTCGTCTCATAGCATTTTTAGGGTTCCGTAGCCAAATGGCAAAAACGGAACCCTTATAGTTTCGTCATGTCTGTCTGTCTGTCTGTCTGTCTGTCTGTCTGTCCTGGTTCGTTCTCCGCCGTTTCTGAACCGATTGCCACGAAAATTGGTGGAGAGATGTATAGCGATAATTCAAGAATTGGTTTTTAAAATTATCGAAAAATAATCATTTTTTACTCCCCCTCCCATACAGCGAAAAGTTAATTCTAAAAAAAAAATCGACTTAACCCATCGTGTAGGGTATCGTTAAACAGGTATTTTTAAATACAATAAAACTCGCCTTGAAACCATGTGGATCAAACACCCCAGTCTCGAGATATATTAATACAAAGTTAAAATTAGAGCGTCCCCCCCCCCTTAACTTTTGAAATACTATTACAATAATTCTGAAAAAAATGTCCTGTATACCTCCAAGTAAGTACTTTCAACGAAAACTATAGCGAACCCTGTATCATACATAGTTATTTTTATACAACTCGACCAACTTATGACGTGCAGTTGCCCTTACTAAATGTTGTCTTAAGCGGTCGGGCTATCTTTTAGATACGGAACCCTTTCATGGGCGTGTCCGACACGCTCTTGGCCGGTTTTTGTTTTGTTATTATAATTTTAATAAAGCATCCTACCGTGCACATTTGATTAATACCTCTTTTTTATCAAAAAATCTATAGTTTTTTACCAATACGTTAGAACGTATCATTATGCTTACCTACATGAATGAGGTACCTACATAATGTCCATTAACCATTTTAAAACACATTTCCTTAAAAAAAGCTATTAGTAATTAATTTTACTGCTCAAAGCCTTATTTGTGCATTTTGATTAATTGTGCGTATGCATTCTTCTGTTACATGATGTGATAACATTTATTTTATTAACTTAGTCAAAAACACATCTCGTTATATTAAATTGCTTTTGCTAACTTATTAGAATATGTACTTTTATAAATATGTAAAAAAAATATTAAATGATATTTTTCCGTCAGATGTTGTAATAACGTAATGTATTTTTATACTCATCGATTCAACCAAGCCTTAAAACAACTTTTCCCACTTCTATGTAGCATCCTTTTCTTCCAAACAACAGATTATATCAGTGTCAATAACTATAATCAAGCCGATGAAAATGCAAAAACATTCAACCTTAATAATTAATGAAACTTGTCGTAAGCTCAAGACTCCGCAAAATATTTACAGTGATGAACTTATGAATCAAATTCTACAGACCGACCACTTCTGCATGCACTTTTGCTAGTCACATAACAAATACATTAGCACGTACTTAACACACCTAAATTGGGTCACCTATCAAGCTTGGTAGGCCTATATGCAGGTAAACTTCAAAGACAGTTCTAAAGAACAAGAGTGAACAAAACACACACCACTGCACCTATGGGTTCGTCAAATGACAACGATTTGGAAAGAAAGCGGTTACAAGATACAACGCATTTTAAATAAAAGCTTGGTGATAGAAATAGATTTCAGGCTAGGAAAGGGTTTTGCTTTTTAGTAGGACCAATGAATTCAACAGTGATGACACAACTAAACGACAAACACAATCAATCATCAACAATTTCTAAATCGTTCTAATTAATCGTTATGTTTTGTATGCACATTAGTTCCTTTTGACACTTAACGCAAGTACGCACTCTATATGCATTTTAATTAAATAATATTGAACATTGTATTAGTATTCACAAAACCAACACCGTATTATAATATTACGTGCTTATTTGTTCAACAAACGTATTATAACAGATTTGATTTATCAAATATCGCTTGGCAAAACCATCATTTTTAAAAAATGGCTGCATATTCCTTAAAATGTCGTCTAAATTATCATACCTTCATCACTCTTAAGTTATCTTTTTCTAAAATACTAACCGCTACTATGAATTAAAACGTAAATATCGAAGCTTTAGTAGTAGTCCCAAAATGTTCAAACAAAATATCACACTGTGGGCCAACTCTGTAGCATAGAAAACAGGTACAAATACTAACAATCAAATTGGACACTCGTGAATAAAGCTGAAATCTAAACATTTCTTTCAAACCTGCATGCAGACCTCTAGTCACAACAAAATAAGTGTAGTTATTGCACAACAAAGAATCGTACACCTAACTTTTAAAAAACTCAAGCAAACGGGATAGTTTTGTATTTAAGGTGGATGGGATTCATCGTGAAACGAACGACTGTGGTGAAAGCAGTGGTGGAAATCAAGAACACAGAAACCACGACCTAAGAACAATATTTAACGGTTTAACAAAAAGGACAACAACAAACCTTAAGAGTGGAGCACAACATATTAAATACCTTCATAAACTTCGCCCTTATCTTATTGCATTCATAAAATAGCGTAGGAGTAAAGCATCAAACAGCCACGACAAGCGATTGTGATAAAGGGTATAATACACAAAAGCAACCGACTCTAGTGCCTATTCTATTCCGTGTTAGACATAAATTCCGTGAAAAATATTATGAACACACATTTTTATTGTCTCACAGATTACCTTCAATAAACAAATACCAATACCATTTCTAATATTTAAATCGATTATAACAATGCTTCAGTAAACAAAACATATATTTTAGTAGCATATGAGGTTATAATTCAGTACTTTCAACGGATCAAAGCTTGAAACTTTCATAATGCTGTTTTTATATGACAAACCCTCACTAGCAGAAGGAAACAAGAGCACAAACAAATTCGTATTAATATGTACAGTCTAAACAGATCATATTTCAAAAACGTTCGTTCATGTTGTTCAAACCTGCATGCATACCCACTAAACTAATGCACCAAGACACATCTAAAAAATATTAAACGCCCTGAATTTACGAACGAACATGGATTAAAACAAAAACGTGGTGAATTATCTAAAAATTTGGAATCGCAATTAATATCGCGAAACAAACATGAGCTGCTGGTTTTAATTTAAACCTTAATGTATTATTATACAGCAGTGATATACGAAATAGATGAATATAACCAGTTCAAACCTTTAAAATAGTTTAACTTTATAAAGAATTGAACTGACGAAGCCTTGATCGGATGAAACATTAAATTTAATAGATTTTACAGACCCATTTAATGAAAAATATGCATACGTAACATTAACAAAAACATATTGAATGCTAAACGTAGACTTCTTACGCCTTCATTAAGGGTTGAAACAGATTAAAACCGAGTGAAGTAGCACATAACATTCACTAGAACTAAATTGCATACCGGTGACATTGGTATTCCAAATGCACTTAAATTATGTGCAGTGTATACAAACTGGATTAATTAATTGAAGCAGCACAAACCGCGTGTGTTAATGTAATAATTAATAATCCCGATGCAGTAAATGATAGATGACACAATGCAGTAGAATGCAGCGAACGTGGTCCAAAAGTCGATCTAAAGCTCAAGCATGTAGCATAAAATATCACTCATTATCGGATTTCTATGGACAAATTAAATTACTGTTGAAAGCGAGAATAAAGTTTTTGTACCATCAAAAAGTGGATCGTTAGCGAAACTAGATCAACACCATAAAATGATGAAAGCTAAGACTTAACAATATAGATAACCCTTATGATAAATTTTATTACAGCTATTTTGATTATTTTAATGTATAGAAAGCTAAAAGAAATTTAGCAACACCACTTGGCAATAAAATTACACCTCTTCTGCCTCAGTTGTCGATTGTTAATGAAGTTATCTTTATAATAGGTATTCACATAAGACAAATATAATATAATTATAGATTTATGCCAGCTAGTTAGGTATTATATTATGTACATAACAATTGACGCTCCAAAAGTTAATCTATTTTCCTTCTTTGATTAAAATTATAAACGTCATTAAAATTAGCCAGGGTAAATAAATAATGAAATAAAGCTTTTGTACATCTATTAAGTAAAGCTTCTAATGAATCTAAGTTTAGATCTATAGAACGAAAGTATAAATTATTACCTCTTTAAACGATATCCTTATAACGCCTTTTTTCCTTTCCAAAAAATCTTATGTATACTGTTTGAAATATTTTCAGATATGTATTGTTTACTTTTTTTTTCTATATTATAATTATTTCGTTTTCTAAATTGTTATTGTACAAGTAGAAATACCTATACAGAGACACTTGTCCTGTCTGATATTGGTTTGAAAACATTTCTTATTTTCTTAATGAAAATACAAAACCCTATATTTGTACAATTGTCACTTGTAATCGATCAAAATGTATATTTATACCTAAATTATCCTCTTTGATTTAATGATATACTTCATATACGCAACTTCGATACCATAGTCAGCTTAGCTTAGTTTAGATTAACATGTTTTTTACCTCTCATGTTCGAGTATATAACTTCGAGTACTCATAATCATCATCATTGGCCTTTACGTCTATTTCAGATGTTCAAAATCGTGTTTATCATAGTTTTTCTTTTTTTTCAAATTTTGTCTCTATTTCACAAAATTTTTACCGTCACTTGTCTAAAATAAACATTTCTTATTTCAGGATTCTTGCCTTTATTTCTAAAATACCTTCTCTAATATTACTCATCGTATCGTTAAATGTGATTTATTGGTACTGCTACATAAATTTATGTTATAATATGCAGTGACAGAAATAATTTCATAATATGTATGGATATTGATGTATTTTCGTGATATTGAATATAGCTATTTCGTTTTTACGCCCGTTTTGGGATTTCATACGTTTCAATAATGGCACAAATAATAAGTAGGTACAGTTGTAAATGAACTTCCTACTGTATTTTTTTATGACGATTCATGGGTGCTTATATTAAGCCCAATTGAATAAAGAATATTTTGATTTTGATTTTGATTTTGACTGTTTCACACAAATATTAATTCAAGGGCTTATTGGATCTATTAATTCGCTTGAAATTTCCAATGTTGCTGTTAATCGATATATGATAATAAAAGTTGTTTGTTTGTTTCATAATTAAATGTAGACGAGTATTTTGTCTGATATTGAAATCTAACTAGAACTATTGAGTTAGTTCATTTCTAATTACTACTTACTTTTTTATTCAAAGTAGATCTTCGACCTTCCTTCTCTTTGTATCAATTAAAAACTATAACTTTTATTTATTCATTTATAATATGGCAGTTAACATAAACTTATATCACTGGTATTTTTAAATATTAATAAAATAAATTAATTTGGACTTAACAAATAAACAAATCGATACCTCAAAGTTCATATGATAACTGTATAAAGAAAGTGTCCTAAAAATCAATTTTATAGCCTTCTGACATCCTCTAAAATACTTGTACAGAAATTCATTTATTTGTATTCACTTTCGTGCGTAAATATTTTTTGTCCTAATGGCTTATAGCGAATCACTCGTAGCATCGTAGCAACGTAGCAATCGTAGCGTTCCTAAAGGCTACAATGTTCTTTTTTGAACAAAAATTAATCTTATAAATTATGATTTAGATTTCATTTTGTAACGAACATCCGGAACAAATCCATTTCACTAGTCTCCGTCCCTACTTGATACGAATAAAATATTATAGTGTAATAATCTCTTAAACCTTGTTTCATACATTTCACTGTGGTGACTTTCATTAAAACTTCACATCCGAAGATAATCGTTTTTAAGATACTTTTCAATATTAACATTTTAATATAGTCGAGCTCGCCATCTTTTCGAGCTTATTATATTCTTACAAACTTTTTACCATATAATATGATTTACTTTCTCTGCCGCTGTTTTACAACTAAACCGAAATATAATGTTGACCATATCTATAGATATCTCTACCCTGTTTCTTAACAAAAGTTATACGGTGATGCACTAATTTAATCTTTTAAAATATTTCATGAATTATTAAATTCTCATCATCCTTATTCTTATTTCTTATTCTTATAAACCTTGTTCCTCAGAAAAACTTAACCATTAACGTCTTAACTTTATCTTCTTCCTATTTCCTAAATTATTTAATGTACATTTTATTGGTTTAACATTGTTATACTCTATAATATCATTTGTAGAGAACCTGCCTGGGAAATATTCGAATTGCCACTAAATTTTAATTTCCTATTACTGACGACAAAAGTTGTAACGCTTTTATTTAATTTT
Source organism: Nomophila noctuella (assembly GCA_958496325.1). Taxonomy (NCBI): domain Eukaryota; kingdom Metazoa; phylum Arthropoda; class Insecta; order Lepidoptera; family Crambidae; genus Nomophila; species Nomophila noctuella. The sequence goes on along the minus strand of OY292487.1, from coordinate 15,953,592 downwards.
ATTATTTGTAAAATTGTAACGTTGGAATAATTCATATCATTACAACAGTAAAATTAAGCAAGCTGCTTATTTATTGTACCAATATACCAATAACTCAGAAAACTTTTTAAAATAAGTACCTATTTATTTTTATAAGACACTCATTTCTACCGACGTATTTATAAAATAAACTCTTATTTGGAGATCTAGTATATAATTCTTGGTGGACTGATTACACACGTTAGGATTTTGTCCAAAAATAATTTAGTGATTAAGGTTTCTTACGCGCTAATATGATACTCATAATTTTTCCTAATTTACCCTAATTTCCCTGATTTACCCTAAAGTGAATAACATTTCTCTGAACCAAAATTAACATTTCTGTTATACTGAAACGAACACCTACAACTATAGCCATTTATGATATAAGCTGTTCCGTGAAGTATTCTCAAAATACCACTAAATATAACAACGTATCCCTACAGCTACAACCTATATCGATATTAGCCGTCCCATGATTTATTTTCAAACTACATATGTACTTCTAAATGTAACATCGTATCCCTACAGCTACAGCCTATACAGATATTAGCCGTTCCGTGAATTATTCTTAAAATACTTCTAAATGTTACATCGTATCCCTATAGCTACAGCCTATATGGATATAAGCCGTTCCGTAAATTAATCTCAAGATACTACAAAATGTTACAACGTATCCCTACAGCTACAACCTATATCGATATTAGCCGTCCCATGAATTATTTTCAAACTATGTACTTCTAAATGTAACATGGTATCCCTACAGCTACAGCCTATGTTGTAAATTAGCCGTTGCGTGAATTATTCTCAAGATACTTCTAAATGTAAAAACGTATGTCTACAGCTACAGGTTTTATGGATATTAGCCGTTCCGTGAATAATTCTCAAGATACTTTAAAATTTATTTCTTAAATCGCATTTATTGCATTCAATATGTATAATAATAAATATTAAAGATTAAACATTTGTAATGAAATAATAATTTGCATTTACAAACCGCTATTTATTTTTATAATAAATATCAACCAATTCGTTTATTGACCTAGGTGAGTAACTAAGCTTGTCAAGCTTTTTCAAGTTTCTCAGTAATACGAGAATGCTTACTTTTTACTACACAAATACTGCTTTACTCTGTCTCTCGCTTCTTAACAACTATAAACTCATATTTATAATGTGTTTTTCTTAATATTAGAATATTTTAGATTGTTCATTCAATAGATATGTTTGAGCATGGTTGGTAATCGTACCTACATAACTTGCTTTTTATTTATTATATTATAACCTAAGTTAACCTAAGTTATATACTTTTTTTCAATACCGACTAGTTTAATGGCACCTTAGTTCACTTCTATACATTTAAAAATCCTGAAAAATCGAATTCATATGCTTACTAAAAACGCATTATATTCTGATTTCGTTTGCTTTCACTTGAAATACTGTCAATAATATTATATTAAAAATAATTTTCTTCATTGAAGTGTCTTAATCTATAATCAATTCTTTTAATAAGTTTTATTAATTGGGGGAATGAAACTTATGATACTCCGAATTAAATTATTATCTTTCGAAAATTACTCAAATACGCAAATCTATACGTTTTTATTCTTATAACGATAATGTATTCATAAACATTGCGAGTCCTATCCATATACTTCTTATGTCTACTTATAGTTTTTTCCAAACGCAAGGCTTACGAGACCCCTGTAAGTTTTCTTATCTTTTGTTTCCGTTAACTGCTATGTTTGAGTGACTGATTTTCTACTGGTATTCAGTTTGATAATATGTAATTTATATAGTTTTATATTCATAAATGGCTATCGAGATTCTGCAATCTTTTATTTTAATTACTCTCCAGAATGGTACCTTCTTCTCTGTCTCTTATGAAAGAGCTAGAACGTCCAGCTTGTATTAATTCCAAGGTTATGGTTAATTAAATTAAATGGTTTCAATTAAATTGAATTATGTAGTGAAAGTAATAATTTTATTGGTTTAGTTAATTATAAATTATTTAGAGTAATTTTATCTTTACAATATATTCTTAAATAAAAAGATTTGTTGGTCTGATATAAAAGTTGGCTTGTGTAGTTGGCGAAGGGGCACGAATCACTTCTGTCTGCCCTGACGAAGCAGAGTGATTCTTGGCTGAAATAACTTATTCTAAACCAGAATAAGTTATTTCTATGGGAAAAGGTTTGTTGATCGGATACTTGGCTTGTGTAATGCGAAGCGGCACGAATCACTTCTGTCTGCCCTGACGAAGCAGAGTGATTCTTGGCTGAAATAACTTATTCTAAACCAGAATAAGTTATTTCTATGGGAAAAGGTTTGTTGATCGGATACTTGGCTTGTGTAATGCGAAGCGGCACGAATCAATTCTGTCTGCCCTGACGAAGCAGAGTGATTCATGGCTAAACTCACATGCCAGTATACCAGTTTATTGTAATATAAACTTGTTTTTATTTTGTTTACGATTAGAATAAGTTATGGGTGATTCAGAATAAGTCATTGAATAAGACTTTACAATAAAATTCCATTTTCAAAATTTGATAAATGTTTGATATGCTACTCAGTTATTACAATTGTATTAAGGATGGAGGTGTTAGTAGATTCCTACATCAAATATATTATTATATTACTCTCCTTAAATAAAATTGATTGATACTATTTTATTGTATTGTATAGTTTGCGATGACATTCAGCAACTATTTATAATGTTGTTTCCTTTTAATTTCATATAAGTTACAGTAAGTAGAAGTCTTAACTTAACACACGAGTTTGTACTTAATGGATTGAATTGCGTGTAAGCTGGACTCACATAGAGTCACGGATTGGAACTTATCTACCTTCATATTAAATGACATTTACATTGTGTTATGCGGTGGGAAGTCAACCAAGTCTTGACATAACTTTAATATTTCGATATACTGGTAATAAATAAAAGTTTTTATTATTGTCAACAACTCTTAACTAAAATACATATTTGCACATATTTACTGTGTATTTTAATAATTCTGTTCATTCTATTACGCTCTTAATCCAACGTGGAAGCTGTTTAAAGCTATAAAACTACAGGCTATATGGATATTAGCCATTCCGCGAATTCTTCTCAAGATCCTATAAATTGTATTTCTTAAAAATTGCATTTTTTGCGTTATATAAGGATATACATATTAAAGATTAAACATTTGTCCTTAAATAATATAATTTGAGATTCATGACCGCTTCTTATTTTTTAAAATATATCATCAACCAATTAGTAACTCAATATGTCAAGCTCATTTTTCAGTTATACGAGCATTTCTTAAATTGCATTTATTGCATTATGTAAGGATAAATATTAAAGATTAAACATTTGTTATTCAATAATATAATTTAAGTTTCATGACCGCTTCTTATTTTTATAAATATCATCAACCAATTAGTAACTCAGCTTGTCAAGCTTATTTCTCAGTTATACGAGTATTTTTTACTTCAAAAATACTGGTCTACTCTGTCCCTCGCTTCTTAACAACTAAACTCATAATTATTATGTTTTTTTCTTAATATTAGAATATTTCGATTGTTCATTCTACAGATATGTTTGAGCATGGTTATTTATTGTATCTATATAACTTACTTATTATTATCTAATATGTTCCTAAGTAATATACTCTATTTCATGACCCACTATTTTAATCGCACTATAAATTCAAATCTACCTACTACCTATATAAACCTACATTTGAAAATAATGAAAAATCTAATGCTTATGCTTACTTAAAACACATTATTTTCTGATTTCACCTTCTTTCTCTTGACATACTGTCAATAATGTAATGTTAAATACAATTTTCTCCAGTGAAGTAACGGTATCTATAATAAATTCGTTTATGTAGTGTTTTTAATTCGGGGGAATAAACCGTACTAATATTATGGTGCTCCAAATTAAATTTTATCTTTCGAAAATTACTCAAATACGCAAATCTATATTTTTTTATTCTTATCACGATAATGTATTCATAAACATTGCGAGGCCTATCCATATACTTCTTCTATCTACTTATAGTTTTTCTAAACGCAAGGCTTACGATGCCCACTTAAATTTTCATATTTTTGATTCCGCAAACTGCTATGTTTAAATGACTGATTTTCTTCTAGTATTCAGTTTGATAATATGTAATACATAGTTTTATATTCATAAATGTCTATCGAGAGATTCTGCAATCTTTTATTTTAACTACTCTCCAGAATGGTCCCTTCCTCTCTATCTCTTATGAAAAGGCTAGAACGTCCAGCTTGTATTAATCCCAAGGTAATGGTTAATTAAATAGTTTCAATAGAATTGACGTATGTAGTAAAAGTAATAATTTAATTGGTTTAGTTGATAATAAATTATTTTGAGTTATTTTATCATTACAATATATTCTTAAATAAAAAGATTTGTTGGTCTGATATAAAAGTTGGCATGTGTAGTTGGCGAAGCGGCACGAATCACTCCTGTCTGCGCTGACGAAGCAGAGTGATTCTTGGCTGAAATAACTTATTCTAAACCAGAATAAGTTATTTCTGAGGGAAAAGGTTTGTTGGTCTTATAGTTGGCTTGTGTAATGCGAAGCGGCACGAATCACTTCTGTCTGCCCTGATGAAGCAGAGTGATTCTTGGCTGAAATAGCTTATTCTAAACCAGAATAAGTTATTTCTAAGGGAAAAGGTTTGTTGGTCTGATATTTGGCTTGTGTAATGCGAAGCGGCACGAATCAATTCTGTCTGCCCTGACGAAGCAGAGTGATTCATGGCTAAACTCACATACCAGTATACCAGTTTATTGTAATATAAACTTTTTTATTTTGTTTAAGATCAGAATAAGTTATGGGTGATTCAGAATAACTCATGGGTGATTCAGTTAAATAGACTTTTAGACAATTAGATTCCATTTCCAAAATTTGATTAATGTTGATATGCTACAAATATATTACTCTCCTTAAATAAAACTTATAGATATTATTTTATTGTATTGTATTGTTTGCAATAACATTGAGCAACTATTTATAATGTTGTTTCCCTTTAATTTCATAAAAGTTACAGTAAGTAGAAATCTTAGCACACGAGTTTGTACTCAATGGATTGAATTGCGTGTGAGCAGGACTCACTGAGAGTCACGGATTGGAACCTATCTATCATCATATTATATGACATTTACATTGTGTCATGCGGTGGGAAGCCAACCAAGTCTTGGCTGTAGATATTACTTTTACATTTCGATATACTGGTAATAAATAAAAAATAGAAGTTATATACGATAACTTTATTATTGTCGAAAACTCTTAACTAAAATACATATTTGCACATATTTAATGTATATTTTAATAATTCTGTTAATTCTATTATGCTCTTAATCCAACGTGGAAGATGTCTAAAGCTATGAAACTACAGGCTATATGGATATAAGGCATTTGGTGAATTATTCTCAAGATCCTATAAAAAGGATTTCTTAAATATGCATTTATTGCATTATATAAGGATAAATATTAAAGATTTAACATTTGTGATTCAATAATATAAATTTAAGTTTCATGACCGCTTCTTATTTTTATAAATATCATCAACCAATTAGTAACTCATCTTGGTAAGCTTATTTCTCAGTTATACGCGTATTTTTTACTTCAAAAATACTGGTCCACTCTGTCTCTCGCTTCTTAACAACTAAACTCATAATTATAATGTTCTTTTCTTAATATTAGAATATTTAGAGTGTTCATTCAGCAGATATGTTTGAGCATGGTTATTAACTGTATCTATATAACTTACTTACTGTTATCTAATATGTTCCTAAGTAATATACTTTGTTTCATGACCCACTATTTTAATCGCACTTTAAATTCACATCTATACCTACTTGAAAATGCTGAATAATCGAATTCTTATGCTTACTAAAAACACATTATATTCTTATTTCACCTTCTTTCTCTTGACATACTGTCAATAATATAATGTTAAATACAATTTTCTCCAGTGAAGTAACGGTATCTATAATAAATTCGTTTATGTAGTGTTTTTAATTCGGGGAAATAAACCGTACTAATATTATGGTGCTCCAAATTAAATTTTATCTTTCGAAAATTACTCAAATACGCAAATCTATATTTTTTTATTCTTATCACGATAATGTATTCATAAACATTGCGAGGCCTATCCATATACTTCTTCTATCTACTTATAGTTTTTCTAAACGCAAGGCTTACGATGCCCACTTAAATTTTCATATTTTTGATTCCGCAAACTGCTATGTTTAAATGACTGATTTTCTTCTAGTATTCAGTTTGATAATATGTAATACATAGTTTTATATTCATAAATGTCTATCGAGAGATTCTGCAATCTTTTATTTTAACTACTCTCCAGAATGGTCCCTTCCTCTCTATCTCTTATGAAAAGGCTAGAACGTCCAGCTTGTATTAATCCCAAGGTAATGGTTAATTAAATAGTTTCAATAGAATTGACGTATGTAGTAAAAGTAATAATTTAATTGGTTTAGTTGATAATAAATTATTTTGAGTTATTTTATCATTACAATATATTCTTAAATAAAAAGATTTGTTGGTCTGATATAAAAGTTGGCATGTGTAGTTGGCGAAGCGGCACGAATCACTCCTGTCTGCGCTGACGAAGCAGAGTGATTCTTGGCTGAAATAACTTATTCTAAACCAGAATAAGTTATTTCTGAGGGAAAAGGTTTGTTGGTCTTATAGTTGGCTTGTGTAATGCGAAGCGGCACGAATCACTTCTGTCTGCCCTGATGAAGCAGAGTGATTCTTGGCTGAAATAGCTTATTCTAAACCAGAATAAGTTATTTCTAAGGGAAAAGGTTTGTTGGTCTGATATTTGGCTTGTGTAATGCGAAGCGGCACGAATCAATTCTGTCTGCCCTGACGAAGCAGAGTGATTCATGGCTAAACTCACATACCAGTATACCAGTTTATTGTAATATAAACTTTTTTATTTTGTTTAAGATCAGAATAAGTTATGGGTGATTCAGAATAACTCATGGGTGATTCAGTTAAATAGACTTTTAGACAATTAGATTCCATTTCCAAAATTTGATTAATGTTGATATGCTACAAATATATTACTCTCCTTAAATAAAACTTATAGATATTATTTTATTGTATTGTATTGTTTGCAATAACATTGAGCAACTATTTATAATGTTGTTTCCCTTTAATTTCATAAAAGTTACAGTAAGTAGAAATCTTAGCACACGAGTTTGTACTCAATGGATTGAATTGCGTGTGAGCAGGACTCACTGAGAGTCACGGATTGGAACCTATCTATCATCATATTATATGACATTTACATTGTGTCATGCGGTGGGAAGCCAACCAAGTCTTGGCTGTAGATATTACTTTTACATTTCGATATACTGGTAATAAATAAAAAATAGAAGTTATATACGATAACTTTATTATTGTCGAAAACTCTTAACTAAAATACATATTTGCACATATTTAATGTATATTTTAATAATTCTGTTAATTCTATTATGCTCTTAATCCAACGTGGAAGATGTCTAAAGCTATGAAACTACAGGCTATATGGATATAAGGCATTTGGTGAATTATTCTCAAGATCCTATAAAAAGGATTTCTTAAATATGCATTTATTGCATTATAAAAGGATAAATATTAAAGATTTAACATTTGTGATTCAATAATATAAATTTAAGTTTCATGACCGCTTCTTATTTTTATAAATATCATCAACCAATTAGTAACTCATCTTGGTAAGCTTATTTCTCAGTTATACGCGTATTTTTTACTTCAAAAATACTGGTCCACTCTGTCTCTCGCTTCTTAACAACTAAACTCATAATTATAATGTTCTTTTCTTAATATTAGAATATTTAGAGTGTTCATTCAGCAGATATGTTTGAGCATGGTTATTAACTGTATCTATATAACTTACTTACTGTTATCTAATATGTTCCTAAGTAATATACTTTGTTTCATGACCCACTATTTTAATCGCACTTTAAATTCACATCTATACCTACTTGAAAATGCTGAATAATCGAATTCTTATGCTTACTAAAAACACATTATATTCTTATTTCACCTTCTTTCTCTTGACATACTGTCAATAATATAATGTTAAATACAATTTTCTCCAGTGAAGTAACGGTATCTATAATAAATTCGTTTATGTAGTGTTTTTAATTCGGGGAAATAAACCGTACTAATATTATGGTGCTCCAAATTAAATTTTATCTTTCGAAAATTACTCAAATACGCAAATCTATATTTTTTTATTCTTATCACGATAATGTATTCATAAACATTGCGAGGCCTATCCATATACTTCTTCTATCTACTTATAGTTTTTCTAAACGCAAGGCTTACGATGTCCACTTAAATTTTCATATTTTTGATTCCGCAAACTGCTATGTTTAAATGACTGATTTTCTTCTAGTATTCAGTTTGATAATATGTAATACATAGTTTTATATTCATAAATGTCTATCGAGAGATTCTGCAATCTTTTATTTTAACTACTCTCCAGAATGGTCCCTTCCTCTCTATCTCTTATGAAAAGGCTAGAACGTCCAGCTTGTATTAATCCCAAGGTAATGGTTAATTAAATAGTTTCAATAGAATTGACGTATGTAGTAAAAGTAATAATTTAATTGGTTTAGTTGATAATAAATTATTTTGAGTTATTTTATCATTACAATATATTCTTAAATAAAAAGATTTGTTGGTCTGATATAAAAGTTGGCATGTGTAGTTGGCGAAGCGGCACGAATCACTCCTGTCTGCGCTGACGAAGCAGAGTGATTCTTGGCTGAAATAACTTATTCTAAACCAGAATAAGTTATTTCTGAGGGAAAAGGTTTGTTGGTCTTATAGTTGGCTTGTGTAATGCGAAGCGGCACGAATCACTTCTGTCTGCCCTGATGAAGCAGAGTGATTCTTGGCTGAAATAGCTTATTCTAAACCAGAATAAGTTATTTCTAAGGGAATAGGTTTGTTAGTCTGATAGTTGGCTTGTGTAATGCGAAGCGGCACGAATCACTTCTGTCTGCCCTGACGAAGCAGAGTGATTCTTGGCTGAAATAACTTATTCTAAACCAGAATAAGTTATTTCTAAGGGAAAAGGTTTGTTGGTCTGATAGTTGGCTTGTGTAATGCGAAGCGGCACGAATCATTTCTGTCTGCCCTGACGAAGCAGAGTGATTCTTGGCTGAAATAACTTATTCTAAACCAGAATAAGTTATTTCTAAGGGAATAGGTTTGTTGGTCTGATAGTTGGCTTGTGTAATGCGAAGCGGCACGAATCACTTCTGTCTGCCCTGACGAAGCAGAGTGATTCTTGGCTGAAATAACTTATTCTAAACCAGAATAAGTTATTTCTAAGGGAATAGGTTTGTTGGTCTGATAGTTGGCTTGTGTAATGCGAAGCGGCACGAATCAATTCTGTCTGCCCTGACGAAGCAGAGTGATTCATGGCTAAACTCACATGCCAGTATACCAGTTTATTGTAATATAAACTTGTTCTTATTTTGTTTACGATTAGAATAAGTTATGGGTGATTCAGAATAAGTCATTGGTGATTCAGTTAATAAGACTTTACAATAAAATTCCATTTTCAAAATTTGATAAATGTTTGATATGCTACTCAGTTATTACAATTGTATTAAGGATGGAGGTGTAAAAAGATTCCTACATCAAATATATTATATTACTCTCCTTAAATAAATTTGATTGATACTATTTTATTGTATTGTATTGTTTGCAATGACATTCAGCAACTATTTATAATGTTGTTTCCTTTTAATTTCATATAAGTTACAGTAAGTAGAAGTCTTAACTTAACACACGAGTTTGTACTTAATGGATTGAATTGCGTGTAAGCTGGACTTACATAGAGTCACGGATTGGAACCTATCTACCTTCATATTAAATGACATTTACATTGTGTTATGCGGTGGGAAGTCAACCAAGTCTTGACATAACTTTAATATTTCGATATACTGGTAATAAATAAAAAGCATAAATTATAACTTAAATACATACTTTTTTTGGCTTACGTAGAGTTTTTATTATTGTCAACAACTCTTAACTAAAATACATATTTGCACATATTTACTGTGTATTTTAATAATTCTGTTAATTCTATTACGCTCTTAATCCAACGTGGAAGCTGTTAAAAGCTATAAAACTACAGGCTATATGGATATTAGCCATTCCGCGAAATCTTCACAAGATCCTATAAATTGTATTTCTTAAATTGCATTCTTTGCGTTATATAAGGATATACATATTAAAGATTAAACATTTGTCCTTAAATAATATAATTTGAGTTTCATGACCGCTTCTTATTTTTATAAATTTCATCAACCAATTAGTAACTCAATTTGTCAAGCTCATTTCTCAGTTATACGAGTATTTCTTAAATTGCATTTATTGCATTATGTAAGGATAAATATTAAAGATTAAACATTTGTAATTCAATAATATAATTTAAGTTTCATGCCCGCTTCTTATTTTTATAAATATCATCAAACAATTAGTAACTCACCTTGTCAAGCTTATTTCTTAGTTATACGAGTATGCTTACTTTTTACTTCAAAAATACTGGTTTACTCTGTTTCTCGCTTCTTAACAACTAAACTCATAATTAGAATGTTTTTTTCTTAATATTAGAATATTTAGAGTGTTTAGTCTACAGATATGTTTGAGCATGGTTATTAGTTGTATCTAAATAACTTACTTATTATTTTCTAATATGTTCCTAAGTAATATACTCTATTTCATGACCCACTATTTTAATCGCACTATAAATTCAAATCTATACCTACATTTGAAAATGCTGAAAAATCTAATTCTTATGCTTACTTAAAACACATTATATTCTGTTTACACCTTGTTTCTCTAGACATACTGTCAATAATATAATGTTAAATACAATTTTCTCCACTGAAGTAACGGTATCTATAATAAATTCGTTTATGTAGTGTTTTTGATTTTGGGGAATAAAACGTACTAGTATTATGGTGCTCCGAATTAAATTATCTTTCGAAAATTAATCAAATACGCTAATCTATATTTTTTTATTCTTATCACGATAATGTATTCATAAACATTGCGAGTCCTATCCATATACTTCTTCTGTCTACTTATAGTTTTTTTAAACGCAAGGCTTATGAGGCCCTCTTAAATTTTCATACTTTTGATTCCGCAAACTGCTATGTTTGAGTGATTGATTTTCTTCTAGTATTCTTTTTGATAATATGTAATACATAGTTTTATATTCATAAATGTCTATCGAGAGATTCTGCAGTCTTTTATTTTAATTACCCTCCAGAATGGTTCCTTCTTCTCTATCACTTATGAAAGTGCTAAACGTCCAGCTTGTATTAATCCCAAGGTTATTAGTATGTCAAAGTATGTAGTGAAAGTAATAATTTTATTGGTTTAGTAGATTATAAATTATTTTGAGTAATTTTATCTTTACAATATATTCTTAAATAAAAAGATTTGTTGGTCGGATATTCAAGTTAGCTTGTGTAGTTGGCGAAGCGGCACGAATCACTTCTGTCTGCCCTGACGAAGCAGAGTGATTCTCGGCTGAAATAGCTTATTCTAAACCAGAATAAGTTACTTCTAAGGGAAAAGGTTTGTTGGTCTAATAGTTGGCTTGTGTAATGCGAAGCGGCACGAATCACTTCTGTCTGCCCTGACGAAGCAGAGTGATTCATGGCTAAACTCACATACCAGTATACCAGTTTATTGTAATATAAACTTTTTTATTTTGATAAAGATCAGAATAAGTTATGGGTGAATAAAAATAACTCAAGGGTGATTCAGTTAAATAGACTTTATAATTAAATTTCCATTTTCAAAATTTTATAAATGTTTGATATGCTAAAAATATATTATATTACTCTCCTTAAATAAAAATTAGGTATTGATACTATTTTATTGTATTGTATTGTTTGCAATGACATTGAGCAACTACTTATAATGTTGTTTCCCTTTAATTTCATAAAAGTTACAGTAAGTAGAAATCTTAGCACACGAGTTTGTACTCAATGGATTGAATTGCGTGTGAGCAGGACTCACTGAGAGTCACGGATTGGAACCTATCTATCATCATATTATATGACATTTACATTGTGTCATGCGGTGGGAAGCCAACCAAGTCTTGGCTGTAGATATTACTTTTACATTTCGATATACTGGTAATAAATAAAAAATAGAAGTTATATTCGATAACTTTAATCTATAATTTTTTTGGCTTACGTAGAGTTTTTATTATTGTCGAACTAAAATACATATTTGCACATATTTAATGAATATTTTCATAATTCTGTAATTCTATTACGCTCTTAATCCAACGTGGAAGCTGTATAAAGCTATAAAACTACAGGCTATATGGATATAAGCCATTCCGCGAATTATTCTCAAGATCCTATAAAATGTATTTCTTAAATTGCATTTACTGCATTATATAAGGAAAAATAAAGATTAAACATTTGTCATTAAATTATATAATTTAAGTTTCATGGCCGCTTCTTATTTTATAAATATCATCAACCAATTAGTAACTCAATTTGTCAGGCTTATTTCTCAGTTCTACGAGTATTTCGTGAATTGCATTTATTGCATTATATAAGGATAATAAATATTAAAGATTTAACATTTGTGATTCAATAATATAATTCAAGTTTATTGACCGCTTCTTATTTTTATAAATATCATCAACCAATTAGTAACTCAGCTTGTCAAGCTTATTACTCAGTTATACGAGTATTTTTTACTTCTAAAATACTGGTCTACTCTGTCTCTCGCTTCTTAACAACTAAACTCATAATTATTATGTTTTTTTCTTAATATTAGAATATTTCGATTGTTCATTCTACAGATATGTTTGAGCATGGTTATTTATTGTATCTATATAACTTACTTATTATTATCTAATATGTTCCTAAGTAATATACTCTATTTCATGACCCACTATTTTAATCGCACTATAAATTCAAATCTACCTACTACCTATATAAACCTACATTTGAAAATAATGAAAAATCTAATGCTTATGCTTACTTAAAACATATTATTTTCTGATTTCACCTTCTTTCTCTTGACATACTGTCAATAATGTAATGTTAAATACAATTTTCTCCAGTGAAGTAACGGTATCTTTAATAAATTCGTTTATGTAGTGTTTTTAATTCGGGGAAATAAAACGTACTAGTATTATGGTGCTCCGAATTAAATTTTATCTTTCGAAAATTACTCAAATACGCAAATCTATATTTTTTTATTCTTATCACGATAATGTATTAATAACATTGCGAGGCCTATCCATATACTTCTTCTATCTACTTATAGTTTTTCTAAACGCAAGGCTTACGATGCCCACTTAAATTTTCATATTTTTGATTCCGCAAACTGCTATGTTTGAATGACTGATTTTCTTCTAGTATTCAGTTTGATAATATGTAATACATAGTTTTATATTCATAAATGTCTATCGAGAGATTCTGCAATCTTTTATTTTAACTACTCTCCAGATTGGTTAATTCTTCTCTGTCTCTTATGAAAGGGCTAGAACGTCCAGCTTGTATTAATCCCAAGGTTATGGTTTATTAAATGATTTCAATTGAATTGAAGTATGTAGTGAAAGTAATAATTTATTGGTTTAGTTCATTATAAATTATTTTGAGTAATTTTATCTTTTTCTTTATTCTTTACAATATATTCTTAAATAAAAAGATTTGTTGGTCTGATATAAAAGTTGGCTTGTCTAATGCGAAGCGGCACGAATCACTACTATCTGCCCTGACGAAGCAGAGTGATTCTTGGCTGAAATACCTTATTCTTAACCAGAATAAGTTACTTCTAAGGGAAAAGGTTTGTTGGTCTAATAGGTGGCTTGTGTAATGCGAAGCGGCACGAATCACTTCTGTCTGCCCTGACGAAGCAGAGTGATTCTTGGCTGAAATAACTTATTCTAAACCAGAATAAGTTATTTCTATGGGAAAAGGTTTGTTGATCGGATACTTGGCTTGTGTAATGCGAAGCGGCACGAATCAATTCTGTCTGCCCTGACGAAGCAGAGTGATTCATGGCTAAACTCACATGCCAGTATACCAGTTTATTGTAATATAAACTTGTTTTTATTTTGTTTACGAATAGAATAAGTTATGGGTGATTCAGAATAAGTCATGGGTGATTCAGTTAATAAGACTTTACAATTAAATCCCATTTTCAAAATTTGATAAATGTTTGATATGCTACTCAGTTATTACAATTGTATTAAGGATGGAGGTGTAAATAGATTCCTACATCAAATATATTATATTACTCTCCTTAAATAAAATTGATTGATACTATTTTATTGTATTGTATTGTTTGCAATGACATTCAGCAACTATTTATTATGTTGTTTCCTTTTAATTTCATATAAGTTACAGTAAGTAGAAGTCTTAACTTAACACACGAGTTTGTACTTAATGGATTGAATTGCGTGTAAGCTAGACTCACATAGAGTCACGGATTGGAACCTATCTACCTTCATATTAAATGACATTTACATTGTGTTATGCGGTGGGAAGTCAACCAAGTCTTGACATAACTTTAATATTTCGATATACTGGTAATAAATAAAAACAGAAGTTATAACTTAAATACATAAATTTTTTGGCTTACGTAGAGTTTTTATTATTGTCAACAACTCTTAACTAAAATACATATTTGCACATATTTACTGTGTATTTTAATAATTCTGTTAATTCTATTACGCTCTTAATCCAACGTGGAAGCTGTTTAAAGTTATAAAACTACAGGCTATATGGATATTAGCCATTCCGCGAATTCTGCTCAAGATCCTATAAATTGTATTTTTTGCGTTATATAAGGATATACATATTAAAGATTAAACATTTGTCCTTAAATAATATAATTTGAGTTTCATGACCGCTTCTTATTTTTATAAATATCATCAACCAATTAGTAACTCAATTTGTCAAGCTCATTTCTCAGTTATACGAGTATTTCTTAAATTGCATTTATTCCATTATGTAAGGATAAATATTAAAGATTAAACATTTGTAATTCAATAATATAATTTAAGTTTCATGACCGCTTCTTATTTTTATAAATATCATCAACAAATTAGTAACTCAGCTTGTCAAGCTTATTTCTTAGTTATACGAGAATGCTTACTTTTTACTTCAAAAATACTGGTTTACTCTGTTTCTCGCTTCTTAACAACTAAACTCATAATTAGAATGTTTTTTTCTTAATATTAGAATATTTAGAGTGTTTAGTCTACAGATATGTTTGAGCAAGGTTATTAGTTGTATCTATATAACTTACTTATTATTTTCTAATATGTTCCTAAGTAATATACTCTATTTCATGACCCACTATTTTAATCGCACTATAAATTCAAATCTATACCTACATTTGAAAATGCTGAAAAATCTAATTCTTATGCTTACTTAAAACACATTATATTCTGATTTCAACTTCTTTCTCTTGACATACTGTCAATAATATAATGTAAAATACAATTTTCTCCAGTGAAGTAACGGTATCTATAATAAATTCGTTTATGTAGTGTTTTTATTTAATTCGGGGGAATAAAACGTACTAGTATTATGGTGCTCCGAATTAAATTATCTTTCGAAAATTACTGAAATACGCTTATCTATATTTTTTTATTCTTACCACGATAATATATTCATAAACATTGCGAGTCTTATCCATATACTTCTTCTGTCTGTTTTTTAAAACGCAAAGCTTACGAGGCCCTCTTAAATTTTCATACTTTTGATTCCGCAAACTGCTATGTTTGAGTGACTGATTTTCTTCTAGTATTCAGTTTGAGAATATAATAGGTACATAGTTTTATATTCATAAATGTCTATCGGGAGATTCTGCAATCTTTTATTTTAATTACTCTCCTTCTCTGTCTCTTATGAAAGGGCTAAACGTCCAGCTTGTATCAATTCCAAGGTTATGGTTAATTAAATGGTTTCAATTGAATTGAAGTGTGTAGTGAAAGTAATAATTTTATTGGTTAAGTTGATTATAAATTATTTTGAGTCATTTTATCTTGACTATATTCTGAAATAAAAAGATTTGTTGGTCTGATATAAAAGTTGGCTTGTGTATTGCGAAGCGGCACGAATCACTTCTGTCTGCCCTGACGAAGCAGACTGATTCTTGGCTGAAATAACTTATTCTGAACCAGAATAAGTTACTTCTAAGGGAATAGGTTTGTTGGTCTGATAGTTGGCTTGTGTAATGCGAAGCGGCACGAATCACTTCTGTCTGCCCTGACGAAGCAGAGTGATTCTTGGCTGAAATAACTTATTCTAAACCAGAATAAGTTATTTCTGAGGGTAAAGGTTTGTTGATCTGATAGTTGGCTTGTGTAATGCGAAGCGGCACGAATCAATTCTGTCTGCCCTGACGAAGCAGAGTGATTCATGGCTAAACTCACATACCAGTATACCAGTTTATTGTAATATAAACTTTTTTATTTTGTTTAAGATCAGAATAAGTTATGGGTGATTCAGAATAAGTCATGGGTGATTCAGTTAATAAGACTTTACAATTAAATTCCACTTTAAAAATTTGATATAAATGTTTATATAATACAAATATATTATATTACTCTCCTTAAATAATACTTAGGTATTGATACTATTTTATTGTATTGTGTTGCTTGCAATAACATTGAGCATCTACTTATAATGTTGTTTCCCTTTAATTTCATAAAAGTTACAGTAAGTAGAAATCTTAGCACACGAGTTTGTACTCAATGGATTGAATTGCGTGTGAGCAGGACTCACTGAGAGTCACGGATTGGAACCTATCTATCATCATATTATATGACGCCAACCAAGTCTTGGCTGTAGACATAACTTTAACATTTCGATATACTGATAATAAATAAAAAATAGAAGTTATATACGATAACTTTAATCTATAATTTTTTTGGCTTACGTAGAGTATTTATTATTGTCGAACTAAAATACATATTTGCACATTTTTAATGTATATTTTCATAATTCTGTTAATTCTATTACGCTCTTAATCCAAAGTGGAAGCTGTTTAAAGCTATAAAACTACAGGCTATATGGATATTAGCCATTCCGCGAATTATTCTCAAGACCCTATAAAATGTATTTCTTAAATTGCATTTACTGCATTATATAAGGATAAATAAATATTAAACATTTGTCATTAAATAATATAATTTAAGTTTCATGACCGCTTCTTATTTTTATAAATATCATCAACCAATTAGTAACTCAATTTATCAAGCTTATTTCTCAGTTATACGAGTATTTCTTAAATTGCATTTATTGCATTATATAAGGATAAATATTAAAGATTTTACATTTGTGATTAAAAAATATAATTTAAGTTTCATGAACGCTTCTTATTTTTATAAATATCATCAACCAATTAATAACTCAATTTGTCAAGCTTATTTCTCAGTTATACGCGTATTTTTCAAAAACACTGGTTTACTCTGTCTCTCGCTTCTTAACAACTAAACTCATATTATAATGTTTTTTTCTTAATATTAGAATATTTAGATTGTTCTTCTTTCTACAGATATGTTTGAGCATGGTTAATAATTGTATCTATATAACTTACTTACTGTTATCTAATATGTTCCTAAGTAATATACTCTATTTCATGACCCACTATTTTAATCGCACTATTAATTCAAATCTATACCTACATTTGAAAATAATGAAAAATCTTATTCTTATGCTTACTTAAAACACATTATATTCTGATTTCACCTTCTTTCTCTTGACATACTGTCATCAATAATATAATGTTAAATACAGTTCTCCAGTGAAGTATCGGTATCTATAAAAAAATCGTTTATGTAGTGTTTTTAATTCGGGGGAATAAAACGTACTAGTATTATGGTGCTCCGAATTAAATTATCTTTCGAAAATTACTCAAATATGCAAATGTATATTTTTCATTCCTATCACGATAATGTATTCATAAACATTGCGAGGCCTATCCATATACTTCTTCTATCTACTTTTAGTTTTTCTAAACGCAAGGCTTACGAGGCCCACTTAAATTTTCATACTTTTGATTCCGCAAACTGCTATGTTTGAATGACTGATTTTCTTCTAGTATTCAGTTTGATAATATGTAATACATAGTTTTATATTCATAAATGTCTATCGAGAGATTCTGCAATCATTTATTTTAACTACTCTCCAGAATGGTTCCTTCTTCTCTATCTCTTATGAAAGGGCTAGAACGTCCAGCTTGTATTAATCCCAAGGTAATGGTTAATTAAATGGTTTCAATAGAATTGACGTATGTAGTAAAAGTAATAATTTAATTGGTTTAGTTGATTATAAATTATTTTGAGTTATTTTATCATTACAATATATTCTTAAATAAAAAGATTTGTTGGTCTGATATAAAAGTTGGCTTGTGTAGTTGGCGAAGCGGCACGAATCACTTCTGTCTGCCCTGACGAAGCAGAGTGATTCTTGGCTGAAATAACTTATTCTAAACCAAAATAAGTTATTTCTAAGGTACATGTTTGTTGGTCTAATAGTTGGCTTGTGTAATGCGAAGCGGCACGAACCACTACTGTCTGCCCTGACGAAGCAGAGTGAGTGAATCTTGGCTGAAATAACTTATTCTGAACCAGAATAAGTAATTTCTAAGGGAAAAGGTTTGTTGCTCTAATAGTTGGCTTGTGTAATGCGAAGCGGCACGAACCACTACTGTCTGCCCTGACGAAGCAGAGTGATTCTTGGCTGAAATAACTTATTCTTAACCAGAATAAGTTATTTCTAAGAGAAAAGGTTTGTTGATCTGATATTTGGCTTGTGTAATGCGAAGCGGCACGAATCAATTCTGTCTGCCCTGACGAAGCAGAGTGATTCATGGCTAAACTCACATACCAGTATACCAGTTTATTGTAATATAAACTTGTTTTTATTTTGTTTAAGATTAGAATAAGTTATGGGTGATTCAGAATAAGTCATGGGTGATTCAGTTAATAAGACTTTACAATTAAATTCCATTTTCAAAATTTAACAAATGTTTGATATGCTACAAATATATTACTCTCCTTAAATAAAACTTATAGATATATTGTTGTATTGTATTGTTTGCAATAACATTGAGCAACTATTTATTATGTTGTTTCCCTTTAATTTCATATAAGTTACAGTCAGTAGAAATCTTAGCACACGAGTTTGTACTCAATGAATTGAATTGCGTGTGAGCAGGATTCACATAGAGTCACGGGTTGGAACCATCTATCATCATATATGACATTTACATTGTGTCATGCGGTGGGAAGCCACCAAGTCTTGGCTGTAGATAATTTTATAACTATGACGATTTATAGCTAATAAAAAAAAACAGAATTTTTTCATACAATTATTGGATTACGGTTATTTTTTATTACTGCCAAAAACTCTAAATGAAATGTGCGCAAATATGTATTTTTATTATTCTGTTAATTTGATTGTTTAAAGCTATAGAACTTTTGTTAGATTAAATACTTATTGTTTTCACTATGATTTCTGTTTATATATCTCCCATTTTTATTGAGGTTATATATAGTAAAATTATAAACGAGTAACACACGAGTATTCAAATTCTAATGTATACCTAAGCCTATTGAGTTAAGTAGAGAAAATAAATAAATACCTATTACAACATGAAAAATGAAATTAACAGCTGCACGTCTAGTTAGTACTTATTACAACACTAGGCTAGACCATGCAGAGCGTCTTACTATCGTAAAAGCGATTATTTATTTATTTATTTATTAATTTGTATCAGGCAACGCAGACCCATAGATATACATATACCTTATCAGCTAACATATATAATATAAGACAATTTTTGATAAGCTTGGTGCTAAGAAAAATATCCTGACAAGACATCCTATGTTCCTATAGTTATTATCATATGCTAGTCCTATGGCGCAGTTTCGTTATCTGTCATTTTAATTGTTGTCATGTAACATTATATTTAACTTAGATCTGCTACCGTTTCTACAACGCTCTATTTTGTTAATTGTTTTATCCCCCATTAGTTTGATTTAGTCAAATTATAAATAACCAGTTTATAAACTAATCACGAAGTAACAACTCAAACCCTTAACGTGTTTTATACCAGTCTATTCATAGTTCTTAAAAGTGGTCCCTATCCTACCTAATAAGAGTCAACTAAGACTCTACTTAACTTCTTGATTCTTATTGCACGGATTGTCGAAATTTAGTAATTCGTAAATATTCTACTCAAAATATAACAAAATTCTATTCACTTTTTGATTGGCCCGAATTTAAGGGAAAGCCAAGAGGCATTAATTCCGCCTATTGTAAAACAATTTGTCGTGAAATAAAGCTTTAATATATTATTTTGTTCAGAGGTCCGTTACACATTTTATATGTAGGTAAAGCGTTATTTTGTTTAAGGCACTTAGTGAATTATACATTTTAAAAATCTGCACTGAGGCTTATTTTAAACTTATAGTATGATATAATTCTAATAAAAGTTTCGCCAGTTCGTAATGACGACTAATTAATATAATTTTTCCTTCGCAAATATTTCAGTTTATCAACTTTTTTGTGTTAATCTTTATTCAAATTTATTTTCATTACGAATTAATTTCATTGTTTATTTTCATTCGTAACAACAATTTCATTTCACGTTGATACATATTTATAAATCATATTAAATTATGCTCAAAGGCCCACATCTCTGAACTTGTCAACGTTTGTTAATCTTACATCTAGTTCATCACGTTTTATTTCATAAATAATGGCTTATTACAGCTCTTTCTCTCGCTTTCAATTATTTCAAATGTATATTTGTGCTAATATATAATTTATCTATCTCATAAATAAACTTAAAAATAAAAATGTACCTTTCTCATAAAATAATCATCATCGTCATCCTAGCGTTAGTCGCGGTCGCTTCCTCGGCCATTGCCTCGGAGTACAGGGTTCGCTTCCCTTTCTACTCGTTACCATAAATAATATTTAGCGTAAATGTATTGCCAATGAAATATTATATACGTCATACGTGCACTGTATACTAAAAGTGTGAACTATTGTTGGGTTCGTAAAATTTTCCTAACTCATCTCTCCTCATACCGCATAAAATATGTTTTGTAAAATTAATCTACCATTCTACATTTCGTCAACATCTTTTAAAACACGAACTAGACTTTAACTAAACTGTGGATATCCACATTTATTAAAATGTCACATATACAATGTTATCTGTATTTTTAAGTTTTTTCATTTTAATACTTTTTCAAATAATTTTCAGTCGTTTATCAATTTATCTGTATCAACGTACCTATTAAATTCAGTATACAATTAAGTACCTATGTTTCAGTATACAATTAAGTACCTATGATTGTCCTATCCTAAACTCAAAATTCAATTCTTACTATTAATTCGTTTTTTTTATCTTAAGTTATCAAAATATCAGTTCCTCGTCATTTCAGCATGATAACCCAAAAGCCTATATTTTTTTTTTGTAAAAGCACTATGCTACGAATTTTGTCCTCATTTAACCATTAAAAAGCCGTTTTACGTTTTACTTGTTAGTAATATTCATTTAGGAATAATTATGATAAGCGTACATGTCGTACTTGCCCAATACTTGCCTACTCTAGTAAGGATACAGTCTCTGACTTATAACTAAAAATAAAATAAATTCAAATTGATAACCTGCTAAAAGTAATTTTATATGCCATAAATATGTTTACCCTGTCATTTAATTTCTTTCCCTATTATGTAGGTTGCTACCTAATTATTTGAAATCTCATTCTGTTTCTCTCAAATTTAAGAACATTCTGTATTTTGAAGACATCAACGCGTTACACTTTTAATGTACCTAAATTTTTGTCTGATTTTTTTCAAACATTGATCTCATGAATTGTGATCATTTTTTCTTATTAGTTTTCCTATTCATATTAATTTGAGGCATATTATCACTAAATAAATATAATTTCATTACTTTATAAATACACCGAAATCTGAATAAATCCTTTTCATAAACGTACCTATAATTTGCCTTTGTAGACCTGTACAGTTTCTTACGAATGTTATACTTTTATTTCACCCTTTTCATAATAATTCAATATTTTAATCTGATATATATTTAATTGTTTTTTTTTTTCGACAACATTAATCATCATCATTCGTCATCGACTGAATAGCTATTTATTTTCTCATATGTATTAAAACAGTACCTTTTATATTTATATCATTGAGATATTGTATCACCCTGTACTGTACGTATAATAGTTTTATGCATTCCAATAAAACCTATGAAATAATAAGTTTACAAACTTTAGTTCCGTTCAGCATATTAACTATGCTCTTTGTTCAACGTGGGTGCTCTTTAACGCATGTCATGTTTCTATCACCTTTTGTATCTAATAATGTTTGTCATTATATTCTATCGCTTTCTGACCCTCAAACTCTCTCCATATTTTATCATAATTCTATTATAAAATAAATACAAAGTACCGGCATACAAACACTAACTGACTAGGCATTTGTTCTACCAAGTAACGAAATAAAACTAGGCCCTAAAAATATTTTAATTGATGTTTTTTATTCGTTCATATGGAAATTAAATTTCCAACGTTTGTATTCATAATGACCTTTTGATACTTAAACCTTTTTTTTGATACCTTAGACAAGATGAATGTTTTCTTGCTTATAATATGATATAGACTTTTGATACTGTTATTTTATAAATACGCTAGTATTTTACCAATTAGGTTTCGCTCTTACAAAAATAATTTAAATTAAAAAACTCATGCTAGCCAAGAATTTCAATTACCTACTATTGAAAAGCCTTTTGGTTATACCATTTTTACAAACGCATTATTTCATTTTCTACCTTTTGTCTTTGTAGACGACCTGTACAGTTACATTCGTATTATTAAAATTACTAACATTCTTAAATCGCCCAGTCCAAAAATACAACATAATCATAGCGTAGGAAGTTGTACATACGTTTACGTGTTTATTTATTGTTTTTGCGAAAAAAAACACTTCATTCATATAGTATCTGTGATACTTCACGCATGTTTCTGAATATGAAAGTTATTTTTGTTCAATGATTTCTCTTTGTCTATCATTAAATATTTAATTATGTCAATTCGGAATAGTATGTGACGTCTTTTGTAAAATCTTGTTTGATATAAACATCCTACCAAATAATATTCTAAAGCATAAACGCTACGTTTCATATTACCTTTAAAATTAAATAAAATATATATTACTGACGTTATTTCGTTAACAATTGTTAATAATAATACCTTATAAATCGTAGTTCAGATTACTTGTAAGTACATACCAATGTCTTTTTGCAAAGTAAACAAGACTTAAAATTACTAGATTTGTATTTGGCTCTTTGACTAATTTGTTGAATTCATATTTTACAAATTCTGACTCATGTAGTGTGCCATTGACTGATTAATTAAATGATCTAAACAATTGTTAGCTGTAATAAATTCGCTGAAATTATTCGAAATATTTTTAATACCTGCAGTTTGACTGCCGTAAGAGAAATTAAAAGTAATTTATTTTTTTAACATTCCTACAGTATATCCAAGCGTCGCTTAATTCAGAATAATATTATTATTTGATGACATTTTCTATTATTTTTTTGGTTATAAGTAACCTAAAAAATATTTTTTCTTCTACACTTCAACTCTGAAGCGTTCACTATATCTCATAGTTACTGTTTTCTTTGTTACCGATACCTACTTGCTACACTAACACTCAATTTAACCGATATAGCTTATCATACTAAAAGCATTATACCTACTTTAAGTTTTGGTTTATACATGGTTAAAGATGTGTCAGTTAATGATCAAAGATATAAAAATATTAAATTTGAGGCAAGAGCCCAAGCTGTCCGTCATAAATATAAAGATTTTCGTTATTCGAGTAAAACTCGCATTTAATTTGACATTTTAAATACAAAACTTAAACTTTTTCACTTTTAACTCTCCACTTTACACATCTGACACAAACAACATAACACGATTTACACAACACTTGATTATAATGAATTTTGACACAAAAAGTACCTTATTAATCGAAATTAAGGTTTTCAAACTGTATCTAGTTTTAGAACTTTCATACTTGAGTAAGATTTGTTGTTTTAAGTATAGAAACTTCGATTAAAAATTTACTTTTTCCAAAGTTAAGAATTTCAAAATGAAATACTCTTATTTGTAGTAATTCATTTTGGTTCGAAACAATCAACTGAACTTTACTTTCACTTCAGAATTAAACATAAACATCAATGAAAACACGAATAAATTAACCTTTTAGCTACGAAACACTAACTCCCAAAACTGATACACTAATTATTAACTGATTATTCTTTGATCACAAAATGTTTATTCAAGTCAAAAACTTTAACGTTGAAAAAAAATCCTTTATTATTTTAGGAAAAAAAGACTTTTTATAATTTCGAGATTGTACATATTTGTTTTGATTTGAACTTTACTTTCACTTCTGACTTTATCTTCAACAACAATGGAAACACTCATGATCTAACCTTTCTTTAACAAAGCACTAGCCACAATAAACTGATACACTATGCATTCATTGATTAACACCTTTTTCAAACCACAAAAAATTTTATAGGTACAATCACATGTTTGTAGCATCATTTAACCAAGAACATTAATCAACTAAATAGAGTAAAAATATTACGATTTCACTTTTTGCTAATATTTATGACTATTTACACACAAATCAAATCACTTCGTTTTAATAAGAAATAAAATATTTTATTGTGTTAATTTGAAAACCTCCTAACTAGACAAAATATATCCATTTTAAATTAAAAGAAAAATAAATATTATGGATCCCTGCGTAACAACACCGTAAAACCATCAAATATATTTTTAGAATTGGACTCATTAGTAGTCCTAGTATAGATAAAAATTATAATAAGCTAGTAATTGAACATTATGTTACAATTATTTTCTAAAATCACCAAAGCGAACTTTAATTCGTAATCGCAATAAAGTCTCCTCCTCTCCTCACGTCTCTACTCTACCTACCGATGTATTCTTTTATTCGCTAAATTATTTGATAGAACTCCAAATTTTTATACTTTTCCTTTAAAATTCTGTAGTTTTTCATGGTTTACAAGGTATAAGATGGCCCTCAGAGAACAGAGGGTCTCAAATATGACCTTATCTCGCTTTCACAAATTCTGATTCCAACGTCTTCCAAATTCTTATGGAAGGTAATATTTTATATTTAACTACAGTTTAATTTAATTACTTTTTCAAAGTAAGTATCCGTACTAGCGATATCGCATTTTACACTTATATAGGTTTTTCTTTCTCATCAGCAAATTACTTTTTTAACTTCTTTGTACGAGTGTACGTTTCTAATCTCAGAATAAAATTATTCGTCTTGTTTTTCAACGAGTTATCCCAAAACTATCTATGACGATGGTAATGAATCTCATGATCCATTTGAAATACTTTCAAATATTCTTCTACGCTTTAATAAACTCAAATAACTTGGAAAATATATATCTAGTTATGCTGTGCCAACCAACTCTATACTATAATGCATCGCATCACTCACTAAAATCAACAGCTAACCTACTATCTTTGCATCCTACTTCTAAGATTGAGAATATAAGAACGTAAAATATAACATTGTACTATCTATCTCTATACGCAATTTATAATTCTAAGTAAGGCATTTCTTTAGTTTTACTTGACTTTGCTTTTTTTTAAGTGATATCTATTACCTATATGTTTCCAGTTAAAGGGAAAAATAAAATAAATATGCAAAAATATTGTACCAGCTATTTATTTTTCTAAAGAATCTTCTCCAATTCAGTCTTCTAACTGCTGCATTCTAAATGAAATAATATATTAATAATAATATGTCGTGGTTGGTATTGTATAATTAAGTCGAATGAATAGGTAGAGGTCAAAGAAATAATTCAATCGACAAACGCAACTCAACACCATCCCACAATCATAATAATATAGACAATTTTATATTTATATATGATTTTTTTTATAATAGAGTAAAGCCTCCTGGGCTTAATGATTTTTCTCGAAATTTTTCAACTCTGATATCGATCAAGATATTTTTAAGTCTATTTAGTCCTAACGAAAATATAGTTCGATAGTTGTACATTATGTATACGATACATTGTACCTACGTTTAATAAATAAAAGGTACCTTTTATTTTCAAAAGCCTAACAAAATATTACCTATTAAATACGTCACGTTTCATCATTCAGGTTCATTCTGATTAGTCCTTATCTTTAATTTATATATATTATATATATCATAGATATCAGTATACTCATGTATATAATGGAGACTTTGTATAAACATATTATATCTATACCATTTAATCCGTATGATTCATACTTATTGCTTTCGATAAATGCGATGCTCGACCGGAGCACGGACGGGAACAATTGACAATCTGCAAGAAGAGAGTCCAGTCTGACAAAGACGATGGTCCTCTCAAGAGCTGGAGGTAGCCATTCGGAAGAGATGAAGACTGTGGTGCTGCAGATACCACCGACGACCTGGTGGCGATGTTGTGTGGCTTGAAGACAGAGCTAAGCCGAATCGCCAATGTAAATGATGACAGCATGAGAAAACTTGCAACATCTAAAGGGGAATTGTTCAGTTGAACTTCAGAGATACCTAGATTTTTGGTTCTGTTTTGTTATGTTTTGTAGAGTATGTAGGTTATGTACGTTTAGCAAACAGAAATGTTATTTCTTGTTCGTGTCTATCAACGTTTTCCAATTGAATGTTTCAAGGAACGTTTAGACGTGTATGTTGCAAAATTGGTAGTTATATTCAAGGTTATTTGAAGGTCTTTCTTTAGAAACACCAAAATCATAGTTGCTAAACCTAGTATGCAGGCTAAATAAGAGTAGGATTTTAATATTTTGTACCTATTGATCACTAAAAGTAACTTATTGGAAATTCCAATATAAACACAGTACAGGACGAGTAACCAGCTTTTGGTACTTTGATAACAGGTATAATATTTTAGGATTCAAGGGAATCAGTGCGGGTTTCTTAAATATTGTGCTATTTCTATGAAGTTTTGAATTTCAATCACTTCGAAAGGAGCCTGGTTTAGGCATTGCCTGCACAGAAATTAGTAGTATTAATAAAATTTGACATACTTTTGTTCGGAGGATTTTTTCTCTATGATGGGTATACGTACCAAGATAGAAACTTTTGCATATTATTACTTAGGGACTATTGTATAGATCATCGGGATCTTATCCGCCTTACTGCAGTTGAATGCGTTCTCACGAATTTGCGCCATCTTTTGCTCCTCCGCAGATGGTGCACCGGGATGAGTTTAGTGGAGATTGCCGACCGATCTGACTTTGCCTTGATGTTGTTTTCTCTCGAAACTAAATAAAGAAACTGAGAAGTGACTGTAATAAAGATACTTGAACATTTGTTCGTGTTCAATACTTTTTCCTTCGTTTGCAACCAACTACTTTTATATGCAGAGCATTTAAGTAGAGGTTGTTATTTTAATGTTTAGATAACCTATTTTTTATTGACAGTAATTTTTACAGGTCAATATTTTTATTTTTGTATCAACTGCTTTAAAATGCATATCATCTGCAAGGTAGAGATGTTGGAATGCCTGAAGCTTCACTTGGTTCTTAATTTTAATTAAGTATTATTTTGTTTCCATTTGTACCACCTACTTAGTAATGCAGAACATTTACTAGTAGAGGTAAGAATTTGGGCATACATTAATTATTTGTTACAATAGGTAATTATCAGCATTGAATTAAGGATCGAATGCTCTTAAAAGCATATTTGACTTACGAAGGAGTCACATAGTGAAATAATAGCCTTAGGAGAGACAAAAGTCAACACACAAGGTAATAAATAAGTGTAAGCCTGCAATCCCGTATATCTGTAATTCGATCTGGGTATTTCAAACGAAACCGTAAATTAGCGTTTATTTTCGTAAACCATGAACAGACTTACTGATATTTTTTTAACATTACAATAAATAAAACCTTACATAATTGTAATATTATCCGGATAAATAGATACACGCGATATGGTCAGTTCCGCCTCACAAACGCTACCTTTTCTTAAACGAGCTACGAGTAGATGCTATTTACCGGCAATTCTGGGAAAGTCTGAAATAAGAAAAAAATACAAAACGTAAAACAACTCAGAAATAGCGGAAGCAAGCTTCCATTTCGTTTTGTTTGTCCTAATATTCTTCTAAAATATTCTTTTTAATGATTTCAATCACGAATTATTTCAGTTTTTACCTAGATATGTTTTCCTGGAAACATTTGTAAGATAACTTATCAAAAAAAATAAAGGCGTATTGTATATCATGACGTCATTGTAAAATGTTTAACCACTCGATGGTTTAATCCTCTCCATAAAGATTTACTTTACTGATCACTTCATTAACTCTAGTGAAACTCCCAGTTTGGATTTCTGAAAACTAATAATTTATATTTGATTATTATTCAACTCCTTAAATCTAGTTATCCATATGCCAATACCAGCTGGCATTTATAATGTCGTTGAGAATTTATTATTTTACTAACAATTAAGTATTTGTAATGGTCATTTGAATTGCTTTGATATCATCATTTAGATCTACGCCCTCATGTATCAAACAAATGCCGTGTTAATTTATTTCTCTGAAATTGAAATCGTCAAGATGGCCGCCATACGATTATTTGCGGCTGACGCCATTTTGAAACTCTTGCACAATATTTCACAAAAAATCTTTCTGATTTGTAATATTTTGAGAATATTAAAGGCAAGCGCCTATTTTGTCATGATTTGAACACACATTTCGTAATATTGTGAAAACGAACAATCCTACCTAGTGCGTCATCGGGTGACGCCATCTTATTTTTAGCATGACAAAGAGCACCCACGTTGAACGACCTTCTGTTTTAAAATACGATGTTTTAGGTCTTTATATCCTTATATATTTAAATATTAAACGTTAATTAATACAACTATTTCTCAAATAACGACAAAAAATCGATTGAACCGTAAGAACACACAAAATGGCTACCTAATGGTCAAGGTCAAACTAAGACGCAATTCGACATTTAACACTCAACGAAACACTCTCGACTAATATAACAAAAGGAAAATAAAATAAAATAAGGTACCCACCTCGTATTCCGTCAAAACACCTTCTCAGCTTGTTCTTTGCAACTTTTACCCTCATCTCTGGCACAATATTTCTCAACCGGGCGATGACTCTGCCATGTTGTATTTAAAGGGACTTAACACCTCTTAATTATTATTTAGTGCTCTACATTTCTGCGCCTATTTTATCCTTTAAAGACTTTACATTTTTAAGAGAATCCCCCCCTTAACACTAAAGAAACTCTACATAATGGTTACAGAACCTCACCACTAGACTAATGGAAAAGGTATCTCGCCGAACAAGGGAATATTCGGCTTATATACCCTCTTGCGCAACCGGTAACACGACTAATTCAAAATGTCACGAAAGAACACGCAATGCTGGTTGGCTATGGTTATTTTTAAACTGGCAGCATAGCCGTTCTAGAATGTTCCACGTCGACAAGTGAAACAGCGCTACCAATTAGAAAGAGACGAATGCATGAGAATAAATTGTATCTAGAATGTTCCACTTTACGTGGCGGGTGCAAGAAAAGGATAGAGATACGACAATAATAAGCGTAGAAAGAGCTAGAATGCGAATGTTCTCGAATCAATACATTTCGGTGATACCAATTTTGTCTGTTAATTCTCCACTTTAGCCGTGCAAAATGACGCATTGCGGTATAATGCAAGTAGGCGTGCCTAATGATATACAAAAACTTTTATACTTTGTTTTACAGAAATATGCTAACTACATGTTAGTACAACTTAGTTTAACGACTAATTATTGTAGTATTTATTGGTATTAGTCTTAAACTGCAACGTGAAAGTCTAAAATCTTAGTTTAAGGAACCTCAAATCATAAATATCCGCCTCATACCCTCGTTAATGTTATTTGAATATTTAAAAAACTAAATAAATTAAGACAAGAACGTCAAACAAGATCAGTTAATATCTATCTATCTATCACAGAAGCTAACTAGTTATCTTTTGAAAATGCACATAAAATTAAAATTTTCGGTATGCTAATATTTTTATTTCATGTAGAAAACCTACGTCTTTTATAGAATTATTCGTATAATAATCTGGTAATTGAAGAGTAACTCTGTTATAAGATTAGCTTAAAAATCATTATTCGCTCGCCAATGTTAAAACAATAGTTTTTATTCATTTATATTGTAGTATATGTATATGTCGTGGCCATATCTTTGAAAAAAAATGAATATTTTCATGAAATGGCCAAGTCTTAACTTACAACTTATCTTTGACCAGATCGTAAAATCATCTACATTGCAGAATGAGAATTATTGCATCCACACAATAATGGGAAAAGGGAAAGATTTGAAGGGTTAATAAAAAAAATCCGGCCCAAAGAAATTTAGACGATTTCACGATCTGATCAAACTGATTTGGCCATTTCATGAAATGTTCATTTCAACGTTATGGGCACGACATATATACATATTACTAGCGGCCCGTCACGCGGTTTCACCCGCGTCCCGGGGGAACTACTTCCCGTACCGGGATAAAATATAGCCTATGTTACTCTGGGTGAATGTAGCTTTCCAACAGTGAAAGAATTTTTCAAATCTGCCTAGTAGTTTCGGAGCCTATTCAATTCATACAAACAAACAAACAAACAAAAAATCAAACCTTTCCTCTTTATAATATTAGTATAGATAAGTACCTATAGTGGGGATTTACGTAAATTAGTTAACGTAAATGCAAAGTTCTAAACCAATTTTATGTGGTCTTGTATAAAGTTTTAAAATATTCGGCCATTCAAAATTCGTATTTCATTGAAGGGGAAAAGTATAATCTGACCAAGATCAAGTGGTAAACTACTAAAGCATTATATCAAATCAGAAATAAACGTAAAATCTAAAAATCGGTACAAAATAATGTCAGTGAGTTGTAGCACGAAGCCAAAATTTTACCGTAAAGCTGGGAATTTAGCTAAAGCTGACAACCCTAAACTAAACATATTCCATTACTTTTACATCTATCTCTTTCTAACTCAATACTTCTCCTTTTGACATGCTCTCTCATTGGTGATTAACGACCTGGTTTCTAGAATATTCGACCCCACAATACTCTGATTGGCGTAGAGCCCGACGTTTCCAGATCCTTCTCGAACGCTATTGGCCCCGGCCTGGGAGTATAAATACCGGCAGAAAGAGCGGCAAAGCATACAGTTTTGAAATTGCAAAACAAGCGAGAAGTCAAGAAGCGGTGGAAACACCTATCAAACTTTCAAGCGAATCAACAATTTTAAGTGAGCAAGTGAAGAATACATACATTGAAGACAAAATGCCAGCTGTGGGAATCGATCTTGGAACAACCTACTCCTGTGTCGGAGTTTGGCAACATGGAAACGTGGAGATCATCGCAAACGACCAAGGCAACCGAACAACACCATCATACGTCGCTTTCACGGACACCGAGAGGCTGATCGGCGATGCTGCCAAGAACCAGGTCGCTCTCAACCCCAACAACACAGTGTTCGACGCGAAGCGACTCATCGGCCGCAAGTTTGACGACCCCAAGATCCAGGCGGACATGAAGCACTGGCCTTTCAAAGTCATCAGCGACTGCGGCAAGCCGAAAATACAGGTAGAATTCAAAGGAGAAACAAAACGATTTGCACCTGAAGAAATCAGCAGCATGGTCTTGACGAAGATGAAGGAAACAGCGGAAGCGTACCTCGGAACCTCAGTACGGGACGCTGTTATCACAGTCCCAGCCTACTTCAACGACTCGCAACGTCAGGCCACAAAGGACGCGGGAGCTATCGCCGGTTTAAACGTACTTCGCATCATCAACGAGCCGACAGCTGCCGCCCTCGCCTATGGTTTAGACAAAAACCTGAAAGGCGAACGCAACGTATTAATTTTCGACCTGGGAGGGGGCACATTCGACGTTTCAATTCTAACAATCGATGAAGGCTCTCTATTTGAAGTACGAGCTACCGCCGGCGACACTCATCTTGGCGGGGAAGACTTCGACAACCGACTAGTCAACCATCTAGTAGAAGAATTCAAACGCAAGTACAAGAAAGATATGAAAAACAACCCCCGCGCTCTCCGGCGACTACGCACAGCTGCTGAAAGGGCAAAACGAACCCTATCTTCGAGCACTGAGGCCACCATTGAAATTGACGCTCTATATGAAGGCATCGACTTCTACACTCGCGTATCCCGCGCCCGCTTTGAAGAACTTAACGCTGACCTCTTCAGGGGAACTTTGGAACCAGTGGAGAAAGCCCTGAAAGATGCCAAATTAGACAAGAGTTCGATTCATGACGTCGTTCTTGTGGGTGGTTCAACTCGCATTCCCAAGATTCAGAGCATGCTTCAGAACTTCTTCTGCGGCAAGCAGCTGAACCTTTCCATCAACCCTGACGAAGCAGTAGCATACGGAGCTGCAGTGCAAGCGGCTATCCTAAGCGGCGAGCAGCACAGCAAGATTCAAGACGTGCTTTTGGTCGACGTGGCACCTCTCTCCCTCGGTATTGAAACAGCCGGTGGAGTAATGACGAAGATCATCGAGCGCAACGCCAAAATTCCTTGCAAGCAATCGCAAACTTTCACGACTTACTCAGACAACCAGCCTGCTGTTACCATTCAAGTGTACGAGGGCGAGCGTGCCATGACGAAAGATAACAACTTGCTCGGTCGCTTCGACCTGACGGGCATTCCACCAGCGCCCCGAGGCGTGCCAAAGATCGACGTCACCTTCGACTTGGACGCCAACGGCATTCTCAACGTATCTGCCAAAGAGAACAGCACCGGAAGGAGCAAGAACATAGTGATCAAGAACGACAAGGGCCGCCTGTCTCAGGCGGAGATCGACCGGATGGTTTCCGAGGCTGAGAAATACAAGGAAGAGGATGACCGCCAAAGGGAGCGCGTTTCGGCTCGCAACCAGCTGGAGACTTACGTGTTCAGCGTGAAGCAGGCGCTGGACGAAGCGGGCGACAAGCTGAGCGAGCAAGACAAAGAGGCAGCGAGGACGGAATGCGAGGAGGCGCTGAAGTGGATCGACAACAACACGCTAGCCGAGAAGGAGGAGTACGAGCACAGACTGAAGGAGGTTCAGCGAGTGTGTACCCCGGTGATGAGCAAGATGCACGGGGCCGGCGCGGGCGCAGGGGCGGGGGCTGGACAGCAGCAGTACGGCCAACCAAACCACCAGGCGCATTCTGGACCCACAGTTGAAGAAGTAGACTAAACTACGAATTCAACGTAGAAATCTTCGATCTCATAATTTGACAGTCTGATAGCTTTAAGTTTTGCCAAATGGATGATCACTTGGTACAATTAATTGTAAATATTTTGTTACGTTTATTCTGTAAATATTTAAGTCATAAGTTATTTTAATTTATGTTGTAGTCCAAATAGATGATCATGTGTGCAGAGACAAATAAATCACTTTTATTTTAATATGAATATCCTCTTTTATTTAAAACAATCCCTAAGTCACATATGAAATCCTAAGAAATATATAATAAATAGGCAAAGTCAAACTAAACCAGAAAGGATTAATTCTAATAATTAATACAGGGGTTTAATTATATTTTTGTGTTATAATTCAAATTATTGCTAACTTAATTAATGAGCGTTTAAATCCAAAGCAATAAATGTTTAAATAAATTGTAATAAAATATACATGGCCTATTAGGTATAAGTTATCTTATTGCAACTTAAACATAAGCTTGATCAAATTCATTAGCATGGATAGAATAATATGTTAGTAGGTAATAAGTACCTAGCCAACTCAAAAGCACAGGCAATATAACAATACCTACAGATACCAATAAGCACTTACAAATTAATTAATTAGCTTACATTTTGTATAGCCACAGTATAAATATAAAAGTTACATAAAAAATCTATTGAATACCGTTTTGCATTAAATTTTCAATATTATTAGGTACAAGAAGGCATTATAGTTAGTGACAAATTTACTGCATACCTCATACTATCTCCAGTAAAATAAGATTGTATTCCTAATACTGTAGATATATTTTATTTTACAAAGAAACTGTTCAAAGATTCAATAGCCCGCGAGTGTTTTGACAAGCACAAGCAACATGGACAAACTAGATTCTGGCTGACTCTTTTTCTTATGTTACTTGTTTTTTTTTATTTAATCGTTTATTGTGTAATTAGTTGGAATATATTTATATTATTATAAAAAATATGTTTGATTAGAATATGTACCAAAATATAAATAATGCAACTTTACAAAAAACAAATTGAAAACAAAACATGTTCTATCGTTAAAATAACAAAATGTCAAATTGACGTTGATTGAAAGCACGGAACTGACAGTTCGCAAATTGTCAGATTACGCATAATTTACGTGTGACGATACAGAGTGGTTTATTCCATTATTCTCGCTCTAATGAATTAGTTAAGTGTTTAGTTTTCGTTCACAAATGCTTTGTGTTGTTTTACAAAGCTAAAAGTATCCAATACAATGGCACCTAATTTCAGTAAAATCACTTCAAGGACAGATGTTAAAATTGCTGTTGCTGCCTCGGTTGCCCTCGGCTCTTGGATTATTAGAAATTCGCTTCAATCCAGGTGATAATTATTATCTTTATTTCCTTAAGTACGATTTCATAATGTACCTAGTTTCCTTAACACTGGTTTCTCATTTCATCCTATCTTACAGTAAAAGTGACTAAAGAAACTCATTAATGTAAATCGAATTAAAGTTAGAAATTGATAATTGTTATGGATCGTTTTTTAATATGTTTCTAATAAGCCGCAAAAGTTGTTTGTACTTGTACGGATTTTTTTTGCATATTCTCTGGTTACATCTTTAATGAAGAAAAACTTGTTTTACAATGTTATGCTTCAAATAAACTGAGGTGTCCTTTATTAATAGTTATTTGTATAACTGATAAATAATTCTGTGTTAAACATTTATTTTTATTAAAAGATAAGGTTTACAGAGAAATTCCCCAAAAAGTTAATTTTCTTGATGTATAATTAATAACATTCTTAAACTATCCAACTATAATAATTATTTCTGTCAACATTATTATCAGGTGATCTTAACAAATTGTCAAGGTTTACTGGGATTATCTGATCAGGATATTTAAAATGGTCAATATTACTCATATTGATTTATATTTAATTTTCTTGTAAATATAAGAATTCCAAATATTCAATACTAATTATCTAAATTATTTTTATCAATGTTAGGTACCTACACTATCACAGTCAATCAAAGGTCAAGTTCTTATTTGCAGTTAATATTTAAAAATAAATTTTTGAATGGTGCATTTCATTTCTTATAGCATGTTTACCTTCTTAATGATATGCATTTGTTATTGAATAGTCAGACAATCTAGTCAAGTATTATTATTTATTTAGAATTATTTATGAAGGTATTGTAAGGAATGGCTTTGTTCAATTGATGATTAAGTATTATGTGATTTAACCACTTCTCATTAAGAAATTGAATACTGTTAAATTCTTGGTAGGTACTGAAGTATTTTTGAATTTACCATCCCATTCTTATACCTAGATACTAAAAATATCCTTTATTAAATAAGGCTTCTATAAGTAGTTATTAATCATCATATGATATGATGAATACCACCACCATATATCAATTATGATGAATTGTTGTATAGTACTGGTTTTGTAACATAGGTTTATATTAAGCATAATACTAGACTTTATAAGGGTACTTTACAACGTTTGTAGTAGTATTGTAGTATGTGTATAACATTGTATGAAGATATATGATTATATTTATTTAAATTAAATAACCAGACTAGTCAAATCAGAATCAAAATCGTAAACCCCAGGGTACACCACCAGAGTGGACGCCAAAGTCCACAATGGATGCAACAGGGGTAAATGTATATCTTTTCTTTGCAGAAATAAAAATGTGAGGAAACCAGCAAGACTGTCTCCGGAGGAGCAGATCCAATACATGATAAAGGAGAAAAATAAAAAGGGACCAAAAGCGCAGATAGATGCTCAGTTCTTTGCTGAATTGAAAGACCTATGGGGTATCATGTTCCCTGGCCTGTGGTCAAAAGAAAGCGGCCTGATGGTGCTAGTGGCTCTCTCTCTCATCTCCAGATCAATTTGTGATCTGTGGTTGATTCAGCACACTACATTAGTTGAAGGGTAAGTTAAGTTCTTGTCATTTTCAGTTAAACTAATCTATATTTTAGAGATATTCAAACATACCTTCAAGATATACATATTATTTTTAAATATATTATAAATATTTTTAAATAAGACAAATAATTTTAGTTGAATTCAGAGCATACTTCATTGAATAAAAATAAAATTATAACATATTATAAGAATCTCGTAAAAACTGCTCATAAAGAGTAAAATTGAATGTACATACATACATACATACATAATACAAAGTTAACAGATATCACCAAAGTTATTGTATGCAAAGTGTACAGTGTAGCTTGCTGTGTCATGTCTCTGCTTAATTAACTTGTAAATATTCAAATAAGCCAGTACTTAAAATATTCTTGTGTTTAACCTATTGCTCTAAGTTGCTTCCTAATTATGTCACCGAAATGTTTGTCTTTCAACAATAGTATTTCATCGGTTACAATTGTGCCTTTTTTCAAGGCGCAATATATTGCTTTACAATGCTACATGTTTTACAAATGCCCACAGAAGATATTGTTGCATTTTTTTCTACCTACATATAAAATATGTAATAATAGGATACTGTAGGCTAGTGTCGTCATTTAGCCAATAAACCATTTCAGCAATTAATTAATTCAAATGATGCAGGCCTTTCCTACATTAATAATTCTTACAAAAATTAGGCACTATATTATAATTTATGTAATTTGATGTCTCGATGACATAAATTAGATTTGACTAGAATTAAACTAGACTCTAGTGGTTTAAGTACCGGGCCGTAGTCTCGAGGTCCTGGGTTCGATTCCCGTGCCAGACAAATTTATGCCGGTTTTCCTAGGTTTCCACAGCCTAATCGCATTCGGCAAGAGTGGTGATTCAAACTAACTCATCTTTGAAACGAAGACATGTTTTGAAATGATATAGGCCTTTACAGAGCAGTGAGACATTAATAGCTCTATGTAATATTGGTAAAAATGTATTTGTTGTCTTTGCGTGAAAAGGCAGATTGAACTGGTTTTCAAAAATAAACTTGATTTTGCAATGCTAAAAATAATGCCTGTTTTCCTCGTGTATTATTACAAAATCGTATAAAAAGGAAAATATGATATTTGCCAACCTTTAATACAAGTTTTGTTCAAGCAAGAATTTACTTCCAGATCAATTATTCAAATGAACCTGCCTGATTTCAAGAGACTTCTATTACAATTCTTCGCGGCTATGCCAATGGTAAGTTGAATATGTATTATTAAATTATCTTTTGCAGGAAAGTTTTTTGTCAGCCATTGTCTGCACAAACTTCTAGCTTATTGATAAGATGTTTTGAAAAACGTGTTAAATAAAAGCATTAAGGGAATTATTCACGAATATTATTGAAGTATAATATGTCAATACTTCATCGCCACCATCTTTTGAAAGTATCTATCTATAATATATAAAGCTCATATACCTACATAAATGTACATATATAAACATCCTGATGTATGTTTGTATATATAATTATGTAAATGAACATAGTGCACGGTAATATCAGTGCCACAGCAGAGCGTGGCTTTCGCCAATTAGCAATAAGATGCGCAACCAATATTATTGATTCCGTAATGATACAAGAAACCAGTCTGTACCTCAATGCCGGCAAATTATATAGCTTGTGACGTCAAACTATTACATTGATTCAGCTTAGTTTTAAGTACGCTATTTGAACTAATCGATACTTGACGATTTCTGTGATGAAGACTCCGATTTACTTTTGTTCAGTGTACCCAAAAACAAAAATCTTTAGAAAGCTCAATCAAATTCAAAAAATTATTTTATTTATGTAGGCCTCTGGAAGGCACTTATAAATCGTCAATAAAGTAATAATACAATAGAATGACTCGACCAGCGACTTCGGAATTTAGTCATCTACCGAGAAAAAGCGGCAAGAAACTCGGTAGCTGTTTTCAATCGCAAATTTTTTACAATTTTTGTCCGTCTTTCAAAGAGTGGATACTATCGAGCCATCCCTAAATCTTAGTTTCAGGAAAGGGTGATTAGAAATTAAAGGTTTTCAAAAATCTCTAATGTCCCTTACATAATGTTTTCTCTTTTCAGATATCTTTAGTAAATAATGTTCTCAAATGGAGTATCGGTGAAGTAAAACTAAGGATACGGACCAATTTGTCAATCCATTTATATCAACAGTACTTGAAGTAAGTTTTATTTGTTTTAACTCAAAAATTATTGCTATTTGGGTGCCTGAATATTTCGTTCATAATCTTAAAAACTAGCATCTAGACTTCCGTTAGCTCAGACTTAGAAACTTTTTTTTTTCAGTTTAATTGCCCCGAAAGTATTACTTTCACTGAATCACTTGTATATGTACATTTTAAGTAGTGAGACACGGGAGGTTATAATAATTAAAATAACAATCAGTACCTACTGTTTTACTTTTTTTCTATTTTTGTTTATTTTAAATTAGTTTAAAGTCGTTGATTGGAAAATATAAATTGTTAAAATAACGACAAAGCACGAACATACTGTTGAAAATGCTGTTTTTTATTCTCTTTGACGTATATATTTCGCATGTTGGTGCTACTAATAAATGGCTGGTACCTCGGAACAAAAACATAGTTACCTAAAGGAAATTCAGACTGATTTTTTTGGCATTCATCGTTGGCTGGAACAGAATGTAGATAGGTACTCATAGTACCTATTCATAATGTATCTCAAAGCAAACCTTTACTCAACAAACTATCGTAATACGATAGCACAAATGGACGTGTTATCTTTTAGCACAGATTATCACAGCAGGAGTCTTTATCCTGAAGATAAGCATTAAGCTGTGCACGTAATAGGTATCTTAAAATCGATAGGACACAAAAGTAGATTAACTTTCTTTTAGTCCTTTTGTACAGTTTTAATTCATTTGTTTATACAACTTTAAGTCAAAATATACGAATTAAGGCCGTATTAATAAATCGCACTCAACTCTAAGATCGAACTTGAGGTGCTGTTTTATATGAGAATGACATATCTAGTTCGCGCTTAAATTCGATCTCAGACTTGAGAGTGATTTATTAATACGAGCCTAAGTCTAGCTTTTGATGTGTGACTTGGTGGTTGTTTCATACAGACCCGTCTTTCCCACTGGGCACAATGGGCACGTTCCCAGGGCCCCAGGGTGGTTCTGGTGGCCCCACGTTAACCAAACAAGAGTTTTAAAGGCGCATGTGCCCAGGGCCCCTAATAAGTGAAAGACAGCTCTGGTTTTATATCCAAGAGACATCGTTGATTCCATGCTCCGCCATATTCGACATTATTCCGTGAATGGCGAGTAGAAGTGAGCATGAGCATGTTTTAAGATTAGGTTACAGGTAGAGAACTAGCTAACTACTGTACCACCTGTAATTATTACTAATGCCTCACAATTGTGGCCTCTTGTAGTTGTAATGGACATAGGAAAACAATGGTTTTCAGATCTCCTTGACTCAAAAACCCCTGTTCCAGTCATCCTTCATCATCCAAACTATCTATTCCAGAGGCTTCACATACTACCAAGTGACGAACCTCGACAATCGGATATCGAACGCCGACCAAGTGCTGACGACGGACGTGGACAAGTTCTGCGAGACTGTCATAGACCTCTACAGCAATATCAGCAAGCCTATCCTGGATATTGGGATCTATTTGTACAGGCTCACCACTAACTTGGGACCTTCGGTGAGTATTGTTTGTATTATCAGCCTCTGCTAGACATAGATTTCTCTTTAAGCTTTATACTGTCGCCAGTTTGCCCCCCACAACATTACTGAAACCCAATCCAGAACTTTACAGGGCTAGAGCTTAGTGGAACTTCCATTCGAATGAGCAGCTCGTCTGAGAAAGCACCTTCCTTCACCTTACAGAAGACCTCAGTGAAGTTGCACTTTGTAACAGTTTTACTATGTTTCTGCTGGTTAGTAAGGCTTCCAGTGCTCAGTTGGGGAGGGTATGGGGTTCTGAAGGCAGGCAACGCATTTGCGACCCTTGTGGTGTTGCTAATGTCCATGGGCAGTGGGGATAACTCACCATCAAGTGACCCTACTCTCGCTCGTTTGCTCGAGCCGTTGTTAATTGGATTATTTTCCGGTGGAGCTATATCCATGACCCTAGTTTTCGGGGATTGCTATTGCATGCTATTGACTATGAAGGAGTGTACACAACTTCTGCGATATGCATGACGTGATTACGAGTAAAAGAAGTACATTGAAGAATATTTACTGTGGTCTGTTACGTTTGTTTTGACTTTAGATTCCCAAGACGGTATTCAGACACGCAAGTTTAATGGTAGTGTGAATGTTAGATTCATCAATCCGATCGTTATGAAAACAAAGACTCTCTGTTGTTTAATAATAAAGCGTCGGAAAATAACTACCCGGAAACATAATAAAACATAAGGCGGCGAGCTAATGAAAAGAGGTCGTCGTCCGTCACCTTATGTCGACTCTATGTATGTGACACCATGCCCGCTCTATATCTCACCATTTTGAGAAGCGCATTTTCTCGATGGCGCAGTGGTAAGCTCGCTCGGGCTCCGGAAGTAAAGCGACTTTCGCAGAGGCCAGTCATAGGATCGGTGACCGAAAAAAATAATCTTGAGCTCCTCCGTGCTTCAGAAGGAACGTTAAGCCGTTGGTCCTGCGCCTGATCTCTTTACGGTCGTGTCAGATTGCTGTCCCACCGAACCTCTGCTTGCGCACTCACTTGAGTACTGTAATATTATATCCTGTGCACTTGGCTGATCTTGAAATCGGCCGCCATGGTGGAAAAACGGCCAGAAGGGTATTATTATATCGCACTATATTCTCCCTATTTACATAATTATAATTAATGGTTCCAAAGTTACGGAACTTACAATAATTAATATTAATTATATAAGTACGGACTTATCAAGACAGTACCTACTGATTCATTCACTTATTAGTAACGACCTTGAATCGTACCGTTTGAAAGAGCATCTCGCACTACTCGGCTTCGTAATAGTTCGCATAAATCATGTTATGCGAATCCGGAAATAAATTTGGTTAAAAGAACTGTCCTCAAGTCAAGTGTTCCGTTAATATCTAATTATTTATATTACATGTAGGTATGTTGTGTAAGGTATGAGGTCATAAGTTGTGATTACATTACTGATTATATCTAATTGAATCCAAGCAGAAGCTGTAGAATAATCTTGAAAGATTATCTTCTCAACAGTTTCTGGTCCCGTCACAAAACACCTGAAAGTCCTTGGTTCGATTCCGGGGTCAGCCAATTTTATATCTCCTGTCCGCATTTGGCAAGCGTGGTGAGAAATACAAAAGCCCGTCTTTGTTACTATAACATGATTTCAAATGATCGAGGATATTACTTTTATCACAAAACAGATGTACCTACCAGTAAACTAAACCTGAGCAAGGAAATACTATCCGATGATTGGACCGTAACGCAAGTAGTAAATAGTAAAACAGCAAATCAAAACCTTGTGTCTGTTTACAAATACTTAAGTCTTTAAAACATGACACCGGAATATTTAATAAACATAGCGTCAATTAACAGCTTCTATGGAAGATTGGTTCAGTCTCGATAGGAACTTATTTTCGAAACCGGTAGATGGTAGTAATTTCTGCGCCTTTGTTGATTTGCGATTCTTAAACGTCTGCAAGTTTTATGATAATAAAATGAATATGACATGTTTAATTTGTTTCGATGAACAAAATTTAAAATAGACTGACGGCAAGATAATAAATACATGTGTGTTGGTTTAATTATATTCTAATGAGGTATTCATCGATTTTAAAATTCCTTCCTGAAGTGGGATTGCCTATTGTTACCTGTGACATTAAATGTACGAATTTCTCAAGGTAGAATAAAAGTATGTAATCGCCATTTAGGGCCTTAATTACTTTAAGTATTCAGGTTTTGTTTTTGTCAAAAATTGAAATACTTTGCTTGTGAATGCAAAAAAATTAAACACTCTTGTGTATATACACTAACTATTCTCCAAAATCGCAGAAAAATCGCAAAATAAATTATACAAGCGGTATCGAACTTATAATTTTTGTCTATTATGAAGATTCTCCCTCATAAAAGGATTTTATTTATTTTTCAATACACGCTTGGTGCCTCTTCCCCCAACAGTAGTTTTTGGGGGAAGCTGGGAGACCACAGAGCGTTCTACGACAAACAACACGGGGGACGATGCTGCCCAATCCCTCTCGAAAATTTCCTAGTTGCTTCTCAAGACGCCCACTTCAAGATACTATTCTAGATCAGCACTTTATTAAAGCCAATGAACTTTGGTCACACAACTAATGCCATTTTTGCGGCTATTTAATTATAATAAGGCACTGTTAGAAGAAAAGAAGAGAAATAAATAAATA
The DNA here is from genome assembly GCA_958496325.1 of Nomophila noctuella. Taxonomy (NCBI): domain Eukaryota; kingdom Metazoa; phylum Arthropoda; class Insecta; order Lepidoptera; family Crambidae; genus Nomophila; species Nomophila noctuella. The sequence continues at coordinate 15,910,855 of OY292487.1, read as the reverse complement.
TAACTTTATTCAATAAACATTCTGCACAGGAAACATCATAAACTATGTAGGATTGCCTTTATTTCAGGCGATAAACAGGACTTAAGTTAACTTATTTTAATCTAAACACTTACAAAAACTTGTAATAGCAATGCTTACATTACTTACTTACTTAGGCAACATACAATTTTCCTTGTAGTAATGACTATATTCATTTGTTTCAGACCCCAGGTATCATGGTGGCGTACTTATTAGTATCTGGAGTATTCTTGACATTCCTGAGAAAGCCCACAGGTAAACTTTCCCGCAAGTCTTCATTTATATTTATATTAGTAAGGATTATCTCCAATTGGTATTTTTTAATATATTTTATTATTTTTTACAGCAAAAATGACCGTCCAAGAGCAAAAACTAGAAGGAGAATTCAGATACGTCAACGCTAGGTTAATAACTAATTCAGAAGAAATTGCTTTCTACCAGGTAAGTTTTTCTGTTAACACAGAATGTACTCGCAAATATCTGCTTTTCTACTCTAGTTAAAGTTAAGGCTTTTTTTCTATTCCCTAGCATTTTTACACTTTTGCACAGAGTTAAGCAATTAGTAAAAGATAGCAATGTCTTGCACTGCCTGTTACAGGAGACGAAATTTGTTAAAATTAATATGCAGTAAAATTACAACCTTAAGAGTTCATGTTAGTTTTTGTCAAAATCAAAATCAAAATATACTTTATTCAAGTAGGCCTCCGCAGGGCACTTATAAATCGTCAAAAATTATTAGCACAAAGGAATGACTCGACCACCGACTTGTAAACTGTGAATCTCTTAAAGCTTTGAAAGATTATGCACAGCAATATGCTGCAAATACAAGCATTACTGAGCATCCATATCTTGGTCATCTTGCAGGGTAATCACAGGGAGCAACTGACTCTGCTGGCCAGCTTCTACAAGCTGACGAGGCATCTGCGCAACTTCCTCAACTTCAGAGTCGCCATGGGATTCATCGACAACATCATCGCCAAATGTACGTAACGTTTTTAAAGATTTGATTGACGATAAAAAAAAATCTACCTATGTAAGTATAAAGCTAAATTTTTATTTATCTACATCTGTCAGTATCTAGTAACGCGTTGATGGTCTGTACCGGCTCGTGATATCGATGTCCTGGGTTCGATTACTTACATACTTACATCTGATAGCCATGTTACGTGTCACAGAACTAGTGTCGCGCGTCAAATCGTAAAATAGATCGTTTAAACAATAGTCGATTTATTGTGTTGATAATATGATTTCGTAAAAACTAACTGTTAAATTGAATTCTAGATCCTTATTTTATTAACATGTGGGTTCATTTCTTTTTCAGACATAGCAATCACGGTCGGATTCTACGCCGTGTCTCGTCCGTTCTTCGCAGAACATCACAATTTGCTCACAACCGGCACTGAAAACGATAGGTTTAAGGTAAAGTATGGATTTATTCACTAACTGAAACCTGAGGGCCAACTTTGAGCACTTCACAAATTCGGGTAGATAACTGAGGGTTTAAGCCGTGGGGCGGAGGATTATGTTCTTTAATTTATACAGTCGTACCGGATTAACCTTCTGGTTTGACATTAGTAAAATAAAAATAATTTTATTCAGACAACACAGATCCTAAATTTCATTGGTATGTGAGAAACGATTTTTCTTACGTTACTTACGTTAGTTTTGTTTGTTTATTGCGTTATTAGTTGTATTAGTTATTAGTTGTTATGAATAATTGTCACTTAGGGGCAATCTAAAGTTACTTGATTGGTAACTATTCTCGTCCAATGATAAGAGATAAGAAGTCTGGCCGTTCAGTAACTGTCCACACACTGCTTTTTGTCCTCAAAATGTATGTACTACGCATTTTCCTTCCTTGTGTCATAGAGTCATCTCTTTTTTTGTTGTTCTTCAGCACTACTACACATACGGGCGGATGCTGCTCAAGATGGCGGAGGGCATCGGCCGGCTCGTCCTGTCCGGCCGCGAGATGAACAAGCTGGCCGGACTGACGGCACGAGTCACTCAACTGAGGACCGTACTGCGGGAGGTGTACCAGGGCGACTACAAGCGGACCATGCTCGACAGGAACGAGGCCGGCGCAGGTACATGCAGACGGGTACATATACATACACACACGGCCATACATAAACACACATACAAGCTGGCCGGACTGACGGCGCGCGTCACGCAGCTGCGGACCGTACTGCGGGAGGTGTACCAGGGCGACTACAAGCGGACCATGCTCGACAGGAACGAGGCCGGCGCAGGTACATGCAGACGGGTACATATACATACACACACGGCCATACATAAACACACATACAAGCTGGCCGGACTGACGGCGCGCGTCACGCAGCTGCGGACCGTACTGCGGGAGGTGTACCAGGGCGACTACAAGCGGACCATGCTCGACAGGAACGAGGCCGGCGCAGGTAGAGAGAGAGAAAGAGAAGGAGAAAACGCACACTGACATAATTATTCCCACGAATGTAAACATACCTAACAAATTGCGGGGTTGAATCCAAAAATGTTAATCCTGAACAATTAATTATGTTCAATTCACTAATGAAGGTGTTTGCAATTGAAAAATCCACTAGATGGCAGAGGATAAACGTGTTTTATTTGACATGACATTGACATATCTGTTAATGTCATGTCAAAATTCACCAATCACATACCAGTTATAGACCCTACGCCTACCTATTGCCATCTAGCGGATTTTTCATTTGCGAATACCCTCATTTGGCCACTGTTCAACCAAGACCTGGGACCAGCCCAGGAGGAATCATGAACCCCTGACCCTCTCCTCCTGGATCCGTCTTTGGGTTGGTCAATTTCCAGCAACTAAGAGAGCTAGAGCTTTGTGGAAATTCCACTCGAATGAGCCGCTCGTCTTGGGAAGTACCTCCACCTTACAGAAGACCGCAGTGAAGTAGCACGTCGTAACTGTTGTGCTGTTTCTGCTGGTGAGTAAGGTTGCCAGAGCTCAGGTGGGGAGGGTATGGGGTTAAGGCCGGCAACACATCAAGGATACCTCTGGTGTCGCGGATGTCCATGGGCGGCGGTGATTGCTTACCATCAGGCGACCCGGTGGCTCGTTTGCCGCCTCTGACATAAAAAAACTACTGCAACATGCTGATGATGATGATGTGATGTTGCAGAGGTGCAGTCTCTGATGGCGCCGGGCTCGGGGCGCATCGTGTACGCGGACAAGGTCATCAGGTTCGACCGCGTGCCGCTCGTCACGCCCAACGGGGACGTGCTCATCAAGGAGCTCACCTTTGAAGTCAGGTGAGAGAATAACACTGCGCAAGCAAAGTATTTTAGCTGCCAGTGTACTGTCAAAATATTAAAAAACGTTTTATTTTTCAACATTTATTAAAAAAATATATATAATCAACTAGCGGCCGCCGATTTCGTTCGCGTGATTTTGGTTTATATCCCGTGGGAGGATTTAATCGGGATAAAAATTGGCCAATTGCGAGTCGGACTCCCGCACTGAGGGTTCCGTACAAATTCTATTTTTGACGTATTAAAAAAACTACTGAATAGATTTCGTTCGAACCAATTTTCGTTGGTAGTTTTTATGGTAATGTACATTATATATTTATTTCATATTTATCATCCTCTTACTTTAGAAGTTAGAGGGGGGGGGACACACTTTTTTCCACTTTGGAAGAGTCTGTCACGCAAAGTATTCACTTAAGAAAAAAATGAGCTTAGAAACCTCAATATATTTTTTAAAGACCTATCCATAGATACCCCACACGTATATGTTCAATGAAAAAAAATATTTTCAGTTTCAGTTGTAACTATGGGGACCCCCCATTTTTTTTATTTTTTTTCTATTTTCGTGTGCAAACCTTGTTGCGGTTCACAGAATACATCTACTCACCAAGTTTCAATAGTATAGTACTTATAGTTTCGGAAAAAAGTGGCTGTGACAGACTGGCGGACAGACAGACAGACAGACAGACAGACAGACAGACAGACAGACAGACAGACATGACGAATCTATAAGGGTTCCGTTTTTTTGCCATTTTGGCTACGGAACCCTAAAAAGTATTCTATTTCATCAAAACCCGTTCAGTACTTTCAGCGTGATTGACGGACAAACATCCAAACAAACTTTCACATTTATAATATTGATCAAACACATGTGATCACGATTACTGAAAAGCTACCAAAACGTCGGGAATTTCGTCGCGTTAAAAAAATAATTTGTTTGTCTGAAACTACTAAAAATAATATTATGATGTTGCTGGTTCGTTTCCTTTCACAGGACAATCATTTGTGTGTATGAACATGTATGCTTGTACTGGTCTACTTAGGTGTTTATATTAACACTCAAAATTAGGTCTCCTCTTTTGCTTACAATGATGCAGATGCAGAGTGGAGCCACAGGTAGTATATTTGATTTGAGGAGCTCGATGTCGCAGTGGTTGCTGAAGTTAAGCAACGTTCGCAGATGCCAGTCACCGGATGGGTGACCAAAAAATGATCATCTCGGGCTCCTTCCTGCTTTGGAAGGCACGTTAAGCCGTTGGTCCTGCGCCTGATCTCTCACGGCCTGAACTATGAGAGTGAAGGAAAAGGGAGTGCACCTGTGCTTGCGCAATCACTTGAGCATTTTAATATATCCTGGCTGACCGTATGGTCAGCTGTCATGGCCGAATACGGCGGGAGGGTTATTAGGAGTTGATATAATGAGATATAGATTTATATTTATTTATTTACTTACACTTTCAGGTCCGGAATGAACGTGCTAGTGTGCGGTCCGAACGGCTGCGGCAAGTCGTCCATGTTCCGAATGCTGGGCGAGTTGTGGCCGATCTTCGGGGGAACGCTCACCAAGCCGCCTAAGGGGAAGCTGTTCTACGTGCCGCAGCGGCCGTATATGACGCTGGGGACTTTGAGGGATCAGGTCGGTATATCGAGGACTCCTTTGTTGTTGTTGTTCCAAATAAAATAAAATAAAGACTCCTTCTCAACAGAGTAAATTAAAAAAAAAAACAAAACGTTAAAAATATGTAAGATTTTATTTTTAATTTTTGTCGCAACTTCCACCATCGATAGTTTGTAGCAGGATAAGACCAAATATGTCAATGTGCATAAATCAATCTAATGGACTTAGAACACAAAAAAGTCTTTTTGTGTTCTAAGTCCATTTGACGAGGAAGGCTTTAGGCTATTGGAAATCGAAATCCACGCGAACAGAGTCGCGGGCGGCCGCTAGTATTTAATAAACATAACGAATCTGGTATAATTATACTATCATTGTTCCTTTCCAGGTGATCTACCCTCAAACGCGGTCGGAGATGGCTCGCCGCGGGCGCACGGACGCGCAGCTCGCCAAGTTGCTGGAGCGCGTGCAGCTGGGCTACCTCGCCGCGCGGGACGGCGGCTGGGACGCCGTGGAAGACTGGATGGACGTGCTGTCCGGAGGCGAGAAGCAAAGGATTGCGGTGAGTACTTGAAAATATGGCACTGTGTGGCTGGGCATTGAATTGTTTATTTATTTTATTCACACACTAGCGTGTAAAAATGTGACTAATGTTACTCGGAGGGAATGTTACTTCGAAAGGGGAAAGAATTTTCAAAATCGTTTCATTCTGTAGTTTTTTCAACCAAACAAAGATTTCCTCTTTATCATGTTAGTATAGATTACAGTTACCATGAAACTAGAGGCCGCCGGCGACTTCGTTCGCGTGGATTTTAGTTTATCCCATGGAATAATTAAATCGGGATAAAAAGTTTTCTATCACCTAAGTCAGCCCTTACCCTGCCCGTGGACCAAAGAAGACTCTGTGACCCAAGCCCGGCGCAAATGCAAGATATCCCAGTTAATACATTATCTTACGGGCATCAATCACCACAGGTTTTTTTAAATATCAGTGTTTAACGTACTCGTACTTCAGTTTCCGTCGTTAGACGTTATGCTTTTTTCCATAAAATGAAGTGCATATTTTTTTCCACTTTTCTCGGTCTAAGGCAAATGGGCATACTATAGAGTTCAAAAACACCCTTATTTAATTGGAGCTCATGTCTTGTATTACAGATGGCGCGGTTGTTCTACCACGAGCCGCAGTTCGCGATCCTGGACGAGTGCACCAGCGCCGTCTCCGTCGACGTCGAGGGGCAGATGTACAACTACTGCCGGGAGGTACGTACCTACTACATTAGATATTATTAGAATTTGCTTATAATCCTCAGATTAATGAATATCAATAGATGCAGCGAATAATTCGACTGTTATGCTATCCTTTTTCTCCTTATTATGAATCACGCGTGATAGAACAAGATGACAAACACACGTATTCCCGCCGCCTAAACTGTCGGACATCATAATCGCGCGGCCGTCGTCTTCTGTTGACAGAGAGTGATAGAGAAACAGACTTACACGACTGACATCTATGGTATTCATTAATCTGAGTTGTAATCAAAACACGTAGCGCCATCTAGGTTCGAACAACGACATATTAGCATACCGCTTTTTCAGTGATAATAACATATTAGTATTTTATTAGACTTCATCAAAATATAATAATGGGGCTAATGGACACCATACTGTGGTCACCAAATCTATAGTGACTGGACCCATACTAGACCTTCATATATCTATTCCATGCCCATCTAAGAGAATCCTATGTTCAGCGCCATTACAATATTGTCTAAACTTAAGTATAACGTCTCATTACTAACACATTTTTTTTAAAGTAATTTGTACTAACCCATGTATCATGTTGTCCGAAATAAAGAATTTGAATTCGAATTTGAATTATTTTATTTGTTATACCATAAAACTAATTCCTCCTTCCAGATGGGCATATCTCTGTTCACCGTATCCCACCGCAAGTCTCTGTGGAAGCACCACGACCACTTCCTACAGATGGACGGGCGCGGCGGCTACGTCTTCGACCAGATCGACCAGGACACGCAGGAGTTCGGCTCGTGATCCACTGCTCCAAAGGGTTGAAGAGAGGGGGACGAGGTAATATGGAGCTGTTCCTACTCGGGGGACGAGTTGATATAGAGCTGTTCCTACAAGGGTGAGGGAAACCGGAGTGTGGGAAGTTTTAGGAGAAGACTCAAGTCACTGCGGCTGTAGCACGTAAAGATAAAGCAGAGATGCGATACACTAAGCGCAAGTCATTATGTCACCATTGAGGTATTACTACTACGTATAGAGAGGACATCGCGAACAAAAATTTTGCGTCAAATTGGAGGGAAGGGGGCGGATAATTCAGTAATATTTTTTTCGTTTTATCTATTTAATAACACGCCACCATCTTTATGTTTCGTCTTGTAATTATTGTACATTTTTTTAAAACACAAGACGGCATTTTTTGACTTAATAAATGGTAAAAAAAAAATGAAAAATAGACGCCAACTTTGTAGTCCATGGACCACAATGCGGGTAAGATTTTTTTTTTCGTGATGCCACCTCTATACGTAGTAGTAATACCTCAATGTATGTCACGGCTGTGTAATCGGTGACAGTACTAAATTACTACTGTCACCGATTACATAACGCATAGTTAATCTCATCTCTGATGGGACTCTAAACACTTGTTTACGTAAACTAGCGCAAGTCACGAAATATCAAACATAAAATTGCCCGCGACGTTTATTTCTTAGTGTAGGAACACACTGGGCTGAAATTAAGCGACCGAAGTTCAGCGGAAATGCATTTTCTGTACAAAATTACGCGACATTATTTTAGCATTATGTGTCATCTACCATTTAAAAAGTATGTCATATTAACACTAAGGAACGTTAATTCGTTCGCGTTTTTTCCGCATAGTGAGTTCCTACACTTACGTGTGTGTGAAATGTCGTGACTGCGTCACTCAAAAAACTATATAACTAAATGTGATGTGTAATGAACTAGTTATTTTAAACTGGTTTAAATTGAAATATAAATCACTTATTATTGTTAAGTATATTGAGTTTGAATTTATTTTAATTAAATAATTGTTTTCGTATATTATATTTCTAAATTTTTAAATACTTCAGTAAAATTAGACAAATGTACTCAAAAAAGGTACATTTGTTCATGTGACAATTATTTATAATACATAATACCTACAACCTGGCAAGCAATTGAAATATGTAAGATATATTTTTAAACGTAAAAAAATATTAAAAAATAAAACATTGAACATCGAATATGTATTAAAAACTGCTAGAAAGCACAAAAGGTAACCTAATATAAATAAATTGTATTAATGTTGTCATTTCTAAAGAACAGGTCTGTGATTCTTCATATCGATACCTTAAATCTCAAATGGCGTAAGCGCCAAATTGGTCAAAATGACTTTTGAATGCAGTTTTATTCAGTTTTTTTTTCTCTATCGATCTGTATATTTAAAATCCTGAAATTCGCAAAAAAATGGTCATTACGACCCGATGTTTTTTATAGATTTGAACACTTTTTATAAGGTAAAGAGGTCGTAAGCAGCTATAAATTTAATGCATGAACAACGTCAGGGCGTAACGAGATATTTTCATACATTAATATGGCGTATCACACATAGCCAAATTCATTTGGTGGTTACGCCCTTAGAAATTATTGTAAAGTGAAGAAAAAAGTAAAAACACAAGGGGGTAAGGGACATCATTTTTCGGTTTCGGCGTTTACACCACACACAATTTTTATTATTGTAAGGCGTTTACACCCTATAAAAACACGATTTTTTTGAGATTAAGGTCGTATCTCCCATAAATTCATAAAAAAAATACAAAATAAGGGGTATTTTCTACATCTTTTATTGAATTTGGTACATTAAACGGGTAAGAAGATTTTAGGAAACAAAATAAAATCTAAAAAAAGCCAAGGCCGAGAGAATAAGAAGGCTTATTCGATTAAGCAGTGTAGTGGTAGAAAAACGACCCTTATTCTTAGCAACAATGATTCCTACTTTTATTAATATAATATTTACGTAATAATCAACTTTAAAATTCAATTAAAGTCCTAATGGAGTTAGAAAAGATTACAAAAATTGTATTAATTTAAGAATCAATGAATCAAGTAGCTACGTTCAAAAAGTAAGAGATTTTAGAAAGCCTTAATTTAAAATAATTAAATTGAAACTATCAAAAACAATCAAACATAAAAAAACAGTATTTTTCTGTGTCTGTAACTCCGTCCTCTATACCAGTGCCTGGTAATACATCTGGCACATCTTCTGCTGTTGGTAATCGCGGGTGATATTCTTCATGATATGTTTTTGGGATAATGCCGTCTGTGCACAATTTTAATAATAATTTAGGAAATCAGAGTGAGCTCATACGATGACATTATAAGGTCGTGGTGTCTTTCTTGCTGATTAAAAGTATGTCGGCCATTGCGATGGGAGCTAAGAGCCCATCGCAATGGTCGTGGCGTAGCTACTTGATTCATTGATTCTTAAATTAATACAATTTTTGTAATCTTTTCTAACTCCATTAGGACTTTAATTGAATTTTAAAGTTGATTATTACGTAAATATTATATTAATATAAGTAGAGTTGCTAAGAATAAGGGTCGTTTTTCTACAACTACACTGCTTAATCGAATTAGGCCTTCTTATTATCTCGGCCTTGGCTTTTTTTAGATTTTATTTTGTTTCCTAAAATCCTCTTACCCGTTTAATGTACCTAATTCAAGAAAACAAGTAGAAAATACCCCTTATTTTGTATTTTTTTTATGAATTTAATGGGAGATACGACCTTAATCTCGAAAAAATCGTGTTTTTTATAGGGCGTAAACGCCTTTTTGTCATATTTTCAGAAGTCGTAACCGACTTCTATTTTTTAAAATATAAGATTTAGGTGCAAATAGTTCTAACTGAAGCCTTCATCTTAAAATTCTAAGAAATTTGATGTATAAAACATTTTTATAGTATTAAAATATATAAAGTTATGATTTAAACAAATATTTTTTTTTTTGTTTTTTTGCTCTCCTGAAAAGTTGTGTTTTGGTGGTTACGCCATTTGAGATTTAAGGTATCGATATTATAGTACAAAATTTATCCGTATTGATTTTCTTCTGCAATAAAAAGATTATTATTTTACGTTATATACCTACAAATCATCTTTACCCACAGCTAAGATAAGTAGATAATTAATTCGCTAGAATAAATCATGTTTTGGTCGTATATTATTTGTTGTAACAATTACAAACAAGAAAGCTTGCAGTCGCCAATATTTTTAGTCTCAAATTTATATCATATTTTTACTGTAAAATATCCTAAAAAATACATAATGAATTTTATTATTATGCTCGTCATTTTACAATTGGTCGCGACTGAAGCTTTCTGTTAGTGATACTATTGTTGATTCGCACTTCGTATTTTTAACTATTGATACTCATTAATTTCCGTGTGATTCCTTAGTTTATATGTACCGGGTTAGCGTAACGCTGTTGCTTGATTATAATACAGTCTTAGTTTGATTCTAAATCATTAGTTTGAGCATTCGACTAGCGGGTTGAAAATGTAAGGGTAAATTTTTCATTAGTAACCTTCAAGAAAGAAACCTTTTTTTTTGTTATACACAATCGGTTTGATTTCTTACAATTTAAAAATCCTATTTATTCTGTACCTTATTATTGTTTCTTTACTTATTTAGTTATAATTTATGTAACAATTGAAATTTTGTCCCTTGCTTATAGAGAAAAACATTTATTATATGCCTTTAAACGCACTTTATTCTTTTCATATACCAACTACAGTAATTTGTTAGTTCAATAATTAATGTGATGTTTATTTTTGTGATAGATTCAAAACATATTTTTACCTGTAGAAAAACTTAACAACATTGTATCAGTTTCCCTAATGGTAGGTACATGTACGTACACACCTAATTTATAAAATCCAATAAGTATGATGACGATGATGTTTCTTCTTGTTTGTATTTTTAATTGCAAAATATAATATGACTCATCAGCGACAGTAAGTTGCGTAGAACAAGAAAATCATTAAAGTTTGTCCCACATTCCCTGAACTATTGTAGATTTACATACTTCAAGCATTTTTTCTTTAAGTTTTAAATTATTTAATGTTATTAGTAACTATTTATATAGCCAATACTTGGTGCTGGTTTTAGCATGTGAATATCCTTGGTGGAACGGTTTATAACTGAAACAGTTTTAAGAGCATGACAAGATACACATAGTTTTAACTTATATTTTTTATTGAATTTATAATTATAAAAGAAATTGTAACATCCTTACAAATTAAATAATGTTAAATTATTTATACAAACTCATTTTATGTACTTTTATGGTGTATTATTGACGTTTTACTATTTACGAAATAATTTAATGTTCCTGGACAACAAAATTTACAAATGTAAATTACTTTCATACAAGTAGAATATGTGGGTATTAGAATAGGTGGACTGCGATAGGCTGATGATGATGATGATGATGATGATGATGATTTGTAAGCCACTGTATTTGTCTCAAAGTGCCAAGGGTGCTAAAGTCGGCACGTGCCCTGAATGTTGATGTGGAATCACTGTGATAGCTGTTGATTTTGTTATTCGTGTTGTACTGCGGGTGCTGGGTTTAATAAACTGGGTTCAGTATAGTGGTGTTTTATTATTTTCAGCGTGTTCGTATAAGATTATTTGATAAAAAACCTAACTAAGGAGTTAATAGAATAGATTAAACAAAGAAATATACAAAATTACATTTTATCCATCCAACAATTAATATTATATTTAAAAATAGTTCAATTTCCATTTAAGTACCTTACGCTTACTTAAGCTTGACGGATTTATTTGTTAAGAAGGTCAAATCTTTTCCGTACTTTATAGGTAAAACTTAATAAGTGAATAAATTTTACTAAGGTTCGTAAAATTCCATTACATATTACAAAATGCTACATAGGTACTTAAAGTATACAGACAGATGAATTCAGCACAATTATAAGTAGACCAGCAATAAAACTCGATAAACCGTGACTCGTTCTACACAGCATAATATAATATTTTTATCAGACGCGGTTCAACGATTTTTGCATGCTTAGCAAAACAGAGGCCTTGTGATGCAAAGCTTTGTTAGCAATAACGGGTTTCTGTTTTTTCTATAGAACCATTACGCGAACGCTACCAAAAAAACAAAGGTACATACCTCCTACGCAGTTCTCAATAGGCAACTATGTTTAATTTCTATTAGGAAAATGGATTCTTGTTAAATTGGGTCACAGACCTTTCTCTTTATTCGTGAAAAAAAGTTTTGCAAGCATTTACTTTTTCTTTTCGTGCAAAATAAAGTGACGTCACAACGTTCATAATTACCGCCAAGTTTGGAACTGCGTCTTGTGACGTAAATTGACACTTGTACTCCGTTCGATAAAGTTAACGTTTGGATTTTAAAGGGTAGGTGAAGAAAAAATTGTAATTTCAAAATTAAATACCCACCTAAAATTAATTCCACGAGGTTTATTTCATTTCTTGTAATATTTGATGGCGTGAAATTGTTTATTTCATTATAAATATAAAAAGTTTTTATTTCCAAGTTGCTTATTATCATATAAAGGAACGAAAATAGCAGCGCTTCGCATCAGCTGTTGCAGTAAAAAAAAGTTAACGGGATATCGCGAAGGCGACTGGTCACACCGACGGCCACATCAAAATCTGGGGGTCTGGCGTGTGACCCTGTTATTTCTATCCTGCAATAAAATAGCTGTGTAATCTAAGATAAGCCTTGCGCCATTATAATAGTGATATAGTGAAAATTCTAGTATAATTTATGTGGAAAATATGGAACGTGCTACGGGAACAGAAGTATTCGGGTGTGGCTCGACTCAAACCTCAGACATAACGCTGAATATACAAACGACCACGGGTGGTAACTTCTCAATCAGTTTGAACGGTAAAAATACAGTGGAGCATCTCAAGAAACTCGTTTCAAAGAAGCTTAAAGTGTCAAAGGATCGAATATGTCTCCTGCATCGCGAAAGGTGAGTAGATATGAGGACGCCAAGCATCTATTGTCAAACATCACGGAAATAATGTTGCGTCGATACGATGACGCATCCGCGTCCTTTGACTCCGTTATTGAGTGGTGTGGTGTTGCAGGCAACTGCGGGACGGCACGCTCGAGGAGAACGGGCTGCTGGACGGCGCGCGCGTCATCCTGCTGCCCAGCGTGGAGACGGGCCTGCTGGTAAGCGTCATATTGTTTCGAAACATCGCCGCCTCATGATAATCACGTGTTTCATAACAAAGTGAAACCAATCAATACTCATTTATCTCTAATGCAAATGTTTATTGCACTCGATTAATTAGATGATCTTAATTGTTCCCATTTTGTATTTACAGAGTCAGAGGCCTGAGAATTCTGTGATGCAAGCTTTGGAGTCTTTGAATGACACACAAGTTAATGACTTCTTGAGTGGAAAGTCACCCCTGAACCTGACCATGAGGTTGGGAGACCACATGATGCTGATCCAGCTGCAGCTGTCCACACTCAACAGTTCCTCGAGCGGCTCCCGCTCCTTGAGGACCTCCACCCCCACTAAAGCATCCACCCCATCCGCCCGCACCAAGTGTGACGCCAGGGACACACCCAGCCCTCAGAGCACACCACAGAAGACCTCGGACAGCACCGACACTCCAGAGGACAGTGACAAAAACAAACAAGACAACCACATACATGTGCTCCAGAAACAAGACTTAGAAATGTTACAGAATGCATTTGATTTGTACAGGTCCATGGCAGATGAAAAGTTTGCAGATAAATCAGATTCTAGTGATGATAAAGATGAGTCATTGGACACAACTAACTGCACTCTCTCAGATCTGTCCAGCACCTCCATAGAAGATGAACAGTCTCCAATAAAGTCTCTGTCGAACTTGGTGTCCAGTCCGATAGACACAACTACCTCGGAGAGCAGGGAGGCTGCTCTCGTTAACTCTGTAAAAAGTAATTTGATAGACTTGTTATCGCAAAGTAAGTTAAGTAGTGATGTGATTCCTTCTACAAGTGCCATCAGTGACCAGCCATGCCCCTCCACGTCTTCTTTGACTCCGGACAGTTCGCTCAGTGATGACAGTGATAATTTTGCTGACCAAAGTTCATTCCTTGCCGAGAGCACCATTGACGAGTACCCGATGGAGAATTTGTTCAACAGTGCAATCGACAAGGGATTATTTGAGGAACAGGATGAGTCTATGATGGACAGAGAGATATCAAACTTGGCTACAACTAGTCATGGGGCACAGGAGACCACGACTGGCACTTTACCTTCCTTCCAAAGCATAAATGAGCCTTTAAAGAATAAGCGCTTCCAATATTTACTTCATAAGACTTCTAAGTTCAAACATCCTATAGGGCAGAATAAACAGAAGGCTTTCATGCAGTCCGTAGTGAATAAACACAAAAAGAGGATGCAGATAAAGCAAGACAGCAATCTGGCCCAGCCATCCACATCGAGGACAGACCCGTACATTACAAATTCCAGGAAGTTAATACTTCAACCGAGTAGTAGTGGTCAAGCTGATGATAATGCCACTCCATCTACTTCCAAACAAGTTCCATTCAAAGCCCCCGATGCTCCGAAGAAGCCCCAGCGAGCATCACCTACTCCGCCTGTAGATACTAAAGCTCTTATAGAAGCCTCAAAGAATTTGACGCAGAAATTAAAGAAGTTGTCAAAGGAGGTGCTGACGAATAAGATTGATCTCAGGACTGCCGAGGAGGCAGTGCGCTCGAAGATAGGCCCTGGTGCTGTGATAGAGTCCATGAAACATCATGGCAAAGGAATATATTCAGGGACATTTTCGGGCACACTCAACCCAGCATTGCAAGACAGGTAAGTTTTTAATTATCTTATTTTTCTTTTAATTCATTCATGACACAAGAAGACATGCTTACAATACAGATTGTTTTGATAGTGAAAGGTTATTTTACCTTTATTCCATTGTAAGGTCTTGTTTTTCTTGTATCATGAATTCATGATGCATATTTTGTAGATCTGAATAAGCTTTTGAGATGCCTTATATTCTTCATCACAAATACTAAAGTATTGTTTTTATAGATGAGTTTGGGGTTGGATTTACATTTTAATGTAGTCTTGTTATACATATTTTCAAATTATTCTAATACTAGCTGTTGCCCGCGGCTTCGCACGCGTGGACTACAACTTAAGTTATATTATATTTTATTTTTTATGGTAGTAAAATATAACAGAAAATATTATCTAGCTGGTACTACTATTTATAACTTTCTTCAGACACTTACTCTCTCTCTTTATAAACAATATTCGATGTGGTCTGGTTTGGAACGTAAACAAATAGTTTGTTTAGTTGACTCACACGGGAGAAAGCCACATAGAGCTGGCCGTGTCCAAGGGTATTGTTCGTCAGAATCAAGGTCAAAATCTTCAGATGAAACCGACCTTCTGTTGAGTAAGTGTCGAAATCGATCGGACTCCAAACGTGCTTGACGTTGTTCTTCTGATTCATGCTGTCTTATTTCATGTATTCTCTCTCTTTCTCTTAGTAACGAATCCTCACGATCCTGGCGCATAAGTTCATAGTTTTCCCTGGCCAATTCTAATCGTTGCTGGTGTTGATCATCCCTTTCTAAAGCACTAATAATATTTTGACGATATCGAGCGTTACTTAAGCGTTCCTCACGTTGGGTAAAAGTTTGTGAGGCATAAGATAATGTATGGCGCTCGCGATCAGCTGTTAGACGTACCTCTCGTTCTTGACTCGTTTCTGAGACTCGCGACAACGCATGACGTTCACGATCGGCTGTTAGTCGTTGCTCTCTTTCTACGTTGGTTTCCAGCGACCGAGAAGCAGACGTGCGGGTGCGTTGTGAGCTTAAGCGGGACTCTCTTTCCGTAAACGTCTCTGAGACTCGCGACAACGTATGACGTTCACGATCGGCTGTTAGTCGTAGCTCTCTTTCTATACTCGTTTCCTGCGACCGAAAAGCAGACGTGCGTGTGCGTTGTGAGCTTAAGCGGGACTCTCTTTGAATAAACGTCTCTGAGACTCTAGATAAAGAATGGCGTTGCCGATCAGCTGTTAGTCGGGGGCTTCACGCTGAGAAAGATTTTTCATAGCGCGAGCAGTAACCTGGCGGTGTCGAGTCGCAGTAAGTCTTGCCTCATGATCATCGTTACTTTCTTGGGATCTAAACAACCTAGATCTTTTAGCTTCTCTTGAGTACTGAGAAAGATTTGACCTTTTTCTAGGCATTGTGAAGAAACAAACCGTGAAAGTATTCGCCGATAGAAATATATATTCTTTTGAAAATGCACTTTGTGGTTATTTACGAAATAATCGGAATTATCACAGAATGACTTTCAAATATAAACAGATAGGTAACGTATACTCTGTCCATTTTATTAGGCGTCTTTTGACAGATTGACGTTTGACACAATTGGTGATGTCCTAAAGTATCTAAAATGTGGTCATTCCGATTATTGATAAACTCGAGTTTCGATTTAATAATCCCTAAATGTAGAAAGAAACCCACTAAGGCGAAAAAACGCAACCGAAAGTCGGCGTGAATGCATTTTCTATACGATGTAACGCGACGTAAATTCGGCACGGCAACCTTATTTACACTTATGAAGAAGTTTAGATTCATAGCATTTATTTCTACCGATTATTCGAAATCTGTGCCACAATCGTTGTAATCGTTATGTGTTGCACATCACTGAGTGGACGGAATCGTTCATTTTTTTTTTTTTTTTTTTTTTTTTTTTTATTGTTTATTACAATCTGTCGCCTTCTTTGGGACATTCAGCAATATGTTGGACATTCAGATGGCGTTCTCGGAATGTGACCTGTGTCACATCCTCACATAAAGACAGTTTATTTTACTGTGGTACGATAACGTCTTGCGGTATTTTACGTTTAAGCCGTCTAGCTTCTTTATGTTGGTCCATTAATGTTTGTGCAAGAGTATTAGGGTGATGGGTTATGCGTTCTTTATACGACTTAGTATGTCGTTCAATTTCCTGTCCTACTGTTGGTATTTTTAGGTCGTGGTGTAGTAGATCATTGGGCACAAACCAAGGAGCGTTTGTCAACATACGGAGTGTTTTGTTTTGGAACCTTTGTATTATTTCAATATTTGAGTGGGATGCAGTACCCCATAGTTGAATCCCATATGTCCAGATAGGCTTCAGTATGGCTTTGTACAAGAGGATCTTATTCTCAAGAGAGAGTTGGGACTTACGACCTATAAGCCAATATAATTTTCTTGTTTGTAAGCCAAGTTGTTTCCTTTTAGTAAATATATGCTTTTGCCAAGTAAGCCTCTTGTCCAAATATAATCCCAGGTACTTTACATGATCTGCCTGTGGAACTTCTATGCCATTAAGAGTAACTGGGGGGCAGGTACCTCTTCTTAATGTGAATGTGACGTTTACCGACTTAGTTTCATTTGCTTTTATCCTCCACATTTTAAGCCAGTGAGATATGTCGTCAAGTCCACTTTGCAATGCTTTTGAGGCCATAATTGGATCGGTGTGTGCAGCTAGGATTGCAGTGTCATCAGCGAAGGTACCTGTGGTTAATGATTGTGATGTAGGTAGATCTGCGGTAAATATTAAATAAAGTACGGGGCCCAGTACGCTTCCCTGGGGAACTCCTGCCTTTATGGGTGATAAAACTGACATGACTTCTCCATTCTCTACGGTAAAGTGACGCTGATGCAAGAATGATTTTAGCAATTCGTATAAGTAGGCTGGTAGAGCGTTTTTGATCTTGTAAAGGAGCCCCTCGTGCCAGACGCGATCAAACGCCTGCGATATGTCCAAGAAAGCACTGACACAATAAGATTTTTCTTCGAGTGATTGCATAATCTTTTTCGTTAGTCTATGCACTTGGTCAATAGTGGCATGTTTGCTTCGAAACCCAAATTGGTGGTCTGGGATCACTTGCTTTTCTTTTAGTATTGGCAATATACGTTGCAGTAATAGTGATTCGTATAATTTTGAAGGTATTGGTAGCAGGCTTATGGGTCTATAAGATTTCGGTTCCTCTGGAGCTTTATCTGGTTTTAAAAGCATTATAATTTTTGCTACCTTCCACTCTGGAGGAAAAAATTGTAGTCTTGTCATGGCATTGAATAGAGATGTGAGAAAGCCTATCCCAGATTCAGGCAGTTCTTGCAATATACGATTAGTTATGAGGTCATATCCTGGGGATTTTTTTGGATTAAGTTTTTTTATAGCATTGATGATTTCATTTTTTTTAAATTTATCTGGTAGTTTGTCTATATTGCTAGGAGTTTGCAGAAATTTTGCAATCTTATCTTCATGTTCAGGTGTTCCTTCATAGGGATGAGGCGTAAAAACATTTGAGAGATGTTTTGAGAAAGTACAAGCTTTTTCTGTATCTGTGCGTGCCCAGTTTCCATCCGTTTTCCTTAGAGGGGGAGATGCTGTGACAGGCCTTTTGAGTTTTTTAGTAGCCTTCCACAAGGAGTAGCCCGAGGAAGCGGTAGAATCGAGGCTTTTAAGATGATTTCGAAATTTTTCATTCTTATCGAGGTCCAATGTATTTTTGAGTTGTCTGATGACATGGTTCAGATGTTTTTTTATAGCTGGGCATCTGGTTTGTTGCCATTGTTTCCGTAGGCTTCTTTTAAGTTTTACTTCCTCTAATATGTGTCTGGCTACAAAGTTATCTATGCCCTTAGGTGTCATTGGCGAAGTTGCTGACCAAGCTGCTTCTTGTACGTTGCGGTTGAAATATAAGACAGCTTCTGATATGTCGTTTGTAGATTTCAAGCGGATTGGTTTACTGAATGCCTTATCTGCTATCTCTCGAAATAGAGCCCAGTTAGTCTTTTCATTATGCAGTACGCACTTTGTAACTCGTTTTTTAATAGTACTGTGCAGTTCCACCAAGATTGGAGAGTGGTCTGAGGATAGGTCTAAGCAGCTCCGACAAGAAATATAATTATTGGATATTCCTTGAGTGACACAAAAATCGATGACATCAGGGGTTTTCTTTTTATCGGTTGGCCAGTAAGTCGGCTGGCCAGTAGACACTATATTCATGTTTTTGGTTTGAATGCATTTGAGAAGTTCTCGACCTCTAGGTAAGACTATCCTAGAGCCCCAGAAGGTATGCTTGGCATTGTAGTCGCCTCCTGCGATAAATCGACTTCCAAGAGTTTTAAAATAGTCGTTAAACTCAGTTTCTTTAATTGTGTACCTCGGAGGACAATACAGAGCTGACAAGGTGATGTCACTGATCCAGTCACTTATTACGATACTTGTTGCCTGAATATGGTTCTTGCAGTAACTTCCCAGAAGATGGTGCTTGATATTTGATCTAATAAGGACAGCCGACCCGCCATGAGCTTTATTGTCAGGATGGTTAGTGACGTATATATTATAACCTGGTATTTTAAAGTAGCTTTTTGATGTGAAGTGCGTTTCAGAAACAAGTAGTACGTCTATATTATGGATTTTTAAAAATACTTTTAACTCTTGCGAGTGATTTGACAAGCCATTGGCATTCCATACACATAAATTTAGTGTAGTGAATGTATCGGCATTTTTGACATTAAATCGGTAATCGTTTTTGTTAATGCTAGCATTTGTTTCATAAGCTCTGTTAGTATCTGCTTAATGGTTTTGAGTTCTTCTTCTATCTTTTGTTTATCAGAATTCGGATCAATTCCTGTTTGATGTTCATTTTCTTTTGTTACTGTGGCATAAGAGTTTATGTGATTTGGTGCAGCATTTGTTTGTGCTTGTTGTGTTTTTGGGTTTTGATATGGTGGCGCATACGTAAGTGCTTGTTGTGTTCTTGGGTTTTCAATCAGTCTCTTGTTTTTGGAGTAGGGTGTTGGATATTTGACCTTCTCTAGCTCTTTATATACTTGACATCCTTTATAGTTTGCTGGATGGTTTCCATTGCATAGTACACATTTGACCTGGTTTGATCTTTCTTTTCTTGTACATGCTGAAGTGTGATGATTTTCTGCGCATTTAACGCATCTAGGCTGCCTGTGGCAGAACTTTTGAGTGTGACCATATTCTTGGCACCTGGTGCATTGCGGTATTTTATTGTTTGGTCTTGGCGCTTCAAAAGTTATGCGACAATGAAGTAAATATTTGACGTTATAAATTTCCTTATTGTTTTCTCTAGGCTCCAATTCAACATTCCATATAGGAAGGGGCAATTTGGTTTTTCTGTCTCGGATATTCCAAATATTTGTCACCTTGTGTTTAAGTTCATCAAGGGCTCTTATAATTTCTTCCTTTTCGGTTGATGGATGAAGATGTTTCAGCACTACCCTGAAGCTACGCTCTTCTTTTGGCTGGTACGTATAAAATTCCGTGTTTTTACTTTTCAATGCTTTGTATATGATGGAATATGACTCTGCTGATTTTGGTTGGATTTTAACTCTGTCATCTCGTAATACTTTAAGCATATATTGTTCTGGTGTGACTTCTTCCAACATTTTAAGTAAGGGTTGGATATTACTGACTTTATCGATGAACATTGGAGGGGGTCTTGATGGTGTTGGTACTGGAATTTCAGATGATTCAGTATCGAGTTCCTTAAAGCTGTTGGAAGTTGGTACTGTAGGTGCGGATAGCCAGTAATGTAGTTTAGCTTGTTTCCGGTTCCGGTTTTCTGCATTAGGACTTGATCTTTGTCTTTTGCCATACTGTACTTCTATAAATTCTTCTTCTGGTCTTATACCGTCTGATTGCAAGGTAGGTTGGATTGGTTCTGTTCTAGTAGGATCATTAATAGAGTTGGATCTTTGCCTGTTTATGAACAATCCTTTGTGAAAGATTTGTTGGGTCATAGTATTTGGTTGAGTTTCTGTAGAAATGGGTTTTGGATTACTCATTGTTGTTCCCACGAGTCAGGACGATGAAGAATAGTCACTTGCGGGGTGACGCCTATTCCCGCAAGAAGGCACATATAACAGTGTTTGCCGGGTCCACTGAGATTGGCGCTAGGAACTGGACTCCTTCCAGTCATTCATCCCTTTGGCGCGTAGCCCACCGTGGGATTAGGGTAATTATTATAGAGACGTTCTTTCTCTTGATCCGGGCGATGAAGCCAAGACCCCCATTCTCGCAAAACATGACTACGAGGCTACGGGATGTGGTAGTCATTTCCTACTACCACTAAACAGGCGGTTTAGGCCTGGTTTGGTTATTTACCGCCGCCAAAGACTCGGCGTTGTCACTCGTTTAGCACCACCCGGGGGACACGTGTAGGGTGGGCCTAGGAGAAGGTGGTAAATCCTACGGACGCGAGTGACTCCATCCCCCAATCGTTCATGAAGTACAATATTATTTTTTCGAAACACGTTAAGAAAACTATATGTTTTTTTATGGGCATGGGCTGTCAAAAGTCGTCTTCTAGGCGTGCCTTTCGACGCTAGACAGCGCTGCATGTTAAACTGTTTTCACTCGACGCTAGATGACGCCATGGACTCTTCCGTGATTTTGTGATTTTCAACAATGGTTTTTTAACCATCCCTCGGGAACCCTTAA
The DNA here is from genome assembly GCA_958496325.1 of Nomophila noctuella. Lineage (NCBI taxonomy): Eukaryota > Metazoa > Arthropoda > Insecta > Lepidoptera > Crambidae > Nomophila > Nomophila noctuella. The sequence goes on along the minus strand of OY292487.1, from coordinate 15,889,361 downwards.
ATATTTTGAAATAAAAATTATCTAAGATGTTGACCAGGGATATTAGGTATTACCATGCAAAATTTCATTCAAATCCGTTCAGCCGTTTCGAAGATTAGCCCGTGCAAACAGACAAACAGACAAACAGACAGAGAAATAAGAAATTCTAAAAAAAAAATTTTTTGTATTTTCCTTTTATTTACATCACCCTGACTTCGTTTTAAGCATTTTTTTCATTTGTACAGACATTCGACCTCTACGATTTTATTATATGTATAGATGTATGTTTTAAGTTATACTTCAATTACCATTTTTTCTTTATTAAGTTGCTCAAAAGCATTGTGTTAATAGTGTAACACAACAATTTATGAACTTGATGGTTTATCCAGTCTACATATGTGTGATGTTAGCACTCTTATAGGGATGAAACAGAATTCTGTGAACTATTTGGATGACTCATTACAAAATAAGCAACTCCCAATTTTCCCCTTTGTCTTCTGACGTCATATTTATCCGAAATGCTATGTTATGGGATCACCCTGGTGAATAATTATAGCTTGCGTGTTTACAATTTTAAAAACATAGTGACGCAATTAATTGTTTATTTATCATCTATATTTACATTTTTATATCAAAAAACTAGCGGCCGCCCACGACTCCGTTCGCGTTATACTATACTAAAAAGAATTTTCGATTCAAACCATTTGTTTTGAACCACAAATCATTTGTTTCGAACCACAAACAAACTCTTCAGCTTCATTATATTAGTATGCATACTTTTTTTTGTTTTAATCCCCAGTTCGGAAGTTCACGTTGTCTCTTAATTTTTAGGGTTCCGTAGCCAAAATGGCAAAAAAACGGAACCCTTATAGATTCGTCATGTCTGTCTGTCTGTCTGTCTGTCTGTCTGTCTGTCCGCCAGTCTGTCACAGCCACTTTATTCCGAAACTATAAGTACTATACTATTGAAACTTGGTGAGTAGATGTATTCTGTGAACCGCAACAAGGTTTGCACACGAAAATAGAAAAAAAAATAAAAAAATGGGGGGTCCCCATAGTCAGAACTAAAACTGAAAATATTTTTTTTCATTGAACATATACGTGTGGGGTATCTATGGATAGGTCTTTAAAAATTATATTGAGGTTTCTAAGCTCATTTTTTTCTTAAGTGAATACTTTGCGTGACAGACTCTTCCAAAGTGGAAAAAAGTGTGTCCCCCCCCCTCTAACTTCTAAAGTGAGAGGATGATAAATCTGAAATAAATATATAATGTACATTACCATAAAAACTACCAACGAAAATTGGTTCGAGCGAAATCTATTCAGTAGTTTTTTTAATACGTCAAAAATAGAATTTGTACGGAACCCTCAGTGCGGGAGTCCGACTCGCACTTGGCCAATTTTTATTAAAAGCCTAGTTTTCTTGTTTTGATACCCCCCATTCGGACTAGGTACACAAAGTATTTGAGTTTTACGCACATGACGTTTGTTGATGATACTTGATTAACAAAGCCGGGCAATTGATCATTATGTAGGTTACTACGCGTTTCAGTAATCCTAAACAATTAATTATAACAGAGAGTCTCAGGTCCCTTTGCTCATACTATTTTCATAAATTTACGCGACATCTAAAAATTAATTAAAACAAGTTTAAACGCACGAATTGCTTTGACCAATCAAGATTTAATCATAGTTTTACGACAAACCAAAATACGCGTGTTTTCATTGACAGCTTCCATTGATATATTATTTGTAACACATTCATGATTTTTTAATGACTGAAAATGTACTTCCAGAAGGGCGCAATGCACCTATTTATGTAAGATTTTTTAAGTTGCATGTTTAATTACTTATAGACCTACAAGGGTCCAATTGCAATTGCATGCATCTCGGGAAACTTTACTGTCAGGTACCAACACAGCTTAGATTGATGATCCAATCCATCACCTTTCCAATCCTCTATTGGTACGGTGATGATTAAGACAAGATAATTAGGACATTGCTAGGTGGCAGAACGTTTCTAACACTTAAATAGACAAACCAACAACAATCCCCATTTTTATTGCATTTTGTAGATACTTTAATGAGTAAATTTATGTTTCTCAGCAAAAACCATATCTTCATTCTGGTGTTGCGTTTTTTATAAATGTCAAAATGAGTACCTGAAACAAAATTCGTTAGCAAACACAATATCTTCAATGTGGTGTAATGTTTCTGTTCTCACTCACACCTATCTCGTGACTCCGTGTAGCTCACTCCATACGGTCGTATTGATAACAACTAATTTATTTTATCATTGGAACTAATGAGTAAGACCAATTATGTGTTCCTGGATGATGTTTTGAATATTAAAACCCTTTGTTGTGCTTTGTAATCAAAAAGTAATCGTCCTATTAATGCCGCGTTGTGGGGTAATGGCCTCATCATTGTTATTAAGTCTTTGTTGCACTGATGGAATTGGTTAACTGTCTTAATTTGGCTCACTGGATGTACTTATAGGCGGTGCGGTTTCGAAGTTTATCTAGGGAGAACACTCTGAGCATGAATATTTATGATTTTATATATTTGCGCAATTATAAACCATTTGATTTTGTTGACGATTCTCATAATCTGGGGTTTTGATAAAATATTACTTCCAGTTTGTTGGTTTGTCATTAGAAGCCTATGATTTTAAATATAATCAAAATTATATTAAAAATCATATGGCAATTTATCCATGTTTGCAAATGGGCATCTTCCTATGTGAATAAATTTAAGCTAAATCCCATTTTTAAAACGCTCACATTGTTTCAAATTATGGATGCCTTTGCCAGAGCAAATTTGAATCCATGTGAGCTATTAATGTCCCAGGCAGTGGGACATTAATGGCTTACTTTACCTTTTACGCAGTCAGTTTTTTACTTCGGAACTAGGTGCTATAAAATTCATAAAAAATACTTATAGAATAACACAATTAATAAAATCAAACGTAAATGTAGTAAATATTGTAACATGTGTACAAAAGGCGTCGAAATAATTTTACAAACAAAATGATTCATAATGTTTTTACTTTCTTTCTGACTACTTTTACAAAGGAAGTGTTGTTCACTTGTACACTGATATCTTATTAACAATACAAAGGGCCGTTAAGTAAACTCTGTTTTGTGTTAACCTTTTATTTTGGTCGCCCAAACACTTATAATGAGTGGGTTGACTTAACAATGGACGTTTTTGATTGGTATGTTTAGAATTTGAAAGTATTACATCCCAAACCGACGAACTAACTGTAAAATACGTTATTATTCTAAGCTTTAAGATTTTTATGGCGCGTACGTAAATATGTGTTCAGAATTGTTTCTACCATCTAATTTCACTGTGACGTTCTATTCCGATTTGTATTATAATTTACAATGGACGCAGATAATGCAATGCAAACAATGGTTCCATTCTTATTTTACACCCAGTGATGCATATTATGTTCAAGTGATTCCTATTAATGTCCTGCTGCAGGGCAAACGTGGGTTATATATGTATACGTTACAAAAATGGGTTTTGGCATCATCACCACGCTTGCCAAATGCGGGTTGGTGGTCGCAAATCCGGCCTGTGTTCAGGAAAATCTACACAAATTTTGCCCGACCCAGGAATCGAACCCAAGATCTCGTGACCACGGCCAGGTATTTAAACCACTAGACCATCGAGGTGTACAAATTTTAAATTAACTCAATCATTTACATGAGCAGTTTTCTAAACTAAAATGACACAAAAAAGTAAAACTGAAAATACACGAGTGAATTTTATGAATTGTTTTACCATTATTAGAGGTTGTAACCGACTAGCGTTTGTATTAGAACCAGGTCATTGTGAAATTGTATGTTTAGAGAGCTGCAGTAATGTAAACGCATAACGAATTAACTAAGAAGGTTTTAATGATTTTAGTTTAATGATTAAATAAGTTTACGTGCCGACACATTAATGAAAAAAATCCAATTCTTCTCGAATTGGTAAATTGTGTAAATTATCGAATCATTAATGCCATGCACAATTAGGAAACATGGTGATTATGCTTACTTAAATTCTTACTGTCACGACAACTTGAATTAAATTCTCTATAGTAAGACGTTGATAGAGTGATAGATAAGTTTATACTATTAAAACATAGTTTATAAACTGGGCATTGGATTTTGACGGGTTTTAAAATAAATAATGAACTACCTATATCTTCTATTAGAAACATTGAATTTCCGGGCTAAGCCGGGGCGTGTAACTAGCTACACATTAATTTTACACATCTGTATTAATTTAATAAAGCTGAATAGTTTGTTTGTTTAAACATGCTAATCTCAGGAATTACTGGCTCTAATTTAAACAATCTTTTTGTTTTAATATAACATTATGAGTCCGGCAACCGAAATCCACGCGGACGAAGTCTCGGGCGGCCGCTAGTATTATATATCTTCGTCCTAGCGACGCTTTAGTCTTCAAACTAGGCCCAGCGTCTCGAAGGCAAGAGCTACAACAATAATGCGTTGTTTGTCGTTTTACCACGTTGCAACATAGCCGCTAGCCGTGATGTCACGCCAACTCAAGTGAAAAGCGGTATTGCGCACTCAGCAATACAATATGGCGGAGAAAATTACGTGTTTCTTTTAAACTTTTTCAGATAATTACGCACAAGATTAATGTTGATTTAAAATTAGTAATTAAAATTAAAAAAACTTACAACAAACATTTTAGTGAATATAATCGACGGTTTATTATTTTTTACTTGTATGTGCGATAATTATTTTACTAAACTACAGATAATCATAACTTAAAACATACTTTTTTTTTCATATAAAATGTATGTACATGCTGTTAAATACTGCGCGGGGGTCTAACCCGTGCCTTATCGTACAAAATACATCAGGCTAATAGTTACTAAGTGCTCACGTCATCAACACTAACTTCTGATAGTGTGCTATGTTATCTTCTTATAGGAAATAGGAATAATAAGCCATCAATCACTTATAGAGTAAACCCAAGCTTTTTATTTACTTAGATGTGCCCTCATTTTCATCTGGTTATTTCATAACCTATTATACAATACATATCTTCGATGAATTACTAACTAATGACAATAAATGTTATTGATTGATCGAATGATAAATCAAAATCAAAATATACTTTATTCATGTAGGCCTCTGCAAGGCACTTATAAATCGCCAAAAATTTATTAGTACAAAGGAATGACTCGACCACCGACTTCGTAATGCAGTCATCTACCGAGAAGAAGCGGCAAGAAACTCGATAGTTGCTCTTTCCAATCGCCAAATAATTACAATAGTTTGTCCATACTACTACTATAATTAATCCTAAATTCAATCCTAAAACTTACAAAGGAATACAATCAATACTTCTTTTCCAGATACGGACGACCAAAGAGGGATATCTCTACCATTATCCACATACTGAACGATTTACTATGCGCCGCCCCGCCTATTGCATTGTCTCAGGTAAGTTATATTTTGTTATTCATTGTTTAAAGGTGCTTATTTCTGTAGTATGTTAATTATCAAGTGGTATATGAACAAGCAGTAACTATGCATTGGCAGACACTGATTATTGCATAGCATGTAATATTGTCTCTATTATGTCCAGTACCAAATGAATGGTTTTTACTCAGATTAATGAATATAAATATGCAGCGAATAATTTGACAGTTATGCTATACTTTTTTCCTTTTTATGAATCACACGTACCCTCGCCGCCTAAAATTGGTGCAAAGACACTCAAGCGTGACCAAAGGAGCATCTATTGATATTCATGAAATATTGTGTTTTGTGTTAGATTTTAGCTAACTAAGGGACTTTATGTTTAAATAGCAGATAACCTATTTAAATCTCTTGGTCTTGGACTCCCTGTCTTTAAAATTCTTATGAAAGTAGGAAAGGTACGAATCAAAAAACATCAGGGTATAAGAATAAATAAATTCTGTCTGCATTCGTGCTTACGTAGGTACTCTTTGTGCATAATGTTTAATACAAAGCGCGTAATAGTACATTAACCTAAATGAACAATTTACTAATACCCCATTTATGAAACATCATTAATAATGTGACTGCGTTGGTAGTAGTTAAACATACATTCCTAATGGATTGGTAGTCACTGTCCACAATATGCACAAGACTATAATTACTTAGAGTATGGGCTTTACTTCGTACATGATCGATGAGAAAAGACAGGACCAACTGATTAATGTATCTTTCGAGGTCGTATTGTACACCATGTTTTTTTTATTGATTAGGGAAACAGACAGTTTGCAGCACATATAAACAGGCAATAAAATTACACATTAGCCTAAGAAGTTCCACGAATAGGTTTTGCGTTAGTATCGTTTTCTTATCTTTATTTAATATGGGCCATTCTGGGATTTGGGGAATACCTAATCCAGTTATATATGTTACGGGCAACGTGATTAATCGGGAATTATGAATAAGGGCCGGCCTTTATTAATAATTCCCAAGAGCGTCGGGCAAAGTGATTAATTTATCACTTTGACCGGCCCTTATTAATAATTCCCGACGCCTCGTGGTCCATGTAATAAATCAGTGTTTGAGGTGGCTTGTATTTATCACTTGGACCGGGCATTATGATAAGAAATGTTTAAGGGTCACAAAAAAAATAACCCTAACCTATTTTAGACCACCTAAGAAGCGGAAGACTAATTTGATGGATATAGGTTAGGGTTATTTTTTTTTATGACCTTTTAAAATTCCCCTAGTCACGAACATAACACACGTTAACGACTTTTCATCTTAAGTAATATTTTTATCAAAATAAAAGTAGGACGTGATTTATATCAATAATTGCTTTTTTAAGTGTTTATTTTTAAATTGCTATGTTCAATTGATGTTTCTTTTAACTTTTCATGAAAATATAGTAAGTTTAATTAGATTTAGTTAGCAAAAACACTTCATATAACCTTTTTTATCACTTTGCCCAATATGGGTTGGGAATTTATCATAATGGCCGGGAAAAGTGATTAATTACGCTATTTTTATCACATTGCCCAATTGAGTAGGGAATTATTAATACGGCCCGGGAATTATTAATACGGCCCGGGTTTATCACATGGCCCGTAACATATATACTAAAATTATCCTACTCACACATTTTTACTTGTTGCATAGAACGCATTTATGCGTCCTAGAGTACAGGTTAACTAGGCTCGCGGCCGCTTAGGACTAAGTAGGTCGTTCAACTACTCCAGCACTTCAACTCTTGCGGTTTCCTTCTCATTGGGATAGTGAAGATACTTTGGAACTCGCTTTATCGGACCCATAGATTTAAATCTTTAGATTTGTCCTCGCCATGCTCTGAAATTGGCACTAAAATTAGAGCGACAGTCACACAGGGTGGCAGTCGCTTCTTAGACCAATGTCACTCGATTGAAGCGGTTTTTGCGAAAAGAATAACAATATGTCGTCCTGTGCCTTTTGTAAGTGCAGTAATTCCAAAAATACAAATAAAGCTAAAGGTCTAACGTTAAATGCGTAAATGCTTAGATTTTATAAACTTTTGTAAATCATTATATTTTTAATCCGTTGCCATGGTAATAATAATGTTTAGTGTTAGTGTCCACTGTATTCGCCACACAGTACTTCAAAATAATGCCACTGTTTAATGGTGTGAGGGTAAATCTATGTCAGAAACCATACCCACATACTCTTAATTTTACCTCATATCCCCATTATCCTTCCAGAAGGAAACCAAACACTCGTGCGCATCCACCTCCGACTCTACTCGCTCGTGGTCGTGCTCGTCGTGCGGTGCGGCGGGCGCGTGTGCGGGCGCGGGGGGCGGGGCGGGCGGCGCGGCGTGCGGCGCGGACGCGCTGGCGCGGGACAACTCGCGCACGCGCTGCAAGCTCGAGCGGCTGCGCAGGGTCATGCAGCAGAAGAAGCAGAGGCGCGAGGAGCGTCGGCTGCAGGTGCGTGCTGTTCGCAGTTGTTTTACCTCTTTTTCGTAACTGTTGTGCTATGTTTCTGCTGGTGAGTAAGGTTGCCAGAGCTCAGGACTCAGTCGGGGAGGGTATGGGGTTAAGGCCGGCGACACATCAACGATACCTCTGGTGTCGCGGATGTCCATGGGCGGCGGTGATTGCTTACCATCAGGCGACCCGCTAGCTCGTTTGTCGCCTCTAACATAAAAAAAACCTCGGACAGATGATGATGAGGTTGCATTCCTATACAGGTTTCTATATGCTGGATTTAACCCTACCAGCTCGCCGAGCGAGATTCATACAGCGCCCTCTACGACTACGTGAATTTCTTTTTAAATTATGTTTTAGTTAGCTCACTACCGCATTCAAACATTTCATTTTTCTAAAGGTTGACTGGTAGAGAATGCTTTTAGCGTTAAGTCCGCGTTTTGTACCTTACTTACTAGTGTGGTCAATAAAGTTTTTATAAATAAATAAATAAACTTCGAATTACATAATATGATAGGACGAAGCTTCTGCCTATAACAGTAATACTTGTTCTAAAAAAGCTAAGACTCCACCAAAGTGGAGATGTGCCGTAAGTTGCCAATAAGATTTCAATACTGAGGTGGTCAGTGGTCACGTTATAAGGCCGAAATCCTATTGACGGCGTACAACAAATTTTCATGTAGGGACTCACTCTAAACTCCTCATTGGTCTAGCTAGTGGTTTAAATACCGGGTCGTGGCTACGTGGTCCAGAGTTCGATTTCCAAAACTTAATTTTGTATTGAAAACAAAATTTTCATATGAGAATTTTGCCCCGCAATGAGATACTATTAGGCTAACACTCTTCTATTTAAACTGTTATTTAATACAAGGAATATCTTCTTGCAGGCCGGGCCATACAGTGTGCCGCCTGCAACAGCGCCGGCGCCCGATCCAGCGACCGTACCCGCCGCCGCCAGGCAGGACGAGATCGAGACCATTGCCTAACACCCGATAGTGTTACAACCCGACTCGATTCGCGGGCAACAACTATTTAACCAACGAATCGAAGAAACGGGGCCTCGGAGGCGATTATCACCCCCGTCGATTCGCGACGTAGAAAAGAGTGTGTTTGCGATTGAAAAATCCGCTAGATGGCAATACGTAGGCGTGAGGTCTAACTGCTATGTCATGGGCGAATTTAAAATGTCAAAATTCACCAATCACATACGAGTTGGACCCTACGCCTACCTACTGCCATCTAGCGGATTTTTCATTTGCGAACACCCTCATTCGTTTTTGTCCGCAAATCGACGATTCGTCGCCTCGGCAGCGGAAACCGAGTCGGCTCGCTGTAGTATTGCAAAGGCCCGACGCCCACCTTCTGGGAGTTGGACGCGAATTGACGGCGCATACTCACCATTTGATCAGTCCGCGCCGTCGATTCGTCCAAAAAAGACGGTTTTGTCCGCGAATCGACGGTGCGTCGCCCCGGCTGAACTCTACTGAGGAGACTCCCCCGTCTTAGGACTGATCGCACTCGGTCGCATTTGAAAGGATCGCAGATTGAGCCCGTTGGCCGTTCGGAATTTGAATTTATTTGACCGCGCGTCTTCTTAAGGCTCGCTTAAACCGGATCAATGAATCTGAGATTGAATTATGATCCAGTTAAATCCGGAATACATGTACATTATTTCCCCGAGTCGCCGACGGGTCGCGAGCGGCGTCGCCGGGTCCACCCCGGGATATATTCTAAATTACCATTTTCACTACGTTCGGAATGTAGTAATATTATTAAGTGCTATTATCGCATGTACAAATGATACAAGATTGAATTAGCGAAATCACTAGTTGTAGCGTAGTAACATGATAAGGTCCGGTCGAGTCGCCCGGCGCGGCTCGAAATCGATTTTTATTGTTATATTTTAGAGTATATTTTATTATATTATTGGTTCAGTCAATTTTTAGACGTTTTGTGTACCTAGTTTAATTTTTGAAAATGACTATTTGAATGATAAAATTTCTAAATTAAGTCGTATTAACGAATTTCAAATGATCGTTTGTAAGGGGATTAAAGTTTTTGCATTATATTAACTTGTAACGGGGCGCCTGCATGATGATGGATTATATTTGTAGACCGACCGACTCCTCCACATTTATTAGTAGATAATTGGCACTGTTATTCTTAAAGTTATTTTTTCTTTGTTTTCTTTTCTCCATTCACGGATATGTTGTTAAATCTAATAAATGTTTTCTGCATTGAAACGTTTCGTTTAGTTTTTTATTTGTTATTTTTGGTTTAAAAGTTACTTAAATACGATAATGTAAGGATACAAAATCTATATGAAATGCAATAATTACGACCTACGGACATACACGCACTAGTGATAACGGATAGCTTTGTACATACCTGTAATGCAAGACGTATGGATAGAAGTGCTTTTCGATTATACTTCGATTTTATATACGTTGGAGAGTATTATCGTTGAAACTAGGAATAGTTAAGAGTCTCGTCTGTGTAAAATAGCCTGTGAATATAATTTAATTACTGTAACAGTTGCAAGTCGTATAGCAGAGTTGAATATATCTAATGTAACTTATTTGGCGTGGTTTAGTAGCGATGGTTTGGGCAAAGCAGACGGAAGACCAACGGTATTTAATTACGCTTTATATGCGTAAATAAAACAAACGAAAACACGCTTATAACTGTGTTACACAATTAATATTGTTTTATGAAACTTACCAGTTTAAGACAAGCTAAAGCGCAGCACGTGACTATAATTAATCAAAAAATGGTTATGAAAAGATGGGGCGAATAAATCGAATTGTTTCTAATAACAAGTACGATTTACTAAATAATTTTGACACTGGCGTTCTTATGATAATTTATCTAGGGAAATTAACGACGATTTGTATTTTGACTTTCGGCTGGAAAAGAACAAGTTTTGCTTAGTCTGGGCTATACGTATACGTAAATTATCCCAGGTTTTGTTTAAATACTTAAAAAGATGTATCATTTTACGTATTTCACCTCAAACCATATTAGGAAGCTTTGAAGTCACTCCGTTGTTTTGCCCACTCCTAGCTAAAATAGAATTGAACTGAACGGAAATATGTTAATGTTATCCCTTTAGGGCCAGCAGGGTGACTGTGTTGAACTGTGATTAGAATACATTTGTAGGCGATTACATGAATACTTTGCATTTTAATTTGTCACTTGCCCTTTTACAAAAACCTTGGCTGCATTACATACTTCTATGGTTTATAACTTGATCATTAGTGACGATCAACGTTTATTCAGTCATTTGTTTTTATATCTTCTACTTTATATTTACTACCTCTGTTTCTTATATCGTTCTTAAACTGTTTCCAATGGTTTGATGTACCTACCTACATAATCTCATTTTTTTATATCAAATAGTTTTTAATAAAAAATATTCATTACTGGGTTGATTGACAGTTTTGTAAATTAAGTAAAAGGAATATTTTATTACATACCGCTATTCCTAAATGAGAGAAAATAGCAAAGTAGGTCATTAGTTACTTCAATTGAATTGCTTTTTTTTAGCACATGCCTATTGCAAAGAGCCATTATATTATATCTCAAACTTATTTATTAGCTGCAGAGCAAATATTTAACGCCTCGAGTCTTGTTAACAATAGCGTAAGTTTACCTTTTGCAGTTAATGGGTACCGTTATCAGTGAAAGTTGTGAACAGTACATTTGGCGTTATGAATTCATCAAACGAGCTAACACGTTTCTTGTTTAATTTCCCACTTTTCAACCACATTTTTAACGTGTGGTATTAATTTTTTTTTTTTTATTAATTTACAGATGGCAATAATATCGGCACATTATTTCTCAGCCCCAATTTATATAGGCAATGCTTGACTATGTGCTCAGCCCAACTAATTATTTTTGAAATACATGTAACATTATCAAACACTTTAAGCGGAAAAACATACGTTATCTTTTAAATACTTTGGTTTTTTATAAATTTGTAGGTACCTAGTATCCGTCCAATACAACGCGGAAAGATGTTTTGCTATTTGGTGGGCATATAACACCCTTCAAAGTAAGTCCTGATCTTGATTGAAGATTTAGATCAAACTGTATTACAAAATAACACATTGGTTTTAAACGTAAATTGTACTCAAGGGTACGAAAACAAGACATTTGCAAACAAATCAAAACTTAATCGGATTGCCCATAACAGGAGTTTTTATGGCATCAGTAGAAAAAAATCTTATAATTTAAAATGTTTGGCGGATGAATAAAAGCATAATGATCAAAAAACTAAATTACCGTTTAATTAATGTTACTAATCCCAAATACGTGTTCTTTATGAACTATAATTTTATTAAAATTTTGACGTTTAAACTGAAGGGATAGGTAGCATTCGTGCATGCGCTGTTAGTAAGTGCCTACATTTAGGATAGTTACGCCTCAAGGTTCAAAGATATTATAAATTGCTGTTTCTTGTCTTACCGCTGGTTCAGATCTCACTTCACTCCCAAGGTACGTTTCCATTCTCATCGTTGAAAAACTATACTTATGTATAAATTTTGTTACCAATCTTATTTAGTCGTGGATATTTTGTTAAGGTTTTGAAGAAATCGTAAATTGTTTTGTCTTGTATTTGCATGTCTTAGTGAGGAGAATAAAGTTACATAACAAAACTAATAATTGCTTTTTAATACTCCCACAGTGCTGAAGGTAAAAAAATATAAGCGATTATTTCTAAAATGTTTAATTTACTGATTGTCATGTGGTATCGGTATAAGCTATCACATAGTCATTCTGGTCCAGATAAACAGAACGCAATATGTGCAGTGGCTGATATGCAGTCAACAATTCACAACACAATATACAAATAACTACTGTTACAATGTCTTTTACAATCCGTTATCCAAACTCTAACTTAAAACAAGATTCTAAGTTTGTAAGATATACTTAACAAAGTCGGATATAAGTCTTAAGAACTAGGAACAACAAGTGATACGGAACTGGAGCTTGCGGGTAACGGGACTGATAACGTTATTCGTGTTGTAATTTGAAACCACGGCGGCCGGTTTTGAACAAAGTACATTTATATTGATAAATGGGTCAAAGTATTACTGGAGTATGTAACGAAGTAAGCAATATAACAGTAAGAGTAATTAAAAAGTTTGTACACCAATGACTTTAACTTGCCTATAGATAAGATAATAGTGTAAGACTCACATTAAAACCAAAACAATCCGAAGGCACCAACCCGTCAATATATTTTCAAAAAATCGTCATTTCTGAACGCATCGGTCCCGCAAACCCACAAAACCCGCAGGTTCACCACAAAAACAACAGCTGTACTTCTCGTAAATTATTTTTATTTTATTATAAAGTTCATCTCATATAAATTAGCACATAACCCACGCGTCGCACACAAACCACCCGCCGCGGAAGCGCGAGACTCGCGAGCGAAAATAAAAACGTTCATAATCGCAATGACAAACATCCAAAATGTCAAGCGGGGAATTTCCAACGGTTTAAAAAAATAACCTAAAGAACTTATTTCAGACTGCCTCCGGGACGAAACTTTTTTTTTATAAAAATGAGAAAAAGGAATTAAAGTTTTTTTTAATAATAGAAAGAGGCAAAGGAACAAAACAGCCTCAAGGCATCAACAATTCCACAAGAATCGCTGATACTTCGCTGCGCTTATACGTTGAGAGACAATATTAACATTTTTACAACCGTTAAAAACCCCCGCTTGACATCTTGCAAATTTGACGTTGCAAAACTGAACCAGTACAAAAAGTTGTCATCCACTTCCGCGACTCTGCCGCTTAGAACAGCAGCGTGGACATGCCGCCCATCTCGGCCTGCTCCTTGACGAAGATCTCGAAGTACTGGTAGATGATGGTGACGGCGAGCAGGATCCCCGTGCCGGAGCCGATGGCGCCGAGGAAGTCGGCGAGCACCGACAGCGCGCCGATGCAGAGACCTCCGAACGCGGCCGCGGTCGGGATGTACCGGTTCAGCTCGTGGATCATCGAGTTGTCGCGGTGACCGCGCATCACCATCTGCTGTTCCTTCAGCTGTTTCGCGACCTGGGGATGAGAGAGCGAGTTACAAATAAGCATAAATTACAAATATTAATATCTGGCAACATTCTATGTCAAAAAAACGCACTGATAAAAACACAAAATGTTATCGAAATCATTATCCTCCGAAGGTCGTTGAACTTCACAATTGCAAGTTCAATGAACTCTGTTACAAGCAAAAAGTGTAATGAACTCAGATTTCGCGCACATTCCGAGTCTGTTAAAAACATACATTTGATTCAGTTGCCCTAGTATAACAGATTCAAAATAAATTAAGAAATGTTTGCTAATAACTTTAAAATAATGCAGACTTCATATTCGATTTACTTGTAGATGACAAACTTTGCCTTTGTACTCCCCCTATATCAATCTGAAGTGCTACTATTAACAAGCAGCTGGCGGCTGCAATGGTAGTGCACAATGCAGAATCTCAACTCACATCCTTGGCCGAGGATCCGGACACATCGATCCACGTCTTCGAGAAGAACGCGCAGGATCCGAGCATAAACAGCACGTAGAGCAGCGCGTGCAGCGGGTCGTGCGCGATGTGCGCCAGCGACTCCGGCGGGCTGAAGTAGTAGCACAGCCCGCCCACCGGGTACGCGCGCGCCGGCCCGCCGCCGCCCACGTCCGCCCACACGCCCAGCAGGTTCACCAGGAAGTTGCCGCTGAACTTGACTGCCAGCATCTGAAAAAACCGATGTGATCAGTAAAGCAGGCAACGCGTCTGCGACCCTTGTGCGGTTGTTCATGTTCATTGGAAGTGGTGATCTCTTACTATCAGGTGACTCGCTTGTATGTTTGCCTCTGTGTCACATAAAAAACGCCTACTACGGTGTCTATGGCCATGTACCTCCTTCTAAGAGAGGCAACAGTCCAGGGATTAATCAACAATGTGAGCATCAGTCACAAATCACAATATCCAGTGGGGTCACTAGGCAAACCACTCTAAAAGAGGCCTTTTTCTAGCAGTGGATTACACCAAAATGATGATGATCTAAGGAACAGCATTGTTTTCACTTATGCCCATCAGGGATAACACTTACTATGACAACTTTAGTGATAGACATCATAGACAAATTGCAAAATAATTGTGGTCATAGTGTCCATTAGAATATTTATTTATATTACATAACAGGTAATGCTGATTACAATGTATAAGATCAAAACGAAATGTAAAAAAAATAACGTCTAAATTAACAGCAGGATCACATACACATGAAAAGTAATAGCAACAACAACTGATAATTTATGCACTTACTTGTGAAATAACGTAGAGGTTAGAGACGAGAGCAGACTGCAGAATGATGGGTATGTTGGAGGTGTAGAACAGCTTGATGGGGTACGACGAGTACTGGCCGCGGTAGCGCGCCGATTTGATGGGCAGGTCCACGCGGAAGCCCTGCAAGATAAATAATGGTACATAAGCATTTTTTGGAACACTAGTCCTGTTCAGTGATTTTAGGGTCCGAAAACATTCAGTAGTAGACGTATTTAAAACATTCAACCTGTTAAAAAGGTTTCATAATGTTAGTTTTAATCTCAAGAAGTAAATTGCTTTATTTTGATTTTGAATATACTCCAAATTGTTAAATTGGAATAAAAAAGATAAATGATAATAAAAATAAAATAAATTATAAATAAAATTTTGTCTATGAAAATATATGAAGATGAAGAATAAAAACATGTTTGTCTTCAATTAACTACATCCTGATTAGGTATATTTAATTCAAACACAATACATTGCCACTCAATGTAATTTACAATATAAAGATGTGTTCAACTGAAAATATGCAAACACACTTTTCTATTTAACATACAATATAGAATATTTACCTGGAAGTATATAACTATCGCGAAGACGAGCACGGTGGCGAGCAGGTTCATCAGGTTGGGCAGGTTCTGGCGGTAGAACGCCTCGCGCAGGGCTCGAACCTTGTCCGGGCGCGTCGCCAGCAGGTGGAACAGCGCTATCACTGCACCCTCGAACTCTGTGCCGCGACCTGGTGACCACAAACACGGTTAATGATAAAAGATAAGGATATTTATTCAGCAATTAGATTTACAAGGCTTTTGCTTGTCCATTTTTTTTACCATACCACTTCCAAGTTAATGGCCTGGTGAAAAGAAGTACTAGAAGAAATTCAGCAGTTGGCCATAAATGTCAATGAATGCACGTCTACTTATGAAATAAAATGTCATAAGTAGATGTGCAGAGATGTTCATAAGTCACACCCACAAATTCTATCATACATTAAAAACCCTACAATTTATATCCTATGAGCTACAATGGGCTCTACTACTTCCAGACTGTGGGCAGTTTTTAGCGACGCCGCGAAAATTCTGGACCTCTGGTTGGAGCTCAAAGGGTTTGAATAAGAGTATAAGATTAAACTTTATATCATCGGAGTCAAGGAGAAAGTATACAGAGACTCATTTGTCTTTGCCCGGTGATAAGGCTTGCATGAAGACTAATCCATGTATTTGCCTGGTTAAGATCTTGTCAAATGCAGATTAATGTTCACGAACACGGTTTGCGTACAAAATTCTTACAACCCTATTTGAAAATCAAACACAGAAATACAAGGGAAATAATGATGCAAACAATGGTTTGAATTAAGAATTAAGTTGTTATAAATCAACTACACACTACTAACTACTAACTATAAATTAAATAAACTTACCAGTATTGACTGTAGCAGGCGAGAATGCCTTCCAGACGATAGTTTCACAAATGTTTGTCGCAATGAACAGTGAGATACCGGATCCGAGACCATATCCTATAAGAATAAAACAATTACATTAGAAATGTCGAAAAATTTCTAAAATGTAATAATAACAAATTATATTTTATTATAAAAGTAATAGCAGAATTACCAAACAAAACCAAAGACTGAACAAGAGATGGATGGATGGCATGAAGTATAAAATGGAACTATAAGGAGTGAGGGCAGAATTGATGGCTGATAGAAGTCAGTGGAAGAAAAATCATTTTGAGATGACCCTATAAAGTGTGGAAAAAACTGCAAGAGAAGGGTAATGAATTGCTGAAACTAACCTTTTTGCAACAGCTCGTCAAGTAACAGCACAATCAGACCAGCAACAAACAGTTGGATGATGATGAGCAGGCAGACTCCCGCTCCGATTTCACTGGGTTCACCGTACATGCCTGTCATGACGTACACGATGGCCTGGCCCACAGTTATGACCATACCGAATACTGGAAGGAATTTATTTAGAAATAATAAAACTGTCATCATTTACATTGGAGATAATTTTGTATTTTGAAATTTTTGTAAGTTATTATATTTATAGGTTGTGCATTAAATTCTTAAAATCAATTAGTTTATTAAAGAATTGAAGTCTATCCATACTTTATTTAATATCAAAAGTATTTAAACAATAGTGGAGCAACTGTTGATAAATAAAAATAATTCAACACAACAATAAAAAATATCATCTAAGCCAAGGCTTAATTTTACTGTAGATAATACTTTATTATTGATTTGGGATAGATATTTTGGACTATAAATACAGCCTTGGCCAAAAGTATTAGGCACCCCAATAAAATGCACGTTACATGTTTCCTAATTGAACAATGGCTAACTGCTTATTCTAGATGTCATGCTAGTGTCTTTAATAATTTCTAGGAATAGCAAACGGCTACTCGTAAAGGTCACAAAACACTTGGTGCCCAAAAACAAAGGATTTGCTATTCTTGCGGTCTTTCCCGTCAGTAGTTGCTCACTTGTGTTCGGAACTTTTACGAGTCAACAAGTTTTCTTTTCTGTTGAAGCAATTAGATTGATACCTAATTTATTTAAAAATGCCAAAAAGAAGTGAAATTACTTTAGAAAATCGAGTGAAAATACAATTTATCCATGAACAAGGCAAGTCGCACAAAGAAATTGCCAAGTTGGTGAGGTGCTCGCGCTCCGCCGTTCAATCTACGCTCAAACGGTTCGCTCAGACTGGCACTCACGCAAATAAACCCAGAACTGACACAAAACGTGTGAACACAGTGCGTGAGGATAGAAAATGAATACGCGAATTTGTTAAAAATCGTAAGAAAACTTCATCTGAGCTTGCTGCTGCCTTATCTGGAGAGATTGGAAAGCCAACAAGTGCTCGCACTGTCAGAAGAAGACTTGGGGAAGTGGGCTTAAAAGGTTTATAAAGCCAGGAAGAAGCCATGGCTTTCAGAAACAAACAGAAGAAAACGGCCGGAGTGGGCTCTACCACACCAACATTACACCAAGGAGAATTGGTCCACTGTGGTGTGGTATGATGAATCAAATCTCGAGGTAATTTGGTTTTTATGTTTTTATTATTAATGAGATTAATAATTTATTAAATTAATTACAATCTTTACAAAATAATGCCAATTCAAATAAAATGATTTTTTTTATTCGTACACATGTGTTTGGACCACCCGGTGTGACCTTCCTGAGACGACTTATCGGTGAAGAATAGCATCCAGACTGCGTCGTACCTACTGCAAAGCACAGAGGAGGCAGTAAAATGTTCTGGGACTGCATGGCGGCAAATGGAGTTGGTGAAATGTTTGTTGGTGAAGGTTGTACGAATAGTGAAAAGTACATGCAAGTACTTGAAACTGCGCTTGAACCTTCACCAACTAGCATTTTTGGTGACACCAACTTAGATGGAGTCGTATTCCAACAATAAAACGCGCCCTGTCATAAGTCAGCAACTACGATGCACTGGTTTACTGACAATGACTCTGATTTGTTGGATTGGCATGCGCAGTCCCCAGATGTAATTCAAAATGGACATCTATGGGGCATTTTAAAGCGAAGGATCAAAGAACAAAGCATTTCATCAAAAATGGCACCGTAAAATTCATTATTTCAAGAATGCCATGCCATCACAATGGAAGAGTGCTCCAAGCCAGTACGCAGCATGCCACATAGAATTAGTGTAGTTATTAAATCCAAAGGTGGAACTACTAAATATTAAGCTTTTTATATTCATTTTCTTATATACTAACTGTAATAAATCCCTTTAGAAAGAAGAAGCTGGTTTAATACGTTACCTTAAGTAAAACGTAGGGTGCCTAATACTTTTGGCCAAGGCTGTATGTTGTGTTGAACTATAAGTCCTTTATTTTGGTATAAATAAAAATTGGCACATTGCCTGCCTTCCTAGCTACTTATGTGAATTGGCATTTTGCCTTCATAACTAATAGGAGATAATGTTTGCATGGAACTTGCATATTGCAAACTGTTATAATATCCTTTGTGTGTGAATTGAACAAAGTTCCAATCAAAACTAATAGAATATTAAACATTCCTTTGGCTTTATAGAATATTATTACTAATACCAAAGAAATTGGTAATAAAAAGAAAGGTTTATTAAGTATTAAGCAAAAGTACTGGATACTGTAGGTCGTACTGATACACAAATCCACACTTCTAATTAGAATTCAGCAAAGATCATTCTGATTAACCTTGTACAAATAATATTGTATTAACATATGTAAATATTTCAAATACAGTCAGATAAAAAATGCCTTCACAGTAAAAACAAACAAAATTCATAAAAATACAAACTAAACTTACATTTCTGTGCTCCATTAAACAAAGCCCTGTCTTTTGGAGTGTCACCGACTTCAATAATCTTTGCACCAGCTAATAACTGCATGATGAGACCAGATGTGACGATGGGTGAGATACCGAGTTCCATAAGTGTTCCTCTGTTCGAAGCTAGGATCACACGGATCCAGTAGAAGGGATCCGCGCTGTCTGACGACATAATTCCGAATAATGGAATCTGAAAATTGTTCATTCCTCAGTCAAACTCGTGTAAGAATTAATTTTAACTATTGAGACTGTTAAGTTGCCTTTATTTAAGATAAATTATTAAAATTGTGTTGTGTATTAACATTGCAAGTTTTGGAAGTATAAATCATGTTTGTTTAGACTACAATAAAATTCTATAGATATAAGAATAGAAAGTATCTTAATCTGTTAAAAAGAATGTCTTTTAAAACATTTACAGTATTAATGAGGTAATTAGATCATTGCTCAATAAGGGACTCGGAAAGTGTTTGCATATAAAGACAACATATGGGTGTTCCCCAAAAAAATGGTTATGTGGCATTTTTGAGGACTTACCTGGCAGCATACTAAGAAAATAAATAATGTGATTGCTGTCCATAATACTTTCTCTCGGAATTGGATCTGAAAAGAATGATTTCCAGTTAGAAACAAAGCGACACATTCCAAAGAGGTGGCACTAAAGTACAGTTATATTCCCCAAATCAAGGTACTATGTTAGGTTAGAATTTCACTTTCACTTCGTTTTCTCTGGAATTATAATGATTTTCCACACAATATATAGGGTATTTAACTATGAGTTGAAATGAATTGACAATGGAACAAGTAAAATACACAATAAATGGGTGAAACAAGTGGCTTACCTTTCTCTCAGGTTTTGCGATTTCCGGTAATATACTGCAAAACGGCTTAATAACTTCGAGAAATTTTACTGCAAATACAAAAGATATATCATTGATCAACACGTTTATCACATCATACCCGACATCCAGCGTTATTCACACAAAAATAAAAATACGTGTCGATGAAGCGAAAACACTATTTTAGGAACTAATTCAAACGATACTCACTCCCCATTTTGATTTATTGCGATTTAACTATCCTAACTAAAATATTATCTGATCAATTCGACTAAAACCATTCAACTTTTGTTCATTAGTAACACTCCAATAGGACTTTTACGAGAAAGAGCCTGCGCAACGCCGCCAACGAGCTGTCTGCAAATGACACGTCCACAACGTCACGTCACGTGACCTGTGATGTTGGCGTGGATAATGTTGCCACGCCGAACGAGACTTACGAAGGAATATGGGGCATTATGCCTTGTGGCTGTTTCGCATCTATATCTTCATTTATGCATACAGCCGCTGTATGCATAAATGAAGCAATTTGGAAATGCTTAGGCTCAAAATGTATTTTTTTCAGTGTGGGCAGTGGTGGATTAACCCTTAATTAAATTCAGCACTTGCCTAGGGCATCACGTCTGGGGGTGCACAAGAAGAAGCAAAATATTCTAGTTGATAGGTATACGGATAGGGGGCCCACAGTCGTGGATTGCTTAGGGGAACAAGTAGTCTTAAATTAATTCGTCATTGAGTGTGGGAGGATGATATATTATTTAGTTACAAAGATGGGTTTTGGCTTAACCAACACGCTTGCCAAATGCGGATTGGTTTTCAGAAAAATCAACACAAAGTTTTCGATGAAAGTTAAGATGTCCGACCCGGGAATCGAACCCAAGACCTTGAGACCAAGGCCCGGTACTTAAACCACTAGACCATCGAGGCGAACAAATTACCAAACCAACCAGCATGTTCGTGATGTTGATGATCTGTGTAACTGCTTTTTGCGTCAGGGATTGAACCAGCCATTTTATAAAATGTTTAACTACTGCATCAAGTTATAAAGTTATTGCTATAGCTTTTAGAAATGAAAAATAAGTAAAGAAATATTTTTTTGTCTTTTTATTAAATGAGTAGAGGTTGTACAAATCGAAATAAGCGTTAGTATTAACGAATATTGTATTATTAAAAACAAAATATCGCAAATGTTACCGAATGATTGATTATTTAATTTCACTAAATAAAAAGTTGATCCTTTGCCTTGATAATTTTTTAAATTGGTCTGTCAGTACTGTCACTGTCAGTCGTGTTTTGACATTCACGACGTCAATGTCAAAACCGCATTTGGTTTGTTCGCCATGTGCGCCTAAGAAAATATAAAGTTTTCTCAGATAAAAAGTTTATTCGTTAGTATTAAAATGCAGCAAGCTCATCGGGCTGGAACTCTGAAACAGAGTAACAAAGCACATAAATCTCGACATCGCTCTAAAAGGGGTATATCCGCCGCAGTAAAAGGTTAGGTCGTGGTAAATTAAAAATAGTTCATGAAATGTAATGTTTACAAATTATTACCGCTAAATTTAAACCCATAAAAACATCCTTGACTAACCAAAATCCTTTTAAGTATATAATAAAAACATTTGTAATGGTAAAGTATTTTAACAACGTCTATGATTACGATGAATCTTTTTAATATTTTCAGGGAAAGTAAACGTGAAAGAATTCGTTCGTCGAAACCGTCATATCTTGAAGAAGGATGAGCGCCGTCACCAGGCCCTACAGCTGCGTAAGAACAAGCGTGAGGAAGTTCTGGCGAAGAAACGCGCCCTCGGGGGGAACAGAAACCCGCCATTCCTAGTCTGTTTGGTGCCTTTGAATGCTCAGCTTGATGTGCAGTCGGCTTTGGCCATTCTGAAGACGTGCTCTGAAGGAGCTTTGGTCACTGAGTCGGATTCTGGTGTTGTGCATATTAGGTAAGTCATCTACAGAATTTTAAAGTGAAGAGAATAATACTCAATGAGAAATTAAAAAGATAGAAGAATATGTAATGAGAGTGCAACAAAGTACATATTAACTATGCAAATAATGTGAGAGAAGTTTACTTTAACTTCCATTATAAAAAACAACTGTTAGTTAATTATTTCAGTGAAGTTAATTATTGTAAAAAAACTTTTTGTAAAAAGTGCATTTACTGTTTCAGCTTACCAAATTTCAAGCAGAGGTTCTCATTCATCTGCCCAGAAGTAGATGATGACTTTGCTCTTCTCGATGCTCTCAAAATAGCTGACACTGCTCTTTATGTGAGTTCTGCTTTAGATGAACCGGTTGACGAGTGGGGTGAAAAAGTTCTTGCACTATCTATGGCACAGGGCATGCCCACCCCGGTTGTGGCGGCAATGGACATTGAAGGTGTCCATCCAAAGAAACGTACAACCGAAAAGCAAAACGTTCAAAAGCTTATTTCAAAATGGCTGCCTGAAGAGAAGGTTATGCAGTTAGACAAGAGTTCTGATGGTCTAAACTTGTTACGTAGGATCGGTAATCAGAAACGTAACATACTTCACCATAGAGAAAAGAGACCTTATATGTTAGGAGAGGAGGTGGAATATGTACCAGATACTGAAGGAGAAACTGGGACTTTGAAGATTAGTGGTTATTTACGTGGAATGCCTTTAAACGTCAATGGTTTGGTACACATAGCTGGTCTAGGTGACTTCCAAATGTCGCGGATAGATGGTCTTGAAGACCCACATCCGTTAAATACTGGTAATAAAGAAAATACTAAATCCGATGCAATGGAGGCCGAGGGTATTAAAGTAAGTGTGCTGCAAGTGGCCGACCCGGCCAAACAGGAGAGCCTTGTGTCGGAAAACACACCTGATCCCATGGACGCTGAACAGACTTGGCCAACCGAGGAAGAAATTGAGCAAGCCAACATGGAAGTAAGTGTTCAAAATGATGGTCATCTAAACAAACTTTGTGTGTTTTAACTTTTCAATGACAAAATTAATAAGTATATGTCTACTTGTTTTGGATTCCTGTATTTAAGAAGTTTTAGTAAAATAATTTTAAAAAACAGCAGGTACAATTTTTGGAACATTCTTAAAATATTTTTTTTTACAAAATATGACACCTTTTGTTTCAGACCAAAAAGAAAGTAGTGAAAAAGGTCCCGAAAGGCTGGTCTGACTACCAAGCCGCATGGATTGTCGAGTCCGACGTCGAGGGCGAGGGTTCGGACGATGGCAGCAGTGAAGAAGATGACGAGGAAGAAGATGAGGCTTTCATGTCCTGTGAAGAAGACAAGTCCGACCAAGAGCTGGATGGAGAAGACAATGACTTTGAATCTGTTACTGAGTCTGAAGTAGGAGTGTCAGATGAGAAGTATGATGCTACTATTGACGCTCACGAAGAACATGAGATGCTGCAAAAGCTTGCCGCTGCAAGGGAAGACCAGCAATTCCCCGATGAGGTCGACACTCCTCAGGAAGTACCAGCAAGAGAAAGGTTCATGAGGTACAGAGGGCTTGAGTCGTTCAGGACCTCGGCGTGGGACGCGAAAGAGAATTTGCCAGCAGATTACGCCCGTATATTCCAGTTTGAAAATTACGATCGTACTAGGAAAAGAATATTTAAAGAGAATGAAGATAGTCTTGAAAATATGGTAAGACTTGGTAATCCCAATTTTTTATACTTATAAATGAATCATTTTATTTACAACAATATCTAATGTGAGTGTTACTATTACTGACTGGACTGGTGCTAAAACCATCAAAGTAAAGATATCTTAAATTAATTTGTATCTCTGACAATACTTTGAAATGAATACTTTTCTCTTACCTTTTGCATAACTTCATGTATTTTCACAGTACGGATTCTACGTAACAATTCACGTGAAAGGCGTTCGCCAAGATCTCTGGAAGGCGTTCCACTCGGCCAACAGCAAAGCTCCGCTGGCTGTCTTCGGCCTCCTTCCACATGAGCACAAGATGTCGGTCATGAATGTGGTCCTGAAGCGAACCGGGGCCAGCGATGAGCCAATCAAGAGCAAGGAGAGGCTGATCTTCCAAGTTGGGTACAGGCGGTTCATTGTCAACCCTATATTCAGTCAGCACACTAATGGGAGTAAACATAAGGTAAAAGAGTAAAGAGTTTGAAAATTCTCTTTGAATGATGGCTGGTACAGGCTGATTTAAAACATGAAAAAAACAAATATTATTTAAAAAAAAATTATAATTATTGTGATATAATATTACAGTGGAGGGCCCTAGGAGAGGCTTATCTATTTTTAGCAGTGGACTGCGAAAGGCTGATGATGATAATAATAAATCAGTTTGAATTTTTTTATTAAAAAGACATCATTATATTTTTTTCTAATCAATGTTAATAATGAGAGTTAACATTATTATTTTTCAGTATGAAAGATTCTTTCAACCAGCTTCAACGTGTGTTGCGACGTTCTTCGCGCCAATTCAGTTTAGTCCATCATCAGTTCTATGTTTCAAAGTAAGTCAATATTACTAATTTTGGTTAACAGAATAATTATAATTATGAATTTACATAGACATGGTTATTTAAATATTACCTTCATTTTCAGGAAAAAAGGAATACAAAATTACAACTGGTGGCTTCCGGAGTACTCCTATCGTGCAATCCCGACAGATTAGTAATAAAGAGAATTATATTATCAGGACATCCATATAAGGTTTGTTTAATATTATGTATATCAATTTTTATTATATGTGTCGCAGGCATTTTGTAAGAATGGTCTTTTTACATATGGCGTCGTCATTTTGCAAACGCGAAGCGCTTTGTAAAATGCCGAAGGCATATTGTTATTGAACTGAATGATGTCAATGAGTATGCAGAAGTACTACTCTGACGGAAGTAGGTTAGAAGCTCGATGCGTTTAGCGCGCTAAGTTAAGCAACTCTCGCCAATGGTAGTCATCGGGTGGGTGACCGAAAAATTAAATCTCGAGCTCCTGTTTCGGAAGTCACGTTAAGCCGTTGGCCCTGCGCCTGATCCCTCTACTGTCGTGTCAAATTGCTGTCACACCAAATTATATAAGAATGAGGGGATAAGGAGTGCACCTGTGCTTACGCACTCACTTGTGCACTATAATACATCCTGTTAACTTAGCTGTTCGTAAGCCGGCCGCCATGGTCGAAAACGGCCGGAAGGGTATTATTATTATAATATTGAATATCTTCCACAGGTGAACAAGAAGTCTGCTGTGATTAGGTTCATGTTCTTCAACAGAGATGACGTGGTGTATTTCAAACCGTGTAAGCTAAGGACAAAGTACGGTCGCACTGGACACATCAAAGAACCATTAGGTGAGTTGTCTGCACAAGTTGTGCAATTGTGCATGCAGCATAAGCCGGGCAGTTTGTAAGTTACTGGCTTATAAAGAACTTATTATAGAGCAGTTACGTGCAAGCGGGGGGAAAAAGAATTACTAGGGGGGGGGGGGGGGGGGTCAATTTTGTATTATAAACAAAAGCCGAAAATCCTTTTCTTAATGATTGTCGCGAGATAGTGTACTTAGAAAGGGACGGAGATTGCGTTATGCACCCTAACCTAGTCCGGAGGAGTGGACAGGTCGTGTCTGGGACTCCTCCTGGGACTGTGCCCCAGGGGTTTACTCACTAAACTCCGCGGTACCATCCGCTGCAGCGGTGGGTGTATATATATATATATATATATATATATATATATATATTCTATACATACATAATAATAAAACATGGTTTCTTCTATTTGACGACCGGCTTGGTGTAATGGTCAAGATGTTGCCTATTACGCAAGGGGTCGCGGGTTCGATCCCCGCACAGGACAAACATTTGTGTGCATGAACATGTCTGTTTGTCGTGGTCTGGGTGTTATATGTATCTATTTAAGTATATTTGTAATACCACTGTTGATTCTGATGTCTGTAACACAAGTGCTTAAGCTACTTAACACGGGGTCAGATCAATGTATGTGATGTTGTGAAATATTTATTTATATTTATTTATTTATTTATTCGCCAGGCACTCACGGGCACATGAAGTGCGTGTTCGACGGTCAGCTCAAATCCCAGGACACGGTGCTGCTCAGCCTGTACAAGCGCATGTTCCCCAAGTGGACCTTCGAGAACTGCATCGTCACCGACAGGGACAAGGGAACTGATGTCATGGAGTCTTGAAATTGTGAATATATTAGTGCATAATCTGTTGTGGTTTTATTAAAGGCCCTTTTTAAACTTTAAATGAAAGTGAAGGACTTTCGAATTTGAGGTATGAAATATTTTTCATTTATTGAAACTGTATTGCTCGATATTAAAATTTTACAAAAGGCGGACTTAATGCCTCATGGCATGCTCTACCAGTCAACCTTAGTTGACAGGCCCGTTGGTCGAGTGGCTAGAGACCCTAGCTACAAAACCAAGGGTCGCGGGTTCGAATCCCGCTAGGGGCAAATGTTTGTGTGATGAACATCGGCATTTGTACTCGAGTCATGGATGTTTATAAAAGTATTTAAGTATGTCTATCCGTTCCCTAGCTTCCATAGTACAAGCTTCGAGCTTAGTTTGGGGCTAGGCAATTGGTGTGCTAGTCCAAGGCATTTATTTATTATTTATTATTATTAGTGATCATGAACATTTATCACGAGTAAATAGTAGGTACTAACGTCAATTAAATGTCCGCATCACATTCGCATAAGGTCCGACGACTGATGCAAATAATTAGAAAAAAACAAATATAGCAGTACTAAGTATTATTTTGGTCACGTTTAGTCATTTTCACAATATGATTGATTGCAAGCAGTTTCTTAATATTAAAAAATATAAATCAACAACATAAAATAGCTGAGAAAACTGCTCATTTGCAACAAACAAACCTAATTGCCTCGACGATACCAGTACTTCTAGATTAGTTTGTTGGGCATTATCGTATAGTACAGCGTGAATCAACTCTGAAAAAAATATGTTACAAATTAGTTTAGTATTCAATTCTCAACTCAACTCAAAATATACTTTATTCATGTTGGCCTCTGCAAGGCACTTATAAATCGTCATACATTTTTAGCACAAAGGAATGACTCGACCACCGACTTCGTAAAGCAGTCATCTACAGAGAAGAAGCGGCAAGAAACTCGATAGTTGCTCTTTTCAATTGCCAAATAATAACAATAGTTTGTCCAATAGTAGGATTAGGAAACCAACACAAACTGCTTGTAAGTGTGTGAAATGGATTGAGGCAATGGCAAAACACTCCATTAAAAATTGCCAAGAGAGTTGTGTGTTTAATTTCATACAATGATCACGACCTTCAGTAATGAGGAATACGAATCAAGAAGGACGCAGGATTAGGTAATCAAAACATAATATAATTTCCACATCTTTATTGACACATGAAGCGCAAGGCCTACTTAGTGAACTTTAGGACAGCAATCTCGCCGCTAGCCTAACATTAACCGATAATCTCTTGAAGGCAGTGAGACGATATCATTACGCTCCTACACATTGGGGGCGTTTGGCAGAAAAAAGCGCTAGAAAGCGCTAACGATTAAATAAGCAAAATGGCGGATTCTGTCAGCGCAACTGAAGCACAGACTGAAGTTAGCAAACATGTCCTGGCCGAAAACTGTACAGTTTGTTTGACACAATCCGCCATTTTGCTTATTTAATCGTTAGCGCTTCCTAGCGCTTTTTTCTGCCAACGCCCCCACTGACGCAAACATTCAGCCATTTGCTTTCCATTACTGTGAAATTGAGTTTCATAGTGTACTTATGATAGTGGAAAGCCAATGGCTGAATAATGGATTTGCTTACACGATGTTGTATCTTAACAATATCCACTGTATATTAATAATCCATTCGATCGAAATAATTAAAATAATATTAACATCAACAACATATTGATACGATTTTTTTTAATGGTTTAAAATTTTTAAGTCAAAATAAACACACTGCTAGTACAGTTGACCATTTAATTTAAGAATTTAAAAATATTTTTTAAGATTTCTAATAAAATCAACCTTATTAAATGTTGTATAGTATTTACAGCTTCAGTGGGTTGATTTCAATGTTGATATACAAAATTGTGTAAGATATTTAACAGGAGCCTAAGCGCACAAGTGCCCTCCGACAGTGACAAGGAAAACTAGACTTTAAAATTATTCAGTTAAAAATACGTTTTGTTCGACTAGTTGGCGACCAGAGGGACACCTGCGCAAGATCTCTAAAGAAGACAGTACAAGGTTCAACAAGACCTAGTTTAAAGCGCATAATTATAAAGTAATTTGAAAACGACAACCTAACAGCATGAATTATAAGCGGAACCATTTAAAAACTGGCCATGCATTGCCAGCCTAGAAAGCTCACTACCCCACGGGTGAAAACGTTTCTTCTTCGTTTTGACGCGAATTAAATAAGTGAATCAAATTACTGAATAAATTATTTCATTTAAGTCAATTGGTAAACTTAAGTTAATTGTTGGTGGGGGCGTTTTGAGCTTGCTTGCATATTTTACACTGTCTGTAATTCGTAATATATGTGTTTTTATTTTAAATGGTATCCACTTATAATTATGAATTAATTAAGACAGACTGAATTTGGACAATAATTACAGAAAACGCAGACAATGAAAGAGCAATACAGACACGCAATATTTTTCACATACCTTCACGGAGCAAATAATAACCTAAATTCAGAACAAAATAATATTCGAAATGTAACATTGTACAGATTATTTCTTAACAAATACCTGATTAGCGTTTCCTGTAATTATGATTTAATAAAATTCATATGATGCGAGAATCAGTGTACCATTGATCTATTCCTACATTTCAATTACACTTTTGTGCATCTTACCGAACTGATGAATATGATTTATCTCTGGCTGACTATACTTTCAATATTTAAAATGTATTGACACATTAAATGGTCAAGTTGAAAAACTTTTAATATGTTGCTCAGTGAATGCACAAAAATGTTTAAAATTATGTTGTTATTCAATGTTGTACACACATAATACGACTAAAGTTATCATATTAACATAGGATTTTAAAAATTGTACTATTCGGTGAGCTGAGATAGTAAAGTGGATTATACAAATTCACCTATTATGTAAAGGCAATAACTCGAAAAATTCTAAAGGAGTACTTTTATATAACACCAGGAGCAGTGCCAGCTGCTTCATCAAAATGAATCTAAAATGTTAATTACATAAAGTCTAATTTAGCTTCTTTCAACTTTCATTAATTTCATATTAAACAATTTGTTAAAATGTCAACTTACTTCAACTCGGATAGTGTTTTATAAATATCGAATGGAATTCTTAAATAATGTTATTTGTTAAAACAGTAAGTTTTATTTTCAAATTATAACATTACTATAATATTAGCTTATTAGTAAGTGTTACTGACTTTTAATTAAAAATAATAGTTACATAATATGCCATCAATGGAGATAAGAAGCAATCAAAATATTATTGTTGAAGGTTGATTATTGAGCGTTTCACATAATGTATTTGGAGATTCTTTGAAAACGCTCTTAAAATGTTTCCTAAAACGCAGGAACAATAAATTTTACACTAGTTTCAGAGAACAATGAATGTTATAAATTCATAATTATGGTCAACACTCAAGAATCTAACCCATGTCAATTATTCTGTCCAGTAGAGATCTTTTAAATCAAATAACCAAAGGATATCAGTTAATGCAAGTCCGAGTTACAACAGAGCGGTTTAAATGCAAAGCAATTTTTATTCAATAAAACAATGAAACATTAACCATCTATCACAAACGTAAATCAAACGAGTTTAATTGTGTTAACGAGACGCTTGCCTCGGTCAAATGTTACGAAGAGTCTAACCTAATTAGTTATCTTTGGTAGATTTTGTAAAAAATGTTTTATTGAAAAACTTTTACAATTTTAAATAACAATAACAATATTTGAATGCTTTTGTTAGTCGAATAAATAAATAAAATTATTTATTTTGTGTCCTACCACACCAGAAGCCAAGAGACACAATAATGAATCACAAGAAATGTAATTTTAATTTATTTTTATTTTTTAAAGTAAATTTTTTTTAGTCTTATTTTGACGCAAAACTTTTTTCACCTTTTTTTTGACGTGTCTTTAATTCCGCCATTTACTTAAAATTGATAAAGTATAATTTATCTTCGAAAAACAAGATAATAAAACATTTTTGACAAAATCTACAAAGATTGTATAGGTACGTCAGTATCCATACGCGAATTACTATAATTAACTTGAATCTCACAAAGACCATCTTTCCTTCCTATCTTCACAACGAAATTACTTTATTTTAAATTCTTTCAAGCATGTTGTCCGTATAATGTCCTGTTATATTTCTTTTAGCTAGCTCTATTGAAGGCAGATTATTCAGTTTTATCTGTTTTTGTTTAATATACACTGTTATGACATTTCAATACGTTTTTACTGAGGCACATGAAATATTGCTTGCCTTTGATTTGTGACCGGTCTTAAACTGTGGTCATATATTTTATTAGTAACTAAAAAACAGGGTTATGTGTATAAATTACCGTGCATAGCCAAATGATCATACTATTAAACTAGATAAATCTGTGGTCCAATTAAAAACGATACCCTACAAAGATTCCGTTACGTCGAATTGTATTATTTATAATTATTTATCAATCATGACCGACAGTCTAAACTTGAATAATGTTGACATATTATTGTCATCGAGCAAATATCCACTAGACTGCTGCGCTCCTATTGGTAGATTGAAATTCATAATTCGGATAGGCTACGACTGAGCAGGGATGGGGCCTGTTATTGTGACGTTTGCCGCGCGCCATTGGATAATCAGTCGACCCGGGGCGTAATAGGCTAGTTGCCTCATATCACCATTTATAAAATCACTTTTTATTCGAATATTACTCCGTACTAGGGTCCAAAATATGTAAACTTCATTAAATATAAATATGGGATTGCTGCAAAAATTCAACTTAAACCCGATACATTTTTACTTTTTTTCCTCTTGATTGAAAACACCGTCCACCATGATTCTACGTCACCAATATTGTAAACAACACAAATTCAAACGACAGTTTCGACAAGTTATTCATGGTCTTTTATTTAAACGCGTTGATTGTTGTTTATTTCACTATTAAAATATTATACACTTCACATTTATTGAAAACAAAACAAACCTGCCCAAAATAGATACTTTGATGGTTGCAAAATGTTTTGCTTCAAATTCTGATTCGCAAATTCTCATCACTCACTGGGTACTTTAATCCACAACTTCTTATTGATGTATTCTTACATTCACGCACGATACAATAGTGGTAATTCATAAATGTATCATGTAACCTATACGAAGACATGGTTTTATTTCCGATAAACACTTTTTGGTTATGTCACGCGTATTGTTGACAAGAACAGTGACGCCACGGCACAGACCATCATGGCGGACGGCGTTTACGGTAGTATAGTGAAATTAATAATTTAAAATTCAAAATACAGTTGGATAGGCGCTTCAAAAAATTTTCATATTTTTTTTATGTTGTAATATAATCGTAATGAACCGTTCTATCAAATAATAAAAATAGTGGCAACTAGCCTATTATGCTCACAAAAGAAGATGCCGCCGCGATGTCGCTTTGACATTACCGACAGTTCAGCATTTTGCTCATAGATGGGCCCGTTGGTCTTGTGGTCAGAGACTCCGGTTACAAAGCCAAGGGTCGCCGGTTCGAATCCCGCTAGGGGCAAATGTTTGTGTGATGAACACCGGCATTTGTACTAGAGTCATGTATGTTTATGAAAATATTTAAGTATGTCTATCCGTTTCCTAGCTTCCATAGTACAAGCTTCGAGCTCAGTTTGGGGCTGGAAAATTGGTGTGTTAGTCCAAAGAATTTATTTATTTATTGTCGAAGCCCAGGGTATGCTACGACTATGATCCTGAATTGACCAGCCTGGTTTTCTGGCATCACTGTTCTAGTGGATATTTCCTCTACGACTGTTACTTTTCAAAATGTAATCTCCAAGTATGCTCACCTTAGTAGAAACGTGCTGAAGACCTACCCTGCATGCTTAGGGCTTGGGTTTCTTGGCGCGGCGGCGTTTGTCGCGCGCGTCCGCCTGCTGGTTGTGTTGCTGTGGGTGCTGGTGCGGGTGCGGGTGCTGGTCGGATGCACCGCGGTTGTATAGAGTGTTGAGGAACTCCTCGAGGTTCGGCTCGTGCCTGGAATAACGGTTTTGATTTATTTTCAATACATACAATACGTCAATACATCAGTATATAAAGTCATCAATTATTTTAAGTATTTAACAAAAATTTGGACTTTTATTTAACATCTTACAAAACCATAAAAATATTATTTTTAAGGTTTTGTAAGGTATTAACAAGGATCCGGCTCGAAGAACAAAAAAAAAGCTATGTTAAGATACTTCAATAAAAGTAATGCCTAACTCGTTGAAAAAATATTTGCAAAATACAGTACATTTTTGGCATTTGATGTTAAAGAGGATCCGTTTCAAAGTTTCCTTAAACTTGCACAAAAGATATCAATTCTTACTAGTTCTTTTTTTAGCATATCGTCTTTCAACTCCAGTCCTGCGTCCAGGGCCGTCTTTCCCCGATTAGAGGCTCTTTCACCTGTAAGGGGCTCTGGGCATATGGGCCTATAAGCCTCTGGTGTGGTAACCATGGCCCCTAAAGAACTAGTTTGGGGGGCTGAAACGATCGCGGAGCCCTGGGCACGTGCCCATTGTGCCCAATGGAAAAGAGGGCTCTGCCGGTTTCATATCATGCTCGGCACGCTTGTGTACTCACCCGGCGCCGCTGGGCTGCGCGAGGTCTGCGGCGGCGGCCTTGTTGCCCAGCACGATGCGGTACTGCACCACGTGGCAGTCCGGCCGCAGCTGCTTCAGGTTCTTCTTCTGCAACAAGAGATAAGCAGTAATAAAAAAACTGAATTATTTTTGCACTGCTACAGAAACAGTAGGTACGGTTGCATACGGTTACAATTATTATTGTTTAAAACAATGGATACTGTAAAGTGGTTAAATTGTTTTTTTTTTTATATTAGCTCTGTACATTGGCTGCACTCCGCATAATGGTAAGCAAAAGAGGAGCCCTAACTGCCATGACACATATTTCAAACCCTCGAATCTGCGTTTCAGTGGGCTATTTGAATCGGCCGCTCACTCCCGCCAAACTTCAACCGTTGTTGTACGCGCGAAACTAGCTCAGCTTACTCCGAGGATGACCGAGTGAAGCCGAAGGCCAGAAGTCCGACTATAACCACGACGCGCGCGCTTTGATAGCCTAAGATTGATCCTAAGTTTCTATTGTTTTATCGTTTTATTCCATGTTTTCAGGTATACCTCTCGTTCATTATACAGTGAACTCCTAACCGTGCTTTCGAACTTTATTTTCACGCCCTACACGCACACAATTCTTACACACGTAATTTAAATAGTATGCAAGTGTTACCTGGCAGCTGGCCCACTGCGTGATCTGGTAGACGGCGCCGTCCATGCACGCGTAGTACATCACCAGCAGCCCGAGCATGCTCGACTCCGCCCAGATGTCACCCTGAAGCAATCAGACAAGTGCTTATTATAATGATAAATTATTTTTTTCTTTATTTCAGACAACATACATGAGTTCATGGGTAACCACAATTTAATTTGAAAGCTTACGAGAAAGGTTTGTTGAATACGCGTTAATAAAATTTAAATTAACGTATTCAACAAACCTTACTCGTCGTTGCTAACAATATTTGGTCCTTCGCCGGATGCCGGATGATGAACATCAACAGTGCCTACAAAGGTACTTTATTATTTACTAGCGGCCGCCCGCGACTCCGTCCCCGTGGATTTCGATTTTCAATAGCCTAAAGCCTTCCTCATCAAATGGACTATCCAACACAAAAAGATTTTTTCAAATCGGACCAGTAGTTCCTGAGATTAGCGCGTTCAAACAAACAAACATACAAACAAACAAACATACAAACAAACTCTTCAGCTTTATATATTAGTATAGATGACATAAACTTAATTTTCAAAATCAGAATAAATTCACATTGACAAAGAGGATACAATAGCTCACCTCCTTGGCGGAGTGTCGAATCTTGCACATCGCGCAGTAGCGGGCCGCGTAGCACGGCCGGTCCGTCGCCACGCGCTTGTGCCGCCGGCCGCAGTTCGTGCATCTGGGGACACACGGACTCATTAATAGTTAACCAATCAATGAATCAGTGAGGCACTTACAAATCGTCAATAATATCACAATAGACTAGTTATTCATGAGACCTTGGTACATATTATAGACAAAGGGAAATATGCGTGAGTTCGTTGGTTTATACGTGGGCTGACGTACTTATGGATTATCAGAGATACCAGATCTACAGTGAAGGAAACGGTACAGAAAACCTGTACACTGTACATCACGAGTATGCAATAAGGGTGCAATGGAGAAGAAATGTTTTCCATCAATTTAATTAATGAAGTTTTTTTTTTTTCATTTATTGGGAATAGCAAACAACTACATAATAATGATTACACAATATAACATTTCATATTAGATATAGATAATTATGTAGTCAAATACACTATCCACAGGTAAACAAAGCTGAACTTAAATATCCCAACTAATATTATTAATGCGAAAGTAACTCTGTCTGTCTGTCTGTTACGCTTTCCCGCTTAAACCTCGCAACCGATTTTGATGAAAGGACATGGTCGATTCCTGCCTAGTGATGGCCACTAATGGCACAAAAGCACAAAGTATATTAA
The DNA here is from genome assembly GCA_958496325.1 of Nomophila noctuella. Classification (NCBI taxonomy): domain Eukaryota; kingdom Metazoa; phylum Arthropoda; class Insecta; order Lepidoptera; family Crambidae; genus Nomophila; species Nomophila noctuella. Next base: position 15,854,163 of record OY292487.1, on the reverse strand, counting down.
ATTAAAATAATAATTTTCATATATTTTAGAATGTTGTAGAACTTGTCAGTATTTAAAAGAAAATTATTAGTAATTTAACTTCCGCTTTACACGGTTTTTGAAAAAATGCGTTCCTTTCAACGTAAATACGGATAGTCTGCTCTTGTCCTCAATAGACAAAATATAATATTGTATGAAAAACAGTGACATACAATAAAATATTAAAGCTTTAACCATAGAAAATATTTGAAATTGTATTTTAAACGTATCATTTATGACAAACAACTTATTTTAAACAAATAATTTTATTATTTTCCCATAATCAATATTACTTTGAGCAGAACGGAATGAATAAATCATTGACATTATATCAGTTACTGTCAAATATTTCAATTCCGTTGTCATGGAAATAACATACACTGCGTGACAGAGTAAGAATTGGCATGATTACGGTAAGACAAACAGAGACAATACATTTTTCACGGTTCGCCGTTGAGTAACCTTAGTAACCAACGTATGTCATGTCATCAATCAAAACAATGCTTCAGTAAGGGATTGAAATGTTTTTTGCAATCTTTGTGTGTCTGTATAATTATAACCTCAAGTTCTTGGACTTTAGTTGTTAATGTTATTGAATGTTCTGATAGTCACGAGTCTAATGCAATAAGAAATGTTTGTGGGAAATGACTTTGGTATCTAGGCAAACGTTCCGTAGAATGTTGGCCATGTCTTTTGGTACAGACAATCTTTAGACCCTGAGACAGAACATAGGCTACTTTTTATTTCGAAAAAAAGAAATCCACGCGGACGGAGTCGCGGGCGGCCGCTAGTATTACATAAAAGTCAGACGCTAACGCAATTAATAGCTAACCAACAGTAACAATCAAAATGTATTATTATAAAAACTAGCGGCCGCCAGCGACTCCGTCCGCGTGGGTTAAGATTACCGCACACAGTCTTACTGTAAAGAGCTGAATTTATTTACTGAATAAAACATCGATCTATTTTGCATGCAGTCAACTTGCACACTTTTATGGGACTAATTACTCAGGATAGAAATAATAATAGTCAAATTAATAATAATCTGGAGACCTTATACATTTGAGAAAGCATCTGTTCACCGCGATTCAGATCCGCGGCCGCGCCTCTAGCGAGGTGCGCCATCTATCGGCACATTTTGGAACTAAATCGTTCGCTAGCACAATTTACAATGATAAAATAAAGGTATATACAATAGCTCAAAGCCTACCTCGACGAATGGTAAGTGGTAAGTGGACTATCCAACACAAAATGTTTTGTCAATTCGAATCAGTAGTTCCTGAGCTTAGCGCGTTCAAACCATTTTGGATCTTGAGTTGCACGTGTTATTGTGAGTCAACCATAAAAGATAGACATATGCTGTTGGGGGATATTTTTTAGGCAATTTTATGTAGAATATTTCCGTCATACATGATTTCTATGTGACTTTAACCATTAAGGCTGCACACGCGACTGAAGCTTAAGAAATGGAGTAATTTCTCCCGTTTTCCCCACATTTCCCTTCACTACGCTACTCCTGTTGATTGTAGCGTGATGAAAAGTATCCTATAATATGCCCAGGAGTATGAAGAATAATGGTACCAAGTTTCGTCAAAATCCGTCCAGTAGTTTTTGTTTCTATAAGGAACATACAGACAGACAGACAGACAGACAGACAGACAAAAATTTTAGTGATTGCATTTTTGATATCAGTATAGATCACTCCTCACAAGTGAGCCGCAAGCACAGGTGCACTCCCTATTCCCTGACTCTCATAGTTCGGCGGGACAGCAATGTGACAGGACCGTAGAGAGATAAGGCGCAGGACCAACAGCTTGACGTGGCTTATCCAGTCTATGATGTCATTCGAGTACGCCACATGTAAGGCACCGTGCGTAGCGATGACTCTGCCATCTCGTGACTTATATTCAAAACTTTTACTCTCAATGTCAGTAATTCTACTGTCAAAAAACGGAAAAACACGGTGCCTTATTCTGCCATCTAGTGACTCATATTCGAAACTTTTACGCTAAATGTCAAATTTTACTGTCAAATCACCGAAAAAAAAATCGGGATTTTAGCGCCTTCTATTTTGAATGGTGCCTATGGCGCGTACCTGATGGTGTTAGCCGCGAACTCCATCTTGTCGTGCAGCTGGGCCAGCAGCTGGCTGAGCTCCGTCCACGCCGCCTCCGCGTGACGCGACTCCAGCGCCCGCCGGGAGTAGGCTTCGCGCCGCTCCTAGACATATAATACATACAATGTATGAAACAAACACCATTTTGACTGGTGTAGTGAAATAGACTTGCACCCACACATCAGAAAAACCTGCAGAATGCAAGGGCATCGCTTAGTCGCTCGAGAATTCTGATTGAGAGACTATGGTTAAGCGTTGCGTCAAAATTATTATAACATCGTTGGTCCTTCGAGCTGGATGATGAATTGCTATTTCGACAACTGTGGTTACATTTTAGCTGCAAGAATTTAGTGGCGGTGGGTTGAAGGAGTTTGATCCGAACCCCATTTACAGGCTACAGGTCTAGCTAATCTCTATTTAATTTAACTTTTTTCACGACGAACATATTTGCGCGTATATAACGAGGGTGCTTGCGATTGAAAATCCGCTAGATGGCAATAAGTAGGCGTGAGGTCTACATGTTATGAATTTTTAGATATCTGTCAATGTCATGTCAAAATCCACCAGTTAGATTTTTCATTTGCGAAAACCTTCATCGGTACTTCGACAGCTGTGTTTAAATTTTAGTTGCAAGGATTAAGTGGGTGGTCGAACTACTTTGGTCCCGAGCTTCATTTACGGCAACAGGTCTAGCTAGTCTCCCCCCCCTGCCATACCCTGGGTATGCCCATGCGTACAGATTAATAACACAATTCCTTCGTACATACCGGCTCGCCGATGAGGTCGAACGCGTGCTGCAGTATCTTGAACGCCTCCTCGGCGCCGGGCTGCTGGTTCTTGTCGGGGTGCACGAGGAACGCCTGCCGCCGGTAGTAGCGCTTGATCTCCTCGTCCGTGCACGTCACGCTCACGCCTAGAATGCTGTACATAACATAAAATAAATTTATTTTCTTGGACTAACACACCGATTGCCTAACTCCAAACTAAGCTTGAAGCTTGTAAAGTTGAAAGAATTTACAAATCATGGATTTTTTAAAACATGGTTTCTCTTTGTAATCGAGTTTCTTGCCGCTTCTTCTCGATAAATGACTGCTTTCCGAAGTCGGTGGTAGAATCCTTGTGTAAATTTATTTTTTGACGATTTATAAGTGCATCACAAAAAGTGCATTTTTGATTTTGATCTGTATCATCATCATCATCCTAGCGTTTGTCCCGGTCGCATCCTCGGCTGTTGCCTCGGAGTCCAGGGTCCGCTTTCCTGCTGCACCTACTCCACTTCGCACGGTCTTGGGCATCCTGGGTGGAAAGACCATTGGCACGCATGTCATCTTCAACGACGCCAAGCCAGCACTTCTTGGGCCTGCCCCTTCTTCCGGGACCCGGCGGTGGTGGCATGGTGAGACATTTGTTTCCCACGTAGCTGGCCGGTTTCCGTAAAACATGGCCGTACCAACGTAGGCGACACTCCTGCAGTTTATCTGCAATATCACGGACACGAAGGCTACCCCGGATGCGTGAGTTCTTAATGCGGTCTTTCCGCGTCACTCCACACATCCAGCGCAGCATCTTCATCTCCGTGACACGCAGCATCTGCTTGTGTCGCTCAAGTACAGGCCACGTTTCACTGCCGTACAAAAGGACGGGCCTAATGATGGTCTTATAGACCTGTCCCTTCAACTTAACCGGCATTTTGGGGTCACAAATGACACCAGTCACCTCACGCCACTTGGCCCAGGCTGCTGAAATGCGGGCTTTGACGTCGCAATCGATGTCGCTAGACGCATGAAGTACAGATCCCAGGTATTTAAACTGGTCCGTACGCTCGACCAAGTCACCGTCTATGCGTACGGGTGGGGGATCTGTGTTGCAGGCCATGTGATTTTGATCTGTATAACCTCGTTAAATACGATTTAATCACCATTTTGTTAGATTTAAGGTATTTTTATATCATGAATAGTCGCCTATTCTAAGGGTGCCTGCACATCTAACGAATGTGCAATTTGCGAAGGGTTTGCGCGCGTGTAGTTACTGTAACCGTTTGCTGCGCCTCTGATGCGATGCATGTATGGCGAACGAACCTAACATGCACGCGCGTAGGCAACTTGCACATTCGTCAGATGTGGACGGTCCCTTAGAAAACAACATGGCTTATTTAACTCCCTACACTAGTCAAAATATGCCCCGTAGCTCTAATCTACCAATCGAAAAACTTAATAAGAACCTTACCTATAAGGATCTTTTCCTTTGCATGCTAACAGCCTCTTCATAGCCTCTTCTCCAGTCGCTGGCAGTGGTATATTAGCGTTAAGCTTGGTCGAGTCATTCCCTGCTTCACTCTCCGCTTCTGTTGGTCAGATCAATACTCACTTACTACAAAACAACAAGAAATCATATTAGTAACAGGTTTACTAAGTTCTAATATATAATGTTTTTTAGGATAAAGGAGACAAACATTACTCCAAATATAAACCAATTTGTCTGGTTTCCTTTGTCAGGGTTACGGAGGTCAGACGGCAGTCGCTCCAATGTAATAACCAATCTTGTCAGTTTTGGATCATAGTTGTAGTGCATCTGGTAGGACTGCTAGGATGATGATGAGTGGACTTACATATAACAATGTGTTTACAGCTAATAATTAAATATATACTGCTGGCAATTGGTCCACAGGCATAAGTGGCAGTTCACACTTGGGAATTTAAACCCCTAACATTTAATTAATTTTGAATTTGAATTAATCAATCTTTAGTTACCAACTACTTTGACAAAGATAATGACATTGAATTTCAAGCAGAAAATGTATCTTACGTATGGACATATTAACTATAAAACAATAACTTTTTATTACCAAATGAGTAAAAATAAAAAAATTACCCTTTTTGAACCACTTCAGCCTCCTCCAGAAACCAAAGCGAGTGTGACCAAACTTCCTGTCGATGTACAAGAGGTACTTGTTATCCCTCATCTTGTAAAGCCAGTCTTTGCTAGACCTCCAGACCGCTTGGGAGCTCACGTATGTTTGAGTGAACGCTGAGGTGCAGCTGAAATACATTTATTATGAATGAAAATCATTGATTTTACTTGAAATAGCATGACCTGTTAAGCAAATGGTACAAATAAAGAAAGTTACAGTTCTACATTTAGACTTGTAGTAAGTTCAGTTGTAACACTCAAATAACTTTTAATGCTAGCAAAAAACTAGATAAAGTTCAACTCATAGTATTATAGCAAAATCTATTGTGGCATGTGAATTACTTTTTGTTCTTAAGAAAAATTTCCTTGGCTATGCCAAAATTCTAGTTAAAACAAGAATGGAAAACTAAATTTGCATTTTTGCCAGTACCATTTATAGATGTTACCTACGAAGAATTTGTTAATTTCTAATAGGTAAAATCATTTACCCCAAAAATTATGGAGCTAGATGACTGATAACCAGCAGAATGAGATCAGAAAATTTTCAAGAATGTTTACTTAACTATAATACTGAATTAGTTTACAATTAAGATTATTTTCAAACACCAATTGGTATTTTTAGTTAATAGTCTTTTTATGCCAATGAAAATACTCTTTCATGATGTAGATTTTTATTTTTGTAGGTAAATGGAAAATAAATGTAGTGATAATTGTAGACAATACACTCTTCATACAATGTTCTTATCTAAACATTCACACAATTGACTATATTTGGACATTTCGTTATCATTTATAAAAAAATAGTAGGCATTAATTATTGACTATTACATTTTGACATAGCCATTTACTGTCCCGATAATTTATTGTATTTTAAAAACTCATTACTTACAGTGAATGTATTTACATGCTAGTCTTAACTAAGAAGTAATTAATTTCTACTAAAAACACTAGTGATCTCATTACATTTGAATATTGACTTTTCATATGGTAGGGATAACATTTAAAATGGCTAATGCAAAACTTTTGGAGATATTGTTTTAGTATTAGGTGTTCTGTGGCAATAGGGAATCACTTCATTATTATGGCTATGGAACTTGTTGAGAGTTTAAAAGCATTCAATGATCACAACCATCAGTAATGAGGAATACTCAAGGACGAAGGGACAATTTAGTCTAGCTTAATAACATTACACTATCAGTTATCAAGCTAAACTTAAATTTTAAAATAAAATAATATTATACTCACAGATCAAACATTAAATGGAGACTCATCCCAGCAATATCCGATAACAGATAAGCGAACCAGACCAACGCCTTCCATGTCTGGCCACCCCAGTGCTCCAGATAGTTCTGAGCAAGGCCCAAGTATCCCGGCTTGTTTCGTCTCACTTTAGACTGACTAGTTTTCTTCTTATCCTGAACTGGCTTGCTAATCTTGTGATAGTTACGAGCATCCTTCTTCTTCTTAACTTTAGCCGAGTCACTTGGACTCTCTTGAAAAACAAACTGCGATTGGTCATCTTCCTCCTCCTTGAAGTCATCGTCCATAGCATTCGTATCGGCTTTAGCTTTCTTGTCACATTTCTTCTCCTTTTTCAATGGTTTCTCCTGATTCTCAATGAACATGAATTGACTCTCATTGTTATGCTCATAAGCAGCATCTTCTTCGTTAGTTATGTCGTCCAGAGAAGACCATTTACGAGTTATGTTGCTACGCTTGTTCCTCGACTTCTTTGATGGTTTCTGAGGCTTTTCTGTGTCATCTGTGTTGACATCACCAGATTCACTACCAGAAGAGATGGTGCTGTGGTGTTTTTTCTCATTCTTAAGCTTATTTTCATCATTATGCTTGACATTGGGCTGAGGTTTGTCAAGTTTAGAGCTGGATTTGACATTTGAAGGCTTAGTTTCAATGTTCTGAGGCTTCGTTCTGCGCACTGTCTCTGTTTGTGTATTATTTTTGGTATTTTTCACAAGCACATCAGAGTAAGAAGGGCGCATAGGCTTCACTTCTGCCACAATACGTTTCTTATTGTTTGTATCAGCAAGAGGGCCATTTTCATTCCTTTTTGGGGAATTCTCAGGTTTTAATGGCTGCGGTTTGTTATCCAACAAGGGATTGTTTGGTAAATTCAATGTGGGAGCATCTGGATGGTTCAAAGGGTGGTTTTGACCGAATGGAGAGTATGTGCCAGTGGAGTTAGGCTCCCAGTTATCTCTTAAAACCTTCAAAAAGTCAGTTGTTAATGTGTTTGTAGTTTGATTAGCATTGTCTGGAACATAATTGTTTTGCGGCAGAGTGGTTGAAGGGATATGGATGTTATTATTTGGAGGATAATCCTGATTGAGAGTGAACATGTGTTGCGCCTGGGAAGACTGCAGAGGCATATCGAGAGGTCCCTGGTTATGACTAAAGAGTTCGTACTGACTAGACATCGGGAAGATGAGTTGCTGATTATTTTCATCGTAGAAGACTCTGACGGCCTGTCCGTTGCTCAGGCGGAGCACGGCATTGCCGTAATTTTGCCGGTTGACTGGAGGAATAGACTGCATGTTGCCAAAAGCCATCTTTTCATCATTAATGGGCACAGAGTCCCGAGATTGGATGTTGTAAGGGATCTTGTTGGCGTAAATATCGCCACCGAAACTTGCGTTTGCATACATATTGTTGTCGGTCATCGGAGCCGTGGTGGATGTGATTGGAGGCTGTTTTCTGTCATTTAAACTTCCAGGTGTGCATTGCTTTGCGGCTTCCGCAGCATAATTCCAAGTGTTGTCATTATAACGCGGATCATCCTTTGGCGACCTTGCCATTTTTGGTTACTTATAAACCGCCACAACCGACATTAACTATTGTTTAGCGCACGTATTCTTGCACTGTTTAACTTAGGGATTTAACATTTTATTGTTTTATCAATTGAAATCACGAACGAACAAATAAAAACGTGGAATAATACAATACAATGACGATTTGACGCTTTGATAATTTTTCTGCACAGATAACAAAAATTGTCGCCGTTCGATGACAGTTGACAGTCAACTTTACCTTACCTGTGGAATTTTTAGGTATTCGGTATTAGGTATTTTTACTATCCGTTAATGTCATAAATCATAAATCATTTATTCACTTTAAGTAGGGTACAAACGGTGGTACAATGTATATACATGTACATACAATAAAATGAATATTGAAAAATTTGAAAAAAATGGGCTATACCCATGAGCTTATAATTCACCGTTGGCTTTTTATCAAACCGACATCGACACAGTATTTTTTTCTCTCATTGATTTTTGAAACAGAATAATTAGGCTTAAGTCACACTCTACAACGAGAGGTGGTGCGTAGGTTCGATACCCGCATAGTCCAAACATGGTCCAAACTATGCATGCATGTATATTCCTGTTCGTACCTACCAGTCTTGGTGTTTATTATCTACTTTTTTAATTAGACATTAAGTCTGTTTTATTCCACTGTTGGGTATCACGAAATATATATCAAAAACTACAACCAGGCCCACTGAGGACCACTGAGGTCAGTCAGCTACATTATTTACGAGATACCTACCACGAAGTCAGATCAACATTTTTGTATTTTTTTCAAGCCTAATAAAGAATACTGCATTCAAATTTAAAAGAGTACTTAATTAAAACGGTGCCAAGTCTTCAAGAGTTACAATTTCGGTTTTTGGAAATATGATGAAACTTTACTTTTTGTTACTATATTACCTACTTTAATCACATTGAATAGGCAGGTGTTACAGAATTTAGAAATGTCTAGTTGGGGTTTGCTTGTATAACTAAGTTTTTATTTTTATTATTGCTAACCAGCAGACCGTAACAACGCCTTGTGTTATAGAAAAGGTGATCGTCTGTTCAAATGCTAACAGATTCAGGCCAAGATAGAAGCATCCGTTAAGCTCGTGTGGGCTGGTTGTTTGTAAATAATTATTAGGTATTAGGTGTTTAGATAAAATCTTAAAGCAGCATTCAAATTAATTTTATAAGCCGTTGTTATGTTTAATTGGGTAGAGCAAATCTTGTGTAGTGTTCTCTAAATAGTAGTCGTCGTCTTTGCAGTCACGAAAGTTCCAAAATAGATTTTTCTAGGTGAGTTTTAATTTACTATTACCTCCATAAATTTAAATGGTGTAACCTCAAGTTTTTCCCACGGAATCTGACCTTTAATGATTGGACATTTTTAATAATTCAATATTATAATTTTCCTTAAAAAATCACAATTTTTTAAAGTACTTTTTTAAATACTTTTATAAACTTCTATGACTTTAGTACAAATGCCGATGTTCATCAATGATCTCACAAACATTTGCCCCCAGCGGGGTTCGAACCCGCGTCCCTTGGTTTTGTATCCAGGGTCTCTGCCCACTAGACCAACGGGCCCGTCTGTTTGGGTTAACATTCGCTGTAATTTAAAAACAATCGCAGCAGGAACTCAATAAGCATCATGTTCAGAATCAGTGCACTGCTAGGTCTCCTCCTTCGTAACTGATGTGCTATTTTTCTGCTAGTGAGTATCGCCAGAGCTCAGTTGGGGAGGGTATGGGGTCTTAAAGGTAGGCAACCTTCTGCTACCCTTTTGCGAATGTTGCTTTCCATGGGCAGCGGTGATCACTTACCATCAGGTGACCTTCTTGTTCATTTGCCTCTTCATTTGCCCCCCAATAAAATACTACCTAATACTATAAATGTTTTGCTGCCATAAATATACTTACTTAACAAATTCTTTCAACTTTCTCTAAGTATTATCGTATCAATCAATCGTATTTATCAACAGTTTTCCTTTCGCAGAACTGTTGCAACTGCAAGCGCACCAGAAGGAAGGTCATTGCAACTTTGCTAGTTTGTATAAAGCCAGTACCGACGGGTCGCCGCGCTGTTGATGATCTGACGCTGATCATAGTGGAACTCTTCAAAGGTTTTACAAAATCTACTTAAAAACCGAAGGAGTTAAAGACGCGCTGCTCATAAACTCTTGGTGATATAAAAGCCGGTTACAAAACCAAAGGTGTTACACAGCTTGTGAAGCGTGTAGTAGTGTTTTGTTTTGATGCAAAGATGTGGCGAGTCCTGTTCCTATTGTGTGTGGTAGCGGGAAGAAAGGAGGAGGATCCCGCTGCGAATCAGATCGTCATGTTTAAACAGAGGACCAAGGTGAGTAACAGCTGAAAATATAGCCTATTATGACCAATAGTCCTTATAGAGCTAAAAAGTTTACCATAGAAAATTAAAAAGTAATTTAGAATAACATTAACATGTTTTTTAAAGAAACCGACAATAGAATTTTTAATAAATAAAATAAAATAAAATTCATTAGAATAACACGCCACTTGCCTAGCCCCAAACTAAGTTCGAAGCTTGTAGGTACTATGGATGCTAGGGAACGGATAGACATACTTAAATACTTTTATAAACATCCATTATGACTCGATTACAAATGCCGATGTTCATCACACAAACATTTGCCCCTAGCGGGACTCGAACCCGCGACTTTCGGTTTTGTAGCCAGGGTCTCTGACCACTAGACCAACGGGCCCGTCGTAATAAAAGCACGCTAAAATCTTGTCTGTCAGCTTTTATTTTAGAAATTAGTACGCTTAAAAACTTTCGTCCATCCACCATCGGCTTTACCTGATTCCCTGGTCAGTGGGTGTAATTGAGGAAGCATTCCTTGCAGAGCACACATGTAATTTTCATAATCCGTACAGTCTGTGAAATTTAAACAAAAAAAAAACGTTCTTAAACATGTTCGTTCCAACTCGGGATTTGAATCCATGTCCCCAAGCGTGGTTGCCGATGCGGCATAAAAATACCCACTGAACACCACTGTGCGCTAAACACAGAACCAAAAGTTGATATCCACTCTATAAAACAACATAGTAGGTACGCAGTTTTTGTTTTATAACTTTATTATTGAGATTATGATGTATTCAGATAGTAGGTAATTAATATGATAAGTAATCCGTTTCCCAGTTTTGCGAAGAAGTATTCACTTCCGTATTTAGAGGCCATATTCTATTCATGTATTATTATCCATTCACCAACTAAAACTAAATTTTAGGTAGGTAGTTAATTAAGTTATGAGTAAGAAAATTATTTATTTTTTTTTTTTTATTATTTTATTATTAATTTTAATAATCAGTAATTAACTGCTATCATAACGGACATTTTAAAAACATGTTAGATATAACTTATGTAATGGTAATTTTACTTGTGGTTTAATTATTAAATTATTTTTTTTTTATTTAGGGACATGGTTCTTCATATCTAAAACTACTTAAATGACAATTAATTGTTGCTATAAAAACTAGTTTGTTTGCAAAAATAAGGTTGAAACAATCTATTTTCAATCGTCTTAATCAAAACAAAATCAAAACGATATTGAAATTAAAATGTCATAATCATCATTTTATTACGCCTATTGCGTTAATAGCATGTCAATAAAAACAATAGGCAGTGAAAATGATCTCAAGTTGATAAAGATCATGTTCGTGACATAGTTACCGAGGCTGCGGTCCGACCTTAGCTCTCCCTTTCAATAAGTAGTCTAATTTCCCTAATCATGGCAAAAATATTGAGGTAAACGATTAATTTAACGTAGCCTCTAACTTACAGGTAAAATGTCACGTGTAGCTTTTAAATATTCGCACTTTTCCATGAACAATCAATGCCATTTTATTTATAAAGTGCAAATAGTTTTCAACGGGTACAGCGATAAACTATATTATTAAAGGCTTGATTTTTTGACAATTTTCATGATTTCGTCTGGGTGGCAGTATTTTTATGTGTGCCTTTATTTGAATTGTTTTGATTCGCTATGCAACCTTTAGGTTTTATCTATTGACAAAAAGATTGCGCGTTGAATCCTTAACGAGGAATAGATTATGCATTTTTGCGATACATAATGCAACTAAATATGAAACCCATATCGGAAATACATTCCTGTCACAATGCTGTTACATAATAATTACAAGTGTAACAAATGAACACAGATGTGACAAAAAATCTTTTTGTGCGTTTTCAGGGGCCGATCGCAACGATGACAACAAGCGCAGGCGCACCCATAGAGTACACCGACGCAAGAGTTACTCTCAATAGACGGTTGATCTTCAATGAGTACTTCATGGATTCCCTCACTCATCTGGTCCGAGAAAGAATCCCTGAACGACTAGTCCACGCCAAAGCGGCAGGAGCCTTCGGGTACTTCGAGGTCACAGACGATATCACGCACATTTGCAAAGCTAAACTATTCAGCAAAGTGGGCAAGAAGACGCCTGTAGCTGCCAGATTCTCTCCAGTAGTAGTCGAAAGGGGTGGTATCGACACTTCAAGAGATGCCAGAGGATTTGCTCTTAAATTCTACACTGAAGATGGAAACTTTGACATCGTAGGTTTTAGTACTCCAATGTATGTTTACAAGGACCCCCTTCTCTTCACAGCATTCGTCAGGGCGCAAAAGAGGAACCCAGCTACCAACTTGATAGACGGCAACATGCTCTGGGATTTCTTAACTTTGAATCCAGAATCGTTGCACATGTTCTTATTAGTCTTTGCTGACCGAGGCATTCCTAAGGGGTACCGTTATATGCCGGGTTTCGGAATTCATACTTTTGAAGTGGTGAACGATAAGGGCGATAAATACTTTATAAGATTTCATTTTACACCTGAAGCTGGAATCAAAAGCTTGACAAGTGAGGAGGGCAGGAAGATAGCAGCAGAAGACCCAGATTATGCTACCAGAGATCTCTATAGATCAATTGGAAGTGGGGACTGTCCCGCTTGGAAAGTCAGTATTCAAGTGCTGTCATTGGAGGACGTTAAAAATGCTGGATTCGATGTATTTGATGTAACTAAAGTGTTGCCTTTAGATAAGTATCCGTTGCGTCCTGTTGGTCGGTTCGTTTTGAATAAGAACCCCATCAATTACCACGCGGAGATTGAACAACTGGCTTTCAGTCCAGCCAATCTTGTTCCTGGTATTTTGGGAGCTCCAGATAAAGTGTTTGAGGCGCGTCGTTTGGCTTACAGGGACGCTCAGTACTACAGGTTAGGCGCCAATTTTAACAAGATTCCTGTGAACTGTCCCATACAGACATCGGTTCATGCGTACAACAGAGATGGCGTGCCACCTGTTAAAAACAATGGAAGGGATATTCCAAATTACTATCCTAATTCTTTCAATGGACCTATAGAGTATAAGGAAAAGAACAAGGTTGAGTTGATTGAAGTATATCAGGATGCTCCTGACAATTTCGAGCAGATGACGGAGTTGTATGTCCACGAGTTTTCGAAGGAAGAAAGGAAGCGACTTGTGGATAATATTTTGTACAGTATCGGGCCAGTGGCGCAGTTCTTAAAGGACAGAGCGGTGAAGCTGTTCACACTCATTCATCCAGACTTAGGTTATAGGATTGAGCATGGCCTATCATTGAATAGCACTAAGAATTACTATACTTACTTAGATTAATTGTTGTTTTTAAACTTTAAAAAAATGTTGTTTTTTTTTTTCTTTATGTCACCGTCTGTGTCTCCTAAGACATAAGTTCCTATGCTTTGTAATTTAAGTATACCATCGGTTACCTGCGATAAGCTGTTGATGATGATGATCGGTTACCTACTAATTTAAAGGTTCTTTATTAAGTCTAGAAGTGACACTTAAATACATGTGGTAACAAAACCAAAAGATTGAATTACTTGCGTGTTTTTACTGCGGTGTACTTACTTGCGGGTTTATATTAAAAGTTTTTAAAATACACGAGTATTTTATCTGTCACGCACGACTACTAATTACCTCACATTATTTACATACTTTGTTTATAGTTAAATAGATAAATAGTTTTTCTACTTACGCCACAACAAACTGTCTGGTGAACAGAATCATTAAATACAAACATTACCACGTAGTACACATGTTATCGATAAATTCCCGTACATATTATATTTGTCGACTATCGACAAACCCTTATTTTAAAGTGTAATTATTTTCCTGATGTTTGCGAAAAATAGATTTAAGAGAAAACAAAATTTGTGCAATTGAATAAATTCCAATTGCTGAATAAGGTTAAAAATACATATTAATGTAGTAGGTATGTTTGGGCTGGCCATATAAGCCGAAGAACCGACAACCGTTGGGGTAAAAGTTCTGGAGTGGATGCCGCGTTTCAGCAAGAGTCCCAAAAACGTAGTGTAGGACGCCCTCAGGCCAGGTGGAGCGACGATGGCTGGCAGGAGCTGGATGCGAGTCACCGAGGTTCGGGCTAAAGGAAGAGCCCTATGTCCAGCAGTGGAATGCGATAGGCTGATGATGAAAGGTATGTTTCTTGAAAAACCTGTCTGTCAGCAAGTAGGTTTTCTGTTGTTAAGTAAAATAAACAAGAGCCTTATAAAGATAATGATATCACGAAATTTGTGAAATTGTAACAGTAAAATGTGGTAAAAATCCATTTAAGTATTTATCAAACTGCTGCTTGGTCTTACACAAAAACAAATATGTTGGAAGAAAACACCTGTTGTCCACCTGTGGAAATTGTATACAAGTGTACAAAAAGAAACATACAGGAAAATAAGTATTATTTGTATTTGTATTATTTCTATTTGTATTTTGTATTAAGTATTAAAAATCAAAAATACGTATATTATTTTCATATTTCCTTACCAAGATCTAATATTAGCTCCATACTGGAAATATGGTTACGAAGGGAGAGGAATTGTGAAGGTGATCGTTAGTATATTATAAAGGGGCTCTTTAAACCTACACACGGGGTCGTAAGTCCCAGGCGCCGACTGGCATTCCTCTCTGTTCCACGCGATGGACCCGGCACCCGCACGGAGAATCCATGGATATCTAAGAAGTTCGTCTCCTTAAATCGGTTACTATACATCATCATCATGCTAGCGTTTGTCCCGGTCGCATCCTCGGCTATCTAAAATCGGTTAATATACAAATGTCCTTTTAATACCATCTCAGAAATCCACCTTGTATAGGTCATAATCATAAGTATTGAAGAGAGAAGACGTCATTTATGTGCACAGTTATTTGTTCCTACAGTACAAATAAATTAGAGCGGGCACTGATAAATTAGAGCTTGTTGATAGAGATTGTAAAGATATCATGCGCCATCGACATACATATGCATGCATGAAATACTCGTTGGTCCGATCGATATCGAGGAACGATCGATAACTTGGCATCACTAAACGCAAGGTTTCAACTGCTCATAAATTAAGATACTATAATTAGCAACCTTTGTTTGATACCTTTTATATATAGGAAATTTGATTCGGAAACTCAGTCAATATAAGGACTTTCACGACATCCTTTTAAAAATAATACATGTAGAAACAAAGTGATTAAAGAGTAGCTGTTTGTTTGAATTTCATCCAAAATGTGGTGGGTGTTTGTGTTAAATATTGGGGCTGTGTTAACTATGGTCTCAGAATGTCCGGTTAGAGATCAGCTTCTGATGTACAAAAAAACACATAGAGTGAGTATTTTTTATACTTGACCAAGAGTAATAATGCCAGATTTTAACTTTGACTAACGGAATGGTATGATAAGATATTACACCTGGTAAGCGTCAAATGTATGCCTACCCATGACTGGTGTTACCATGCGGGGGTCGCGGATTCGATCCCCGTACGGGACAAACATTGAAAATTTCTGTTTGTCCTGGTCTGAGTGAATGTATGTATTTACTTCAGTAAGTATATTTGTAATACCACTGTTTCTGAATCTGATTTCTGCAAAACATGTGCTTAAGCTGCTTACAATGGAGTCAGGTCCAATGTACGTATGTATGTGATGTTATTGATTACTAGCACAGGCACAGGCGGATTCTATACTTAAAGAAGTATATTTAAAGTCAAGCAATTAAATATTGCTATTCGGTCAATTACCTTTGGGAACAATAGTTTTGATGCAGTCAAGCACACAATTGACAAGCGCATGTTTACATAATGAAATTTATTACCCATCCATTATTATACCATGCTTTATTATCACTACATAGTATAAAACAAAGTCGCTTTTTCTGTCATGTTGTCCCTATGAACGCTTAAATCTTTAAAACTACGCAACGGATTTTGATGCGGTTTTTTTTAATAGATAGAGTAACTCATGAGGAAGGTTTTTATGTATAAATAGTGGACAAGTACCACGGGCGAAGCCGGGGCGGGCCGCTAGTTAGACAATAAAATAGTGTCTACTGTTTCAACACAAATGCTAGAAAACAGTCTACTGCAAAATATCCTATGGCGCATTTAGTACTATTTTAAGGGGAAACGAAGTTCTTTTAGTAAAAGAGTTCATTTTAATTTTGTTTATTTTAGGGACCGCTTCCAACTTTGACGACGACTGGCGGTGCTCCAGTAAACTCAGTCGACGCTAGGACAAGCATCAACAGGCGGCTCATCTATAATCAGTATTTCATGAACAGCATGACTCACTTCGTGCGAGAAAGAATACCTGAACGAGTGGTCCACGCTAAAGGTCTTGGAGCCTTCGGGTACTTCGAAGTCACAGCTGATATAACCAACATTACCAAAGCAAAATTATTCAGCCATGTTGGAAAGAGAACACCTATTGCAGTCAGATTCTCGTCTGTCGCTTCAGAAAGAGGAGGCGCTGATACTACAAGAGAAGCTCGAGGATTTGCTGTTAAATTTTACACTGAGGAAGGAAACTTTGACATAGCAGGCTTGAACATTCCATATTTCGGCATAAAGGACCCTATATTGTTCCCACCTTTCGTAAGAATACAAAAGCGAAACCCAGCTACAAATTTACATGACTCCAATATGTTTTGGGATTTTATTACTTTGAACCCAGAGTCTCTTCCTTTCTTTTCGAGAGTACTGAGTGATAGTGGCATTCCCAATGGATACCGCCACATGCCCGGTCACTCTATTCACACCTACCAACTGGTTAACCAGAAAGGGGAAACATTCTTCGTGAGATTCCACTTTCTACCTGAAGCTGGTGATGAGTATCTGTCTTCTGAAGAAGCTAAGAAGATAACTGGAGAAGACCTTGATTACGCTGGAAGAGATCTTTATAACGCTATTGGAAAAGGGGAATACCCTGTGTGGAAATTTTGTATTCAAGTTGTGACAGTGGACGACGTTCGCGCTGATGGCTTCGATGTATTTGACATAACGAAGGAATTGCCCGAGCATAAGTATCCATTACAAACAGTCGGTCGTTTGGTTTTAAATAAGAATCCGGATAATTTTCACGCTGATATGGAGATGTTGGCGTTCTGCCCAGCGAGTCTGGTTCCAGGTATTTTGGGTGCTCCAGATAAAGTGTTCGAAGCTCGTGTAATGGCTTACAGGGACGCTGAACTGTACCGTTTGGGGGCTAATTTAGACAAGATCCCAGTAAATTATCCAATGAATTCCGCAATTAACGATTACAATCGTGACGGAGTTCCTCCTGCTAACGATAACGGTGGTGGTGGTCCGGTGTACTATCCGAATTCATTCAATGGTCCCGTGGAATACTTTGAAGAAGACAGGGTTGAGCTGATTCAAATTTATACGGATCCTGCTCCGAATAACTATGATCAGTTGACTAAGTTGTATAATGATTTCACGGACAAAGAGCGTACGATGCTGGTCAATAATATTCTGACTAGTCTCAGGCCCACTGCGAAGTTCCTTCAGGTGAGGGCAGTGAAGTTGTATCGCATTGCTCATCAAGATCTAGGTGATAGGATAGAAGTTGGATTAAGTTTAAATGTAACAACGTGTTAGCTTATTCCGGTGGATTTCATGTGGGAAAATTAAATTATTGTATTTAAAAGAGTCTATATATGGTATAAAAATCATATTAGGTGTTAGTTGCGAAACTTTTTTATTATGTACAAACGCCTTTTGAATATGAACAGCAACGCTTTGTATTGTTGAGCTTTTGCAGAGCCCCACACTTGATTCTGAAAAAAACACTAGGAAGAAGTCTATAAGACAATACTTTGTAGTTTTATGTAGAAATATTAACAAGTTGAAAGATTTTGGAAAAAAAATAGTTGTAATAAAAAACTTTTGCCCTTTGGGTTCAAAGCACCTGGAAAAAATGTCAAAAAATGTTACTATGTCTTATGTAGGTATATTATAATGCAGATATACCTACCTAGTGAGTAATTGAATAAGGTTTATTGCTAAGCAAAGGACCACTAAGGTC
The DNA here is from genome assembly GCA_958496325.1 of Nomophila noctuella. Classification (NCBI taxonomy): domain Eukaryota; kingdom Metazoa; phylum Arthropoda; class Insecta; order Lepidoptera; family Crambidae; genus Nomophila; species Nomophila noctuella. Next base: position 15,835,925 of record OY292487.1, on the reverse strand, counting down.
AGTTGTTAGCCTTCTGTTGCTTGTTATTTGAAACCGAGGGACAAGGCTGTCAATGACTCATTCTTAATCCGAAACCCTGCATAAGATGTGGTGATCTTATCTGTTGACTAAGATCGTATTCATCATTTTGTTAATTCAATGTTTGAAAAGAAGTGATAGTTTGCTTTTGACTAGTTTTTAAGAGCTGTCAAGTTATTGTTCATTTCTCTGGTAAATTACCTAACAGAAGATTATAGCAAAGTAGCACTCCATACTATATAAGGTGTAACAAAATATACTGCAAATATTTTAAGGGCGAACTGTTTAGTGGAAATGTAAAACATTTCGTAAGTAAAATATCAATGACCCTATCATTCCCAGAACCCTTATTTCAGTCTGCAAATTTATGTGGCACGTACAGCAGACGATATTTAAAACGGTTCTTTAGATATGTGGGTATATAAATGCAATCATGGGACACGGAAACGGTTTGAACCTCTTTGCTCTAGTCAGTTGAAGGTCTTTTTAACTGTTTGAATTAGAGATACGGGTTAGTCGGTCTGCCGTGCAACTGTTCAAAACCCCAATGGACATGTGACCTCCACAATTAGGCTCTGGAGACCTTATTTACGGAGACCGACATAACATAACTTAAGTAAAGTAAAAATACTACAAATAAAGTATCAGCTTCTTCAACTTCATTGACCCGGGAATCGAAATGAGCACATAATACAAATAACATAACACCCTTCCGGTCGTTTTTCGACCATGGGAGCCGATCTGACGATCAGCCAGGTACGCAGGATCCAATCCGTCCGATGACTTGCCTCTGCGCAAGTTGCTTAACTTAGCAATCGCATGCCGAGAGCGCTAACCACGGCGCCATTAAGCTCCTCATAAGTATGATAATACTAGCGGCCACCCGCGACTCCGTCCGCGTGGATTTCGATTTCCAATATCCTATGTGTTATTCTGATGTATAAGCTATATAGCTTACACAATATTGTGGTAAAGTTTCATTCAAATCCTTTCAGTACTTTTTACGTGAAAGAGTAACAAACATCCATACTGATACATCCATACTTACAAACTTTCGCCTTTATAATAGTAGTAGGATTAACATCTTATCGTGTGCTCTAAGATATGTCATGCTCTCGATCGTTCAATCTGACTAAGATCGGATTATATTGTAATGGCGTTGATGTTATTTAATCTGCGGTCGTTTGTGGAAATGGTAGCAAAACCAACGAAAGGCCCAAGTTTCTCGTAACTTGAGAAGGTTATAAAGTGCCCTTTCACAAAGCCGTTAGATACACGGGGTCCATCAAGAATTGGTTTCTCTTTTACACGCATAATTTTATTGATATTACACCTAAAATAATAACTACGAAGAAAGGAAATGTGGGGTAAGGTAAAAGGGTTTTTCGTCAGAGAGAAACACTTCTACTATGTACTTACAAGGAACCGCTATGAGGATTGCTTGAATGCGCAAATCACAGAAAGAAATTGTGCGAATTGAAAATATCTTTTTGGTCTTTGATAGTCCATTTATCGAGGAAGGATAAGCTAAAGTATAACACTATGGGAATTGAAACCGTCGCGGACGGAGTCTCGTGCGGCCACTAGTCAATAGACATTCCCGACACCAACAAATCTATTTTATTTTTCCAACAAAATACAACATACAAAATGTGCCGGAATCGAACCTAGTCCCTCCCGTAGCTATATCCTCAGCGGCGCTAGGCTGAGATGCGCGTGCGCATGTCAATCAGAGCGCGCCGACACCCGACACCGCGTATCCAATGCCGGCTTTCACGGCGCCTGAGAAAACTTACAGCAACCACTGATGTATGTCTCAAAACATGGATTTAAATCTATATTCTATATACTTATATAATAAGCTGAACAGTTACAGCAATGGTGGCCTAGTGGAACGGAAGGCGCCTCACATACGTGAGGTCTGCGGTTCGAATCCGGGCCCACATCTCTGGATTTTTCGAAATCTATGTATGTACGGATTTGTGCCATTAGCTCGGCGGTGGGGGAAAACACGGTGAGGAAACCTGCACATTCAGTGATTTGCATAGAAACGGGATATAAAGTATATCGAGAGCATATCTAGCGCTTTATATCTTATGTTTCAAACGCGATCAAACGTAACTTACATATCAAGTGACAATTTTTTATGAGTTTTAGCGGCAAAATATAAGGTGACATTTAGGTTTTTGGCGCCTTAGCGGCAAGACTGTGGTCTGTTTGAAGCTAATCGAGGGTAAAAACCGAGATTAGTTTGCTTGTAAAGCTCTTTAATGTGTGAGCAATTGCACATGAGAGACTGGTTGATTATATCATTTAGGTAGCACAGAAAGAGCAATAACACCATAGTTGTATGCTCATTCGGTGATTGTAGTGTTAAAATCCCTGCATACAAATACTCGGCGTAAATTAGCTCAGCGGTGAAGGAAAACACCGCGAGGAAACCTGCACAATCAGTGATTTCTGAATTTAGTTCAGTTAGATCTGAATGTGTAACCATGATCCAATCTGTCTGGATCTCCTCTATGGGTTACGAAGGTCTGATGGCAGTCGCTTCACGGTAATAACCAGACTTGCCAAATCCCGGATCATGGTCAAAGCGGACCCCGTAAAGAAACGGGATAAACGCTAGGAAGAAGAAGAAGTTGTCACAGGCTAAGTAAGGAGGGTACTTAATGTGGAATTTGGGAAGTACACGGGAAGTGCAAGATTCGTTTTGGATGATGATGAAATCATAGGAGTGTGAGAACCTATGAAATATGAGTAGGTATACAAATGAAGTCGCACGCTTCAGTGCCGAACAAAACCATTCAAAAATCAATTCATCAGCACTTCATTCCATCACGTTTTGTCATCGCAGGCGTGCATGGCTTACGCAACATTGCCTTTTGGGGGTAACATCTCGTTGTCCAATTAGGGTAACATTATGCTCAATGTTATATCATCTACACTAATATTGTAAAGAAGAAACATTTGTATTTTTGTTTGTAACGAATAAACTCAAAAACTGCTGGACCGATTTGAATAATTCTTTCATAGTTGGCTAGCTACACTATCCCCGGTGAACATAGGGTACTTTTGATCCCGTAAATGTGGGGGGAGTGGTGGAAATTTGAAAAAAGAAATTTTCACGGGTGAAACCGCGACGGAAGGCTAGTAAGTCATAAGCTGGGATGTTCACACCGCTGAGCAAATTCGCGACCATTCGCGCTGAAGTGGAGTGAAACAAATGAATCGCGACAGCACCATATTGGATCTGACGTGGGAACTGTCCCGTCGGAAGTGATTTGGTAAATCGGAGAAACGTTTTAAGCGATTAATTCGGGCGACGAAATTAACAGGTGATCTGGTGTAGAGTTACTGCTTGCGTATGCGCCGGTCAGTTTAATTTATGCAATTTTTCTCAGGAATTATAAGCAGCCGTATTTTGGCCATGGCGGTATATCACATCGGTTATCATTGGCATAAGATATATGTATATTTAAATCGTTAAGTTTGGCCTCGCCATACTTCGAAATTGGCAATTAAATAAGAGCAACAGTCGCCTCTTAGAGTGAGACAGTAGGTACGTTGACAGTCACCCGTTTAAGTTCCATAAATATTGGCAAAAGTTTTTCATCAGTGTTTTGAGAACAGCAAGTGCATCAATCCATAGTTTGCAACAGTTTATGTTTGTTGTACAGTCATATACTATCGGAACATGGTAAAACAACCGTCCTTTAAAGCAGACCTCACACAAAGCACGAGACCTACTAATCGGCATCCAAGAGTTAGATCAGATTTAATTTCCGACTTCCTCCCAAAGTACAGAACACAATCTTAATGTTTCATAAGTCAGTTGAATAATCGTTTGCTAACTACACACAAACGGATGTGACCACCGGTATATCGTTATTCGTACTCACTTATTTATACTAACATGACTGATTAGATCTAAACTCTTGTCCATGGACCGGTCAATCAGTTTAATAGGTAATAGCGTTATCGAATGGGAACGTATTATTATCTCGGTATGTGTAATGCTTGTTAAAGGGTAACAAATGTGGGCGTAGCTTGGACGGAGGAGTAGGGTTTGATATAAAGAATTACGAGTACAAAAATGAAATCTGAATCAAGATATTGATTATAAAGGCATAAAGAAAAATAGTTTGTTTAGCACAAGAAAGCCTAAAAAATGTTGTAGTCAATAAAAAAAAGGAATAACTCTGTCCAGTACCAAAACGTTAATTTTAAGAGCTGTGCATGTGAATTGTCAACAATCCAAGTGTCATAATGGATCCTATATACCGGTTTCTGAAAGCAATAGCTTTCGAGAAAAACAGACTAGAAAAGAATAAATAAATCTTTCTTTCTGGCAAATACAAAATTAACATGTTCCATGGATTAATTAATTTGCAAGGCCAGTTCTCTGGCTATAATTTGTTCGTATTAATTTTCTCTTACATCCTATCCGTACACTACACATTTTGAGCCCTAATTATGTCAAACCATAATCAGGGGTGGGCAATTGACTATTCTATGCGACCAACCGACTGTTCTACTTCGATCAAATCAGTCGTCATACCACAGTTCCATTCGCGGAAACAAGTGACCACTTACAAAATTCAATTTGGACCACGACAGAAAGTAAAATTGGCCGCGCCTATACATCTTAAATTCATTCCTATAAGTATATAAATTCCTTAGTGTACTTAATACATCAATTGCCTAGCTCGAAAATAAGCGTACAATTTTTAATGCTTGGAACTACTTATCTATCATACCAATTGCCAAGTCCAAAACAGTGCCGTAAATAGGGCGGTGCCAGCGGTGCCCAGGCACAGGGCGCAGACCCTGGAGGGGCGCAGAAATGACCGACTTTCAAGTAAAAAAAAAAAAGGTCGCAGCTTTGTGAGCTCGCACCCTGGAGGGGCGCAGGAATGACCGACTTTCAAGTAAAAAAAAAAAAAAGGTCGCAGCTTTGTGAGCTCGCACCCTGGAGGGGCGCAGAATTGACCGACTTTCAAGTAAAAAAAAAAAAAAAAGGTCGCAGTTTTGCGAGCTCGCAAGGGGCGCAGTTTTGTGAGCTCGCACCGGGCGCATATAAGGCTATTTACGGCTCTGGTCCAAAATAAGCTTAAAAACTTGCTCTATTCATGCTAGGAAACGAGAAGGCATATTATGTAGTTATTTTGTAAACCTTCATAACTCGTGTTCATATGCTGATGTTCACCACAAACATTTGCCTAAAGATGGATTATGTTCATCACACAAATGTTTCCTGTGTGCAACATATCGGGAATCAAACCTGCTGCCTTCGCTTTAGTGATCATAGGCCAAAGGGCCTGTCAAATGAAAGCGCGATTCAATTCGATAAATGAATGCAATGCAATAATTTGATTATATCTCCATTAGGGCTATGGACCGGCTGTCGCTATTCGGAAAATTGACCATTAATTATATTTAATAACATATTCAGTTTCGCAGCTGCAGCATAATATATCAGTTACAATGACAAGCTCATCTCCCTTTTCCTCTTGAGATGAAATTGTGAGAACTAACTTGCATAATGACCAGGAAAAGTGATTTTATGTATCGTTAACCTGTATTCTATCAGTATAAATATTGTTAGTGGGCTGGGCGGGATGTTTTAAGTTTATTTCATGTTTATTTAAATTGAATAAACTAAGTCAGATTTAGCAAGCCCGGATTTTACTGTTTCACGGTATAGTTGTGTAGGTACTCGAATGGGGTTGATTTCATTTTATTATTTATATCAATTTGCTGATTGATTAAGTTCTATGGTTGAAAAATTGGCTATTACACTGTAACATCAGTTAGTAATTTGATTGTGTAACGAACATTAGTTTTCAATTTGTTATAACAAGGCTGGTCAATTCAGGATCATAGTCGCAGCGTACCCTGGACTCTCGGAGTCCCAATCCCAAATCAATGGCCAAGGATACAACCGGGAGAGACGCTTAGATGATGATCTAAGTAATATGTATTAGCTTTTAAAAATCATTTTGTTAACTTCATGGGTATCTCGGAAACAAAATAATATATTTATTTCTCTTTATGTTAATTGGTTCTTTCCTCTAAGATCTTAATGTTCTGGATTCCTATATTGTAAACCTTCAATGCTGTTAAAAAACTCGTAACTGTTTTTCGAGAAATGTATGTAGAACATCAACCTACTATTACAATGTCTTCTCGGCATTTGTACTGGCAGCTGCCAAAACATTATTAGCGAAGCAATTATACCGACTTCCGTTCTTTCTACTTGCATCGGCGCACGTAATGTGTGAGCTAATACGGCTACGCAGAATCAATAAGAATAAGCGGACTATTGGTACGGGGACGGATTAAGATAATTATTATATGAGTATTAGGGCCATTGATGTGGTGGTAAGAGAGACTGATCACAAAACCAAGGGATGCATGTTCGAATCCAATTAGGGAAAAATGTTTCACTTCATCACATTGTAACATGAGCTTCGTAAATCCAATCATGAATAGTTTTATAAATTCCTAGGTTGGTAAAGAAAGGTAGCATCCTTAATAAATATGCATTTAGTCAGAATTTGAATACTGGTATGATAAACGAAAGATTAAAAAACAATGCACCGATTTTACACCGTTCGATATGATGCCAGCTGAATTTCAATTTCTATAAATCTGAATATAATTAGCTGTTTTTTCCTTTTGTGTTATCGTTGTTGTAGTATTGTTGGTGCCGAATCCAAATACACCCAGTCCATCCCTGTATTTCTAGTCGAATAAGTATAGGTATACCTTATTAATTAGGCACCGATTATCAATTCCATTATCATGTATGTATAACTACATAGTTAAGTTTATTCAGTTCTCATTATCAAATGTATCTGCAAATTACTATTATATAATTAACACATTGGTACATAAAACCAATCGAATCGTACATATTCGGACTCATTGCAAATGTTATGTAATGCAAAAACATTTTGAGAATTCTTTGCTAGGAAAAAAATATTTTGGAGCTTTTAAACCTTGATAACTTCTAAATTCTTTTCAGTTTAAAACATCTCATAATTCAAAGTTCAAGGTTCTATTTTGTCAGCTTAAGTGACTTCATTGCGAAAAGTGTAGGTTTTATTGTTTGGTGTAGCACTCCCAACATTGCAAAAATGTAAGCTTAAAAAGTCAATTAGTCAGTCGGGCAAAAATCAAGGTTCGATAACCGCTACTTATCTCGCAACATAAGAATTCAATTAACTATCTGCGGATATGTGAATCGGTCGAACGCAAAAATTGCTATAGGTACCTATTTGTTGTATAATATGTCGACGACGTTTTGGTGGTCTTTAATACGAGCAAAATTAACACAATGTTTTTATTACAACTCATGCCAAATGATTAAAAAAAATACAATATGAAGGTCGGTTCGTTCTTGTTTGTGAAGGAAACTGGAGAAGCTTTATCAGGTCTAGCTAGCGTGTAGGCAGTGCCGACTTTAACTCTCGCGTCCTCTACGACTAAGTAAACTTCGAACTATACATAAATATATAAGGCCCTTTTATTTTATGAGGCCCCTTTTATTCGGCCCAAAATCGCTACAGCAGCTATGGCGCGTGAATGTAATCCTTAGTTACAAACAATGTTTAAATTGGCAAAAGGCAGGCTTAATCTTCAAAATAGGTTCATAGGTCTACGACAATAGCTCACTCTTAACATCCTAAGCTACTGGCAAGACTCTCAATGAGCTACGTCGCTAACTGCGCACGCGCAATCGTCCGGCGCGAGTGTAGCGCAATTATTTCCCATCGGGTTCTAGTGTTACACATATCGGATCCCGCTTTCTAGTGAAAACAGAGCGTTTGTGGTGTTAGTTGTGCAACGCACCGGAAGGCTGGGTACGGTCGGCAGACAACTAATTTCGGAGCTTTGGATAAAAGCCCGCGAATCTGAAAATTAACCCGTTGAACGTAGATTTCGTTGGAACTACATACATGAAATTAAAAAACAACGTTTATTCTCACCTGGTTTTACAAATTTAAGTTTCCAATAATAATTTTATACTATAATAAACAGAGTACAATGTTTGTTGATTTAAAGTTATACTACGGTATGGGCACAGTGAAATTAAACCTGCACAGAGAGTTTAATGAAAATAATAGCTACTGGGAGGGCTACATAAGCGTGTTTGGTCTATTACAAAAGCTGTATGTTGGTCTTTCAAAAATGGTCTAACCAGTTTTGACAAGATATTATTCTGTCAGTGAAATAGCGATAAATTTGACAGTATTGCCCGTTTGCATCAGTAGCGTAAATAAAACACCAACGCAAGTTTGTGAAAAGAAGTGTGTTAGGTATTTATTTTGTTAAATGTTTTGTTACGTTTTACGATGTCTTGTTACGTTCGTACGAGTATCTCATGAATAGAGTAAACTTTTGCCACTAAAAAGAGTAAGTTCGGTTGCTTCTACCATGGGAAATACGGACACTAAAAATTTGCAGTATTTCGGTCAACCGGACTAATAACCGAACTACTGCTACTACAGGCTTTTTTTGCATGTACAAATGGTTTTATTTCGTGAACTTTGGTGTAAAACCGAACCGTCCAACAATTCGGTCTTCAAACATATTTATATGTCAAAGTTAGCAGAAGAGCCTTCCTTTAGTTAATGATCACTGCTATTCAAGCTTATTAATAACAAGGCCTATGTTTAAAACTACTTACCCTCTTTAATTGAGAATATCAAAGAGAATTGAACCTATACAGTTGGCATACCTAAACAGTCCGCCATTTTGTAAAAATCGACGACAGAGTAAGTGATAACAAACGATAATTGTTAAGTAATCAAAGCTCTAAATCGATTGACATGAGTTTCATGACTGTCCGCCGAAACTCGACTTTTTCAAAATGGCGGACGGTATAGGTATAGGTTTGCCAGCTTCCATACAATAATGTTCGAAGCTCTCTTCCGACTGGAATCTTCCTTCCTTCATACGATTTGGTGACATTACACAACAGTAAGAGACATGTTACATAAAGGCTGCAAATAAACTAGTCGCAGGCTATCTAATCTTCCCACGTTTGTGGACGGTACATCGGATGAAGGGATCACCATTGTTGCATCCAGATGACAATTTATGTGGAACCACCCGCCTCCGGTAAAACTTAGCCGTGCAATTGAACTTATTGTTACGTTACAATGTGAGGCTGTTGCAATTAAAACTCGGACTAAATTGGTTGGGCTGCTCACAGCACGACTGAATTTAAAAACGCATAAGGGATAGGACTTTTCACTCCTGATTTGAAGGGAGAGTATTTTGATGCAAGGCTTGCTAGTCTAAATTGTTGTACTAGAAGTCTATCGGTCATTTATAAGACCCGTAAACAAATGTACTTATCTAAGAGCGTTGATTTTTTTCAATGAGGAATAATGTCAGACTACTACATATAATATGGTATGGCATTCGCCTTTAGTCCGAAGAGTAAGGGATCGAATGCAAACAGTTTTTTTGGCGGCCTGCAATAGTAAAAAGTAAATAACATACAATACAACGTACAAAAATATGTACGAACACAGTGTGATATCAGCTTATTGACGCCTTATAAAATTTTATTATTAAAACATGTCGCATCGTGAACAGCTCTCCTTAAAACGGCGTACGTAGGGCGTACCTCGGGGCGTGTCGCCACGACACGCGTAAATCTTACAGTGAATAGACAAAGAAAGTGCATACGCTCAGCTCCGGCGAGGAGGTGATTTCATCAGCCACTAACTCAGAGATTGGATGGTGAACTTGCTAGCTTCCGCCTACGGATTTGCCCATGAGGAGTTTTGGCTCCCTGGCTACAAAACCAAGGGTCGCGGGTTCGGATCCCGCTAGAGCAAGTGTGGTGTGATGAACATCGGCATTTGTACTCGGGTCATAAAATGTCTATCCGCCAAGCTTCCATAGTACGAGCTTCGAGCTTAGGAGCTAGACAATTGGTGTGTTAGTCCAAGGCATAATTTATTTATTTACTTGCGCCCTTTGGTGCGGTAAACGTTATAATAAAAATACAACGTATTATTTTCAAAGAGTTATTTCTGATTAGTGTTTTTGCGGTATGTTGTATAATCCTCTCTAACCTTGGTACTACATACATTGGAAAGTAATACATTCTGATACCAATTTAGAAAGCCTAGAGATGAGCTCGTCGCTCCTTATACGGGGAAGATGCGTGTCGAAATGTTTGCTCTTCACCCATGATACATGTGGGCAATGGGTACGATCGTGACACATAATATATGTATTCATGTAAGGTCTTATGTGATTGCGTTTAAGGTCCACATTTGGCTTTGTGCTACTACTGGGAATACATCGTTTCCTGGGTTACCCACCGGCGAAGGTAACGCTCGAGAAGAGCTTTTAGAGGACCTAAATCTATGCGGGGGGTGGGGGTGGGGTTCTTCTTGTCTACGTCTTGTTACATCACTATATTCTCGGAAAAGGCCTTATTCAGCTTTTATTAACGGTATCGTTGGATAAATATTTAATCACTGCAATTTATAGACGATGATACCAACACTTCGATCTACTTATACAAGCATACTAGTATGCAAAAACTACGGAACCATACTTTTCCGAGTTACGCCGTGTTAATCCTAGTGTTATCTCCGCGTTACGCCACGGAGGAAGTGTGAATGAAACCCAATCCGTCAGCGAGATACGATCAGTACCTATTATGTCATGTGGAGTAATTAATAAGTTTACCTTTTTTTTTGTCAGATACACGACCCAGAAAAATATTGGACCCGTATCGCAAAACAGAATCAATTAGGATTCGCGGCGGATTTAAATTATGTGTTCGAAATTTGAAAAATAAATGATTGTTGCCATAGATTAAATACAACTTTGTTTTGTAAAATGTTTTGCTTAACTTTTTAAGTTTCAAGTTTCGTAAAAAGATACATAAAGTTTAAAATTGGAATTTGCATTCCATGCATCTTATTTTAAGACGATGGCTGTATGCTGGCTTTATGGCTGCATGGACTTAGTTCCCTTTGCCTGTACTGTAATGACAAAATAAGAAATAGTCTAAATTGTTGTACTAGAAGTTTATGTACATGTTTGTAAATCGGTTATTTATAAGACCCGTAAACAAATGTACCTACTTATCTTAGAGCGTTGGATTTTGTTTTGTAAGGAATCATGTCAGACTCCAATAATTCAACTCGAAATTCAACTTTGATTTGTTTAAATATTTTGCTTAAATAATATGTAAGTAACGATCTTCGATGTTTAAAATTGGAATTTACATTCCATGCATCTTATTTTAAGACGTGGCTGTATGCTGGTTGTATGGCTGAATGGACTCAGATTCCTTTGCCTGTCCTATAACGACGAAACAAAGAAAAAAATAAAAAAAATAAAAATGTCTTCAACTTGGTTTGCCAGCCAGTGCCATGTGCCAGTTGATTTTAGTTGATTTTTTTAATGATGCGGGCTGCTCTAGTCGCCTAAACATTTGAGTGCTTGAGTCGCGTAACGCTCGCAATCCCAAAAGTTTTGGACAGTTTCCCTTCATCTGAACTGATTATTCGTGTCGAGTGTGAAATTGGTTGTATTATTGATAGTGACGGCTGTGGAAACTGTGCGAGAAGTAGGTAAGTACACCTCTATATATATAAAAGTTTCGCTTAAAATGGTACAGACTACAGATAATTAGATGTTTTGTTTGGCTTGGCGGATTTCTTTATGCAAAGTTTATCTTTCGTTTTATTACCCAAGTATAATTAGTGAGGAATGCAATGTTTTGTCGTAAGAGACCTCATGGGGCTTAATTGTTATAAAACGTATTATATAAAACATTTTAAGAGTGAATTATTTGCTGATTGTGGGTTCAGCACATATTATTTTTGATGTTATGAGTGAAAAGTTATCTTTTTATTAATTAATCTCACCATGAAACTTAGAACTTCATGCGAGTAATTGAACATTATCAATATTCATTTTTGTATTTTTTCTGTATTTGGCCATATTAAAAATTTACTGTAAAAAAAAAAATTAACCTATTGAATTCAGTTCAGTACCTCGGGAACCAAATTTTTTCTTTTGATTGCAACTTTTACGTGTTGCATCTATGTGCATTGTATGAATATTTAACCCCTTCTTATAATCAGTAGCTAGTTATTACTTCTCATTTATTTCCTTATTGACTGTGATCACTTCGTGTTCAAATCGTGTTTTAAGCTGTGTCTAAGGAACCCCAAAAACATTTAAACTATGACAAACATAAATCACAAATACAAACAGCTATTTAAATACATAGCTGGGCATTAACTCGTTAATCCGTTAATCGTTAATTAACGAAGTTAACATTTTGATTAACGGATTAACTTTTAAGTTAACTTTAAAAACTGTTAACGGACATGTTAACTTCCGTTAAATATGTAGAAGTCCGTTAATCGTTAATCCAATGCCTACTATTAACCGCACGGCTCCGCGGGACGAGGCCCGAAAAACAGGTTTAGACAGTTCCAGGCGCGGCGAGCGCGGCGCATGGCAGTTTAAATGGCGAAGGGAGTCCAGGGAGCATAACGAGTAACAACGATGATGACGTGGCAGATTTTAATTCTGTCACTCAGTCTATAGAAAAACCAAAGAGCTCCAACTCTTTGAAGAGTAAAACACACAGTCTTGTTAAAATGTGGCTGGACATGAAATCGAAAGACTAGTTCAACGATGCTGCATTCTTCGGGGAATTGATATTTATAAGTCTATTTATTAAATTCAATACTGCTGTACCCTCAAGCGCTGCAGTAGAACGTCTTTTTTCCACGGATAAAGACATTTTAACACCAAAACGAGCCTCCCTTTTAGACGAGAACTTCAACATGTTAATGTTTATGAATGGGAATATGCACCTTATGTCCGACGATTATATTACACATTTAACTATTTGAATTATACAAGTATGTATTTTGTTTTGTTCCTAACATTGAGGTATTACTATTACGTATAGAGTGGACATCGCGAACAAAAGTTTTGCGTCAAATTGGAGGAAAGGGGGCGAATAATTCAATGATATTTTTTCTTTTTATCTATTTTATAACACGCCACCATCTTTATTTTTCGTCTTATAATGATTGTACATGTTTTTAAAACACAACACGACATTTTTTGATTAAAAAATGTTCAAAAAAAGAAAATTAGACTGCAACTTTGTGGTCCATGGACCACAATGCGTAAGAAAAATTTTGTACGTGATGTCATTTCTATACGTATGTAGTAGTAATGCCTCAATGGTTCCTAACCTGTTAACTTCCAGAACCTAAACCGACCAGATATGAAAGTGCATTTTTACACGTAGTTAACGGATTAACGATTAACTTTAACTTGCGTTAATTCTTCCGAAATGTAACGCTTTAACGTTTAACGAAGCTAACTTTTTTTGTAGCGGATTAACGATTAACGAAGTTAACTATTCTATTAACGGTGCCCAGCTATGTTTAAATACAATTTCCAATCCAGTCAATCGTGCTTGCAATAATTGTATTTTCACAAAGTCATTAAGCTGTGACATTTGAGTACATTTCTGATTTGACAATGGCCGGTTCCCAGAGATCACGCGAGAGGAATGCAAACAATACGGTATTGTAATTAACCTGGATGCCTTTGACGTAACCGATGCGGGCTTTGACGGGATCGGTGATCGGATGTGGCGAGCGTGGTCGTCACCGCGGACCGAAAGTAATCGGTTAGTGATGTACTGAGAGGTATTTCAAATTATATGGACAATCTGGTTTGCTAAAATGTTGGCTTATTAAGTTAGTCGGCATGTTAACTTTAAGCTCATATTATATTTGTAAGGCTGTACGTGTGCGTGCACGCTTTTTGGTATTCTTGATCGCATGAAGGTATGTCTTTTCCTTCATAATATGATTTATTTAAATGTATTCTGCTGTGTACGCCTAATATACTTATAGGTACCATCTAAACTAATATAAAAAATCTGAAGAGCTTGTTTGTTTGAATTAGTGGTTCAAATTGAAAAAAAATTGTTGTGTTGGATACTTATAACAATATGTGTGCGGAAACAGGAATCCACGGGGACGAAGTCGCGGGCGGTCGATAGTGTTAACAAGTTAGGTATCTTCCTTGCCGACTTGTTGTTCTTTCGAACTTGTAAATACGGTCCCTAACCTTGCGATGGTGGTAAAAGATAAAAGACAAATATGAGCAACACATCTTCACACAGGAGGTGTTCTTACTTGATTTATGTAGGTAATCTTGGTATACATATTTTATAGAAAAATATGAACGTTCAAAGTCTGTAGTTCCACTTCTTGCCTAATCGAAACCCAACTGATATTCCCAACGAGTTTATAGCCAGTCTATTTGCTAAACGATCATGCAATTTTTTTCAAATATCTCTCGATCAATTCTATGGCAATAACGTCTTATTTAAAAGCTATTTGGCGCACTACCAATAGAGAACAGCCGCAGTAGTCAATTTGCTATCGATAAATCTTATTGGGATGGTATCTGTTGTTTCATCAATTTATTGCCTTTGCGATGACACTAAGTACAGAGCAACGGCCATCTTGCGAAGTTATCACATTCTTGCTATTAAAAAGCAGTAATTCAAAAGATTCAGGTTATGTTTTGCGATGTTTATTGCTCGATCCGTTTCGATGATTGATTTGATGTTTGTTTTTATGTATTTGTTTTAATTTTAATGGATGAAATGTAGTCCGAGTACCCATCATACTAAAACATATTTAAGGTGAAAAAATAACTTTTTACAGTTAGAATGAGAATATCTGTTTTAGCTCTCGCTTAAAACTTTGAGATCTTCAGGTGTTTTCTATTAAAAAATATAACAAGTACCTATGTTTTGGCAAGATTAACGCTATCGCTACTTTTCGTCATTGCCTTTGTTGCGAGAATACCATTCTTTCCTTGCTCTCAGTGTATCACCGACCGAACGATAAGTCATTTTTTTGTTATATAACGTGTCGTATTGTGTCACAGACAAATCAAGGTATCGGGTAATTAATCTATCCGCTCCAGAAATTGCGGAGCTCGGCCATAGCAGACAAAGATGGCGCCGATGCGTGTGCGCAACTAATTTGATTACACGGTCAATGTTTGGCCACCTCCGCGGAATACTGGTTACGCATGGTCTTAGAAACCATGTTGTGTGATAGGTGAGAACGAAGACATGGCTTTATTGGTTTTATAATTGAACTTATTCTGCTTATGTAGGAAAATGAAAATGAAAAGGATTATTTTCAAAGAGTTTCATACTTAAATCTTGCGGAGCTTTTCTCTACTTGAAAAGAAATGTGAAAATTGATTGAAATGGATTTGTCAAGATTACAATTTAAATAAGGAAACTTCTTCAGGATCCGGTGGTGCTTTAGGACACCAATTTTTTTTTACTAATTTTGCTGTCTGCTAATACAATGATGTTGAATGAAACCTACGCATTCTAAATTAAACTTCAATGGCGGAATATTTCCAAAGGCGGGCAAACTATGTAACTGTTTGCTTACGTCTCCGAGACCTCTTAAAGGAAGTATTTGACACACATTTGAAGAAACGGTTATAAAGATAACTATCGAAGTCGGACAATAGTGGAACAATGAGGCTTGTCTATCAGACAATCAGTATGTGGTGGACCATACAAGAAACGGATATTTGACTGCCGCAAAACATTCATCAAGCGGCCTTACGTAGTTAGTCCTAATTTTTGGGTTAGTTCAAATTAGTTTTTGGGTCAGAGTGATTATATCAGTTCTATGGTATAAGGTTTTTGATGCTAACAGTAATTTAAACGAAAACATATTTATTATACTGGATTTGTGAAAAAATAATCTCCTTGATATTACCGGAACTCATGTAAAAAAATATCGCTTTAAAAATACAAAAAAATAAGTAGCATTTTTTTGTTCATGTTATTATAATTTTCAGGGTTTGTTTGAACTATTTGTACAAAACCCGTCGAGTGGTTCTTCATTTACCACAAGTAGCGAAGCATCTACAGGGCCGCTAGTAAAACATATGACTTTAACATAAAACATGTTTCATCTTAACTAAACCATTAGTTGACGCCTGTGTAATGGATAGATCAGAGTGAACAACATGACAAGATATATGAAGTTCATGATGACATCTCGCCTTTGTTCCGTCATTGATCCCAACACTTCTTCACCAACATTTGGATCCAGTAGTTCCAACGCTTGAAAATATTTTTTTTAATATCGACATTAGATGGCTGGTATCGGACCAATATTGGCCCAACTTTGGTACCAACAATCATAGTTGCTATGACGTTCTACCGTGGGTGTGACAAGACAATGAGAGTAAAACAATCAGCCAGTCAAAAAAATAACATATCTAATTTGTTTGAGCAATATTTGCATCGGTTTATGGTGGAAGGAAAGGGGAACTCGTACTTATTATGTCACTGAAATATGAGAATCATAACTTCCAATGACATTACCTTGTCGAGGTTGGATCCTAAGCATTAAATAAATAAAAAAAATACATAAAAATCTGAAATCATACACATTGATAATCCCTATTAATTATTTTTTACTTTTTGATATCATAAATGCGAAAGTAATTCTTTCTGTCTGTCTGTTACGTTTTCCCGCTTAAACCTCTCAACCGATTTTGATGAAATTTGTCAGTCACTCTCTGGATCCTGAGAAAGAACATAGGCTTCTATTGCGAAAAAAGAAAAAGAAAAACATATTGTATCCGAAAGTAATTAAACTGCTGGTATCATGGATGAGTATTTAATACATAACCGTCATCAGCCTATTGAAACCTACTACTACTAACTGCTAAAAGTAAGTCCTATATGAAAATGAATACCTATTGTCAACACACTAAGCCCGTTTGGTGACTGCAGTTTGGTAACAAACAATTGAACATAGAGGAACGCTTAACGCCATTCGTTATCGTATTCGTGTGATAGTTTCATAGTCATAAAGTTTATTGCATCATGTGCCATCCATCGCACCATATGCCTTAAAAAAAAAGTTATTTTGACGAATAAAGTTGTGAAATTTATTTTTCCAAGACTTGGCATACGCAATTCGTGTTACAGATTACTTTAATCAAGGTTATACATATTATATTCTCAGTAGGTCAATTGGGATGAGCTCTTGATGGATTAAGCGAAGGGCGTTTCGTATTATGTGAGATTACGTGAGCTCCACAACTTTTACAACTCTTCAGTTACATACGGTCAAGTAAATAGATTGCTCATCACGAGCTTGTTCGGTTCATTTCTCAATGAAAAATGTTCATGAGATCAACCTTATCGCGTTTTAACGTACAGTTGGCTTTGGTAAACCACTTTTTAGCCCACTCGTACGCAGATTAGAAGAGTGTCCAAAGAGTGCTCTGAAGAACGGTTTACTTTTCAATCGATTGTGCTACTAAATGACGAAGTTGTCTTTATTTGGGGAAGTTATAGAAAGGTTTGCTGTTACGGCATGCTGTTATTTTATTTGTTTGCTAGCGGCCGCCCGCGACTCCGTCCGCGCGGATTTCGGTTATACTATAGCTTAAAGCCTTCCTCGACAAATGGACTATCCATCGCAAAAATAATGTTTCAAATCGAACCAGTAGTTCCTGCGATTAGCGCGTTCAAAGAAGCGAACAAACTCTTCAGCTTTATTATTTTAAGTACATAGGTACTTACTGCCAACTTATAAAATATTTTTTGTGTGATCCGGTATTTAAACCCCGGATTCCATCGCAAATCGCTTTGTATTGTTACTTAAGCGGAGTTAAGTATGACACAATAACAAACACAACAAGTAATCGAACCTCACACATCCAGCCGTAGGTGCTGCACGGCGTCACCCCTCTCAACTTGACCTTAGGGCTCTATTGTCAGGACGCATCGGTTTGTTGGTGGAAGTCTTAGGAGGTCGCGTAAATATGACGTGGCCATTGAAACATGAAAACGCGGAAAGATCGCGTCAGGTACTCACGCATTCGGGGCAGTATTCATGTCCGTGATATTGTCGATTAACTGCAGGACAGTTTTATCCTTTGGTAGGACCACTAAAACCGGCCATTTACGTGAGAATCAACTGTCTGTCCATGATGCCTCCGCCAGTTTCCGGAACAAAACCCTTTTTTGTTCTAAAGATTTTGATGCAACTTTTATCTATTTTTTTTTACTTTGATCTTATTTTTATTTAAGGCCTTCATTATTCTGTTTGAGGCAACCAAAAATATTAAAGCAAAGTGATCTCTTTCTTCTTATTTGTTAGTGATGGAAGTCCCGAGATAGG
This sequence comes from Nomophila noctuella, assembly GCA_958496325.1. NCBI lineage: Eukaryota > Metazoa > Arthropoda > Insecta > Lepidoptera > Crambidae > Nomophila > Nomophila noctuella. Next base: position 15,817,635 of record OY292487.1, on the reverse strand, counting down.
TTGAGAGAATCTATTTAACCCAAAGTCCCATGGTGGGATGTGAGACCATTGAACCCGATGTTCCTAAGCTACAATCTCACGGAGCCGGTCAAAAGGTCCGCAGTACCCAGAACGACACTAAATCTTTTAACTCAGACCACCGCCCCGCCCAGCGCCTAAAGCGATGAAAATTTGATGAAGATCTGACACGAAGCGATAGAAAGCCAATCATACCACATCGACTTAAGGTCCATTTTTAAATATTCCGTAACTGTTTACAAAGAAAGTGCAACACTCTTAGGGCTTATAAGAAAATAGCTGTGATATGATGGAATAAACGACCGCTTTGGTACGCATCAAGATTCTATAAATTTCGCTAAACTATCTTTACGATTCGAACGTATTGAGTTAATGCTGTCAAACCAGACTTTCATTAAGATTGAAGATTGTATGGGATTGAACCTGTGCAGTACTTAGATATCGTCAGTTTGTGTGAAAGAAACTTGCGAGTTATTATTGGTTCGAACCAGTCCTAGTTTGTTATCCTATCCATAGCGCAAGGGGTTTTTCATCAAGTTCCGTTCATTTTTTTTGTGTCTTTTTCTTTTTTGGGACTTGGGTGCCTTTACTTATTTTTCTGTCAATAATTTAAGTAAACATAACCGTACATGTGCCAGAACAAATACCTCCTGACGTTGCAGCATTAGATGTTGATCTGATGCTGAATCAAATCTTTCAAAGTTAAGATTAGAATTTTAACCATTACTCATAATCATTTCCTTACGATAGAATTGCTCACAAAAGCGTCATAAAGCCACTCAAAATAACTTTAACAATAGCTAACTCTTTAACAATTACGTAAACGTATAAACCAAGTTAATTAATAACCTACGAGTCTCATGGTTTTCCCTTAAACAAAAGACTGTTACATCTCCCTGACAGTCGCATAGCTTTGCATGCGGGTTACTGTGAAAACCGCGGCTATGGAAGATTAGATCGGCGATTGTAACAGTTTAAATTATTTGGCGCCGCCATAGACAGTCATAGAGGATAGACAGAGCATTGTAGTTAATCTTTGGGCAGTAAACCTTTTGTAAATAATAATCAATCCATGCTGTTTTACATACACTGATCATAACTTCTAAGTTACTAACGAACTCCAGATCCAACTACAATGATGAATATTTTCCACTATATTGAGCGTGAGATGTGTGGAAACTAATATTTATATTATTAATTTAATTTATATGAGTAGGTATACATTGCTTTAACCGTTTTTGATGTCCAGAGCCCTTCATGTATAAACATCACTTATCTAGTAATTAAGTACTTTGTTTTTATAAAAAATCACTTATAATGAATAAGTGATACCTTCATTGATCGGAATATATTGGATCAATATAGCTTACAATTAGGGCTACAATTTTTTTTTATAATTATTTTGTACTTAAGAAAAGAAAAAAAATCATTGACATGTCTATTGTCTATTTTGTCGTCTATGATATCAACCCAGTTTAAAAGTTTCACACTGTCTCTCGTGACAATAGGTAATTTAACTAAGGCGGTGTTTATTACACCTGGATTACCCTGGAGAAGCACCGTGTAATATAATCGTAGATGTTGACACTTGATAATAACAACAATTGGGTTGTAATACTTTACTAGTCATGTTATGTATAAACATATTGATGGCCTAGATCTCGTTTTGTTTCCTTCCGAAAAATTAACAAAACTTAACAACCATTATTGTTGTATTTTTGGGGATTTTAAGGCGTTATATTCGAAAGTTTCATTTTCCACAATAATGCATAAGTGCAGATTAACTAAGGTAAACAAATACAAAGTTAACACAGACAGTGCATTATTTGTGCAGTGCGCACGAAAAAAATGAACAGACTGAAGGTGGTCACTATGCTTTAAGTCAGGTGCCAGTTTAGCGATTGAAAAGTCCAAATTGTATGAAAGTCATTGATTCTTACATTGGTTATTTTTTAATAACTTAGACAATAAGAAAACAACAGCCAAAGTGTGGAATGGTACTGTGTATCTTACAAAAAGCGTTCTGAGGCATATCATTGGTCAAAACAAATTAAAGATATCCAACTAATTATGAACGTACTGTAATCCTCCTCACTCATATCGTATGTTTCGTCCTACTCATTGTTAGAGCATCTAACGAAATGAAACAACATTCATTTATTCTGTTAATGAGATGCGCTCATTTTCATAATACGCGTAGGTGGACTAAAGTTTGCTATTTGATGCAGTGAAACGCTTAAAAGTTTCACTTTTCTTAGTTTGAACTTTTGCATACGTACATAAAAGATGGCAAATTAGCTTACAGTTAGCGGATGTATGAAAGTTATTTACCAGAGAGCTTACTGCCGTATAATTATGTCCTAAGTAGTAAAATCTTGAAGTTACGTTGAATTTAGATAGGCAAATTATTGGGTCTAGGGATCAAAGACCCTGGCTACTCAAATCAAATGGTCGCGGGTTCGAATCCCGCGGGGATCAAATATTTGTATAATAAATATCGGAATTTGTGCTTGAGTCATGGATGTTTATTATGTTATGTAAGTATGTCTATCCGTTCCCCAGCATCCTAGCATTTGGTTTGTTAGTTCAAGCAATTTATTTATTTCTGACTTGGATTTCGTCATCGTCAACAGCGCTTATACAGCCCAATGCAACATAGGGTCTTAGAAAAGTATCCAATCACTATAAAAATTAAACAACTTTAAATTAAATTAACGACATGAAGTAAAAGTTGCAAAAATAATTTGAGAAAAAACAACCACTCTCTCTCTCATTTAGTTAAAACGCTGCGACTCTTTCATATAAAATAGTAGACAAAAAATAAATTAAAAAACCGGCCAAGAGCGTGTCGGACACGCCCATGAAAGGGTTCCGTAGCTAAAAGATAGCCCGACCGCTTAAGACAACATTTAGTAAGGGCAACTGCACGTCATAAGTTGGTCGAGTTGTATAAAAATAACTATGTATGATACAGGGTTCGCTATAGTTTTCGTTGAAAGTACTTACTTGGAGGTATACAGGACATTTTTTTCAGAATTATTGTAATAGTATTTCAAAAGTTAAGGGGGGGGGGACGCTCTAATTTTAACTTAGTATTAATATATCTCGAGACTGGGGTGTTTGATCCACATGGTTTCAAGGCGAGTTTTATTGTATTTAAAAATACCTGTTTAACGATACCCTACACGATGGGTTAAGTCGAATTTTTTTTTAGAATTAACTTTTCGCTGTATGGGAGGGGGGGTAAAAAATGATTATTTTTCGATAATTTTAAAAACCAATTCTTGAATTATCGCTATACATCTCTCCACCAATTTTCGTGGCAATCGGTTCAGAAACGGCGGAGAACGAACCAGGACAGACAGACAGACAGACAGACAGACAGACAGACATGACGAAACTATAAGGGTTCCGTTTTTGCCATTTGGCTACGGAACCCTAAAAAGTAAAAGTGAAACAATTATAGTGGAATCAATGCTGGTTCGGTTTTGATCGACCAAATTGATCAATCATCTAGGCCATAAATTATAATGATGGATTAGATCGATGGTTAGAATAAGACGGGGTAATTGAGCAAACACCAAAACAATTAATAACTGGTAAAACTATTTAACCGCGGTTCAGAAGAAGAGTTAACTTTGACCTATGTGAAGGTAATGGCTTCATTTCAATACGAAGTGGGATCGAGGAATGCAATTATCTGATATCGATTGCATTAATGTAATCGATGATAAAGTATGTTAATGATGCGTGTGTGCTTAGTCAATAAACTTGAATGTTTGTGAAACTGACCGCTTAGCTTTTGCTGTTCCATCTATAACAAAATGAAACAATGAGAAAATAATAATTTGTTAAATTACGCACAATTGGTTTAAAAGCTCTAAGATAAAATGCAATCTTAAGCATATGATGTAATCCGAAAAATATTTATACAGTAAACATTAAGTGTCAAAGTTTAAGTCCGTTAGTTCATTACCTCCGTGTACATATCTACAAATAGTCAGTAATCTTTATGATGAAATATAACAGTGTACATTTTTGAATAGAACTAAGCTATAAGTTTCAAAACTATACACATTATCTGTGACAACCTGCATGAAGATTAAATGGTCTCTCCACGGACACATGAACAATTTATTTTCACTAAAGCTTTTTATTAAACTGGTAATAGTATTTTTAAACGATATGTCCAGCCCGTTTGACGTCTAATCTGCAGTCAATGACCATTTCCATCACATAGTCATTATCAAATTACGTATTTGAAGTGGTGGCACTGGAAAAAGTACTTGGGCAAAGACTTACAACATTGTGTAGAGGAGACATGTTACTTAAACAAGGTATTAAATATTGCTTTAAAGCTCTGTTTGAAATACGTAGGTTTCCTAAAGTATTCCATTGTGAAATTAAACTACTTTGAAATGGATATATTTGCGGTAGGTAGTTTAAAATTATACCGCGATTATACCCGTTTAAAAAGTTTTATTTCACGAGTAACAGTCGCGTAAACCTAAGAAAACATTATGCCATCGTGATTTCTTTCAAAATTAATCAATTATTTCCGTTTACTGGTGATGTACTTTCAGTAGCATAGGTCGTGTTGTGTAGTATAGAGCGATGGTGGCCTAGTGGTACGAACGTCGCCTCACATACGTGAGGTCCACGGTTCGAATCCGGGCCCACACCTCTGGATTTTTCGAAATCTATGTGTGGATTTGTGCCATTAGCTCGGCGGTGAGGGAAAACACCGTGAGGAAACCTGCACATTCATTGATTTCTGACTTTAGTTCAGTTAAATCTGAATGTGTAACCATGATCTAATCTGTCTGGTTCCCCTCTATGGGTTACGAAGGTCTGATGGCAGTCGCTTCAGTGTAATAACCAGACTTGCCAAATACTGGATCATGGTCAAAGCTGACCCCGTATAGAAACGGGATAAACGCTAGGAAGAAGGTCGTGTTGTGTAGTGGCCAACCATTACAGAACGCTTAAAAACACTCGATTTTGTAAACAATCCCCAGTAGGCAGTTTTTTATTTCATTTAAATAAAAAATCTGCATACTGGGGATTCTCTTATGATCTAAGAACATATTTTCCAACTTTTTCTTAGTCAACGTGCTAGGCGCAGTTATTGCGAATTTTATATTATGGTAATAACAATGTAGCCTCTACAAACTAAATAATCTTTGACAAGGAATCGAATTGATTCTGTCACAACGATAGATAGCCGTTGTTCATCGAATTATAGCGAAGCGAAAGTATGTGGAAGAAAGTAAACACTGTAGCTCGATACCCGTTTAATACAGGTTGATATTTAAGCTATAGTTACGGTAGCCAGGCATTGTATATATATGTAATATCTACTATACTATGTTGTGGGACACTGGCTTGGTAGTATATAGCGCGACACTTAAAACAAAGTTGAAATCAAAAAGTTAATGCGATTTTTAGTGATCTCTATGTTTATGTTTTTAATTGCTGGCAAACTAAGCTCATAAGCCCAATGAGCTTAGTAAAGGGGTTTTAAACAATACTTGCGCGAATCTTAGTGCGGGTTAAATTGTTAAAATGTTTTATAACTATTATCCACCCAGGTTGATTATGATTAGGGTCTTCGACGATTGATGTGGTTAAAATACATATTAAGATAAGAATGTATTACTATTACAACAGGGGTCGAGGGTTAGACATCTGCATGGTGCTGTGTGTTCGTTTTGGATTTCATATGGAGCCAATTAAATGTTTTTGTTATACCATCCATAACTCAAGTTTTTAAGCTACTTATCTTGCTATCTGATCAATGCATGTAATGTTGTCAGCTATTTAGCTAATTGTTTGTATGTACATCTTCGTCATGCTGTACAAACGAATGTATGAATGTATTGGGGCTAACTGGAAAGGTGAAACTGAATCTAATCGGAAATGACTCGCTAATTGTTCAAAGTCGGACAGCAAGGGCCGTTCTTGGTTTCCGAAGCCCTTTGTATGGGAATGTGTCAATGTTTTACGTTCATTAGTGGCCGAGTACTGTGTGTTACAATCACGCTTTGAATTGTATTGACATTAGACGCTATATTTAATACTCCAAACCCTTTCCAACTGGGCTTTTGAGATCTAACTTGGATCTAACTTGCAACAGTGAAATAGCACTTCGTAGCTGTTGTGCTAGGTTTCTGCTGTAAATTAAGGTGGCCAGAGCTCAGTTGGAGAAGGTATTGGATCTTAAAGGAGGGAAACGCATCGGCAACCCTTTTGCGATTGTTGATGTCCATGGGCAGGTACCCTAGTGATCCTCTTGGTCGGGATACACCCGTTTGCCCGAATTTCATTTGCAATAATTTCATCTGCTATAATATTCAACAGATAGAATATTGTTTCCCATAAATTTCATTTGTCATACTCATTGTTTACTATACAAGTCACTTGCTAGAAACGTTGTGTCCCATAAAGCCATTTGCAATAACATGATTTGTTATAATCATCGAAAGCCATAATTATTAGATGCCATAAAATCACTTGTCATCTAAATTGGTTATTAGAAGGTTGTAGACCCCTAATTTTTTATACCGCAAAAAAGATTAGATTAGGTTAAAACATGAAAGTTGCCAGGAAGGTGATACAATTTGCGAAAAAGTATTAATGAGGTTTAGATAACGATTGGGTTAGGTTTAGGTTAGGTTAGAACATGAAAGCGGCCGGTGAAATGCCAGAAAGCTAATCGCTTTGTACGAAAAAGCATTAGATTTGGTTTAGGTTAGGTTGAACATGAAAGTCAACCAGAGACCTAATCGTTTTTACGTCAAGTTTGTTACTTTAGGTTAAACTTAGGTAAGGTTTAGGTTAGGTTAGGTTAGAACATGAAAGTCAACGCACGAGCCGAGCGAGCGAAGCGAGCGTGCCGCGGCAGCGGCCGGCGAAGTGCCAGAAAGCTCTTTTTGTACATAAAAGCGTTAGGTTTAAGTTAGGTTAGAACATGACAATAACTGACAAACACTGTTTCCATCCATTTTGAACACAAACTCAACCAGAGAACAAATGCACACGCAGTTATACTAATTGTCAAATAAATATCACTAACAAATGTTTTGTCTACCCCAATGTATTTTATATCAAAAGCTACTTGGAATTTCATGAGCAAATGCGTAGTTTGAAAAGATTCGACAATAATATTTTTTGTGGCATTCAAATATTCTGTTAAATAATATTATTGTAATTAATATTATGGAGAACAATGCTTATGGAAACTGTATCATTATGAAATCTAAGGTTCGGGAAAACAATAATATGACACATAAATTATATGGTAAACGTAACATTCGGGCAAATGAAATTCGGGCAAGTGAAATTCTGGCAAATGAGTATTATTGCATATCATTTTCGGGAAAACAACAGACAACCCCTCTTGGTCTTTTGCGCGCCCAGAAGAATAATATTAGAAGAAGAAGAAGAAGTTCTTCTTGTTCTTCTTCTTATCCATTTACAACCATCAAATAGGTGTAGGCCTCTTTCAGGTCACGCCATCTAGTGCGGTCCTGTGCTGTTTCTATCCAATTTGCCTCTTCAGTATTTATAAGGTCGTCCCTTCTAATGCCTCCCAATAATGTTTAAAAAAATGTCGATGCAGGACAACATACATGAAGTGTTGTGTCACTGTGGTCTTCTGTCATGTGGAGGTTCTTCATAAGGCGAGCGGCTCATTCGAATGGAAGTTACACATTACACCTCTCTTAAAATTGTTTGTCTCTTTAAATTGCAAAAGCAATGGGACATTTTGTTATGAAGTAGGACAATCGTGCTCGTGCGATATGTAGTAGACTTGATGAATGTGTGTAATACCTTTGCTTGGAGGGTCAAATTAGGCCGAAACAGAGGGCCAGACTAGCTATCCGGAAGTGAAATTAATAAAGTTACAACGGTAAAAAGGAGGCCAAGATCGCATTGATCTCCACGGAACTATGGTGATTATTTGAACTCAGACTCTAACTAGCACTCGAACTAAGCTCAGTTGGGTTTAAAATAAACGACTATTTGAACTATAGGAGTATTCTGCTTATTACGTTAAAGAGAAATGGGTATGCAAAATAACACTTTTCGTAATTAAAATATTCTAAAGGAACTAAACGTAGCCGCAAAAAATGTAATCTGTCATTTTCAGACACATTGGATGTATGTTATGTAGAAAATATTGTGGACCAATACAAAAAAGCATCGTAGTTCATTATTTAAAATACTTTTGAATGGCCATATTAAGCCGTCCATTCAAAGAAATAAATAAACTCTTTGTTCTGCGAGGGGGAAACTAAGTTCTTTTTTTTCGTTGTCTATCCGCAATTGCCTTACAAATATCAAATATTATATGTTTATTTTCTACCACACTACAAGAACTTGGCGATACCACTGCCATGCTTCCTAAGCCATGTGATTAATAGCGGCTTGGTACACAATAGACGGTGTCAAATTAAGATTGATCGCGACTAATTTGCGCGTGGCGTTATGTAAAGAGATGGACATATGGAGAATTTTACCATGTGGGAATTGGAAGAGAGAGTTTTTTGACGTAGGCGGTTCCTGCAACGTTTGTTTAGTAGGTTTGAACCTAGGGCGTGTATAATATACGTCCTAGGGCAAACACAGGACAAATACCAGTATGTATTAAATGATAATTTATTTAATACATACTAGTGTTTGTCTTGTGTTTGACCATTGTTTATTTTAATACGTATACTACATATTATAATACATTATTTTAGCCGGATATTTTTCAGTAACTATTGGTTAAACATATACTGGACTTAGCTCTATCTTCAGCAGCTCTATTTCAGACAGAGAACCATATTTTTTTTAGTAACAATTTCCTTAGCCTACGTTGGTAAAGTACACAAAAAAATATAAGATATGATTGAAAAAAATATATTTAAAGATCAAGGCAAGGGAGTTAGTAACTAAATAATGTGCAGGCGATCCCATCGCTCCAACGTGGGATTGGGCGAGTCCCACCCATCGGCCAATGCGTTCAGAATGCTGTTTGTGCTCTTTCGTACGTAAGCAAGGTACAATCTTTTGAACAAAGTTTTTAACATTTCATAAAACATCCCAAATGCCCGAAATCTTGTTGAATAGTTGATACAAATGCAGATTTCCTTACTGTCTTGTCAGGTTTGTATTATGTGAAGAAATAAATTGGAAACGTGGAATTCACCAAAGCTTGCGCACTCGTATATGTGCCGTCATATACTCTGCGCTGTCGGATAATTTATATTTAGTTCGAATGGGTCATTACAAAACGTCTGTCATTATATTACGAGACACACGATTGGCATTAATTGTAAATGTTTATTGTTTTGAATAAAACTTATTGCTTGTTGTTTTATTGCGTGTTGCGTAGTTTGAAACTTGTAATAAGTACATGTGTACACAACACTTACGGTTCTTACCGATTCCACAACTGTCTTTGGTTCAAATAGGTTTATTATGTTTGTATATTAAGAAAATGTGAATGTTTTCTTGGCGGGCTGCATAAACCAAATGAGCACTAAAGTTTTAAGCAAATGCCGAATAAGTTTTTCGTCGTTAAAGACTGTCTCATTATCATCATCAGTCTATCGTTGTCCACTGCTAGGCGTAGGATAGTCCAAGTAAAGAGCACTTAAATTCTCGGCAATTCACATCCAACTTTGATTAATTTAATGATAATATATGATGACAGGCCCTATGGTCAACTGTTTAGAGACCCTAGCCACAAAACCAAGGGTCGCGTGTTGGAAATCTTCGTTTATGTGATGAACATCGGCTTTGCAATTGAGTCATGGATGTTAATAAATGTATTAAAGTTTGTCTATCCATTCTCTAGCACCCACAGTACAAGCTTCAAGCTTAATCAGTTAAGTCATTAATAAAATCAATTACTTATTTATATCTTTTTAAAATTATCCGTGGTTTGTCTACTATATTATGCATGTATTTCACACATTTACCTTCTTCTTTAATCACTCTATCTGATTAAAAAAACTGCATGAAAAACGGTTGCGTAGTTTTACTGCTGTAAGCATACCTATGTACGTAGGGACAGACAGACGATTGCAACATTGTTTTGTACAATACTGCCGTCTATGAACATTTGTTACATACACCAGGAATGTCATACACAATAGCTTACTTATTTTATGTAATTGGTTCACATTGCAAGTAGATATTACAAATTGTAAATACGTGAATAAATATAAACACGCGATAATTCAGCTTTCACTTGTACCAATATGTATATGACTAGAACAGTACAATTTATTGAGATTAGTCATAACGACTGGTATGGTAATATTATTATGTCATTATAATTATTATGTTAAATAAATTATTAAGGTCCTATGTATGTATAAATTGGATTATTATTAAATTGGATGTCGTCCTGTGCTCCATGTTCCTTTAATTAATTACAGTAATTATATTATAAAATACATGGCTTTATAATTTCCCATTTCAAAAGACAAACAAGATTCTCATAATGTCGTGTAACCCACCATTTTAAATTGCGTAACTAATTTGATGATCTGATTTACTGTTGAATGTTTGGTGACATTCTTATAAGTATTTTAAACACAGTAAAAATAGAGTAGTAAATAAGAGTTATTTTTATATAACAGGCTGTTTCATATTCCTTGGATATTTTGTTTTGGGACTTTTGGGACTTTTGGTTCTGAAGGCCTTATCAGGGAACAAGTTCTTTATAAAAAATGCCTTTTTGCATTAACCTACTCCGAAATATGTGTGAAGTTTTTTTGTATTTTGTATTAGTTGCAATAACTTATTGAATGTTTAATAGTTGCGATAATGAATAAATGATGCAATAAGGATTTGTGCTTTTTTATGCGTTTGTTTCTATCTTTTTTCTCAGAATTCTAATTATTTGTTTCGACGAGATGGCTCAGCGACCTGAAGAGTGTTGCAAAATATATTTTGGAAGCAGTCCATATCCCAATAATTTTCTCTCTTCCACTCTGTCATAACAAAGATACCTCACTGTCTTTGGTCTCTGTCACCACGCGCTCTTAGAAATCCGCCATTGACAAGTCGTCAGTAATTCGTCATTATGTTTTATCGGCGCATGAGCATGCGTGATTGATGCCTCGGCGTATTAAGGGGGAGTTACGGAGTGCCAAAACGCCGGATCGACGACCGATACGATCACTAAGATGATATCTCTGACGGCGACTATTCATCTTATTAAAAAGATTTAATTGAAAATGTTTAAGTAGATACTAATAGTACAATGAGATGGGTTTTTAGTTTGTTTCTTTTTGTTTATATATTTATGTAATTGGTGATAGTTGTAGTAGTTTAAGTAAAAATTATGCAACATTGAACTCTTGTGAGTGTGCAAATACAGTATTATTCTTAATTCGTTTACGTACACGGATTACTTGGCAAGACAGTTAAAAAACTGGGTTCTAGAACAGTTTTTTCACGGTAAGCGTTATTCATTTGTATTAACAAAGGTACCTAACAACGAAAGAAAGAAAACATTCTATATTTATGTAGGCTTTAGAAAGGCACTTATAAATCGTCAATATTCATCATTAAAGCCACTAAGATTTAGCCACTGGCTTCGGAAAATAATTTATTGAGCAGAAGCGGGAAGAAACTATATAGTAACAGAAAGTAAATTGTTCGATATCTATCAAAGCCCTATATTGTAGTTATTGTATCTATCAAGTGCTCGAAATCTTGGCCTTAACAGACGTTTATCTAAATTTGTCGTTAAGCAAAATAAAATTATTAGACTAACATTTGGCCATAACTATTAGGACGGCGCGCATACACACGTAGTTATCAAATCAATTTCGCGAACAAGCGACTTTCTCGTCAATTTGTCGAACCCCTATGAAAGTGAAATTGTCTAGGCCTACCACTTTCGCAGTTCAATTTGGTAAATGCCAAAGCTTTAATGGTGATTAATAATAAAAATTGACATCCTTATATGGGAGTACCTCATAACTATTGCGTTTCAAGATAATTAAAAATTGCGTTGTAATAATATTTACGAAAAGAAAGGGGACTAGCGTTTATCACAGATTTGCATTACAAAGTTTTCACAAGAGCTTTTATGCCAAGGGGGCATAAGGCATAAGGGTCCACCAACCAAACCAAACATGGTAATATGTATATATTCTTGAAGTCATAACAAACGATATATGCTAAGGCTGTATAGCTGTAAACTCAGTTAAAACTGAATAGGACGGACTAGAACTTCTTGCTTAATACATTTTTCTATAGGAGTGTAAAAGTTCTAGCCTGTAGATTCGGACTGAGTTTACAGCTATACAGCCTTTGCAAATATCGTCTGTTATGTTTTGTCGATGGATGTGAGGCAAAGAGAAGGTATTGTCTTTTAACTACACGCAACAAACACAGCCCTATCACTTATATTATTACGAGTACATTACTAGTATTGCGTACATTACAGATATATTCTTCGTAAGTCAGCCGCTTTTAACAATACCGAGACGACGAGAGACAATAATCACAGGGTGAAACTATCAATCTCATACGACATTTATTTTAAGAAGGCGAAAAAACAACAGGTCCTTTTTTCATAGCAATAGGGATTAAGATAACATCTCTTATGCGAACATCCCCCATGGCCTATAGTATGTAAGCTTAAAGGGCGATACACACTGAGCCGCTCTGTCTATTTTTAATTTTTTTAAAGGTAAACTATTGTGGACCTGAGTACCGCTGCCCATGGACATCAAAAACCCCAATAGGGCCGCTGATTCGTTGCCTCCTTTAAAACTTATACCCTCCCCAACTGGGATCAGGTGACTATCCTCACTAACAGAAACGACATTTTTATGTAGTGCTACTTCATTGTGGTCTTCTGTAAGGTGGAAATTTCCCGGACAAACTGCTCATTTGAATGCAAATTCCATTTATCTCCACCTCTATGCTCTTTCGGCAACGCAGGTTGGCGACATGTTTCTTTTCGTATAAACTGCCGAGTTATGTTGGCAGGTCAGTGTGTATCTCGCTTAGGGATGAGACTAACTACACCAAAGCGGAGATGTGGGCGGAGGAGAGATGTGCCAATAGGATTTGATTTCACAGATGGTCCCGTTTTTGATCCAAAGCACAATTGGCTGCTGACACATCTTCGCACACAAGGTGGTTTTCGTATAGGCTGCCGAATTATGTCGGCCCGTCAGTGTGTATCGCGCTTAAGGGGTGTATAGAGGGCGCTTGTTGTAATGGCCTCTTATACGGAGTGGCGCCGTCTGACTTGCTCTGATGCAGTCTGCAGTAGGTAAATACTTAGGACTTGCAGTGTTGAGTCGGTTGGTGCGAATGTGTTTTTAGACTTTTCGCCATTTGAATACATAAGTACAGTAACACACTAGGACGAAAAAATTGGCCAAGTGCGAGTCGGACTCCCGCACTGAGGGTTCCGTACACATTCTATCAAAAAAACTACTGAATAGATTTCGTTCGAACTAATTTTCGTTGGTAGTTTTTATGGTAATGTACATTATATAAATATTTCAGTTTTATCATCCTCTTATTTTAGAAGTTAGAGGGGGGGGGGGACACACTTTTTTCCACTTTGGAAGGGTCTGTCTGAAAAAAGTGGTATTAGAAACCTTAATATAATTTTTAAAGACCTATCCATAGATACCACACACGTATATGTTCAATGAAAAAAAATATTTCGAGTTTCAGTTCTGACTATGGGGACCCCCCACTTTTTTATTTTTTTTCTATTTTCGTGTGAAAACCTTGTTGCGGTTCACAGAATACATCTACTCACAAAGTTTCAACAGTATAGTACTTATAGTTTCGGAAAAAAGTGGCTGTGACAGACTGGCGGACAGACAGACAGACAGACAGACAGACATGACGAATCTATAAGGGTTCCGTTTTTTTGCCATTTTGGCTACGGAACCCTAAAAACGCTACCGAAGTACGGCGCGACTTCACCTGAAATGTATTGATTTAAAATGAAGGATGATACACCATGCCGAAATTACGACGCGTGCGTCATAGTTTAAGTAATATTTCATACACTTTTCCCTAACATGTTGCGTTTTTGACATTTAATAAAAGTAATTTATTTGACCTTTCAGTCCAATACCGGATTAGTTTGATTAGCTAGTAAGTATTCAAGTGGCGCCGACTAATTGTTCTCGATAGTACGAGTATATTACACACTCAATAAAAAGGGAAACAGAACTTCATGAATTGAAAATTTAGGTTAATGCATTGATTATTCCACATATGTAATACCCCAATAAACAAGTCAGAGTACTTATCACTTTTACAAAACACGTACGTACCTCGATTTCACTACCACTGGTCCTTGATGGCTTAAATGAAAGATTGTATGTCAAATTAGTATGTATGTCCTCTGAAGATATGGTACGGGCAAATGGTACTGATTTTTCTTAGACTTTTTCAGAAGTTGTACTAGCGGCCGCCCGCGACTCCGTCCCCGTGGATTTGAGTTTCTGCACACATAGTGTTACACTATAGCTTAAAACATTCCTCGACAAATTAAACTAGTAGTTCCTGAGATTAGCGCGTTCCAACAATCAAACGAACTCTTCAGCTTTATTATATTAGCATAATAATTTACTATCCTACTTATGACAAACCCAAATATGAGTCACTTCATCCCTCCAAGGGCTTTGGGAAATTTTGATGCGTAACTAGCATGTCTCATAAATCTGAGCCTTGTTGAAGATAAACATTGTGACTCAACCTTGGGGATTTTTATTTATATCCTTGAAGATTTATTGATTGAGTAGTAACATGAATAGGCCGGTTCAACTCGGAAGGATTCAATTTACAAAATTCCGAAATACCTTTGCACCCCTTTGAGTTCGTCCACCTATATTGCGTACCAAGTTAAACTTTAATTGTATTCTGTACTAGCAACCGCTTACGACTTCGTCCCCGTGGATTTCGGTGTCCGCAAGCATTGTGTTATATTATAGCTCAAAGCCTTCCGACAAGTGGACTATCCAACACATAAATATTTTTCTATTCGAACCAGTTCCTGAAATTAGCGCGTTTGATCAAACAAACTCTGCAGCTTCTATACCTACATAGCTGTGTTTAAGGTGGTTTACAGTAAATGGCCACTTGACATAAAGTAAACTGAATTTCTCTTCCCTATCTCATTGTAAGATTTAGTGACTATTTCTGTCAATCCGTCACCTCTAACGCCTCCATGGAATGGCTCCAGCACCTGCGATTCCGCGATCGATTCCCGTGCGAGACCGGTTGGTGATAAGTGCGACAGGCTCGCGTCAACCCCCGCATGTGAAATCTTACTGTAATAACGCTCCGTTTTGACATCTGAGATGGAATACGTGCGAAATGAAAATATTCAAAGATTATAACGAAAAAGTACGTGAATTTTGGCGAATTTTGGTGAAAAATAAATAAGAAAACACAGAATAAAAGCTTATGTTGGCCACTTAAACATGGTTTTAGAATGGCAGCACATGTTTTATAACGAATTTTGGTGAAAAATAATCGTTAGAACGCAGAAAACAAGCTTATGTGCTCACTCATGTGTGTTTTCAGTCTAAAGAGTGATTTTAAAAACCAATTAATTGGCGTTGGCAAACTGAGTAAAAGTTACAGATGTCATGTAGCCAGCCAATGCCATTTGAAATCTCATAGGTAAAAAAGCTTACGAGTATGTGCTCACTCATATGTGTTTTCAGTCTAAAGCGTGATTTTAAAAACCAATTGGCGATAGTTTTACTTAATTTAACTGGGTAAAATTTCCAAATGTCTTGTAGCTTAGCCAATGAATGCTATTTGAAATCAGATCTATTTAGGTACTACCCAGTCTGGAAAAGCAAAACTACTAGAGGTTGACAATCTTGTTTACTAAGTTTACTCGATTTTTTCATGTCCACAGACAATTAAATTGTTACTTCCCCGTTGAAATATCATATCACCACCATACTCCATCTTGCACAGAATCGGAAATTCATTTCAAACGCATCATCGTCGTCTGGCGGATGATTGATGGTCGCTCAGAGCCAGACGTATCCGCCATTTTGGTTTTCCACTTATCTGGAATTAGACGACATTTTTATAAAATTATTTGGACGTGGGAAATTACAGGATGTGCATTTGTTTAGAACAATAATGACATTCAATTTTATTTAAGTATTCTTTCATGCGATAGTACTGGTGATTATTAAGGATTGGTTAATGTTTGTTTGTTTTTTCACATAAGTTTTTCCATTAAATTTTATGCTCCTCACAAAAAGGTTTGGAAACTAGCTGCTATTCAGAAGACGTTTTAATTAAGATAGACTGCGGTATATGTTTAACTCATGTTTGTAACATAAATATTTTTGGTTGAATTCTGACTCATGACCTAAAAAAAGTATAGAGAAGGGCTTTACCTACCAGATTATGTATTATCGAATCAGTTATGCAATTGCTCGTAAACAATACATTTTCTCTTGCCAAACCCTTTTATTTTTATTTCACCTTTTAAGGCAAAATTTAATTGGCAAATCGTTTGTTAAAAACAAATCAAACTAATGGTTAAATTCTCGCAATCCACATCAAATTTAACATAATACGAGTGTAAGGGCCATTTAGTGATTATGATGGCAATAAACAAAGTGGGCAGGCTATAAACAAGTGAACGTTCACATATTATTGCTCCTATTATGTCATTTTGAAAGCTAGTGTAATACATATATCAATAAAGTAACTTTAATTAATGACTCTGTCGAGTTGTTAAAGTTTATAGATCGTTTTTGCTTGCTTGTTAGCAAATGTAACATCATATGCCTATTTACCGCCGGCGTAACAGTTACGTACGGAATTTGGTGGTAACTAATTGTTGCAGAAAATTGATAAAACTCAAACAAAGTTTTTTTCTAAAGTAACTTTTTTTTGAGCTTTCATCGATTCTTATATAATAAAGCTGAAGAATTTGTTACTTTATTTATTTGAACGGTCTAATCTCAGGAACCACTGGTTCGAATTGAAGAAATATTTTTGTGTAAAAAAGTCCATTTGTCGAGAAAAGCTTTAAGCTATAGTATTACACAATGTATGCAGAAACCGAAAGCCGCGCGGACAGCAGTATAGGTTATAACACGGAAGTTTCAACATTTACTGTTTTATGAAAATTAATATGTATGTATGAATTCTTTACATACGAAATACAAACTGCAAACTAAAAACAATGTCGAAATTAAATAGGCCTTAACTATAATATTTAATATCGTCTTCATAAGGATCGTAATTGGTAGTAAATCAATGTTTATGTAACACTCGATAACAATCAGCTTAAGTTAATAAATGCACGTAAAGTCTTAGATCAGTGCGGTACTGGTCTGATGGATGGATGGGAACTGCGCTCGCTTCGACGTATTATGGTAATAATTAAATTTACTGCGACTTCTATAACACCGAAGCGAACTTTTTAAGAGGATAGGTTAGCGTCTAATCCTCATGTTTGGGCGCGAAATGCGTAGTTATCCCGTTAGGGCACATACATATGTATATTCACAGACGATCATATCTCGAAGGAGCGAATAATAATATACGCAGCATCTCAAAGTCTCAAAGAACTTTCTTAAATATTAGGCTTATAATTCGTTTCAGTGAGCGATTTAACCGGAATGATGGGGATTTTCCTGAACGAAATCTAGTTAACATTTTCTGAAACCTAACTATTATTTTGGATTTTCTATCATGTTAAGAGAGGTAGTGCTTAGTGGAACTTTCACTTTAATGAGCCGCTCATCTGGGGACGTACCTCCACCTTACAGAAGACAACAGTGAAATAGCACTTCGTAACTGTTGTGATGTGTTTCTGCTGGTGAGTAGGGTCGCCAGAGCTAAGTTGGGGAGGGTATGATGTCTTTAATGGGGTTGTTGATGTCCACGGGTGGTTGGAGTCAATTACCATCAGATGACCATTTTGTTCGTTTGCCTTCCGATAACCTAAAAAAATATTTGGTTTCTTATGAACTATGCATTCTAGGTAGCAACAGTCAGATCAGCTTTTGGGAACCGAGAAAAAGTTAATCGTAGAAGTTACCAAAGCGAACCTCAATTATTGAATGTTTCATCTCGGTGTGCAAGGCATCCTTATTATTAATGGATTAATGATGAATAGTCGCTGGTTTGTTATCTCATCGAGTAACGTAACGGAAGACGTGCCGAGTTATGACGTATGCAAATCATTATGTACCGCACAAGTGCTTTGAGATTTTCTCGGTACATCATCACAGTTAAATACAGAAGGTCCATTCTTTGATTGTGATTGCCACTTATTCCATTCATATACAAATTAAATATGATTAAAGAATTAATGACTTCCTAACTAATTCAATAAACTTTCCGTATCAAGATATGTTATGAACCACTAGTTTCATGCTAGAAGAAACTGTAAACAATTTTCCGTTCCGTTTATCAGAGTTCTTTTCATTTAATTATTTAATCTTCAATGCACGAAATAAAAATTGCTCGAAAGGCGGACTTCATGCTTCATGGCATTCTCTACCAATCAAGCTTCATCAACACAAAGTGTGCAGAATAAAATTGTTTGCAAACTACAATAAAAAAGAGGACCACTGCTTTTAAATAAAGCATTATTATGCACTGTCATTGATATGCGCTCTGCCCTCAGGCTTTCAACTGCGAATCCTCTTAGGTGGCGTATTTACTGTTCCCAGTCCTATTCAAGTGAGAGATATGCAAACTTCTACATATAACCAAATTTGTGTAGAAGTTTTCAGTGGGTTTATCTATACAAATATTATAAAGAGGAAAGGTTTGATTTTTTGTTTGTTTGTTTGTTTGTATGAATTGAATAGGCTCCGAAACTACTTGGCAGATTTGAAAAATTCTTTCACTGTTGGAAAGCTACATTCACCCAGAGTAACATAGGCTATATTTTATCCCGGTACGGGAAGTAGTTCCCCCGGGACGCGGGTAAAACCGCGTGACGGGCCGCTATGTATAATAAGACAGTTCTTCCAAGCTTCATAGACGCTTTTTGTGTCATGGATTGAATTCAAGCTAATAGAAATCACTTTCATTTATTACGACTACTAACTACGCTAAAAGTGACTACTTATTGATCAGAATTTTTTTTTTAAAAGATATTAACTATCGATGGGCAACGGACCAGGGGGAGGCCAACGAAAACATGATGTGACGATCTTGTTCACTTCTTCCGTGATAAGTAAATTGTTGCAGCTGACAGATGCAGATAGAGAAATTTAGGGGAAACCTTTGCCCAGCAGGGGGACAATTTTGGTTGAGAAAAAAATCTAATAATAAAATATCACTTTTCCTTATTACATAAATTAACAATAAAATCATTCATTCGTGTAAGTCGCTGCTTTGACTTAACACAGTTGCAATACCAATCTTAACTTAGCTCACTTAAAATACTTTGGAGCTTTAATGAATCCTTTAATTATTACCGTAACCACACGATACATTTGCAAAGTCGATAGTGATTGATCGATTTTAAACCGACCGGCTAAGATTTTAAAAGGCTAACACAACCACTTATTACCATAAGTGCTACAAGTTACGTCAATTCACCGAAGAGTTCTTGTATTTGGGACATCCTTTTGTTAAATCTGTCAAATTAAGACCCCAGTAAGTCGTCGAGACGTGTTTAAGAATTATGCTCGTATTAGGGTGCACTTTAACTCTTTATATGCCACTGTCAATTATAAATGGTAAATGACTAGTCAAGACCAACTCATATTGATGTTGACATAATTCGGTCTGTTAATTTAATTGGTGCTTTAAACATTCATAAGTTAATACGTGTTAGCTAATATGTCACAGAAAAGGTCTTCATGAAGTTGCATCATAACGGTGGCGAATATTCTTAAGAAGACATACAAAGATTAAAATGAATACTGACGGATTTGCAGTAAACACACCTCATGATTACTAGCCAATTCTACCCGTTATTATTTTCTATTGTTTAGTCCCATCTTAAAAAATGACCATCTATACAAATGATTAAGAATTTTATTACTGGTTATGTCTAGTGTTAGTAAAAATAATTTCAAATTACCAAGTTAAATCGAATTTACTTTGCGGTTAAAGATCGCTGAGACAATTGGCAAACATACAAGTCTACTTTCGCATATAAACTAAATGCGTTTTATGAAAGACACACCTGAATGTGAATAATTACGAACCATTTGATCTTCTCCATTAGTCCTAAGACAAATTACATGGAGCGAAGCGCCCGCAGCCTCAATCACACATTAGTTATTGCTCTGATAACACATTTATAAACGCAGTTACGGATGAAACATCCAGCGGTTATTATGACGTTTGAAACTGTCATAATGTGGCGACATTTATGTAATGATGCCCCTTAAATGTAGCAAAGTATTAGACTGTTAATGTTTAACTGTAGGGCAAAAGTTTTTGTCCATTAAGATTGAAGGCATAGCATCATATCCATAATAATTGTGGTAACTTATGTATGGTAAATGCGTTACTTGTTTATACTCTTATTTATCTCATTTGAAAATACAGTGTATCTGTATAAGTGATTAGTAGGTGGTATCACTACATAGTAGTAAAAACGAACTTTCTGTCGCGATATATGCTTAAATCTTTAAAACAACGTACCTAACCGAGTTTCACGCGGTATTTTTTTTACAGATCGGGGGATTTAAGAGGACGTTTACGAAACGCCGAAACTTATAGTAGATAAAAGCTGATAGTGGTGCACCAGTACAAAGCAGGTATGGGTCGCTAGTAAATGATAAAAATAAGTAAAATCAATTTTATTTAGATTGCGCGAAAGCAATGGTATTTAAGAAAATATTTATTAATTTAAAATGGAACAGTGTCCGCGCGATTCCTATTTTCTTTTATAAGCGACCAGTTTGAGGAGGTTTTTATCCTGGCTTGGGCAATCAGCTTATTTGATTCTCTAACTCCATGACTACAAAGCCACAATTCTCACCATTGTAAGTGCGCAATTATAAGAGAATTAGCAAGTTGCGTGTTTGTAAAGTGTTGATTATATTATGCCGTCTCGTTATGTGACGATTATGTCAGTGAATAATTGATTACCTAGTTACGGGGACCGTGTTTTTGAGGGTTAAATGTCAAGTTACGAATTACTCGAGGATATGTGTATGTAAAAAGAAATCTTTGTGAAGAGATGACGAAGCAAATGTTAAGATTAGACCGACTTTGTTTAAACTAGGCATGTGTGTTTTGACATACGTATTTGTTAATGCAATGATTTTGAAATTGTGGTTTGGTTAACAGTTTATTTACTAATTAAGGCTTACCAACTGTTCATAAAAGAGGCACAATCATTGTATAAAGCATTTGAACAGTTACATACAGTGGACACTTGGACATGAAATATCAACAATTTTAAAACAAATTAAACAAGGTTTTAACTAAACACTGACAAAAATTACACTTAAAATTACAAAATTAAAAAATAAAATAACGAATACAATTATGCCAACTTAAGTAATGTTTATATTTAAACTAAGTTTAAGGTTTTTTTTGGGATAACACGAAAAATTTCTTCTAAATAGCACAAAGCCTTGTGATTAATTTAACGTTTCGAAAACATACATAGTTACGCAACTAAGTATAGTTTAAAATATAGAGCCTTATTTTTCACCTGACTCGTACGAATATAATAACACCGTTTAATTTTAACATATGATCATACATAAGCATCATACATCGTAGTTATATCAATGTAATGGTATTAATTCATCTTAAAACTGCGATTTAATATCTTCCGCATTTCTGACCTCTTAGAAACAACAACCGTTGGCAAATTACTCGCTAAAATAACCGCCAAACGTCGCACCTACAATGACATAACTCAAATGACACCAACTGCATGATAAATGACACTAGATGACCACTGCGTAGCCTAATATTAGGTATTATATTTTTATCGCATTATTTCATACACTACAAACTTATCAAAACCGTTTATTCAACTATGCGTCAAGGGAAAATGAACTCTATTAACTTTGAAAATGTTACGTTATAGTCTGCTACAATTGATGATAAATGATATTATAACTTTGTAATATATTGGGTATGTCATATGTAGATATTACGTTGCCGCCGCAGGAGACCCAAGATTGAATCCGAGTTTTTAGCTCCGAGATTGATTATTTGTTGTACCAGATAAGGATAAATTATTGCATGTTTTGTCAGATTGAGCTCTCAAATTGTTTGTAAGTAGACTAGATTGTGTGTGGTTCGTCCTTGGTTGGTAAATTCCACCTACTTTCGTTTTGAAGGTGCGAGATGATTAAGCTCCATATTTAGGTAGTTCGATTAAGAGATATTTTATTGATTTGAATAGTTTTTACTTTTAATGATTGTAATATTTTTTATTATAAAGAGACTTTGACTTGGTAATTGATAGTTTAATGTGTTATAACACGGTAGGTATTTTAGGCATACTTTGAAGATATTTATCACACATTTGTAAGTAAATCTTAACCATGAGTCGCACAAAAAGGCGATCAAAATAAATAACTTAAAATTTACATTTAACTTTATCTTAAATCACTCTATCTGACAAAAACCATGAAAATCGGATGCGTAGTTTTAAAGATTTAAGCATACATAGGGACAGACAGAAGAAAGCGACATCCCAACTATCCCAACTAATATTATAAATTCGAAAGTAACTCTGTCTGTCTGTCAGTCTGTCTGTCTGTCTGTTAGGCTTTCCCGCTTAAACCTCGCAACCGATTTTGATGAAATTTGGTACAGACAATCTTTAGACCCTGAGACAGAACATAGGCTACTTTTTATTTCGAAAAAAAGAAATCCACGCGGACGGAGTCGCGGGCGGCCGCTAGTTGTTTTATATGTGGCGATTTTGGCATTTTTAAAGAATAGATACCTGCAGATATGGTGTCATGAAAAGACTGTGCCAAATAAACACATACAAAATTATGCCAAAACTTTTCCCCTTCTTCCTTTTCGTCGATATTAGTAAAATGCATCTTCTGGTTGCTTGCTTCAATTTAGTAATTGCATCCATATGCTCACCTCAGTCCTAATTCGTCATCTCTTTCGCTCACCATGCTTATGAGTGGGATGGGTGCAAAAGTGGGTCTTGTTTACTTTGTTCTTAACATTCACTGGACTGAATGGGGCAGTGTGCCGTCGTGTTTAACCCGTTCTAGTGCTAACAAACGATGACCCTTGGCATTCCATGCTGGCCGAGGGAGGTACCCTACTTATTCGTGTTAGTTGGAAGTCTCAAGTCACATTAATTTACTGTGGATGTCTCCAGTCATATCCATTTAAGGTTTTAAGTTCATGGCAGAATTAAACAGGCTATCAATGCATCAATATGTCCCCAAGAGCTATTGGCGAATTTTGGCTTAGACAAAAATGGTTGCGATTAACGATTTACGATGGTTAATAAAGTTTTTACACGTTCTGGCCTTTTGAGCTCTTTACACGTGCTTTCAGACATAATGTCCAATTTTCCTCAACTCCCACTGGAACACAAATCTGACGATATATCATCTTAAGTAATCTCTTAAAGCAAAAGTTTGTTTGTTTGTTTGAACGCTAATCTCCGGAACTTCTGGTACGAATTGAAAAAAATATGTTTGCGTTGGTCGTTGAGCCATAATAGTTAGTTAGTTAGTTAGTTATGTTTACGTTGGATAGCCCTTTAGTAGAGGAAGGCTTTAAGCCTTATTATAACACTACTACTTGTGCGGAAACCGAAATCCATGCGGACGGTGTCGCGGGCGGCAACTAGTCATACAATTTGACTACAATTTCCAGACTCTTTTCGAGTGTTCATAAAGTGACCATCACGCTCGCTTGATTTTAAAATCATTGCTATCAAAACAAAACAAGCCAATGCTCGTCTTGGTAATTAAACTACCTAGTTAAGTAAGAGTAGCAGTAAATAATGAAGAAAAACTTTTAACGAGATGTTTTTCCTTAATAAGCAGCTGGTAAAAATAGACGTCTATTTCACTTATCAGGTTTGTCAAGTGGACGTTTATCGGTCAACCGGCCGGTATTAAAAACCTGGTATCGAAAGTGTTGCTATTATAAGGCATTGCAGTAAGTAAACGCATTAGCGGGACTGGCGTTTACACAGTTAGATTTTTATTGATCTCAGGTGTATTAATTTAAGTTCAAGCTCTGTGGGTTTTGATGATGATGGCAGGCAACGCATTTGCGACTCTTGTGCTGTAGTTGATGTCCCTGGGCAGCGGTTATCACTTCCCATCAGGTGACCGTGTTGTTCGTTTGCCTCCCTATGAAAAAAAACAGAAATATTCAAACCTATAATCTTACTTTAGCTGCCTTTCTTGTGAAGTGATGGTCGCTTTTTCTTATTTGAAAACTCAATCACAGCCTTGCAACTCGTAATTTCGAATTTGACGGAGTTGTTCAGTAGTACGTCTATATGATACCTCTATTGGCTAGATTCATCATCATCCTAGCGCCTCTCTCGGTTGCATTCTCGGCTATTGCCTCGGAGCCCAGGGTACGCTACGACTATGATCCTGCATTGACCAGGCTGGTTATTACAACGGAGCGACTATCGCTTGACCTCCGCAACCCTTACAAGGGAAATCAGACCGTTTGGATCATAGTCGGGCCCTTAACTTGCCTTCCGAAGCACGGAATCATCGTTTTTATTGAACAATCAGGTGATTCAAGCTTACGCTCAAGTTCCTCAATACGAAGTCAGATCAATGTATGTGAGGTTGTGAGATATCCCAGACTTTAATTGATGGGTGTGCGTGGCATCTGCGAATGGTTGGGTGTAAAGGCGGCGGTCACTAACGCATAAGGGCAGGCTGAGTTAGCGATCCGCGACCTACTAAACCTGTCGCGCCGCCTGTGACTCAGCGGTGACCACGTCTCCGGTCGTAATTAGGATTTTTAAATAACTCTTGGAGATGACGTTTTGATTGGTGGTCGTATTCTGCTTGATATAAACACACTTGTGTCATTTAAAATAAGTTTGAATGCCGTTATTGATAATAATATTTAAGAGTGGTAGCTTTGTGGAACTTCCACGCGAAGGAGCCGCTCGTCTGTGGAAGTACCTCCACCAAACAGAAGACCACAGTGAAATAGAACTAGTAGTTCATTTTTCGACGGGCTCGTTGGTTAAGTGGTCATAGACCCCGGCTACAAAACCAAGGGTCGCGGGTTCAAATCCCATTAAGGTTAAGAGTAAATGCTTGCGTTTTTAACATCAAGATTTTGCTTTGTAGTCGTGTCATAGATGTTCATAAAAGTATTTAAGTATTTTAATCCGTTTCCTAACATCCATATTCTAAGCATGTAGCTTAGGTTGGGGCTAGGCAATTGGCGTGTTAGTTCAAGGATTCATTATTTATTATTTACTTATTTTTGTTATAAATTTCAATAAAAACACGAGTTCACTCTTTGCGTGTCAATACTTGTACCATGTCCTATTAATTTACCACCACCTGTTCACCGCTATCAAGCGCATGCGGTTCGCCTTGTCCGGCGTTTCACCGCGACTCAACCTGTCATTGTGCTCGTATTCACCAGACCAATTACTGTTTGATACAGTTATAGCTGTTATCTTATTTATGTGTTTATTCCCGATGTCTCCTGCTTTAAGTCCCTCTCGTGCTGACAATGAGACACGAATAAAAACGTACCTAAATAAGTTAACAGCGGCGGAGATGTAGACTGTTGCAACCCACGGGATGTACACTGTACAGGTGCCTTTTGTACAAGATTAATGTCGTGCAATATATCATTTTTTTTTTACTTTTTATCACCGCTGCCTATGGACATAAACAACTGTAATAATAATAATAACATAATAATAATAAAAGATGGGTTGCCTGCCAAACCCTACTCAACTGAGGTCTGGCGACTTACTCACGAGCAGAAACATGTATACAAAGAGCAACTATACTGTGGTCTTCTGTAAGCTGGAACTACTTCCTCAGACGAGCGGTTTATTCGAATAGATTTTCCACAAAGCTCTACCTCTTTTAGGGTTTTTTGGATTCTTGGATGTCCATGAGCGGTGGTGCACAATTATCATTATGTGACTCTTTGCTCGTTTTCTTTTTCCCGTTTAACATAAATTAGAACGTAAGGAAAAACAGACTTTTTCGTGCGCAACCCTCCGAATCTAATAAATTGCCCGTTTTCTTAGTAACTGAAATAACATAAAAAGTAAAAAATTCAGAAAGACCCTTCTGCTCAATTATCCTTTATCCTTTGCTGTTCAATCTACTGGAAATAAATGTCGGCAATATTAATGCGGGAGCCAAGATCAAGGAGAATTTGGTCAAGTACTCTTAGGTTATGGTGAATACTTAAAATGCCGTACTGACAGTCAGATTATAGAGTCTGTTGTATTATTATTGTGGACCTGCTTAGTGTAATGGTAAAGAAGTTGGCCGTTAGAGTGCGAGGTCGCGGGTTTAACAAATATATGCGTAATTGAACTGAACATGTCTGTTTGTGTTGATCTCTATGTTATATTTATCTGTTTAAGTATATTTGTTGATTCTTATGTCTGTAATACAAGTGCGTAATCTTTTTTACACGGAATCGAATCAATGTATGTGATGTTGTGTGATATTTGTAATCGAGTCTGCAACAAAGAAGATGATTCAAGCGCTTGCTTTAAAAGTTGCTAAATCTTTACGCATGCATCTTGACAACGCGCATATCGCACACAGTAAATGTTCCTTTCAAATTCTGTCGTCTTACGACAGGATATATATTCACTAACATATACATACAGCTGGACAGTGAAAAGCATGCTTCTCAAGCCCATTGCTCAACAGCGACACCTCATAAACTCCTAGAAAGTTATAACCAGATGACCTAATGATTGTAAATCAACATTGTTAAACAATATTTACTCCAATAAAGGCAAACCATAACGCGAGTAACAATTTCACAATAGGGCGGGCGGTGCAAAGGAATTACAACAAAATGTATGGCTCCCCGCCGGATGTGACCGGTTAATGTTCAAAGATTATTGCAGAGTTTATGCGCGTTTAATACCCTACTGGGCAAAGGCCTCTATCATTGATAGTATATTAGCGGTAGTGCAGAAACACACTAAGCGGAGAACACGCGACCGAACTTCGGCCGCGGAGTACATTTTTATACAAAATTTCGTGACGTGATTTCGGCATGGTGTGTCATCCGCCATTTAAAATACATTGTAGGCGTAGTCGCGCCTAACTTCAGTCGCGTTTTTTTTCTAGTGTATTCCTATTCGTTGATTTACTACTTACCGATAATAGCCGCCATATGCGAATTGGTAAACAAACATGTCAAACCCGCTCATTGAAATCATGTGAACATTACAATTATTGGTTTAATCACCATGCTTGTTAAATGCAGATTTGTATTACAAACCCATTTTTCAAATTAAATACAAATTTGTCCGTTCGGCGGCGGTAGTATATTTAGGGTTTTGATTCATCCAGGTACTTTAAATTAGCATCATGCCGACAAGAAGAACGATAATTTACGGTCGCCCAAAAAACTGCAAGCCCTTTTTCGTAAATATGGGTTAGGATAACTAAATTATGCTAATTCAATTTCCAGGTTGTTTAAATTGGACCAGGTCACACAGATTCTGCGAAATCATCGGCTTCAGAGGTTTTATTTTTGAGAAACATGGTCCCCTTCATTTCATTTCTGATGCAGTTTAGATTGTTTGATTACTTCCCGTGATAAAGATGGAATTAATTGGAATAAATGACCCTATTTATACTAAGGTATCTGTTAGGCTAGCTAAATGTGAGAAAAAATGAGAGTCGTAAAACAAAGAAACTACTCATTTAATTGTCGTAATAATTGACCTACACTGGACACAATTCAAATGATTGGATTCCTGGATGACTATCAACTTTTTCAATTAATTAACTAAGTTCTACCTGTTGTGGAGATAGAATTAAATTCATTAAAATTACACGTGTATGTTTATAATGATGCGTGACATGTACGGTCAGAAAAAGCAACTGCACATTTTATGTCTTGTTATGGTTTTCAAATTGTAGCTTCAATATTATGGTTTGATTATAATCTGATTCTTCTTGACTTAACTATTCAAGTACGAGTACAAGTAGTAAACGTTCTGTGTCTGGAATTTGCGAAATTGAAAACAATTTATCCTCCGATAACCCAATACCGTACAATAAACTTACTGAAATGATCTAACTGACAGGGTTCTTAATAAAGTCGAAGTAATAGGTAACAAGCAAACTCTTATAAGATTTTAGACTTTCGCGTTGCATTATAACATTAAAATTATTTAACGGGACTAAACGCGATATTTATTTTGTAGTATATGTATACTACTTACTGCTTGACGTTTCGGCTGCGTTACAACAGCTGTGGTCGCAAGCGGACTGATGAAATAAATATCGCGTTTAGTCCCGTTAAATAATTTTAAAGCAAACTCTTACAGACAACTTAATGTCAAAGTCATAAAAAATTAAAACATTACGAAGTAGTGCAGCAAACTGTATTTCTCTTTAGTGAAAAATAAAACATGTTTCCTGAAGTGATTAATGTTGGTTCGTACAAAGGAATTGCTGTATATTTTCCAGTTAAGACTAACAGCGGCTACTCACGGCAGTTTCGTTCATTTTCTTTCTTTCCGTCGGAGGAATGCGAGTTATTGTCAAGCTTTTAATACTAGTGCTTTAATACTATAGAGTGCACTAAGTCGGAGAAAAAATTGTGATATTATGCTAATATGATTTTTATGCCAAGGCAAATAAATGTTCGTTTTGGTTAGGTGTTGTATGATATTTTTTGAGGTTTTTACAACATTCGGAAAAGATATTTGTTATTCGAATGAATTAAAAGGAGCCATTTTAGAGGCTTCTCTCTAGAAAACATGAACCTACTTGGGTATTACTTTCTGTTTACCTATATAATTGTCAAATGGCTTAGTATTATCTCTTGTATTCACTTTCTTAGTAGTGTTAATAACTTATGTACATCTTATATGTATTCACAATTAAAACATAATATCACCTTTAAAACATTCTTCAACATAGATTTCACATTATCTCCCAAACTTCCTAAAACCAGCTTTATAATTAAATCTATATCTATAAAACTCAAAGGTGACTGACTGACTGACATAGTGATCTATCAACGCACAGCCCAAACCACTGGACGGATCGGGCTGAAATTTGATATGCAGGTAGATGTTATGACGTAGGCATCCGCTAAGAAAGGATTTTGATTAATTCAACCCCCAAGGGGGTAAAATAGGGGATGAACGGTAGTATGAAACTTTGTCAATTTTAAACCTATCGGGCTGATATTTTGCATACATAAAGCTACTATGACGTAGGCATTGCCTAAGCAATAATATTAATAAATCTAGTCCCCAAGGGGGTAAAATAGGGGATTCACTTTAGTATGAAACTTTGTCATTTTTTAACCGATCGGGCTGAGACTGTGCATTCATAAAGATAATATGACGTAGGCATCCCCTTTTAAAGAAACCAAAATCCACGCGTACGAAGTCGCGGGCGCCCGCTAGTTTTATAATATAAATCATGATTATCTTCTATCCAATATGTATATTCCAGTCATATCATTTAAAATTGCTTTTACTTGTATTCACTTCAATAGTATTGTCAGTAACTTATACATTGCATCTTAAATAAAGCTTCTTTTAGCATTCATACCCTTTCAATCTTTCTTCAACATACATCTTAATTCAACTTTTTTTAGTATTATTTCCTTTGCAACTTTCTTTCACATTATCAGTCTGATTTCCAGCCACATTGTTCACTCCAGGAGCATATTCTCCATCGTTAATCCCTGATATCGCGTCTGCACGTTGGTCTGTGGCCGGTTGACAAAGGTCGGCGCGGGCGGTCACGACTTGAACCGGCCCGATAGCTCGCGCATGGGAACAGGACCTTATGCTGCCTACTATGGATTCTCAGATTGTTCTCAGTTGTTCTAACTATTAGTCAATGATCCCTTCGACAGTTGTACTTCTTATACGAAATTAAAACTTATTTCAAGGCACTAAGTTCGTCGAGTTGGGCCACCATTGAAGGTGATGTTGGCCTAGTGGTGAGGACAGCGCCTCAAATACGTGAGGTCCGCGGTTCGAACTGGGCCTACACCTCTGGATTTTTCTAAATCTATGTGTGGATTTGTGCCATTAGCTCGACGGTGAGGGAAAACACCGTGAGGAAACCTGCACATTCAGTGATTTCTGACTATAGTTCAGTTAGATCTGAATGAATGAATGAATGTGTAACCATGATCCAATCTGTCTGGTTCCCCTCTATGGGTTACGAAGGTCGCTTGCAAGGTGATGGCAGTCGTTTCACTGTAATAACCAAGCTCGCCAAATCCTGGATCATGGTCAAAGCGGACCCCGTATAGAAACGGGATAAGCGCTAGGAAGAAGAAGGAAGAAGAAGAAGACTCCCTGGCGGTATCGCATCCGCACGTTGGTCTGTGGCCGGTTGACAAAGGTCGGCGCGGGCGGTCACGACTTGAACCGGCCCGATAGCTCGCGCATGGGAACAGGACCTTATGCTGCCTACTATGGATTCTCAGATTGTTCTCAGTTGTTCTAACTATAGTCAATTTCAGCTAAGATGATCAGTCTGACAGTTTTTCTTCTTATATGCAATTAAACTTTATTTCAAGGCCATAAGTTCCACAAGGAGTTTCGTGTTGAGGAGGCAACTACACTATCGCTACTGTAAAGAGAAGTTACTTTAAAATATTCTCCTGTTAACCGTACCCCTCTTAAAATTAGAAATGTGACGATTTTAACGCTATTTTGATAGTACAAATAGAGAAATTTCCTGGAACAGCAGAACCTAGAACGTTTCTTTCTGATAATAGAACTAGTGTAGTAACTTCTGATTCTCGTTTGTTTGAAATGTAATGAAAGTGTTTTGTGGGGGCGAATTGCGCGGGATATTTGCATAAGGTACTTAATAGGATTGATTCGGAGGGCCAGTTTCTCTAGGGAGTGTTTGTGATATCTCGAGAGTGGTGTGTTAAGAATGTGTCAGATTTATAGCCTTTATTAAAGTCCTGTAGACTACTGCCTCCGTGGTGTAGTGGTTACAGGGCTGTGCTCAAACTTCGAAGGTCGTGGGTTCGAATCCCGCGGAGAACAATTTCACTTTGTGTTGGTTTTCCCAGTTCAGCTACGACATTGCAGGCTTGAATCACCTGATTGTCTGATAATAATGATGATTCCGTGCTATGTGTTAGGGGTTAGACTGCAGTCTCTTCATTGTAATAATCAGGCTGGTCAATTCCGGTACCCTGGGCTCCGAGGCAATGGCCAAGGATGCAGCCGGGAGAGGAGCTAGGATGATGATAGATGATAGACTATTTATTATCGTGGAAAATATTATGTCTCTATTCTTTATTACATACTAAATATTACATAGTGGCCGTTGACTTCTATCTATCTATGGTAAAATTTTTACTTTTCTTAAAATGGCGAGTCGTGTCGTCTTGAAAATGTAAAGATCGATCCTTCCATTAATCAAGAAACTACACAAGTTATAAAACTGAACAAATAATTGCAAAAAACCTCATTCGCATAGATCTCAGGCACTCTCGTCTGGCGTAGGACCAACGGTTTTACGAGCTTTTTACATCAATAACTTTGAGATTCGAGGTTGGTATTTCATTCCGTTCCAGGATATGAATTTGGCTCCCTTTCGGTTAGCTTTGGGTGACCTACTAGGCACTGTTCCACAGATATAGTTGAGTGAACTAGGCTTATCTCTGTTATGGTATCTATTGTATTTATAGTTCTTTTTAAGTGAAATGTATTGTAATTATTTAAAAAGGTGAATCATTATCTTAATAGTTGACCTAATTGAAGTAGCAGTGGTAACAGAGTGAATAATTTCTTACGCTGGTTAAAAATCAGCGAGACTCTGTCCGCGTGGAATTCGGTTTCCACATATGTAAAAAGTGTTATTCTATAGCTTGCAGTTCTCGACTACCGGACTATCCAACGCAAAAATATATTATTCAATTCGAATCAGAAGTTTCTGAGATTAGCCAACAAACAACCCTTCAACTTTATTATATTAGTATAGTAAGTATATAAGGCGTTAAAGGCACTACAGAAACTAGCTGTCAAATAATCTAAACCCAAACTAGGTATTAAAGAAGACGAACCGAAAGTACTGCTCTACTGCTGCTATAGAGTTCTATTAAGTGAATGAGTTATAACAACAATAGAAACATGGTAGGTGTCAGACCTATTATATTGAGTTTTTGACTTTGAGGTAACGAATTGGGGAAGCTGACGGCTCTCTAAAGGAAGCAAGACACCTACAATACCTACTTCTCGACGTATATAAGTAGCGGTTATTTCCTAGGTGATCCTTATTCTCGTCTCGTCTCGTCGTCGAGGAGAGACAGGCGCTTTATTTTGCGACTTAACTGCACTATAGAAGCAAGTTGTCAAATAATCTAAACCTAACTTAGGTATTAAAGAAGACGAACCAGTAGTAGGTGTAGGCGGGCGGCTGGGAGCGGGCAAGGCGCGGCGCCGGCCGCTCCGATAGCCGCCGCACTAATGCGCTCCGATTGCAACTGAATTATGACGTTCAACTGCACACGAGGCGAAAGTTCTGCTGCAAGATAGTACTGTCAGGGTTTAGGAACTAGCTTGGACCCGCGAGTGCGACCAAGTGTAAGAGTTGAAACAACAATAGACACATGGTAGGTCTCAAGTATATTTGTATTTACTGCTCAAATTCGATTTGAATTCGAGGTGAAGAATTCGGGAAGCCGAAGGCTTTCTAAAGGAAGCAAGACACCTTAGATACTTCTTGACGTCTATGAGTTGCGGTTATTTCCTTTGTAACATCAGGTGATTCTTATTCTCGTCTCATCACGTCGTTGAGGAGTTACAGTCGGTTTTATTCGCTGTTTAACTGGACTTTAGAAGCATGCTATGAAACTATTTGAACCTAACCTATTTATTCAAGAAGACGAACCAGTAGTAGGTGTAGGCGGGCGGCTGGGAGCGGTCTGAGGCGCGGCGCCGGCCGCTCCGATAGCCGCCGCACTAATGCGCTCCGATTGCAACTGAATTATGACGTTCAACTGCACACGAGGCGAAAGTACTGCACTGCAGTACTGCTCTGACTAAGATACTGCTGTCAAGTAGATAGAGCCCGCGAATTTGAACGCGTGAAAGAGGAAGAGAAACAAGGAGGATCGATTCGTTCGTAAACTTATCGTTACATAAACAAACGAGTTCACGGTTAAATTGTTTTTCCTTACCACCAGTTGAACGACCAATTGGACCTCGGGGATAATTTCATAATTCGACATTTATTTTTGAAATGACCTACCCACCCAATATTTATATTATGTTGTCTTTCTTGCATGTTTGCCACTCTCTCACATTTAACTTGTACTACATTATATTTAAAAACTTGACCCTGGCCGCAAATGCATTAGCTTCCTTTAAACCACATGCCATCTCCAGTACAGTTGGGAAGGGGTTAAGAGTTTTTTAGGGATCCCACTTATCGACAGAATCATAGCACATAAGTAATACTCCGATATTACTACTTCACTGTGTACTAAACAGCTTTCGGGTAGGTATGTGATGACCAACTTCGATTTTCGATAACGGCTGACATGAAAGTCCAGTGATCAGTCGACACCGGCTGTCGATCCGCTGAAGTGTTTATTGCCAAGTTATTCCTGTGAAATATGTAGTATCGTACGAATACTGTTGACAATAACTTGTAGGCCTACCGCGGGTCTGTCTATCGACTTACATTATCTCAGTTATTTACTGCAAGACCGTTTCGCTTTCGTTCGTTTCGGGTTTGGTTGGCAGTTGCAAATAATTTTCTTTGGCGAAAGGAAAATCTTAGACCAGTAAGCAAATTAGTGTTGAATTAATATCATGTTGTTGCATAACTGTACTTAAAGTGTAGGAACACACTAGGCTGAATTTCCGCATCCAAAGTTCGGTGGAAATGCATTTTCTATACAAAACTACGGTACGTAATTTCGGCATAGTGTGTAATCAAATTCAGGCATAGTGACGTCGAACCTCGGTCCCGTTTTTCTACCTGTGTGGTCGCGTGTGTTTCTACACTAACTAAGATCCTTTAAGTAAATTAAAATACCCAAAATGTTAAACAGAACTAAGTTGTCTCTCCCTCAATGGAAAGAGCCGTTCGACGCGCTTTCAACTAGATACTCGAATATTACGCTCCTGTTGGCCTACAAAAATATCATGAAAATTACATTATTAAAAATGGTCAAACCTCGGAATCCAGGGCCAGTCAAGGTATCTTAATATAAATCTTGAAAATATGTTTTTAATTGCATATAGAAAAATGTTAAAAAAAAAATTTTCGCGCTCTCAATTTTTTTAATTTTTAATTTTTATTTTTATACTTTTCGAGTTTTCATGGAAAAGCGATACATCTATATATATAGATGATAGATATATAGATATATGACCTAAATGATTGCAAATAAGCTCTACTTCAACCCCTTTCAAGGAATGTATCGCTTTTCCAAGAAAACTCGAAAAGTATAAAAATTAAAAAAAAAATTAAAAAAATTGAGAGCGAGATTTTTTTTTAACATTTTTCTATATACAATTAAAAACATATTTTCAAGGTTTATATTAAGATTCATTGACTGGCCCTGGATTCCGAGGTATAAACCTTACGGCAATCCACTAACAGGTGATCTTCTTAAATCTTTCCCGATACTAATAGGCATCAACTTCTCAAGTTCCAGGTGGTCTAGAATTTGGAATTTGAATCCCAAACCCTACGACTACAGCTTAATGTAAAAGCTTGCCCATTGAGGTGCTCAATCCTATCAGAATGTTGCTATATCACTATACCAATGCAGTTAGTAATTGTACATCTAAATCACTAATGATATAAAGGCTTATCGATTTCAAATATAAATATTGATCCGTGTACAATTTATTCTCATTCATCGGAGAATGTACGGTTTCAAGAGCTCTTTGAACTGCCTCACAAATATCTGAATATTGTACTTAATGCAGTGAAAGTTAGCATTGGATATCAATTGAAGTATTAAGTCGCAGATATATTTCTTATTGCATTACATGTTAATACATCTTGTATAAATGTAATCTCTAAACTGACCATAATTTAACATAATTAATCAGAGATGTTTGAATTACGTATATTGTATTTAGTAATACCTTTTTATTGTTATTTCATTATTAAATTAGTTAAAAAAGTTCACTTGGAAGTATTCAATGTTAATGAGCAAAATAGCACCTTTTTTGACAAACAGTTATTTGTACATAATTATCCATACTGTAATGCTGTAATTGTGAAAGTTACATCCTGATCTACTGTTGGTAATATTTATTTTGCTTTAGTAAAAGATTTTGTAATTGGTAAGTTACCAAAACATAGAAATTGATTAAGAAGAGTATCATCATTATGGTAAACGATTCGCAAATAACTGACGCAACACTAAATTTTTACTGAACCTTCTCTATTCTATTTCTACTTTGGGGTTGTAATCTGTTGATACCAACTTATTGCTCCACCAAAGTGATGAACAGGCACCGCGGGGCTAGTGAGGCTTATACTCGTTATTGACTATTATTTACCTATTTATAGTCCATTACATGGCGCAGACATCAAGTCAGGTGGTCCACCAACGCCCACGCACATTGCTGAGCGGTGCAAACTGCAGGCTAAAATGCGGTCCTTGTTGCGCTAATTAACTTGCGACATACCACACACTGAGCGGTGGAATGGCGAGTAGGCGGTGTGATTGTGATGCAATCTCTTGTTTATTGTTCTTATTATATTTTAAAATTCACATTTTTCTGTTTTTTGTAGGTACCATATAAATTTATTTAAGTAATTATTATTTTTGTATGTAATAAACTGCTAGCAAGACTAAATCTTGACCCACGTTGAGTCTAAAAAGATGTCCGAGTAAAGAATTACTTAGATTTTATTTATGTGACCAGGTCTATATTAAATCTTTAAATGTTTAGAAACCGATTTATATGTAAAGTTCCAACATAGAAATAGTTAAACCAACTACTCGCACATACATTGTTGTTTTAAATGTGCCTTTATTTTGCTCAGCTATTTGAGTATCGACAACTCAAAAAGTTCCCTATCTTTCGCTATCTTTAACCCACAGAATCAAAATAAGCTTCGTCATCCAATCTCAATTGTGATATTTGATCAAATATTTGTCCCAAATCTTTAAGAGGTCATCACCGGTTGTGCAATTTGCGATGGCGGCTTTCGTTATAAAACAATCGTCCGTTCCCAGACTATCGCGTTCATGTTAATTGTTTAGAGCACACACGATACACACTGCCGCAGAGTTTGGTGAACTTTTGGTGAACCGCGTTTGTAAATACATAGTTGCTTCCAAAAGTTGCTTGGGAAAGTGTTTCAAGTAACTAGACACAGTCCTGGTTCAAGAAAATTTGGTTGGTTCATGATGTTTTAATGTTAATTTGCAGGAAAACGGATATCGAGTTCTCACCCATAGAGTTTAAAGTTAATAATGTACATGTATTATGTGAAGTAAATAATAACACAATCATTCTTAATATAATAATAATCATACTAAATATTGATTTATTATTATCATTATTATAAACGAAATTAATTCAATTATCATTTATAATAATTGAATAAGGTGAATAACACTCGTATAGATCGCAAGGGAACGATGTGATTAGTGTCTTTTTAACCGACTTCAAAAAAGGAAGAGGTTAGATAATTTCGTCAATTATGGACGGATTTCAAAATTTTTTCTTTTGTTGGATAGAGTTCAGTTCTGAGGTGGTCCCATTTTCACCAGTCCAGGATCTGATGATGGAATCCAGGAGAAATCGAGGGCAACCACCGAAAATTGTATGCTCGTATGGTGTTTTTGTTACGTAATCATGTCTTACTCAGGTATATGCTTCAGGGTGTCAACATTTGATGCTGCTATCCTGATGATGATGCTACAGTACTCCTTAACGGTTAGGAGTTGTAAGGCAGAACTGCAATTGGTCGATGGAAACTATTTAGTAGTATGTAGGGCTTAAATGTTGCTTGTGAGGTATGCTTGAATCAACATCTGATGCTACTGTGCTGATGATGAAGCTACAGTACTCCTTAACGGTTAGGAGTTGGAAGGCAGAACTGCAATTGGTCGATCGAATGTATGTAGGGCTAACGTGATACTTGTGTATATTACATCCAGACCCACGGCGAGAAATCTCGCCGAGAAGTCTCGCTGGGCCTTCTCGCGAGAACAAGTAATTTATCCACACTCTCATTTACTTTTAACAACAACTAAGTTCCTATTAATAATTATTTTCACAACGCTTTAACACAACTAAAAATCATGAAATAAACTGACTTTTTAAAAAAAAATTAAACCGACTTCAAAAAAATCGTGAACACAAAAATAAACTAAAAATTAAAAAATAATTCCTAATATCTATTACCTAATACTTTAATTTTCCTAAACTATGTCAAAGTAATCTTAAACAAACTAACTGAAGTCGGTGCCTGCCCAAAAAAGCAGAAGAGAAAAAGCACCGACTTCAGTTAGTTTGTTTAAGATTACTTTGACATAGTTTAGGAAAATTAAAGTATTAGGTAATAGATATTAGGAATTATTTTTTAATTTTTAGTTTTTCACTTGATTTTTTTTTCTTCAAACACATTTGAATTGTGTTGTTTAATAACACAACGTCCATTACGTGTTTACTGGAAGTAAAATGTGTTCATTTATAACAAACGAACAGTAACAAAGTTGGCTGCATGTTTAAGCAGTGTGTGGCGAGGTGTAAGAACAAACTAATTGCCCTGAGGGTATCCGCGCCGCAATTAGAAACAGTTCCTTATTGTGCTGAGCCGGTGACAGGGAAGCGCCGTCTCCTCACGACTTCAGCTAAGTGCATTTTTACAAGCGCCGTTTAGATAGGCCGATGAAGCAATGAAGTGCCGGCTTATTAGGTACTACCTAATTTCTTCCCGTGGGTGTCGTAGGAAGCTACTAAGAGACATTCTGAGGTCTGGGGCGGCTAGAGAACGGATAGACATACTTAAATAGGTACTTTTATAAACATATAGGACATAGGTATGACTGGAGAACAAATGTCGATGTTCTTCACACAAACATTTAGCTAGCGGCCCCTAGCGGGATTCGAACCTAGTCGGGCCATTGGTTTTGGTTTTGTAGCCAGGGTCTCTGACCACTAGACTAACGGGTCTGCCAAAATTTGATCACATCCTACACCTGTTTTGTTAATATTTTTTAGGGTACGAAGTGTTACTCCTCATTCCGTATTTCTTAGACTATTTACCTATCTAGGCGAAAGTATAGGTAGGTAAGTATCTTATTCAGTCTGGGCGAGTAACTTGTCTCGTACTGCAGGCCAGTTCAAATACCGGCCGGTTATCAGAGCAAATGTTAATCACGCCGTGAGACCGCAGACGGAACATTTCCGCACGAGGTGATTTCATAGGTTATGCCTGTTAGTTAAATTAAATGAAGGAGAAATGTTCTGTTTACGTAATTTGGAGAATTTTAACCTCATAAAAGTTTCAAAAGAAGGGACTGACTGTCCTAAAAATCTCAAAATTTCTAAATTAATTTTGAAGTACACTAACGAATTTGACTAAACTATGTAGTTGCCACCCGCCGCGTGGATTTCAGTTTCCGCACACATTAATAGTGTCTACTATAATTTAAACCTTCCTCAACAAATGGACTTTCCACAAAAACTTTTTTTATTCGAACCAGTACTTTGAACAGGAAAATATACTCCTCAGCTTTTAGTTTATTGGTATAGCCAAAAACATATAAGTCCAACTTACTATAACTCGAAACCAACTGCATATTACTAATTTTAGGAAGTGACAAATGCTACAAATAATATAATAATAATCATAAATAATAAATATTTCACAACATCACATACATTGATCTGACCCCGTGTTAAGTAGCTTAAGCACTTGTGTTACAGATATCAGAATCAACAGTGGTATTACAAATATACTTAAATAGATACATATAACACCCAGACCAGAACAAACAGACATGTTCATGCACACAATGAATGGTGAAACACAGGTGAATGGCTGGTAGATATTTTGGGAATTGAGGTTGTGGTGGTTCGGTAAAATTATTTGATGCCTTTTTGTATATTAATTTTAAGCATTCTAAGTATTTTTATACCGTTATTTATAATTTTGAAAATCATAAACAGAGAAAAATTCGTCTGATCTTAGGTGAATATTTCTTTGTTTATAATTTTAAAAATATAGGTATTTGAAGACACTAATGCAACTGATTTGTGCATATTTTTATATTATTAATTAAAGCAATAATATATAATGCATAAAATATATTAATACTATTAATACTATAATACTATAATACTATAATACTATTAATACTATATTAATACTATAATACTATTAATATTAATACAAATGTTTGTCCTGTGCGGGGATCGAACCCGCGACCTCTTGCGTAACAGGCAACGTCTTGACCATAACGCCAAGCGGGTCGTCACAAATAAACTTGCATTACTCGTACAAATAAATAAATTAAAAATTAGATATCAAAAATAGTATAACCAAACTCCAAAACCCTACGTTGATTGATTGAAATTTTAGGAATTACGTTGTGAGGATATAAATTGTAAATTACAGAGGATTACATATTTCTTTGCATAAAACCAAAA
The DNA here is from genome assembly GCA_958496325.1 of Nomophila noctuella. NCBI lineage: Eukaryota > Metazoa > Arthropoda > Insecta > Lepidoptera > Crambidae > Nomophila > Nomophila noctuella. Next base: position 15,777,827 of record OY292487.1, on the reverse strand, counting down.
GTCATACATTTTTCGAATGAAATGATGTCATATTATGATGAGATCGTAACATTTCGACCTATTTAAAATAACTTACATAAACACAATGCACTAGAAACACAATTACAGATGCACATAAATAGGCATAGAATAATAACATTGCCGTTTCTATTAGGAACCAATCAGTCGAAATGGCAAAAACCTCATGACATGAACTTACGGTTTAAATTAAACGATTTCATCAGAGTTCAACCGATGCATCCATTCGTGCAATTGAAAAGATGATTAGATTACGAATGGAATCAAAATATCAACTGTATGTGTATTGTGAAACATTTGTTATCCGTCATGCCTTTTTCGGTGAACTAAAAGATGCTTTTATTTATCAAAGGGTAAAGACGTTCATCATTGAAATCAAGGCATTTGGTGCTAAGATTAAAATCACAAACCCTTTCGAATTTTTTTTCACCAGATACTCAATAAAAATATGTAGTAAATACTGAACCTTTTAATATTCCAATGCAATTTAATCGTCGTTGTAATCAAATAGTCATCGTTTCAAAGATAATAATATAAATACTTAAATAATGTAAATTACTTCCTTTGAGAAGTGAAGTAAAGGAGCCAATCGTTTTTGTATGGAGAGTTAGGCCCACATAAAATTTTAGCGTTTATTTACGAAATGGGTATCAATTTATTCCTTATAATCCCCAAATTATAGTGGTAAAATTACTTTTTCATGTTTTAACCGGAATCGTTAGAAATAAGATGTGAAAATATATATTTACCTCATAAACTAATCTGTCATTTTGCTTTCCTAACGTTCAACGCCTGAACCGTAAAGACTTACACATAAGGGCTATTTTCCATAATGTTTTTCCTATGTATCTGAAGTAAAAGCAATTTATTTTGACTAGTGGCCGCCTGTGACTCTGTCCGTAAGGTTTTCGCACACATAGTCTTAAACAATAGCTTAACATTTTTTAGCATAAGCCTCTCTCGACTAATGGATAATACAACGCAAAAATATTTTTTTAATTCGAACCAGCTGTTCCTGATAGTAGCGTGTTCAAACAAACAAACAAACTACAGCTTTTTTATATCATATAGTATAACCAATAATGACAGTTGACAGACGGGAGGTTTCTGACATTTGTATTCAGTTTTTATATAAAATCAAAATCCGGCAAGAGACTAGCACTTGCGTTCCGTTATACGGATTTTTTTTGTATTGTTTATTCAAATTATTTTATTTAATTATTTAATTGATTAAAAGTCACTACCAATCACCGCCTTAGATAAAAAATTGGCCAAGTGCGAGTCGGACTCCCGCACTGAGGGTTCCGTACAAATTCTATTTTTGCCGTATTAAAAAAACTACTGAATAGATTTCATTCGAACCAATTTTCGTTGGTAGTTTTTATGGTAATGTACATTATATAATTATTTCAGTTTTATCATCCTCTTATTTTAGAAGTTAGAGGGGGGGGACACACTTGTTTCCACTTTGGGAGGGTCTGTCACGCAAAGTATTCACTTTAGAAAAAAGTGATATTAGAAACATTAATATAATTTTTAAAGACCTATCCATAGATACCCCACACGTATATGTTCAATGAAAAAAAATATTTTCAGTTTCAGTTCTGACTATGGGGACCCCCCACTATTGTAATTTTTTCTCTATTTTCGTGTGAAAACCTTGTTGCGGTTCAAAGAATACATCCACTCACTAAGTTTCAACAGTATAGTACTTATAGTTTCGGAAAAAAGTGACTGTGACAGACTGGCGGACAGACAGACAGACAGACAGACAGACAGACAGACATGACGAATCTATAAGGGTTCCGTTTTTTTGCCATTTTGGCTATGGAACCCTAAAAATTGACATGAAAACCGTTCCAAAAGTAAATTGCGTCTCCTTTATGTTCGATTTGAAGTGTTTTATTTTAATTCCATTGATAAAAACCTTTTTTCCTTCAGTTATCTGTATGTCAGCCATTGTTTACGAATCTTTGGACAGATAGTTCACGGATATAATCAAAATAAGGCTTTTTATTTTGGTTTTATGACTCCGGTTTCGTTTGAAATTCACTTCAATTGCAAAATTCATTAAAAAACATATAATTTTTTTAGGTACTTCTCTTTCTCTTAAACATTACCGATTGTTGGTGGGCCCAAAAATAACTGTCTCCTTTATTTAACAATTACAAAAAAACAAGAAACGGTAAAAATGACTTGAAACAGATTTATTAAATACTTTAGCATTCCTTGTTAAGTCCTCAAATGCACACAGCGCCATCTAATTATGAAGTTACGATTTAATTTGATAAAAATTTAAAACAGTAGTTAATGTAAGGTTTACAATTGAGTTCGAAATTAAAATCACGTTATATAACATCAACACAAAGTGGGACATGCAACTAATAAAATTACGGCCCAAGTTCACCGCCCTGCGCGAGCCATAACAGCTCTCCTTCGGGACCGTCGAGACGGTATGAACAAAAAGCCAATTTCATAAAACTATGCACCCGACTGCAGCCCATAACAATAAATGAGCCGAGCTCCAGAACCTGATACCTCGCTCACATGCACTTTTAACGCGTCCCAGCACACCGCGCCGTTGACCTTTGTATTCCGTTGCAGGGTTTGTGCAAGAGTAGTTTGGCGGTGTTAATACTCGAGCATCAATGGAAGCGTGGATTTAGTTTGCGACGGCTGGCGACGGTGCCGTGGTGGAGGAATCTGCAAGTCCCACACATGTGCAGCGCCGGCGTGCGGACGAGGAGGCTTCGAGTCTCGAGTGCACACTCGCTAAAATTATCCGCCGCTCGGCAGTCTACTGCGAGCAGCCGGTCGCGACGCACACGCTGCGCGGCGCCGCGACGCCTCCGACATCGCGAAAAAAGTTTACGCACGAAACTTTCCTACGAGACTTTCCTTTCAACCCCGAAATTGTTGAAGTGGAACTGTCAGGACCCCCGCACGCGAGAGTGACCTCACCCAAACCGGAATTTGGCTCCAGAACGGGTTTACACGGACCCCGAGAGGACTTTCGTGAAGTGCTAACTTGATTTTCAGAGTGCTGTGGTTCAGTGTTAGTGACTGGATATTTCTTTAACGTACACAGGAAGGGGTCTGGAACCGACCAGGACAGTTTTTGAGGTTGCCTGCTGTAAACGTGCTGTTAAAACTATCTGTAAGTATAAAAACAATGATATTGCAAAAGATTTCGTCGTTCAACACTGCTGCTGTTTTGCACGAAACAATTTTTGTTTATCTCGGAAGAATTTAATATGTATAAAATTTACAATGAGCATTTACATAACATTCATCAAGTTATGCATGTTTCTTCAAAATTCGCACATTCACTACTTAAGAGATTAATGCAAATTCAACCATTGGCTACCGCCGTGGTTAAATCACGCAGGTTAGTCACAGATGGGTGAACATTGAAACAATCCTTGCCCTTGTCAATGTAAAAAGTGAACTAATATTTCAATAAACAACTCAATTTAGTAAGGTTACTGCAAAAAATATGTCTTACAAATATTAGAATTAGATCAGTGAACAGACTTATAAGTTTTTGTTGAAAAATATTTCGAAAGTATTAGAGCAAATTAAATTGCTGTTATCAATTGAAAGTTTGATAATGAATAGAATTTGATTGATTAAACTTAAGCTTAACCGCAATCTGATTCTAATAGCTGTGTAATTACAAGAGTGGCAAACGTGATTATTCGTGTTAGAATGTATTAGAAGTTGATTTCACGGTCAAGTGTCCATCGTTTGCATTAATCGAAAGTGCCATGTGTACTGAGAATCTATTTCCAACCGGTCAGATGTGCAAAAACGGAACCCAAAAACGACTATTGAGCGCTTTGTGGAAGAAAAAAGGTGTTGCGCCGCTGGCTTTATTATTTTTTATTTCTCTAAGGCCAAATTCGCTCTCGGCCGAACGTAACTAATATGGTTTTCTTCCATTTTTGTTTGTAGAGAAATTATTCTTAACATTGAATGAACCGCGACCACAATCGCTGTGAACTTTGCTTGATCCATTGCACTCTCCAGAGTGTATTGTTTGAAGTTTTTGTAGTGATCTTGTTCGTCTACGAAATCTTGTTTGAAATCAAGATTATATTTCATAACTGCATTCGTGTCATTGTTTCGTGAGCTGTATAACGGTTTTATTAAATCTGTAACTAGACTTTCTTAATAAAGATTTAGGATACTAATTGCGTCGAAGATCATTGCGGCAATAGCTCAAACAGAAGTTTACTTGAAACAAGTTGGTTTATTTGTCTTGCTCGATTTAGAATTGTTTATGGAACTTTATTATTGGTGCTTCGAGTTTTATTACGATTATCGGTGTGTCAGTTGGTTTGTTAATTGTGGTTTCCTGCTCGTTAACTGTTTATGTTAATTCCGTTTTGGATCGATCGATCGACTATTTTGATAGATCGTTAAATTTCATAGATGTATTCGGTATTCCAAAATTGCTGACATAGATTTACAAAAAAAAAATGAAGTGGATAAGATTTCTAATCATTCATTAGTTATTGAATTTCATAAGAAAGAGAATAATGGGGCAGTAATTGAGTTAACAATTGACGTAAACGCAATAATGATCTTGACCAGTCAGCGGTGTCGGCAAAAACTGATGCCTTCTCAGTCGGGGCATCGCAGCATACGGCAAAAAAGCGGACCCGCCTGTTCATCGGGTTGGGTTTCAAACCCGTTTTGAAATCACCCGATAACATCGTAAGGTGGATAGCAATTAATCGAGTGTTTCTATTTCTTCAAGTGATAGAATTGCTATTAAAATCTTCATTGATTTAGTTACAAAATAAAAAGTGTTAAAATATTGTGATTATCCATTTTGTAATGTTTTGCACAATTAAAGTAATGAGTTAACCAATTTTTGTGTCTAAACGATGTCCATCAATATTTTTTTCACATTTACATCGCACGAATGATGTAGGTATTTTAATCACGTAAATATTCTCCAATGCGTACTGCTAACATGAAAATATTCAAAATCAATAGAGTAGGCAATTTTGACAAGTGGCAACGTTTGCAAACACCCAAGTCTGCATCCATAGAACATAATCTCCAGCACTAAATCATGCAAAACTTATTATTACATTTTTTAAGACGCTTCTGCTCTCTTATTTGTTTAACTATTGTTTTGTTCTTATTTCAAATGACTTTGATAACACCACACTAAATTTTAATTATTTTTTATTGACAACAGGGCAACAAACCTCATTTGTCTTAAAGTCGTGAAGCACTGATTCACAGATTCCAAATAGGAATACTTCCTATTTGATCATATCATTTGCTAGTTTATGCAAATTGCAGTGTTCACCGTGTCTATTTGCATAAGTAAAGCAAATCTCAGTTGGAAGGCCAATTTGTCAGCTTCAAGCGTGACGGTGTTTACGACATTTAAAGGAACTATTCAAACATTGACGTGTTTTGTTTTAAAAACATTATGCGATAACCATTGTAGTTTTGCCTTAGAATATTTGACACGAGTCTAAAAGTGTCCTTGAAGAAATTAGGCGGATGTGTTTAACTTGCCGCTGAGTTTGTGTGTCCAAGAGTACAAGAAAATTTTATGATTTTAGAATTTTCAATCATGATATTTTAAAAATGTTATGTACAAAATAATTAATATTCTTCGCCGTAAAATTTTGAGATAGAATTTTATTGAATATATAATATAATATCAGACAAAGTATAATATAAGACAAAGGGCCTAATTAATAAATTACAATGAAACGTATAAAATTAAACACTAGTAGAGTTTGTTACAACTACAGTACTTTGTTCATTGAACGCACCTATCTTATATTAACAACAAAGCTTATTCTGACGTGTGGTAGCACTCACAGATTACAATACAATTTTCAATTAGAAAGCTCTTGGGGATAGATGATACAATAGGAATTGATTTGAAAGCGTGAATCCAAGTTTCTGGTACTTTTAGTTTCTTTAAAACGCATTTTTCGCAAATCACTTACATTTACTGATAAAATTTGAGTCTATATTATTGACTTCCAATAGCCCTCAAGACACATAATTACGAACAAGTAAATATAAATTATGTGTCTGGTATTTATGAACCTATATTTCCGTCTAAAATATCATCTGTATCATTACGTAATAGTGAAAATTCACACATACGATTGTAACTAGCAAATGTTAGACATTCTTATTTAATTTCGTCACGTCGCCATAACAATGACATTATGGCAGATCAAAATTATGCATATTACACGGTATTCATCCAAATTGCGGTCGAATTGACTGCGATCAAAATTACAAAGATGCCGCTTAGATAAATAGCTCCAGCGAATCGTTTGCGATGAATACTAAAACGTTTCTTCGCTATAATAGTCTCTAGTTTTGGTAGTCTCGATTAAGAGTGATAAAGTCCAGTTAGATGTCTTATCAGTTATTTTTACGACAATTTGACAGTATTATCGATCGTGATGTAACAATCAGCTAGTTTAATGTCAAGATTGTCTAGATTGGTAGATACGAGTACAAATGAACGTAGAGTTAGCATGTGAGATTTCACAGTTGGTTTTTCTGTTTCGTACGATTCGTTGCGTAGCTGTCGCTTCTAACAAGAAGGGTCATGGACATGGGAATGAACAACAATACACCAAGTTTTTGTAATATTGATTAGTACCGTTACATTAATTGGGTTTTTGTGCAATGTTTATTCAACCTAGCGATTAATATCTTCGTTGACAAGTCATTTATTCAAAAACTGATTATCATCATTAAAACTATGTCAGAAGGCTCGATCTAGTAATTAGAAGACCTTGGGCTTAAATTGTAGGCAATGTATGCGTTCGTGTGTTAAGAAACAAGTCAGCACTATAACTACGTATTACGTTGTCGCTGAAATCATGTGCCTCGATGTTCATTATACCTTGACACTTATGTCAACCTTCAGAATGTGCGAGATTTGTTCATTACAATGCCTTGAGTTCGCCATCGTGACGGAATTGCTCATTAAAATCACAAATAACTGTCAATAAATAACATACTACGAGTATGTTAGATCTGCCATTGTAAATATTGTATCAACCGTAATTAGTTAGTCTAACCTTCGTTTGGAGACCAAGACGAATAGTCAGTACTCTTGATACATTAAGATTCCTATGCCTAAAGGTCGTAGGTTGAGCACTGAAAGATTTTAGTGTAAAAATCTGTGTGGTTTCAATAGCATAGGTCATGCACTCATCAACGCTAACATTAATTTTGTATTCATTCAAGTTGTGCGGCCTTCGTTACCTCACTTGTGGTCCTGCATTGAATAGCTGGTAAATATTGACCGACGGCCGGGCAACATCTGTTTACACACTATTCAAGGGGATTGTGTGAATGAGTCTGTATTATTTGATTTTGAAAAATTATGTCGAGGTCTTTATTGTGCAACCATGAGACAGTGTGATTGATTGATCTAAAGTTGAATTAAGAGTCAAGACCAAACATAATTGGAGAAAGTGTAAAAACGTTTAAATTCTTTAGAGTAATCTGTGAACGTATCTTGAATTTCTTTTACTTTTTCTAGTACCTAACGTGGTATACACTGAAAGTGATGTTCCCAATATCGACACTTTGCTTTTACAGAGCTATCATCAACTTTCCTTTACTGATTCTGTTTGTGGTCTGATGCCCTCATTATAAGCGCTGGTTGTCGATAATGATAGTTTAATAAATAATTATCTGAACAATCTTTTACTAGACAGTTCGATTAAATAGACTTTTACTATACGGCACAACTTAAAAGGCGATGGGTAAAACCATTAAGAGCCACAATACCAAATAAAGAGCGACAAGTAAATATTATGGTAGGTGGGCGTTCAAATTAGTCTTTGTTTAATAACGGGGAAATATACATTCTACATATAATAAATATGATATTACGAAAAAAGCAGTTTTAACTTAATCGACATCTACATACTTATATGTGCCTATATCGAACGACGTGTGGGTGTGAGCATTTAAAAACTCAAACATTTTTGTAGTTATGAATTTGGAACTGAAGGAAAGAAGTACTTACTCTAGGAAATGTGTAATTTTTTTTCGGAGATGGATATGGGCAATGGGAGTGATGGGACCCATACGTTGCCCATATGGGAATCTCTGTATCTGTATATTCTGATCAAAATTATACAAAAAGAACGCGTACATTCTAAGAGCGTCAGCACATTAACCCAAAGCATGTGAATCAAATCAAACTCGTATCTTGCATGTGCAAGCAACACTCGTCTGATAAATCTCTCTCACATGTGTTCGACTCAATCTATGACGCTTATAAGATCTCACACATGTAGGTTCAATGAGCTTATCTTAAATGTACAATAGGTAGCCTTTTTCTATGACAAAATAAGATTTATAGAGGAAATCATGCAATATCTCATAAACTTAAGGAAATCCAAAAATGGCCAGTCTTGTGATGATGAAATCAGATTTAAAATCTTTATGAGCACTGGAATATATAGTTTTTATTAAGTATATAGTAAAGGCACTTTTGTTGTAAATTATAATTTAATTTTTTAAATAAAATAATTGAATATGATAAGATCAAGTTATAGTTAATGTAAAGTAATTTTGGCATACTATGGGAAATTAACAGACGTTTATTGCCTCTCATGTTCGAAGGTCGACGATTTAACGAAAAGAAGCCCTTAGCATTCCAATCACAGGTCATCTTGTTGAATAATTCAAATGCTTCACAAAGGTCTTTTGCTTTTAAGGCGCCTGCAACAATTCCCTTTTAAGCTTGACCTCCCATAAAATGCGGTCAGGGAAGCGTTAATTCTTTAACAAACGGAAAGCCGAATATAATCAGTTCTGCCGGTTTGAAGGGAACTTGAAAAAAAACAATGACCCAGTGCATTCACAATTAACGGTGTATTACATTCAAATGTAACTCAACATAACCCTGAACTTAATAAGGTGAATCATTGGAATTGTAATTATAATTAATAGATTAGCGCAGTGCCGGCTAAGATTAGTACTATGCTTCTTGCCATTATAGTAACTACAAAGGCATATTCTGGGGGATGGGCAGTGTTGAGTGTTTCCTTGCTTTTAATCATTCAGTATACTGTAGTCCTTGCTAAGGCGATGATAGAGGACAGAGATATCATCGACCAGACACATCATCTGAGTCTGTCTCCGGTGGTTTTTGTCTCTCCGTTCCACTGGACCAAGATGGGTCACCTAGGTATCTCCAGCGCAACTGACTGCTTCCGTATCATCATCATCATCATCATCATACTGTGGTCACCGCATTCCCAGATGTGTTTGACTATGATCATTAACGCTATCGGGGGGAGGCCTACTTGCAGCGGTTGACTACAAATATAAATACAAATAGGCTGACGATGAGATTAAAGACTAGATTATATCCATATTCTCAAGTTATCTGATTAAGTTACGTAAGCGCTAAGCAGTAACTTCCTGCGGATGTCATGGCACTAATATGATGTATGGAAATATCAAAGAAATTTTTAATTTAATATCGTTGCCATTTAATTCAAATTATTCCTTTTTTAATGCGATTAATGATAAGATTGGTCTCTCTTTCGAACCGATGTGTGTCCAGACACAATAAGTAAACCAAAAGTTGAAAACAGACGAGTCTTCCAAGAATATACCCATTGAGTTAAAAGTACGGGAATGTTTTTCGAAAACGCAAAATGTGATTGTATATTTTTATTCCTAGTTATTTTGAGATGTAGCCTGCAACAGAGGAAATAAAAAATATATTTTATTGAATGGAAAGTTACGTCATTATTTTGAGTTAAAGAGTTGTAATTTCGTTTTGTTATGGATTGACGATGTCTTACATGATAATTTCTAATTTTTATTAATATAAGCCCTAGGAGAGGCCTAGAGGTCCAGCAGTGAACTGCGATAGGCTGATGATGATGATAAATATAAGATGATTTAAGATAGACTCAATTAAAAAGTCAATATCAGCGACTCTATTGTGCCTTTTAATGATTTCAGAAAGATCGTTGAAGTCGGTAATCTGTTACAATTGGCAAATTAAAGTGTCAAAAATTAAAATTGCCAAAAACTAAATCATATCGATTAGATACATCATAATTTCAAAAATTGACCCAATAACTGCTGTACTTGCAGTAGCTAACGACACAGCCAATGAGCTACCAAGGTCGTCTCGAACGAAAGCGGAGAGTAAAACACAATGGTTATTGTTTTCACTCAGTTATAGCCTTCTACCTTGTCTAGATCTAACACTAGACAAAGATGTATGATTAGTTTCATCGACAACGGTACGAGTTCATTTTGCAACCCTGATAGTCAATACATAGGCAACCGAACTTAAACAACAAATCTTAATACATCCATTATTTCATTGCAAGTATTATTAAAAATACTAATTGCTATATTCTTTGCTCTTTTTGATTTGGTCGAAATGTTTTTGATTTGTTTAGAGTAGGTCTACACTCTAAGACCTAATTTCACCATCTTTTGACAGTCAGTTGACAGCTAGACGATAACTGGCCCTGGTCAAGTTATTAGCATCGTAAGATTTCGATATTTTGACATTGTCGTTAATTTTAATGACTAATTTTAGTTTAATGAGCATTTGGTCGAGATGTTGAGTGACAGTGTTTGCATTTCGATAGATAATTATAAGGAATACAAGATTGTAAGAAGGTAGTTTTGCAAGACTGGATTTTTGCAGGAATTGTTGATTAAGAGATTTTGGATCTACAGAAACAACACTATGATTAATTTCCATAAGGAACTTTTCAGACATTGTCATTCTCAAGACAAAATAAATAAACTGATAACTACAAACTCCACTCTTTAGCATATTATCTTTATACGAAACGTTTTTAATCAATCATCATATAGAAATGATGAGGTCTATTAAGTACTACCGATATACCAATACGTTATTGATAGTAATACCATCAGATAAAATCTAACAGAACGCTCTCCGATACCCGTCAATTTGTATTCGGACAAACTTGTTTACTGAGCAAAATGCAGCGTTCATTTCATTCGATTAGTTAAGTAATCTAACGTCAGAGCCATTGGAGAAAAGAAATCTGTTTCACTTTCATTTTTGGCTGTCGCGTATTCAATATCAAGGTCATTGGTAGATTGTTTATCGATTATGAAAATAATTGTTGGAAATTATGTAGGTACAACTACGTGACTAGCTATGTTATTATTTTAGAGATTTTTGTCGTGTTAAACTTGAAGGTCGAGCGCTTGATGTCTGTTCCGTTAATGTCAGATGTTGTGGTAATGTTTCTTAGAAGTAAAATGATGCTGCCTTTTTAGTAGGAAATATTCAAACATATTTTATACATAACAGTTGTTGTTATCTTATTCCTTGGTAAGTTTAAAACTTGTTAACATTCTGGTGAGTGTTGGTTGTAATTTTAAATGGTATTTGGATTTTTAATTCTATCGTATTTTATTAAAGTTGTTGCAGTATATGATGAAAGAAAAATAACTCTAAGGAAAGAGCATTTGAATTCGAAAAAATTGATAATGGTGTGAATAATATATAATATCTGCTCGAGCTCTAGTTTAGTGTAGCTCTAGTGAAATAAGGACGTATTTACTAAAAATGATGAATAGTAACAGAAACAAAACGAATATCTGCTTTACTTAGTCGCTTCAAATTCCTATTTCTACCGCAGTTCCTGCCCTATAAATCGTCAATAACTGCACCTATCTTTAGCTCTGCATTAATCTGGGCACGATATCGCAAATACTATATTCAGCTGTTACTTACAGCCTTAATATGTTACGTGAGATTGCATCAACAGAAAGTAACGACGCATTGTCCGGTAGAACCATTAGGGCTCATTTACATTAGTCGATACCGAACTAATGGCGATATTGCTTTCATTGTTATTGCTGTCAAATGGACGAGGAAACGTTTAGCGTGTATGTGTTGAAACTTTACAAGGGATATAGCGAAAAAGAAAACGTTTAGAAACGGTTGCCTAGAAGATACTTTAGAATAATTTGAGGCAAACTAAAAATAATTTCTTAATATTCAATTTTGAGGAATAAAGAATTCAGAATAAAGTTAAATCCCAACTAATATTATAAATGCGAAAGTAACTCTGTCTGTCTGTCTGTCTGTCTGTTACGCTTTCCCGCTTAAACCTCGCAACCGATTTTGATGAAATTTGGTACAGACAATCTTTAGACCCTGAGACAGAACATAGGCTACTTTTTATTTCGAAAAAAAATAAATCCACACGGACGGAGTCGCGGGCGGCCGCTGGTGATAAATAAAACCTCCTACGAGTAAACCTTATGGTGTACCATAATGCAGACGTAATAATGCGTATAACAATGAAACTTCCTATTATTACTACAACTTTTGAATTATTCACTCATTTAAGTTTATTGCAGATATACCTATTATTACATGTTATACAAATTCCAACTATAATAACATATCGATTTTCCACATATCTGAAGTTATAAGTTATTGAAATTAATCTGCCAAAAAGATAATTGAAATCTCATCAAAAGTCTTTTCTTTTAAGGGAAAGTTCCACAAATTAAGAGTTTCTATAACCATGACTTTAGATGTAAATGAACCTTTAGCTCGAATCGGATGTGCTCGAGGCGACAATCCGTATAATACAGACAGACCCTTTCGTGTCTTACCTTTCTCTGATTCAGATACTGTATCATCAATAGCTTAGCTTTAATTTACTGCTGATGGTTTCCATAGAAATCGAATGTCGGCCTACTTAGTATAATGCGAATCATTTAAATATTACATTTTAGTTCCGAATTCAATCTAATATTTTTATGCCTACTTTACTCTGTTGCATAATAATCAGAGTTGTTTCACTTTAAGAATCAATCTTCATTTGTAATGATGAATTTGAATGTTGTTTTGTCAATAACAAGATATGCCATGAAATATCACTTTAAATATAATGTTGTTATCTCAAGACTTTAAGTTTATGAATAAACTTGCTTTAAAAATACTATAAAAACAATATTGTAAGTATTTAAGTTCTTGTTTAATAGTTTTGTAAAGCTCTGATTGCATCTGATTACCTATGTAGTTGAGCAAACACACTCACTTCTAACGTGCAATAAAGCCATTTTCCTGATTTTTTCTATCCGAAAAATCCCAATAATATCTTCACACAAGACAACTGGCAGTCTTATTAGAAACGTTCAATAAGAGTATTAGAAACGTACACATACTGAGCACAAGAGGGCATTCTCTCACCCATTGTGTGAGCGATCAATGACTATTCGCGAGGGGCTGTCAATCTGCCTTAAGATAGGTGTTCCCCCAACCGATGAAGTTTCGCAGATTCTTCCCCCGACAAATTGGGGATTCTAATGACGTTATTGTGATATATACGAGTATTGCTGACTATTTTTGTCACTCAGTCGATATCTGTAAGTCAAGATATTGGGGCTCTCAGATATATTAAGTAAAGACATTGAGTGTGTAATGCAATCACGGCACGTCTCGCATGATTGAATGAAGAATCGAATGCATTTATTAAATTAACGCACACATGTTCGATATCTTTTATTTGTCTAAGTTATATGTGTGTTATTCAAAAATATATCAATTTAATCATTCATGAAGTGATTTACTCTTGAAATCGTTAAACAATAGTAATTGTCTGTGTTGAACAATTTTGCGGATTTAAAAAAAAACACGAGCAATGGTCATATCCAGAATCCAGATCAAAATCCCCTCCATTTTTCCAGCCTTTGTGCCGTCCTCATTCGAGATGATAGCTATCATTTGGGGCCGATGGGGGCGATGCGCGGAATTTGCATACAGACGGACAAACGGGATATTAAAACCGCAGTTTGCACAATGGTGCGAAAAAATGCACTAAAAGACTCTTTGGTTTTACAATCGACGCGTATGGCGAATAGTTCTCGGAAACTGTGAGCTTATCAAAGGCACTAGATCTGTTAGTGTAGGAATACACTATGCGGAAAAAACGCGACCGAATTTACTTGGTTGAATTTACGTTCCGTCTTAATGGTAAGACATACTTTTAAATAATAAAATAATAAATAAATAAAATAATGTTTATTCATTTAAACAAGGTATTTTAACAATTGTGTTGTTGACCTCCTCTATTAAGTACAAACGCACCTGTGCCAGAGGGAGCCACTCTTCACAAACATTTTTATACATATATATATATTTTTTTTTGTTTTTTATGAAATTTCACCGCAAAATGTGCAGTACAAAATAGGTGCAATGTATGTGTGTGTGTGTGTGTGTGTGTGAGTGTGTGTGTAAGTGTGTAATAGTGTGACTTTTAATTAGGAGATGACATACTATGCCAAAATTACGTCAGTAATTTTATACAGAAAATGCATTGCCGATTATTACCAGACATTTGACTGACTTTTATTAACTGACATAACGGTCACCAGGGTAATTTACTACTTACCTATATTTATTTTATTATGAATACAAATATTAATATCAACCTAAATATTGGATACTAAAAACCAAAATTTCTATTGGCTAAAATTAGAATGCTATTTATAGAACCGTCTTTTATAATGATAATTTTATGTCTGCCACCGTGTATAATTTCAACCACATAATTATTACTGATGGCAGTTTATTATTTTTTGAGAATTATTATAAGTTTATAACACTTCATATAATGATGATATTAAGTATTCACACTATGGTTATGCGGTTACACATTGGTTTTGCGGTTCACTGGCCATGACCTCGAAGATTTGAAATTAATTCTAAAATTAGTGATTTATTCGCAAATAACTTAAGTGATTCCTTGAAATCTCAAGACTTTAATATCTTTGTAATGAGGTTCCGTTTTTATAGTCGAGACTTCATATTTCGATAATTTTAAATAATTACATTTAACTATCACAATGTGTTGAAGAAGAGGTCTTTCTTACCTCTTTAAGGCAATTGACTTGAATCACGACAACTCTTCTTACCAACTACTTAGATTAGAATTACTTAAATATGTCATAATATTGACGGAATATAAATTAGGAAACAAGTGCTATACAATGAGATCATGCTGAACTATGTAAAGGTCAAAAGTGCTTAGATGACACAAGCAAATTGTAAGTAGTCGGCTTGTTATTAAACTGTTTAGATGACCTCGATAGGAAGTTGAATGTCGTTGAGCGTAGATTTGAGGTTAGATTGTTGATTTAGTAAACGTGTTTTTTGAACAAAGTAAACATCAAATATGCCGTAGTGGTTTTGGTCACAAATTAAATATAAGGAGATCTTTAAAATCCAGTCTTACTACTGACTTCATAATGAACATTCGTTTACAAGATTTTCAAGGGTTTTCTAGTCATTAACATTCAAGGATTTTATTCTTGTAACATAATTTATTATATACCAGTTTTTACCCGCGGCTGTGCCCGCGTTATCAAGATTTCTGTTTTATCCCATGGGCGTATTTAATCGGGATAAAAAGTATCCTATCAACGAAAACAACCCATATCCTGCCTAGATACTAAATTTCAGCAAAATCTGTTTAGGAGTTTCAGCATTTAGTCACGCTGAAACTACTAAACGGACAAACATCCAAACAAACAAACAAGCTTAGGTATAAAATAAATTTGACTTTTATCTGCGACTAATCGTACACACAATCACATTGGACAAAATTACTTAAACATTGCCCTGCTTGAAAACAACCGACCAAATCTATCAATCGTTAATTTCTACGTAACACTAAAACGGATCATTAGGAGAGTTTAAAAAATAACCTAACCGTCGCAGTAGCTAATTAATTTTAATTCGTAATAGATTGCCTCTGTTAGCCACGTGCCCGTTGATACATGATGCTCTAGAATGACTGCTTCGGTAATTCATCATCATAATTACTGTCAATATGGTCAGTAAAAATAGTCTTGCATAATAATGTTTTATTGCATCGTTTCAATATTTCATTTGGGTTGTCAATCTGGTAGGTGATCCACAAATGTCGACGTACATTGCTTCACTCTTTCACTGTCGTTCATAAATGGGTATTTGACTGAATTAAAAATGAATTATAAAACTCTTACATGAAAGACGAAATTAAATATAATCACAAATCATTATGCCACAGTTACAGTTGTGCTTTTAACAAATTACCTATCATAGTTAATAGAAACTAAAAAGTATCGATTTGACAATACTAGCTTGTGACGACATAGCCTAGTATTTTAAAAACCTTTCATAAAATGTTGCGTTTTTGACATTAAGTGATTTGACCTGTCAGTCATATACCGAATTGTTGTAATTATTTTTTGCTACTTCAGTTTGCAGACGTTCATGGAGGTCTTCTTGTAGTAGGAGGCGGATATAGTTCTGTCAGCATAAACGATCTTGCATAATTTATTTTTGCTTTGCTCCAATATTCATTCCTTGTCAATCTGACATTTGTCATAAATGTCATGGGCCTGATTTAAAAAATATGTATATCGTAAGATGATTGCGTCTTCGTGTCAATCACTCTATATTTTATAATGTTGGTTACGCCTATTTGAATTTTAATTGAAATAAATGAATAATAAGATAATTTATGGTATTGGATCAATCAATGACTTTTTATGTAATAGGGACCCAAACGAAAAAAGGGTCAACTGATGGTAAGCGAACGCCGCAGCCCATGAAAATCAAGCCGTACCTGGGTCGCAGATGCGTTGCCTGCCTTTAAGACCCCATACCCTCCCCAACTGAGCTTTGTCGGCGTTAGTCCCCAGCAGAAACATAGCACAACAGTTACGACTATGTAGAGGTGTAGAGATCAAGCGCGAAAAATAAGAACTCAAACAATATTGTTGTATGTATTACAATCTTCAATGAAACCTTAATAGAACTACAATAAGTTTATAATGCAATGTCACAATAGATGTTTACTTGTTGAAGTCTGCAGTGTGTCAACATTATTTTTAAACTTCACTCATAAAAGAATCGCGAAGAAATTCAATAACGACGGACAAAAGTTTGTAGATCCATTATTTCAATAAAGCCAACTAGGTTCAACCTAATTTCATTCCTCTACGCAATGCTATAGGGTTTATAATTCTGCGTATATTTGTGCGTACACTCGGGTAGTGAACTATATAATATCCGGTTGGTTTTCTTGCGTTATCCATGACACTTTCATTTATCTGAGCGATGACCGCCGCTGAAGAGAATTGCCCGAAATAAATTTAAAAGTATTGTGAATGCGAACGCAATGACTGAGAGTGGTTCCGTAGGTCAATAAGATAATGTTAAAATCGGACATCCGTTTGGTGATTAGTATTGTAAGTCTCATTTCTGGAGATGTAAAGACGTTTTCAGTAATCTTTTTGTAGCCTTCATAATTGTTACATTTAACACATTTTATACGAGTACGCCTAAAGTTTACATCTTCTCGTAACCATTTGCCTTCTTTCAACACCAAAATTCATTGTTCTATGATATACATATTATTATATCAGAAAAGTCAGTAAAAATATTGTGAAAACTGTATTTGAATAACAACAAACTCAAATGATTTCCGTATTTGAATTTTACTTTTTTTATTCAAACCCATGATGGTTGAAAAGAACTGGCCGGTCTCCTTTACCAACGGACCTCTGATTTAGAAATGGCAATTAAATTAAAGTGAATCTGTTTCGTAACGTTCGTAATCAAACAATTCATTTGTTTTCTAATACCTACGCGTATCACCGAGCACAGTTAGTATGTGTAATTGATTGCTATGATATAACAAAAGACAATGGAAGTGAATTAGTCGACTTTTTGCTTGAATTACTTGTCTTAAATGCTAGCTATAATATTTTATCTTTTTTTTTGACATTGTTTTTTATTGTTGAACACAACTAATCAAATTGATTAAAGGTCGTGATTCAAGAATGTGTGAAAGGGATAACACATGTTTTACGAATCTGCAGTGAGCATAATATCATATTGTCAATGAGTTAGCGATTTTTCTGAGGAATGCTTTCAGTTATACTAACACCGCGCGAAACATCACTTTTAGTACTATTATAGATAATTAATTTAACTAAAAATTAACGAGTTTTTGGTATCCTGGATATTAAATCAGGTTAATGATGTTTCAAGGTTTAGCCCCCTTACATTCAACTATACTAAAATCCTCATTAGAATCGGCCAAATGTTATCAGATGCCAAGTTGTTTACGCAGGAGATATTATAGTGCACGAAACGTAAAAGTACCACATACCTTATCAAAGTAGCCCAAAACCATTATTACCACTGCATCAGAGAAAACGAAAGTACATTGCACAGGTCGCGTGAAAACCGAATTGTTTGTATGCACTTCCGTCCCACTGCATACTCCGGTGTAAACAGATTCCTTGAAACAATAAATGACTATAAACAAGTCACAGGAGGTACACTTCTAGAAAATTCTGAAATGAGAACTCGATTACTTCTAAACCGTAAAGAGCATACAACTAGGTCCAGTGTCGGTTGACGAAATAGAGATTACTCCTCAGTGTTACAATGATCAAATTAGTGCTAACTTAACATTCAGGCAGAGATCACTTACACAAAAACTGCGCTTGCGATATTTCTAATTCTCGCGCGTTCTCTCTGAAATGAGAACGCGTAAGTTTTGTAAGGTTTGGTCCTGGCCTAATGGCCAACTGGCAACTGATAAGCTTTAAACCACCTTGTCAAAGTAGCCCAAAACCATCATTACCACTGCATCAGAGAAAACGAAAGTACATCGCACAGGTCGCGTGAAAACCGACCTGTTTGTATGCACTTCCGTCCCACTGCATACTCCAAACAGGTTCCGATGCATTGTAGTCGTAGAGTCGCAATTATTGACAGTTGTAAGCTATTAAAGTTAAAAGCTTGTTAACACATGTATAAGAGCTGTTTATAATAATATTAATAAAGGGTTCGAGATTCCGATCATGTAGGATGGTAAAAAACTAATTGGTGTTGCATCTTTATATGGAAGCGTGTATGGTGTGTAGCAGTTTTGGGTTTACTAATGAGAGGATTTAAAGCTAATTGACTATAATATGTACAACTTGTTTAATATAATTTACCTATATAAAATAATTTTTGTTAGCGACTGTTTGTGGTGCTGGCGTTCACATTCATTGTGTTTGACAAAGGCTTTCGTTTGTAAAACTTTAGTCATTGACGTAAAATCTTATCTAATCTTAACAATATTGAACGATGAAGTACGATAAAAATATCCTCAAATTAACAATAACATAATCCTTTGGGTAGGCCTATGTCCTAAAGTGCACCACAATTAGGCAGATAATTATGATGACTTATTAATGTCATTATTTATGTTGATTGGTTTTATAATGCAAGTTGCCACTATACTCTTATCAGAAATGTTTGTCTTTACCTTGCCAAGGCCGTGAAACAAATCCGTTTTCCAGCTGCTAAAAATACCGATACCAAGATCGCGGACCGGCCGGTACTTTCGCCCCATGTTGGCTGCGCGGGCGGGGGCAACGTTTGTCGGTGCTTCTACGTCGTGTTTAAAGGATTATTTGCTTTATTTAATTTAGTTTCTTTTCTTTTCTTTGATTTAGTGTTTTCTGCGCCAGTAAATGTGGAGCTTGGCCCTCTTGTTCATGCCTCTATAGATTAATAACTAGAAACTTTTAAAGACAGTAAATATCTTTACATCAATAAGTGCGCAGATTGACGGCGGCCCTATCGTGCGCTTAAGTATGGCTCCAGTAGCTAGTAAATCAATTAAGAGCATCATCATCACCATCATCAGCTATCTTTAATTGATTTATGTATCGAAACTGACAGTGTTCCATACAAAATTTCAACCCCTTTTTATTTTTTCAGTATCATTTTTTTATTTAATATCTGTCTTTATTTCCGAATTGTTTAATTGTACGTTGCTCACACCTACCAGGCCGGGTGTGCGAATTGAACCTTACTGGAAACTTCATACAACACTTTCTGTGGCAGACCAAATACCAAAACAAGGGGCGAAAGCGTGTTACGCAAGCACCACAATTAAGGCGGGAACTCAGAAAATTCGTCATTATCTAACCCGGGTGTAAAGGGACGGTTTCACACCAAATGCGGGACGGACGCGGCGGAGGAGCTTATCTCGTATCGAACGAGGAAGTGAGTAAGGGCATAAACAAATAAATTTCTTGGTAGTCCAACTTGTCCAACAAACTTGGTGTTAGTACACCAATTGCCTAGCCCCAAACTAAGCTCGAAGCTTGTACTATGAATGGTAGGGAACGGATTGACATATTTAAATACTTATGTAAACATCCTAGATTCGAGTACAAATGCCGATGTTCATCACACAAATATTTGCTCCAAGCGGGAGTCGAAGCCGCTACCCTTAGTTTTGAAGCAGGATATCTGTCCACTAGACCAAAGGGCCCGTCAAATTTCAAGACAATTTCCTCGCCCCAAACTAAGCTCGAAGCGTGTACTATGGATGCTTGGGAACGGATAGACAATTAGACATACTTAATTACTTATGAAAACATCCATGACTTCAGTATAATTCCGATGTTTATCACACAAACATTTGCTAGCGGCATTCGTACCACGGCCCTTGGTTTTGTGGCCAGGTCCCCATTGAGATGATCTCGTAGAAAGAATTTAGTTCAATAATTACGAATGCCCATTTTAGATGAATTAATATGTTGTAGAAGTCAACCATCGCAATTTTTGACCAGAATTTTATATGTTTAATGTAATCGCAGTCAATATCAAACCCTAATGCGGGTTGGGCGCGTCGGAGGCTCTTATCTAGTATCGAACTAGGAAGTAAGTAGGGGCATAAATGCATCAGTAAGTAGGGGTTGGACTGGACTGATTTGCAGTCAATAGATAAGTAACAGACGTTAAGACGCTATTTCAATATCTGTCAACTAGCTCTTCTTCTGTCGACTTCCTAGTCGTATGGTCAATTTGGTTTGGTTAGGTTTAGGTTAGTGTTTTATCCTATTCACCTCATTTCCTTTCATTTAAACAGTCCACTCTCTGCCATTAGTCGATCATTCAATCAGTATTAATCGTATGTTGACATTGACGCAAGGATATTTTACAAGAAATCTGCGTTTGCGCAGCGACACTTAACAAATTATGGAAGCCCTCAATGAGACAAGTACTGTCCCTAAAGATAATATTGCCCAACTTGTCAATGTTGATGCGATAAAAGACATGGTGAGAACCTTTTTTATGCGTTAATGGTCGATTGAGAGGGACACAGGTTTAATTTAAGAGCAGCAGTTAAGAGGCTGTGTATACAGGCCCATGACTACAGACACCCTAGTGATGGAAGTGGTATGTGACGACAACTTTAAGAATGATGTAGGTTTTATACTAACATTTTAAATAAAATTATGTTTCATAATATTTACTAGATAACGAAGGTTAAGCAAATTATGACCGACCTTCTATTTACAAAGTTAAGTGACAACAGCTATGTATACTGTTCATGTCACTTCAGTTGGAGCATTTGAGTTTCAAGTACATATTACAAGAAATAACGTCGCTGGAACATACACTCCTTGAAACACAAAAAGACCTATAGTTACTTTTGTGCGATCGTTATAATCGATGAAATTTAAAGGGCTTAATTAGCTTAAAGCATTTAATATGGATTAACCGCATGTATTTTTATTTGGTGTTTGTATTTTGTCTCAGTAAATTTGGTACCAATGGTGCCGGAAAAACTCTTTTTAGACGGCAATCAAATGATTTAAGCAACAATTTACGCATATCAGGTCCGTTGTCATAAAAATTTACCTCTTTTCTAACTTTTAGCCAACGTAGAGCCAAACCAGTAGTGTATTATTTCAGCCAATAAGCTTAAACAAACTTATACATTAAATAACACTGCGATTGCGCATACAAAACAGCTTCCGCTTTAAACCACGGCAAAGTGATTGCTTTCGACGCGATGCCGCGAAACGGGTATAAGCTGGGGAAGATAAAAAATATTGTAATAGTTTTGTGAGATACAAAATCATGACTTCCAGTAGGAAAGAAATGGCAAATTTATGCTATTTTCCCCTCGAAAATCGACCATCATCATCATCATCCTAGCGCTTGTCCATTGCCTGTGAGTCCAGGGTCCGCTTTCCTGCTCTTTCTCCTCCACGAAAAAATAAAAGAATATCGATAGGTATTATTTATTTATATATTTCAATAGCACGCCTATTACTGACACCTGATAACATTTCTTCATGCCTTCGGGCTTGTTCATAACCGAGAAAGATTAACCAAGGTTAATAAAAATACAATTTTATATGAAATGAAGCTCTTCCTAGATATTTTTTCAGCAATTTGTATGGAAATGAATGGGAGTGCCTCATGCGGGTTAACGTTATGGTGTTTATAACTGTTCGCCTAATTGTTCACCTAGGATATCTATAACCTAGATCTAAGTAGTTTTACCTTCTATACGGGTTGTTGATATTGTGTAACCCCCATGAGTACAGGGTCATGACATTAATTTCCCTTTTCTGCCATGGTAATGGTGCTTACTTTTCATTTTGGGAAAGTTAAGCAATATATTTTTGACGATTAATTACCCCGAGTAATATTGTAATTGAATTAATACAGTAGTTATTTTATTACTACAAAGTAAAGCAGTGGGTATGAAAATATTCTTCTGCCGTATGTTTTTTTTTTCTAATTATACCCCAATTGTGTCTTAAACCTCCATCCATGTTTCACTACTTTTCCACGCAGGTGATTTAGTCATGGCCCTTAATGGGCGATTCTGAATCTTGGATCTTAATCCATAAGCTCTTTCAATAGATCGGGTCAATTTATTTAACTTTGAACCTTAAGTAAAACCAGTAAGCTTCTATAACATGGTACAGTTACAAGTCCGCACAACGACTGTTAAACATCCTAAATACGGTATTGATCAACTTATCCACATCAGGGTCATAGATTAAGAATCTGACTCAACCCATGCCATTACCCAGAGGTAGTTCACTACCATAGCCAACTCAATTGTTGCCGGCGACAAGAAACGGTAATCAAATAACTTGCGAACTAAGAAAGTCCTGTGCTAGCCAGTTTCGTATAGTTTCACCATTTAAAGCAAATATTAAGTCCATAAACCAAGCGATACTATCTGTGGAGATTAAAACACAGTGTTCGCGTCCCTTGGAGCGGTATACTAATGAGATGGGGAGATTTGAGTGATACTGAGCTGAGACCGGTGAAAGTAAGAGGACAGCACATCAGCGGGGCCTAGGGCTTCGGGTGTGGGCCAAGTTAGGAGGATTCTGGAGAGAAGGATCATCGGGAGATACGGATATTCCGGGTTATATTGATAGCGGCCGCCCGCGACTCTGACCGCGTGGATTTCGGTTTTTGCACCCATAGTGTTATATTAAATAAAAAAGTCAGGAGGGCTAGCGTCATCGAGATAGCGAGATCATTTTGTAGATCAGTTTGTCTTAACTTTTTTTCAAAAGAAGTTTCTCAAATGAAGTGTCAAAGGGATCGACAAAATGAGCTCGCGTTGCGCATGCCAGCCCCTCTGAATATGTGTGGTGGTATTGAGCAATGTCTAAGCCTGAGGTTAACCGCATAATTAGTCGGCTTCCTACTTATTTAATCAAACAGTTTCTGATTTCCACGGTTCATCAACTTCGCAAGATAAATTGTAACAATAACAGACGGCTCCGGCTCCATTGTTTGGCATCGGATAATACGAGTAAAATAAGATTATGTTTCTCACATCACACAAATTGATCTGACTTCTTGATCAGTAGCTTAATCACTGTTTAATAGTGATTAAAGTGAACTTTGTTATTATAATATCCCTTAAAAACTCCCTGCAAAGATGAACATTACCGCTCACCGCTCATATTTCGACCGCATATCAGAATTAGCGTTTCCCTTAGACTTTGCATATCGCGGGCGAGTCAACCCCATTCTCGTTAAGACATTGTATGTGAGGCGAATTGTAAAACACGTCGTTTTTCAGACGCGTGAGACAGAGCTTGTTAATGGTCTTGGCCCCGGGGCAGTGGAGATTAGGGCAGGCCCTTTGAGAGGAATGCTTTCGTTTGATGCGTTTTCTATCTCCGGAACTATTTAAAGCAAAACATTTCTTGATGTGGAAATGATCTTCATTTATCTAATAGATTTGCAAGTTAATGTCAGTTTTGTGTCCTCATTTCATCTCGGTAGGGTTCGGTTGCTTCATTAATTAATTGTTCGTTGGGGGGTTTTAAGTCTTCTTCTGTACCTGATAAAAATTTGAGTCCTAAAGTTTCGATTTTAAGTTATTTTTGTTACAACTTGTTTTTAATTAAATGAATTTTCTTGTAGCTTATGCTTAATGTCAAGGCTTATGTTATGTGGTCTTAGGTTAATAATGACTTCTCAGAAACAGGTTTCAAACAGTGTCCGGATTTGGAGTAGAATTTCGATTGCAGCAGGTGCCGATATTTAATTGCCTCCATAAGTTCAATTGTTTTAATGATTCTAAGGAATTTTTTTTTTCACTTAAATGACCAACCTGTGAGACCTTGAAAAATATTGTATTACAAAATAACAATGATAATAGACAATGTGTCATGTTCTGAGAATAGCATGTTCTACTCAATAACATAGCCTATGTTTCCTTCCATCGCTTGAATAGGTAAGTTAAGTATTGTTGATTGCGTTGACCGCAGACACGTCTTAATAAAACGTTAGGATATTACATAATGAATGCTCCTTTTGTATTTTATTCCGTGTTGTCAAGGCCAACATTAAAATCAGAAGTCAGCTATCTGCTATGGCACTCGCTGTTGGGTTTTTTCTGTTAATTTCTTTGCATTTCCCAAGATTATCTTAAAAGATGTTAGTATTTTGTCGCTTATTAAAATTTTCATGTTAATTATAGAAATTTAAAATGTGCGCTGCAAACATAAGAATGAACTTTCTTCTTCTGTCTGTTACGCTTCCCCGCTTAAACAACCCAATGATTTTTAGACCCTGAGAAAGCACATAGGTTCACTTTTTTTATAAAAAAAAGGTATCTGAATTCCATGCGGAAGAAGTCGCGGGCGGCCGCTAGTCCATTAATTATATACTAGGCAACCAGTCGTCCATATTCCAAACATTGATTCAGTCCTTCCCAATTTTGGTATAGCTACTGTGATATATGGCTGCACGATTCTAACCTTACAAGGCACTATCGTAATCGATTTCGATTCGATCGATGAGATATCGAATACATACACCAACATAGATTTTAATCGTTTGATATATATGCTCTCGCCATACTTTAGCTCAGTTTTACACAAGCCCTATAATGTGAAGCGACATTCCCTTCACATCGCGTAGTGATCTTAGAATCCAACGTACGTCACGTCAACAAAATAGTGCCACAATTTTCTGTGGTCGGGGCATATCTAATGATTTATATCTATGTAAGTACATCAATAGATATGATCGGAGTTGCCCTTACTCGGCTTACAAGTTGTTAATCGTTTCCTATTATGATTTTGCATCCAGTAATGTATGTTGCAAGGTGTAATCTTATGTAATTCTGGTGACAAGATATTAATTCTATTAATAAATCTTGTCGCGGTAGCTCGAATGGCTTCCATGTGACGCTATCTCGTGAATCAGAAGGCTTGTAAATTGCAGCCCTGTCGTCTATGTCATAAGCTATTAATGTTAGTAACTGAAGAGGTTTGTATTGACTGGTTTGGATAATGTCTGCATATTATTAGCAAAGTGTTTGCATGTTTTTATATTTACATTTTGTCATTAAAAACCTAACTTAGGTAACTATCAATAAGAGCTATGGTGACCTAGTGGTAAGGACCGAGCGTCACAAACTTGATGTCAATGGTTCGAATGTGGGCCCTCAGCTCTGGATTTTTCGAAAATATATGTGTGGTTTTGTGCTATTAGCTCGGCGGTGAGGGAAAACACCGTGAGGAAATCTGCACATTAAGGGAGTTACTGACTTTAGTGCAGTTGATCTGATTGTGTAACCATGATCTAATCTGACTGGTTCCCCTCTAAGGGTTACGAAGGACTGATGGTAGTTGCTTTACTGTAATAACCAGACTCGCCAAAACGCGAGGAGGATGAAATCTTTTCGTGGTAGCTTATATATGGCTTCCATATGACGCTATCTCGCAAATCAGAAGGCCTGTAAATTGCAGCCCTGTCGTCTATGTCATAAGCTATTAATGTTAGTTACTGAAGAGGTTTGTATTGACTGGTTTGGATAATGTCTGCATATTATTAGCAAAGTGTTTGCATGTTTTTATATTGATTAGGTAACATTTAGCCATTTGAAACCTAACTTATGTTACTGTCAATAATTATGATAATTTTTCTTTACTCACACTATTTTTGTAACTATCAAACTTACCACCATCTTCATAACAGCATCTCTCCTGGTTGCATTTTCGGCCGTTGCCTCGGAGCCCAGGGTACGCTACGACTTTGATCTTGAATTGACCAGGCTGGTTTATTATGAAACTTACCGAATTTATTAAGTATGCCAGGAGCTGAAATATTTTACGTCACATATTATACGAGTAGTTAGATTCGGGATCGCTTCGAAGATAAGACGAACTTAAGCGATATTTTTATTAATGCATGAAAAATATAAAACAATGACCAGTTTATAAGTATAACTTACTTAATATTACGAACAGGCTTCAAAACGTCGTCGCGTCGTTATAACACAAGGACAATTTCGCGAACTATAAAAATGTCAAAAACCGTCATGTTCAAGAGTTTTGGCAACGAGCCGAGGGTCGTACAAGTAATTACTTCATCGTTTAGATAAGCATCTCCTAACATTATTACGTCGATAAAAGTAATGTACAATGTCATTGGAGTAGCCGCCTTGAAATGACTTAACGCTGACATCATTTAGCGGAACTTGAAAATTCGCCAGTTGACCGAATTACATAGACGCTTTAATAAAAGTAAAGACTTTAAATACCAGAGTCATTAACATTACATAAATAACATTCCGATTTGCATAAATTTATTAAATGAACAATACGAATAGAGAAGTTTTTTTAATAATAGTTAAAACTTTTGATTTCGGTCTTTGAAATTGTGCAGTACATAATTTGATATCGACGGTGGAAAGCGGAAGTGGCGTATCTCAAAAATTGGCAAATTTTTTTTTTGATGCCATCATGTTAAGAAAAAAATCCCGCGTCGATTGGTGTATGTATCGTCTTTCAACGATGAAAAAAAATTAAGATACGTCAACGATTTTTTTCTAGTTTTTTTACAAGTCACTTGACCAATTGCTGTAAATAGTCAAAAAATCGCTATTTTTGAAATTAAAACAGATACGACAATACTAGTAGTACGGTAAACAGTTACAGCACTCTTTTCCTGAGTTCAACAATGATATTGATTGAGATACGTCATTTCTACCGCTCCAAATCTTACGTTGTCGAACATACAGCAAATAGACCGAACTGGCGTGAAAACTAATCAAATAGTTACTGCATTTTAAACGTCATTAGAGTAGAGTCTTGTTTCTCACCCGCTGCGTCGCGTGTCCTTCTTACGCCATTTTGATCGCTCGGCAATTGTGCGTTAGAGCCAATAGTGAGAAAGCGGAATTGTTAGTTCATTTTATGAACTAACCAAAGTAACAAAGACGAAAAAGTTACATGATAATTTTTTATTAGTTTAAAAAAATACTGATTTGAACGAATTTATTGTTGAAACAAATGAAGCAAAAAAACGATGACAGACTGATTGTTAAACAATAGAAGAGAAAATGTCATCATCATCATCCTAGCGTATGTCTCGGTCGCTTTTTCGACCATTGCCTTGGAGTCCAGGGTCCGCTTTCCTATACTTCCTCCTCCAATTCGCACGATCTTCAGCATGCGATGTAGTCAGACAATTGGCACGCATGTCCTCCCGCAAGACGTCAAGCCAGCATTTCTTGGTCTTCCGGGACCTGGCGGGAGTTGCATGGCGATGCATTTATTTCCCACGTAGTTTGCCGGTTTCCGTAAAACATGTCCGTAACAACTTAGGCGATACTCCTGCAGTTCATCTGCATTATCAAGGACATGAAGGCTGCCCCGAATGCGTGTGTTCCTAACGCGGTCCTTCCACGTCACTCCTCGCATCCAGTGCATAATTTTCATCTCCATGAATCGCAGCACTCTTAGAACTCAGTACCCACCAGATGGTTACGCAAGGAACACAATCGGAAGCGTTCTGTCCAGGAACAGGAAATGCAGAGCCGTATTCTTCGTTCTGTACTTCTCCATTTCATCATCATCATCCTTAGGGCAAAAACAGGGTCTATGGTACAGGTCGGTTAAAATGCCCACACTACGAGGAGCAATCGCCTTCCAGGCTTCAATGTGGACGGCATCGGCGGCACCAACTGCTTTCCGATTCTTCATGTGGCGAAGAGCTCTCAGAACTCCATCAGGCGTTATGGGTGGTATACTAGTCCTTGATTAGAGATACAAGCGCCATCTCTCCTTTACCGCGAGGTCCTCGCATAACAGATTGCCTCTAGTGACTTTTACACAGCGGCACTTGGAAATATCCAGTGCAGCTTTGACCCTTGTACGAGCTACTCTGTACACAAGCTTCTGCCCTTTTGATGAATCCAGCTTATCATAGAGGTTGTAAGTGGTATCGGCAACAGCTGGCTTTGCGGCTCGTTGTGCAGCCCCGTATCGTCTTCAGGAGATCTGGACAATTGCCACTACAAGATGAAGTTTTTATTTCCCTTCATCTCCCTCTGATCTTCTCCGTTCCACCACTATGCCTCCTTGTCACACTTGCGTGCACCCTTTGAGATCCTGAGCACCGCTCTTGACGCAGTTTGTGACTGCATCCTGAATCCCACCCCAGTGGTCTTAGACCGGTTTGCCATCAGCATCGGCCTAGGTTACGCCAATCTCTGATGCAAACTCCTGGGATCTGGATTCATTCAGCAGCATACTACCTGGCGTCGTCAACACTCAAGGGATTTCTCAGTTGGTCTAACGCAGAGATGAAAAGGTGTATAAGATGAAGTTTTTATTTCCCTTGATCTCCCTCTGATCTTCTCCGTTCCACCACTATGCCTCCTTGTCACACTTGCGTGCACCCTTTGAGATCCCGAGCACCGCTCTCGGTGTCGGTGTTGAGCAGTGAGACTCTCACCGGTTATGGCCTTGCAGTTGGCCACTTTGCAGATGTGGTACCTCCTAGTGAGCAGGTGATCGATTTTACATCTCCAAGTTGGTTCCAGCACCTTACCCTGTCAACATCGCTACAGCCGGACAGCGGCGCATAAGCTCTCATCAATTGGGGCGTGATTCCATCAATTAGCAACTTAACCACCATCAGCCGATCGCTGCAAATATTAACTTCCAGAATGCTGTCCCGAAACCGCTCCGAGAGCACTACAGCAACCGTCAGTACGTCGGCTGGCTCCCTTACTCATCCAGTTATTGTGCCAATGTTCCAGGTTGTATAACTGAGTTATTTTCTACGGTTTGGGGCTCGATAGTTCAGCTGTGCCCGCCCAGGGCACGGTAGTCCTCGCCCAATTGTCGTAGAAGTTGGGCGAGGCTCCTGCGCGCCGTTTTCCGTCGGCGCCTTAACCACAACCGTATTTCTTGAAATTCCTACTATATGATTTGGCAAGTTTTGGCTATTATGGGGGCGACTGCCGTCTGACCCCTCCCCCGTCCCCGGGGGGAAAGCCATTCCCGACCCTCGTCTATCTATCAACAGGGTGCACCACGGGCAGGTGAGGTTGACTTGGTCTCCCAAGATGTAAGCGGAGCCCCAAAGCCCAAAAAATTGAAAATGTACTAATGTTATCTTTTGCATTAGCAGAAGAGAGATAAGAACAACATTAATAAATATTGAATGTTGTTCTTATCTCTCTTCAAAATTCTTCTTCTTTATTAGTAGCATAAATATTGCTACTAATAAAGAAGAAGAATTTTGTCGGACTGATTAAAATAAAAATGTTACAGACTGATCTTTGGGTGTCCTCACATTCTTTAAATTTGAACAAAAAATTTCAGAGAAAGATACAGTATTTTATTATTTTTACATCTCTGACTCTTATTGTACTTAAAACATTTCAAATGGAAAAAGTTTTTTATTAAAAGTTCATACAGCTAAATAGCCCTACAGAGTTTATCTTTTCTTTGAGATACAGCAGATGCGCTGCATGGAAACTGAAGTCAACTTAAATAAGCCATATATTTCACCTAACAGATACGACATTTCTGCTGCTCGATATTTGAACATCAATTGCTGTAACTAGTCGAAAATCAATGAAGCAGTAACTCTAGAATATTCTAATCAACTTCATATAATAAACTTTTATAAGTAGAAAAATCGTGTAAAATTGCAGCTTTCTAACTTTCTTAATTTAAGAGATATGAATTTTTGAAATAGTTTTTTTGCTCTGGTGTAAAGTTGGACTTTTTGAGATACGCTACTTCCGCTTTCCACCGTCGATATAGTATCGACTGTAACAAATATCTAGATTTATTTTCGCTGTCAATATTAGTTTTTTTTTTTTTTTTTTTTTATTATTAACCTATATTGTACCACTGCTGGGCAAAGGTCTCCCCTAAATTTCTCCATCTACATCTGTCTGCGGCCAGATTTTGCCAATCGCGGGAGAAGTGGACAAGATCGTCACACCATCTTTTCTTTGGCCTTCCCCTGGTCCGTTGCCCGTCGGTCGGTATCCATTGGGTGACGATTTTCGCCCATCTCCCTCCCTGCATTCTGCAAACATGGCCCGCCCAGTCCCATTTTAGTTTGGCAGATGTTTTGCCAACATCACTTAAAAGAGTTTTGGAACGAATGATCGAGTTTTGAACTCTTTCTGTAAGTTTTAAATTGAGTAAGCTTCGCTCCATAGCTCGTTGACAAACCTTGAGTCTGGACTTCTGGCTCTCGGTCAATGACCAAGTCTGTGCACCGTAAGTCAGGATAGGCAGAATACAAATGTCGACGAGTTTGCGTTAAGGTGTCATTGGAAGGTTTCCCTTCATATACGCTTTCATGGACCAGTAGCTTTTCCAAGCATTTTCGATACGACGATCGATTTCTCTGTCCTGCCTGTTTTCAAAAGAGACTATCTGGCCCAAGTATATATACTCGTCCACATATTGCATTTCCTGCCCATCTACTGTCATTTTACGCTTTGTGCTATTTGACATGACTTTGGTCTTTGACCAATGGAGTATCCAATATGTCTTGTTAATAATCAAGATACCAAATACGACCGGAATGGAAAACTTCCATCGTTCGTCTATAGGATTGACGACGATATAATTACACAAACACACAATGGAAAAGCTAATAAAAACAACGTAATTTGTTACTTTCCCACGAAGATTCAATACGGTAGTCATCAAATTGACAGGCCGTCAACTTCTGTCGATGTACGCAGTTTTTTAGAATGCTCATGTTTCTGCGATATTGTTTTTCTGTGTGGTACCTACATATGTATGTAGTTGTGTACATCTATAGTAATATAATAAAGCTGAAGAGTTTGTTTGTTTGAACGCGTTTATCTCAGGAACTACTGGCACGAATTCAAAGCTTATTTTTGTGTTGAATAGTTCATTTGTGTGTAGGTATATTTGACAGGTCCGTTGGTCTAGTGCTCAGAGACCCTGGCTATAAAACCAAGAGGCGCGGGTTCGAATCCCGCTAGGGCCAAATGTTTGTGTGATGAACATCGGCATTTGTACTCGGGTCATGGATGTTTATAAAAGTATTTAAGCATGTCTATCCGTTCCCTAGCTTCCATAGTACATGATTCGAACTTAGTTTTGGGGAGGCAATTGGTGTGTTAGTCCAAAGAATTTATTTATTTAGTACGAAGTCGCGGGCGGCTGCTAGTACTACATACGCACTCATGTTTCTCAGATATTATTGCTTTTCTGTGTAGTCTGTATCTAGTTTGCACCGGTGAACCGACCTTTGCGAGGTTGTCACGCTCGCCACAATTTAAACCGGGGTTGACAAGGTCGGTATCGTGCGGCGTCACACGTTGTTTGTACAGAGAAAATGGTACTAAATTATTCGTCTATCTGACAATTTATAAATTGTCATCATCATCATTAATGTTATCATTGTTTGATGGGCCTATTGCTCTAGTGGTCAGAGACCCTGGCTACAAAACCGACGGTTGCGGATCGGCATTTTTAGGGTTCCGTAGCCAAAATGGCAAAAAAACGGAACCCTTATAGATTCGTCATGTCTGTCTGTCTGTCTGTCTGTCTGTCTGTCCGCCAGTCTGTCACAGCCACTTTTTTCCGAAACTATAAGTACTATACTATTGAAACTTGGTGAGTAGATGTATTCTGTGAACCGCAACAAGGTTTTCACACGAAAATAGAAAAAACAATAAAAAAATGGGGGGTCCCCATAGTTAGAACTGAAACTGAAAATATTTTTTTTCATTGAACATATACGTGTGGGGTATCTTTGGATAGATCTTTAAAAATTATTTTGAGGTTTCTAAGCTCATTTTTTTCTTAAGTGAATACTTTGCGTGCCAGACTCTTCCAAAGTGGAAAAAAGTGTGTCCCCCCCCCTCTAACTTCTAAAGTAAAAGGATGATAAATCTGAAATAAATATATAATGTACATTACTATAAAAACTACCAACGAAAATTGGTTCGAACGAAATCTATTCAGTAGTTTTTTTAATACGTCAAAAATACAATTTGTACGGAACCCTCAGTGCGGGAGTCCGACTCGCACTTGGCCAATTTTTACTCGAGTCATGGATGTTTATAAAAGAACGTACTGAACTAGCAAAACTCTAGTACAAGGAGTTCCTCGTATTATTTTATCATTTTTGTTTCTTCTGGTAAAGTCTCCAAACTTACTTGTGGAGGGTATGGGATTTTACAGGCAACACATTAGCAACCCTTGAGGGTTCTTTATGTCCATGGATAGGCGTGATCACTTACCATCAGATGAGTTTCTCTCTGAACTTAACTGTCACAAAGGTGAAGCATTCGCTGCGTAAGACATTAGCTCGGTTGACGCGTTGACAAGGTCATGTTGATGTCACTCCACACCGCTGACCGCCGTGGCGAGCTCACGTAACATGCGCCATCTACGATTACCGCCAAGGATGGGAACGCACTGAGTTAGCAATACTCCACATACTTACTTACTTACCTCATTTGTTTCTGTGTTATTTTGCGTATGATTTCAATTGCTTGTGTTATTTGAGTAATAATGTCTCTGAATTATCACGAGAATAAGTTTTGGCGAAGTTAAGTTGAAAATGAGAGTCTGTACTGTCTGGTTAACTATAAGGTTGTCTTTTTAATACTTAATTTTTATAATGGTGGTTTCTACATTATTTCAAAACGTACCCTTGGATATCCGAAAGTGCTTATTAGTATGATTTGCAAATATTTTATTTGTTTATTAAATACTTACACATTCTTAAGAATGAAGGTGCGTCAGTACTCATTCTATGTGTGGCTCATAATAAATGTTGGTCGGTACAAATGTGCGTGATGCCAGATATTTATTTATTTAAGTCCCTCAAGTTTACATTCGTACCCAAGAGAAAATACATTAAATATAAACATGTTCACCTACATAGTGAGTTAGTAAAAGTGAACTTTCTTTCAGTGAAAAGTTAACAATGGTATGTTATATTGAGGCAGGATGAGTCTTAAAAACGTGTTATGTTGTGTAGGAAAAAAGAATTACCAGCAGTGGTTCGGCTTTCAACTTTTGGGTGAAACAAGTTTTCTTTCCGTTTCATTGTATGTGACTCATTTTAAGACCCTATGCGGAAAAAACGCGGCTGCATTTACGTTTCGTCGTGTTCATCCTATGATACAGTTTTATATGGAAGATGAGACTATGCCGAAATTGCGTAGCGTAATTTTGTATAGAAAATGCATTGCCGCCGAATTTAGGTATCTAACCGATACTGTGAAGTTAATTTAATGATAAACGAAAATATTTTCAAATATGTTACTTAATATGTATTAAAATGAAAGGTTTAAAAGGTTTGTACTTTGTATGTAATGTTTTGAGAGTAGACAATCTCGTTGCCTGTTTGGCATGCAGCCATTATTTTGTAGTCCTCCTATTACGTAGCAACGCATAACATTCTGCCTCACTGCAGGTATTAAAGTTCATATAACCAAATACTGCCGAGATGGTTCCTTATTCTACTAAAATGAAATGAAATAATTTACAGCAAATTGATTTACATGTTAAATTACTTTGCACGTCAAAAAAATGTTTAAACACTTAAATAAAAAGTGCACGGTTTAGATCCACCACATGACGTATTTCTATAATGCACTTCATTTCGATGAGGTTTAAATAAAGAGAAAGCTTTTTCCATTATGACTCTGATTGGCATCTTACCTCTTTGTTGGGTAACAAGATAACTGAAATGTAACCCAATATTAGGAATCCATAACCATTTCTACAATTAAAACAACATCTAACGCTAAGCTTAGAGATCCTAGTTAATGTAAAAATAACCCGGTAGTCTCCAGACTGTCTGGCGTACTACGTTACTACGTGACCTTGCGATGCCATGGCCCATGGAAGTCGGGAGTCGGGGGCGGTTTATAACTGGCAGCCTGGCGACACGATCGTGCATATTGCAGAACGGGGAAACTCACAGAAAATTCAATTTAAAAAGTTATTAAAGGACCTGGTCTTTTAGTACCTACATCTACAAAATACATACGTAAGACCCGTAGTCATTCCGTGCACACGGCTGCTCAAAAGTAGTCGAAAAGTCGGATTATTCTGTAAATATGTAGTTTATAATAGTTCAAAGTAACAGTTACAGTTACCCAAAAACCTAAGAAATCATCAATACATACGTATTGCGATGTTGTTATGCTGTATTGGTTTTTGTTATGGTGGTCACCAAGAACAATCTGCGGTTCTAAATTCTTTCAGTCAGTAGAAACTATTTAATTATGTCACAAAACATTTATTTTCCGTATTGGAGTAAGCTGAAGCTAGAGTTCGTTTATGTAATGTTCAAGTATCAAAAATATTCTTTTATTACAACTAATATTTGCAACTCAGATGTTTCCATAATTAAATTGATCGAGGACTTATATGTAATCATTGCCAACATCTCATCAAATAGATAGGTACCCATCGTATCGAACTAGCGATGGCGCTTGGCAGTAGTTTCATTTACCTACTTATTTTAAAATGGATATAGATATCTTACTTATTATATGAAATTGTAAATGTTGTGTTTTATTTTTTTATTGCGTATGCATTAGGTATTTTATCTTCAATTATGTATACTCATTTCGTTCTTAACAACTTCTAATTTCGCTCTTAATTTTACAATGCATGAATTAATATAATTAGATACATTCTCCTGTATGCAATTTCATTTGTACTAAGTCTCTAAAATTATTAAATTCAAAAACTAATATAGTCGAAGTATTTTACTAAAGTGCTCATAAAAGTCTAACTCCAACTTTAAAATGAAATAGCCGAGGTTTATTTAATATTCATGGGGAGCAGCTGCTTTCGGCACTCGGTATTACCTCGTATCTCGATTTAGTCTGGCTCCATCGATATATTACATCGATACATCGAGAATGCATCGAATGGGATTTAGGGGAAGTTAGTACTTACCTTTAGGTCTCTCGTGTAGTTTCAGATTAGATTGAAAAGTTTGGATGTACGAGTTGTTTTGGGTTTCATGTAGATAGATTTGTAAGGAGTTTCAAAGAGAAACAGAGAGTTGAGGTAACAGTAAAAGTGTAGGTTGAAACATTGATTAAAGCCAACTTCTAGTAGTGAGTCGAGAAATGAATTAATCAGTCGAAGATTTTGTTCATTTGAACTCTTGATTTGTTTTCAGGGGTTCCAGTCTTTACAATATGTATTTAAAAAATAACGCGACTCCGTCCGCATGGATTTCGGTTTCCATACACAAAGTGTTATTCTAAGCCTTCCTCGACAAATGAACTATCCAATACAAAAATATATTTTCAATTCGAATATGTAGTTCCTGACACTAGCGCGTACAAATAATCTGTTTAAAATAGATTTCTAATCATCGTCCAAATCCGCAGAAACAAGCAATCGTAGACCAAATCATAAAGGCGTCTGGGCGTCGTGTGATATAAAGGCGGGTGCACACTCGCCCCCCCCCCTCCCCCCTAAGCGATCGATACGCGCGTCTGCACCCCGCACTGCGGATGACCTTGCACCGGGCTGCACGGGTCCCGGGGGAACGGAAATGTTTGGATTGGGAAAGGGGAAAATAAATGTTTCTCTAAAGGCTTAAGCTCGATCTGGTCTGGCTTTGGTACCATGCAGGTATTGGTAAGTCTGGGGAAAATGGAAAACTTTTGGAGTGTGAAAATGGAATATTCAAATGAAAACATACTTCAGTAATAAAATCACAATATAGAATGCTGCCACAACCGACTTCGGAGATGGAATAAATTATGTTCTAGAAAAAGCCCTGTCTTGTCTTGATATGAAACTTTGTATTTAAGTTTTTGTATGAACTGAACTTGCCCGGCAACTCTGGTAAACTTTTAGAAGCACAGATTTAAAAGTTTATGGGTATTAGATCCTCTTCAATACGAGTGACATCTTATGTACTCTTTACAAATCAGTGACTTGGCAATTAAGTGCTCGACTTAATGTACGAGCTATGGGTATATACACTTCTCTATCACGTATATTAGATAGAGAAAAAATACAAACTTAAAGTGTGGTGGATTTTCCTTCTCTGACTTGAAAAGCGTCTAAGCACTTTGAAGTTATGGGAAAATACATGATTTAAATTGTGATTTATTTGTATTGCGACAGCAGGGCAAAATCATTGATAACTTTGGCATTGCAACTCTCATTGGCACACTTGGAATTTACCATAACCACAATTTACTAGGCTAGTTAAGTATCAAAAATATTTACAGATTACTTTCATCTAGTGTTAATTTTCGCCCGGCAATTAGAGTACGAGTAAACGTATTCTAATTATAACAAGTTAATTTGATCCCGCAATTAGAGTATAGCGCAATATTACGTCTAGTCGAATGCTGGTCAGCTTGCCCACTCCGCATTGCGGGCGGCCTTGTCCTCTCTAACATTATGTAACTGATAGCCGTGGGAATAACACTTTTGACTTAAAATCAAATAAAATTGTAGGTGTAACTGGGTACAAAATGACGCATGTTTACTATTCTGTGATAGAATATAGTCGTATTTCGGGCAATCTTTCGATCGGCTAAGCACGCACAATATATTAATGTAGTGTACAAGAAAGTGCGCACAGGTGCACTCCATTACATATTCCTTTACTCTAATAGTTATTTAGCAGATTCATGGTTGGATTAAGCTTGCTTACGTTATTCCATTAGATGTTTTATTTTTTATTAATAAAATATGTAATCAAAATGTGATACTGATTATTTGCTTTTATTTGTTTCAGGTACGTACCATACATTTCCCTATTAGCGGCGCTTATAAGAAGATCCTAAAACTTTATGCTAAAATGCACGAGGTAACTTAAAATAACAACTTTACAATGTCAGGAATTCACAAAAATTAAACAAGCAAACCTTGATAGTGCTACACAATCCAGTTGTTTTATAAATATCGAGTAAGCTCGGTGGCTGTTCGTGCTCTCACGTACGGCCAATTTACGAGCTACCGGTGCACGGTGCAGACTCTCGTGAAACTACAGATAAATAAACGGACGTGACAAAGATTTAGTTAGATTTTTTATAGTTTTCACCGAAAATATGAGTCGCGGAAATATTTGCTCTCTTTTGTAGAGTTTTAAACTTTATCCACGCCCGATCATCATCATCATCATAGCACGTGTCCCATCCTCGGCCATTGCCTCGAAGCCCAGGGTACGCTACGACCATGATCTTGAATTGACAAGCCTGCCAGGTTATTACAATGGAGCGACTGTCACGCACGCCCGATACATACATGTCTTTTATACGTGTAACATGTATGTCCAAATTTTAGTCCATTAATTAAGATATTGTTAAGGTTTAATAACTCAATTATACAATTTCCATCTTGAGTTTGAAAGGCTGCCAAAGGTGGTAAGTTAATAACAGTGGTCATAACATACACTGAACAATACGCTTGAAAATTAAAAGAGTATGCAGTAAGATTGCACATTGCAGACAACCATTATTTCTTCTTGTGTAGTTTCTCTTAATGGAATGGGTCGCAATTTCCGCTTACCATTAGGCGTTGCGTGCTTGTCTGTAAATTTAATTTTCCACAAAAAACTGTCTAGCTGAAAACATTGGAATTAAATTTTGTACTAACACATCGCTAAGTAGTGATGATTTACGGTAGCCTGTAGCTACTAATGTGCTAGCTTTCTTGCCATTTCTTCTCACGCTTATATTATTTTATTTATGCAATGTGGACATGTAACTAATGTAGAATAGTATTGTTCCAAATTATTTTATTATTTATTAGACAAGTTTGTATGTTGAAGTAAAATGTTTTTCTGTTTGTTTATATGTATAAATTTTATAAAGAGTATGTACCTAGACTGGGTCATATAGTGTAGTTTTACTTTAAATTTTGTTATTCCATTTGATGGTTGGATGGCCTGGGTCCTAGTAGTCATGCTCACTATAATGTCTCTGGGGTGGTGGCGCTATGTGGCGGGTCATTTCATTCCCTCTAAAATGGTTGAGTGAGATGATGGCTGACACATACGTCATACTTGTGAACAGGTGCCGCCTTTGGGGACTGGTCGACTAGGACTTAATCTGTTCATGTTAAATATATTTTTAATTATATACTTGAAAGAGGTAACTGTATGACCTAGTACAAGTATGTTATCTTATTGTATGGACAAACTATTGTTATTATTTGGCGATTGAAAAGAGCAACTATCGAGTTTCTTGCCGCTTCTTCTCGGTAGATGACTGCTTTACGAAGTCGGTGGTCGAGTCATTCTTTGTGCTAAAATGTATGACGATTTATAAGTGCCTTGCAGAGGCCAACATGAATAAAGTATATTTTGAGTTTGAGTTTGAGTTTGAGTTTAATAACTGTCTAAACAACCAAAGTGTCGCCTTCCTATCTTTATTCAAACGTCACGTTCAAACTAATGACGGCCCAAACACTCAAGCTGTCCAAACCGTACAATCATACTTTTTGCGTCTTACAAAAGAAACGGCTAATAATCAAAATTGCGTCTACGCAACGTTTAGTGGCAATAAGATTGGCGCAAATGGAAAATGTCGCAAAAAGCACAATGGTTTGGTAAAACAATGGGGACGTCGCGCGCCGTGCCGGCCTTGACCATCGCCGCTTCCGTCCAGTGAGTCAGCATCAGAGTAGACCTAGTAGTAGGTATATCAGTGGAGTGCCGGTCAGGTCATGAACACATGGCGAGGTCGAGGTCGAAGAATGTCTCTTAATTAAGTCATTAATATTATCTCGAACTCATCGAGGTAGAGCATTTATAAATGCAGTTATGATTAA
This sequence comes from Nomophila noctuella, assembly GCA_958496325.1. Classification (NCBI taxonomy): domain Eukaryota; kingdom Metazoa; phylum Arthropoda; class Insecta; order Lepidoptera; family Crambidae; genus Nomophila; species Nomophila noctuella. The sequence continues at coordinate 15,738,344 of OY292487.1, read as the reverse complement.
AGATGTCATATCGATCGATTTCCATTTGGATGCGCTTTAGTTTTGTATCTTGGAATTTGTAAAAGCCTAATTGCTAGTTTCTCTATTCTCAGATAAGTAGTACCAGCTTATAATAACTTGTGTGGAATATCAGTGAGAATTCATGAACTTGTTCGGATGAGGCTAATCTTATCTTTCATTGGGGAAATTTAGATCTCAAAACTCTAATGACGCAACATTGATAGATTTTAGAGAAACCACCTTTTAAAATCCCGCTGATTGTTAAACAATTTGATGCTTAAACAAAAGTCATTCACTAAATATGTCCTGGGCGGCATTCGATGTAAGCATACGCTTCAATTTTGCTTAACACAATGTTGGGAAGCACAGGAAACCATAAATGTAATTCTACTGCAGCACAAAAAGCACCAAATACAAACTATCGAGTGTGTAAGCACGTTTATTCCACCGCTCCTCTAGATTCCACTATTTACGATATTGCTTTTGGCACAGTTGCGAAGTTTTCCCCCGAAATTGTCATAACCTCCTAACCTGCCTGGCTTGCAATATTGTATATTGGTTTCGGATTAACAACTGGAGGTAAAAAGCGAGTATGATGCATGAAAAAACAAGTTAAGTTATTTGTATGTGTAACAAAACTACAGAGGTATTTAAGTAACGGTTTTGCTTTACAAACTCCATGAATGATTTGCACAAAAATAAACTGAACTTACCTAAACTGTGAACTTATACTTTCTTCGCGCATCCAATTTGAAGTTAATGTATGTAGATTACTGTTACAATTTTAAGGAAAATCTTTTTTTACTAAAAATTAAAGTTAAAATCAGATTATTTTATTGTTGATACGTCAATGTAGAGTCTTCCGCAAAGTTATTTGATATTCTCTATTGAAAACGTTGATACAGCAAGAATGGTTACTATGATATAAGGGAACCGTGTTCTAGAGGAAAATGGCTCTTCAAGGCACTCGGTGTAATGGCGACGGTAAATTTCACTCGACAAAGGGCCTTAGTGACCTTTTCATCGTTTATTATGCGAATGGCCCCTTGGTACTATCGTAACTATAAAATATCAGACATAAGAAATTATTGATTCGATGCAAAGGTAAACTTTAAGATGCTTGTGAAAAAGTGAATTTAATAAAGTAAAGAAAAAAATTGTAGGTACTTCGGGTCTAGCAAATCATTAAAGATATATTTTGATATGATTAGCAACTTCACATATCCTAGATGAATATCTATAGTTAAATCCTTTCGTTTCTTGCAAGGAAGCGAGAAGAAAGTGTCAGAATTCTTACCAACCAAGCATAAAAGGCTTGTTAATAAACAAACGTACTGTTGTAGACCATGGAATATTATACGACATTATTGAATAACTTAATTGCACACAATGGATTTAGTTTAAATGTCTATCAATGTTGACCGGCGAGTTATTGAAAATATTATATGGAGACGTAGTGTTTTTTTTTATACAATTTCCATTATCATAAGTTTACAATTCAAATATTGCTCTACAACTAAACGTCAAACACTATGTAAGTTTTACTTGTATGTATGTACTGTATCTATGTACGTAATAAACATTACACTGTCGTTATAATTCACTGCAACTTTAGACTTAGCAGTTTCAATATTAACACATTTGAAATCTGAGATGAAGACAGACGTATCTATTTACGTTTTGCAATTTAGTTGCGCTTCAAGCAATTGTCAAATGAAAACGACAAACAATTGTAAGTTACACAACGTAGTATGAGCATTTGAGTCGTAACTGAATCCCTATGTGAGGGCATTGTGAAACTTGTAAGTTTAATAATAAATGCAATTATGTAGATCATTCCATTAAATTACCAAATAAACAAGATGAAAGCCATCTTGTCTCAGAAATCAGGTAGGACTCGAACCCTTTTTCCTTTATTTGGTTTTCGATAAACACCTTTTTAATGTTGTAAATTACCTGTCTGCCTCTTATTAATATCGTCTGAAACCCTTAATGAATTATACTATATCTATGTTGTATTATAAAAAAATGCCTTTCAACATACATGTTTATCTTTACCATAAACAAGCTTCCTATTGTTCTTAAAAAGTACTAACTTCATCAAATACATAAAACAAACGTTACATACACAGATATAATTGTCAATTATGTCAGACATACAATTCTTTCGACACCATGACAGTTACAATGTATAATTATACAGTAGATGGAAAACACGTGTTATGAAACTGTGACATACGGTAGATATAAGTGGGACGAGTAAAATAACATAAACTATATAATTAAAGATCCGCTATAAAAGTATATTCTATTGAAGTGAGTTTTGAGGGAATAAATAAGCTTTTGTTTTATTTTTCATTATTTTTTAATAACTTCTACCATAAAATATGACGTCATACTCTTTTGAACTCAGCTCTCGTTCCTTAACTCGCCCATCAATGCCGGAAAATAGTAGTTATAACAGCTATGAAGTGCAACCAAACTGTGGTCTTCTCTATGGTGAAGGTATTTTCGCAAACAAGTGAAATTTCCACGTGTTTTATCTATCTAATACTAATAAATGTCCGTACATAATGTGTTGAATAGCAAGAAAATCACGTATTAACTTACGCAATCGTGGTGATTGAAGACATATTTGTTATTGTAGAGTTGACATGATATCCATATTAGAGACCTTTGTCCTGCAGTAAAACATTTATATGCCTTCAATTAGTAATTAAATTTCTTGTAATCAAAAACATCTATGTAATATATATATATATATCTCCTAACCCATAAATATTATCTATATGAAGTCACTAGCATCTTAATGGCTAAGCAGTAAGTCTTAGCACAACCATATCTCCAGGACAAATTGCATCTTTGCAACATGAATTACGAGCTGACACCGACAGTTGCGAAATGTATCGCCAAGTTCCCATCGGTAGATGCCAAGTCCAAAACTGTATTGCCAGACATAACTCAGGTCTTTATTAAGTCAACTTCATTATGGAACAAGCTTGGCGCATCTTGGGAAGTCAAGCCAAATTGCTCGGATGCACAATGGTTAAAACAAAGTACTCCTTCTTGCCAAGTGTTTTTTCTGCTGGTCAAGTACTTTTTCTTGTAGTGTAGTATTTTTTTCGGCGCTTTTTTCGTAGAGAGGGCTTAGGGGTGAGGGAGGTTTGTTAACTTAAGGAGTTGGAGTTAACTATTGTTTTTTGTGTCTGTTGTTCTTTTTATTTGCCGACTAATTAGGTTGAGAAACGGTTTTAAATAAATACGGCGAAATCGATTCAATAATATTAACATGTTTATTTGTATGTTCAGTCGTAAGATCTAACTGGGATCTAGTTTGACTTTGTAACATTTAACCAGACACTGAAATATATTTTGATATAAATGGCAACACTGTTGAGAGTAATTTAGTAAAAGGCAGCTTTGAGCTTATGTCCTTCAGTTTGTGTTATAATATTGGCTGCAGATAATAATTTATAGCGCACGAAAACAACAGTCTTTCCCACATTCAATATCACATTCGCTTGCACATAAGGTTTATTTAGGAGTGTTTTTTCAGTGTCATGAATAACTTCACAACATTTTCATTGGCCAAGTCATAATTGTCATGTAAGATATCAAATCGGAAAAAAACACACAAGAAACAAACCTCTATATTTTTATGATCTCGCAATATTGTGCGACCCCACTGCGTTCTGTCAAATTCACAAGTCAGCGGTGAAATGAAGCCGAAGTCATCGCGGTTTTTTATGACCCCGGGAATATAATAAAACCCCGGACCCCTGACTGCAACGGAATCCGCTGACGAGGGGCGTTTTGCATGTTCCAATTTGTTTATCGCGGTATCGCCCCATCAGATGAGAATTAATAGATCCAAGAGGGACCTTAATCATTTTTTAACTGATTTTAATTGCGAAAGTGTGTTTATTATTTGAAATTCTGTGTTGGGAGTCTTTGGTTGCTGTTGACACCTCGAAGTTTTAGTAGTTGGTATAATCTCGACAGTCTGCATTCCAAGACTGGGACGGTCGAAATTTGGGTATGTTTTTTTCTGACCACAACAAGAATTTGTGGTCACCAATGCGCGTTTGGCAAACGTGGTGATGAAGCCAAATATTCATTTTTGTCACTATAACATTATCATTTAAAATTGCGTTAACATTTCAAATAATAGAGTATTTTGCTCTGCAGTGGGACATTGATAGGCTGACACTTTTTTGACATCTAACTAAGGTGTACTTAAAAGTAAATTAGGTAATTACACCAACCACCACGTTCTCCCATCCGGACAAACTCAACCGGGCACGGAAGCCGGGCTATTAAACGTAACGTTGATGCAAATAAGCTGCGAACCGCTACTCCTATCGCCATCTTAATTGGCGGAATATGGCATAAATGCGCCATATTTGGCGTGGCGAATCCTGCCCGACGCCCGCTATACGCGCCTCTTTGAATGTCAATCACATAGAATAAGATGGCATTATATACCTATAGAGTAGGTGTACTATGGCTAACATTGAGAACGATCAGTGTTTTTGCACTAATATTCTTGTGAATTAATAAGCTAATTCGCACTGAGACACTGTTAGACCATCTGTTGGACAGACCGAAGTCTTACCACCGTGAAACGGAGTTTTAAATCTACCAAAACAGTTTGAATTTCGTTTATTCACCACCCTAAATTTATAGGAGATTTATCATTGATTTATATAAAAAAATCTACGGCTTAATCAACAAATACTGAAAAGAGAAGTCTCCTAATCCATAGGAAATTTGTTATTTCAAGATGACGTATTATAAAATGTTCAAGTCACCGTTTGGTTCCTCTACAGCTACCTAATGACTCACCTTTATAACGTTTATGTATTAAATATGTAATGCGTATCCATCTAACCAGCGTGACAAATGAACTTTCGTAATTTTCGTGCACAAGAATTTGACTTTATGACCGCATCAGAGATGCGTTCGCGAGATGACCTGCGTACGCGCAATATGAAAGTACAGAAGGGTCACCGGCTATTAAGAAATAAGGAAATGCCTACAAAGGTAACTTGTGACCTCGGTGTTTTGAATGATGGGTTCTGGGAATGGAAATTTCTTAATTCTTGTAAAGGATACATAATAAACGTAACATAAAAAAAATAATGACACATGCCTATACATACTATAAAAGATTAGAGATTATATAGGCGTGCTGCTCGAGATATATGATTTAGAAGGTGTCTTCTTAATTATGTCAAATTTTTCATGAAAATAAAAATCTTGTTAAATAGTTGCGTGGACCTTTTAAGAGCTTTGGATTTCGTATTAGCGAAAAGTAAAAGTATGCGGAATAAAATCAAGAGCCACCTGTTAGTTGGGTGGTCTACCATTTCTTTTAAGCGTCTGTCCACCTCTACTACTCTTTGACCCTGCGTATCGTGTCACTGAGGGTCAGCGATTACAATAATTGCGGGTTGTGACACCGCTGTCTCATTGTTATGAAACGTATCTTGATCCGTGACGATTTTATCTGAACGCACCGTGATATGCGGTGACAGAAGACATTAATAACTTTCGAAGAAAGTGCACATGTCAGCTTCGGTTGGTATTGGAGATGTCGTTGATGATGCGATAAAAGAATGCGGTGGCGAGAAATTATTTGTTGTTGTGAATTGTGATATAAGGTAGAGGTCAAAGTTAAGTTTGAACAGTGTTATTCTGGTGTACGGCATTCTACATTTAATTGATCGGTTGCGTATTTCTTAGAGAGGGGCATTAGACGGGCTTTAGACTTCCACATTAGTTGGATGAAAATAAACCTTGCCGTATATTGTTGCAAGGGTTACATTTTTCACGAAAGATAGACATTCGTGTATTGAACAATAGACTTAATCCCTGGGTGCATTAGTCTATCTTACTCAAAAGTAGTTGTAATATAAATGTTGATATTGAAATATGAGATGCTAAGGAAGAAATGATAACTTGTTGGTTGTTAATATGGAAGTGTTAATTTATTTCAATACTTGAAATTAAATAGTCAGCCTTAATTACTTCTTTACCTTAATAGGGAGGGTAGGTTCAATTACAGACTAGTAGTGAAACGTGGAAATAGAGAGATATCTTGATATTAAAATTAATAATATAAAATTCTCATAAAAAATTCAGTAACTTATGAAATTTATTTATTTTATTTCTTATCCCTTGCTTAATACGGTTCAAAGTTACAGCTTATGTACCAGCAACATGTTGTATAGTCATAAAGTTGTTTACTCATAGCTATTGAAGTTCTTTAGGCACAGTTAACTTTCACCGAAGGAAGGTAATAGTAAAAAGGTATGAAAGAAAGTGCAGAATGAAAAGACCACATTATGTCTTAAAAATTAACTTTAGTAAAAGTCCAATGAAAATAATTTTGTTGTTAATGCAGTTTTTCTTTACATTTTTTTTTATCTGACTAGGTACTAGTGGCCGAGAGCGACTCCGTCTGCGAAGATTTCGGTTTCCGCACACATAGTGTTACTACAACTTAAAGCTTTCTCCTACAAATGGACTATGCAACACATTTTATTCAATTCGTACCATTAGTTCCTGAGAATAGGGTGTTCAAACAAACAAACAACTAACAAACATAAAACTCTTTAGCTTTATTAAATTAGTATAGGTAATGCCATATGACATTTAATAATATACTACAAAGTTTTTCGCTTTAACTTCGCAGTTACGTTAATTGGGTCTGAAGTATCAATGAAATCTTTTTTGGTGATAAAGTAACAAAGTGAAGGAAGTTTAATATATTGAATACTTACTATGATTATATTATAAACGGTACGGTTCGTTGTGGTAAAATTATTTTACTCGTACCTGTAAATCAAATCAAGAAATCTACACTTACGAGTCACTTATTCCTCCAACCTTTCTTTCTACCTCACTGGACAGTCATGAATTACTTTAACAAAAGGCAGGAAGCAGTTATTGATTATCCACATTAACCGTTGACCGTTAAACTACCTCCCATAACTGTTACCATGTCATTCCCATACTGAACCACATAAGTTCAGGGTAAATCAAAGAACGCATAACGGTTATGGAGAGACGAATTAGTTTTGAGATTGCAAATACGGTAAATCGACACGGTTTTTTTATAGTAGCTAATGAATGACTCCCACTCGCTCGCCATTCACACGATGTGGATAAAAGTTACGAGCTATTGTGGATTGGGATTGTTTCCAATGGACAAGAGGCTTAGGACGATAAAATAACTTTTCATCAATTAGCAAAACTCCAAGTATGTGCAATTGTGCATTCGTAACAACATTCATGAAGACAAACCCTATGTAGATAAAGGTACAATATAATAAACTTAAAAAAAATTATAATATTGTTTTCTTGCGAAAAGCTTTTAGCAATGAAAGACTTTTTATGTTTTTTTTTTAATGTAATTAAAGTTGTTGACACAAAGCAACCAATATATTGGCTCATCCCAACTAATATTATAAATGCGAAAGTAACTCTGTCTGTCTGTCTGTCTGTCTGTCTGTCTGTCTGTCTGTCTGTCTGTCTGTCTGTCTGTTACGCTTTCCCGCTTAAACCTCGCAACCGATTTTGATGAAATTTGGTACAGACAATCTTTAGACCCTGAGACAGAACATAGGCTACGTTTTGACCCATTCCAACCCCCCACTTCCCCGAAATGAGGGGGTGGAAGTTTGTATGGAAAATCTAAACTACTTGAGTTAGACGCTTGAAATTTGGCATGCAGGTCCCTTAGTAAACTTGATGCTTAGTTGCAAAAGGATATTGCAAAATTCCCACGGGAACGGGAGTTAGCGGGAAAAAACATTCGTATAATGAAACCCGACATCCACGCGGACGAAGTCGCGGGCGGCCGCTAGTTAAAGAATAAAATAATACAGTTACAAGTTTCCTTGCGAAAGTACTTTCTAGTTGGCAGAATGTACGTACCAATAATTTTTTAATTTAACTTAGTTAACTTTAATTAAAACAGTAGACTATCTTTATAGTGTAACTTTTTAATAATAACTTCTTGATTAGTTGTTTATCCAATTTATAATGTTTCGTGACACAATGGAATATACTTACTTTGCTTAAAGCTCGGTATCTCGGTCCGAAAACTATCACCGTTGTGCAAATTCAATCTCTAAGCCCATGCGTTAAGAATGCGGTTCCAAGGTCTTCTATTCACTATGATCCCATATTCTGCACCCACGGTCGCAATGATTTACTACTTGTCACTGTTGATCTAGTTAAATATAATCTAATAACCGGTTTGACCACTGTGTGACACTTTTTGTTTCGTCGTAAATCATCGTGAACGGTTGATGGGATATTTAAATTGTTGTAAGTGGTTCAATTTTGATAATGATTGACTGCAATTATCTTCTGTTTTGTTTTCGTCTTCCTTTATTCCATTATTTAGGGGAATATCTAGTTATAGAGGTATTTTAGTACTTTGTTTGGTATTACTATATTATGCTAACTGCGCATGGCTGTAGGGAAACAAAATTAAAATGGGTGAATCCTACGGTTATAAGTACATATTATGTTTAGCCAACAGATTATAGACATTGAGCAAATCCTATATAATGTAATTTCTTCTCCTACTACACAGTATATTTTATAGTGATGCATAAAAAAATCAACTAAAATTTTTGTAACTCTCGTTTAGGAATAGGTAGGTACTCGTTAAAGACAATAATTAAATATTACAATACCAATCCCATCTTCAAAAATTGGACATGTTGTCCATCATGATTTGGTTCAAGAGACACAAGTTAATAAATAATAATAATAAATGCCTTGGACTAACACACCAATTGCCTAGCCCCAAACTAAGCTCGAAGCTTGTACTATGGAAGCTAGGGAACGGATATAAATACTTAAATACTTTTATAAACATCCATGACTCGAGTACAAATGCCGATGTTCATCACACAAACATTTGCCCCTAGCGGGATTCGAACCCGCGACCCTTGGTTTTGTAGCCAGGGTCTCTAGCCACTCGACCAACGGGCCTGTCAAAAAACACTTAACAAAAACCTTAATAAAGACGTAAGTCGGCTTCAACTCAAACCATAAAACATCTGTCATGGCGGTAACCACGTGACAAATGGACGAATCGTGACAAAAAACGATACTCATATTGTTATAGAAACGTTTTGAGCAAAGCTTTATGTTGTATCCATGAAATTTTACTAACATCGTGGTAAGTGAAAGCTATAGAAAAGAAAAATATTTGGACAGATTTATGGGTTTGCGTGGTTAACGATTAGCAAACAACCTTTTATGGTTCCATGTGTGGTAGTTATTGTTTATTCTTGTTTGTATTTGAGCTTTTCTTTCGTGTTGATATTTCCACTAGTTGGAACGCTTTTCTAATTAGCATAAGTTTCAAATAAGAAGACTTCCACATTTTCCTCCTTAGTACTTCTAGAGATATATTTTATGTCTATGGAAAATGTATACTGGGGAGTATTTATGTTTAACTGATTTTTATTTTTTTAGACAGTGTCATCTTTATCTTTAATATTGGTTTCAAGCCAAATACATTTTTGATGATTTTAAGTGCGCTCTAAAACATATCTCGTATTATTCCCCACTTTGTTCCATCAATTAGCTTTTCCATGTCACTTTCTTTGTCGTGGTGATCAAAGTCGACGTTGGTTACAACCAATATCGCCAATAGATAACTTTCAAACAAAGACATTTATGAAACACGAATTCTTCAAAGAACGGTGGTCTTTTGAACATGTTTATCCAGAGTAGAATGCGTTTAACCTAAATCCTGTGATCTGTGGAAATGCCATGTTTGGTGTCCAAAATGATAAGTTTAAATCTTGAACGCGGCGGAACATCAATCGTCTTTCATCTTTTGTTCCTACTTTGTTCCACGACTTCATTTGGAACACATTTCTTTGACGGAACACAGTAAGATACAATCCCTTTTACCGTCTTTTGTCGAGTCGCGCGTGCGTTCATATGTGAAGTATAAAATAAATTGGCCAAATCAAAGAGTCACTTTATGTTAAATATTTCTTATGTTTGTTGTTATTTGATGATTTATTTATCAAGATTACAATCAATCATTCACATAAAATTTGGACAAGTTTCTACTAACTACACGAACGCAACATAACGCAAATCGTGTTTTCTGAACTGTACCTGCGCGAAAGGATTTAATATCTAACTTCATGCTTGCCAAGTTATTTGGCACGTACTGCACGTTTGCCATATATCAAAATTGTTGTACGTTCCATTTGACGAATTAAGGTCGTGCACACTGCTTCCATTGTCAGCTATTATAACGGCATCAGAACCAATTGGGCTTTCGTAACCGACGTTATGTTATGTTATAAGTCGTTATAAGCGTTTTACATCACACTAAAATGTCTTTACTTTGTTTTACTTAATTTTGTCACCACTTATGGGTTTGTTTCTTTTCGTGTATTGTAAAACTTGTATTACAATGCATGGCGGTTTTCATTGAGTTTTTTTGGAGGGGAATGCTTTGACGCACCATGTCGCCGCGGGCTAGCTAGGCCCGCGACCGTGTGTGGGGCTCGGGCGCAAAAATAAGCGCCCCCTACTTGAGTTCGTGACAGAACCTGGTCATTTCATTACGATATAAAACACCTAACTATGACATACCACGTCGATTACTGGAGCGGGGTAATCCCTACCCTTAATTTTGCGAGTAGAAAGTGCAAAAAAACTTATTTTTGATAGTTTAACTATGCCTTTACAATTGGAAAAATATGTAATTTTAATATTTTGCTTTTTTTGCATTCAAAATAGATCACCTGATTAAAAGGGAACACCTAAACTTCCAAACCATTATAGTGTATTACCGTGTTACCGTGACTAAAATAATAAATAGTACAGTGTACTTACCGCCTAGTAAGTAGATTAAGACACGATTGGCTTACGGTATAGTATATTTCAATTAAACACGCCTTATTTTGAAGTGACCCACAAATGAGCGGTATAATGACATTATCACTACAATGGCGTAGTGAATGATGAATAATTGTCTCGGTTATAGGGAACCCTTGACATAACGGTGTGTAGGACGAGGTAGCGTTAGGTATTGTTTAAGTGGTGGCGATGAGTTTCCTAATCTTAATAATAATTAGAGCATGATCTTAATTGACAATAATAAACGGAGAAGTGAGAAGTTAATTATTATATTTTAATTAACAACAAAATCTGTTTGTCTTACATACGATTTGAATCCTTGATGATCCTATGGAACATATTGTACGTAATTAAAAATTACCTAAGACGTGATTCACTTTTTATAAAGCAAAATAAGTGTGCTTATTGGTAAATGATGCTATTATATATACATTCTTAAAAAGATCCAGGAGGAAATCCCGAAATGAACACTTAAACACTAAGCCACTTAAGTAACCAAAAACTATGTATAAATTAAGTCTTATAAATATGTTCCAGATATCTCTATTTGTAACAAGGAACTTCAACGCGCCACTTCAATTTGATATAAACATCAAACCAACTAAATATTCTATTAACGCTTAACTAATCACATAATAGCGCGGAAAACCAATTATTTAAGCTAACTGATAAATCTTCTGAAATTTCTGTCCACCTCGAGTGCATTCCCATAATCGGAGACATTACCTCAATCCGAATCTTGTTGGCTAAATTTCTTGCGGTTGCAATCGACTCTATTGTCTTAAGAATAATGTTTAAAATCGCTTGCGTTGGCTTTTGTATGTTTGCGTTAGGGTTGTGAGGTAAACGCCCCAGTTGCGGACTCGATAACTTTGAGTTAGCACAAGGCGGTCAGCGTTGCATAACTTTAGTTGATTTAGCCTGTCGGGAAGAGCTTGGTTTGCATTTCTCTTGATAAGTTGCAGTCATTAAGGCGTTGAAAGGATTAGTTATGTACAATATTAGTGAGCGGAACGGAATCGTGTCGATTTCCCAGATAAGCTTTCATCTTATTCTGTAACAAATAGGATGGTTCATATGTGAATCGTAGAGCGTTTATTTGAATGTAGGGTCAGAGACAGTAGACATAACCACGAATGAGGATAAGTTTTGTACATCGTACAAAACTTATTCTCATCGTACATCGTGTTTTTGTACCAAAGTCAACTGACAAACCAAGCTCCGACATTTTTTAAATAAAAGCTCGTTTCAATTAGTGTTGCTTACTTAACTAGATATGTTTTTGGAATGTTTTCGGAATTGTGTTTACAACAGTTTGTGGCTATGGTATCTTACGATACGTACTGTGTAAAAATAGCGCAAAGCCCACAGTTATATCCAGGCATATTTAAATTGTTTTAAGAACAGTTGAAACGGCCATAAAATGAAAAGTGCAATGCTCGAGTTTATGAGTCATAAACAGATCGTTTTATCTTACGCATAAATCTCGGGATGCCATTTGTGTGTATTTATTGATATCGACGAGTGAAACCACATGCTTATTCGAAACACATTATGTTCGAGGATTGTGTTTACTAATAAATTATTTCAAGAACCCAGCCCAGTAGCTGGTAAAAAAAAACTGTATTGCACAGACTTATTGGTAATATCATATCTGAGCGGAGTCCGCTTTGACCATGATCCAGGATTTGGTAAGTCTGGTTGTTACAGTGAAGCGACTGCCATCAGACCTTCGTAACTCATAGAGACAGATTGGATCATGGTTCCAAATTCAGATCTAACTGAGCTAAAGTCAGAAACTATGTGAATGTGCATCACGGTGTTTTTCCTCACCGCCGAGCTAGTGGCACAAATCCACACATAGATTTTCGAAAACGCCAGTGTTTTCCCGGTTTCGAATTATGAACCTCGCGTGAGGCGCGTTTCGTACCACTAAGCCACCATCGCTTTTGTTGATCTATGTATGTTATAATAATGATTGTGTCATATTTGTTGCAGAACATGCCACCCCCCGCGTGAGGCATGAGCGGCCGCGGAGCGGGGGGGCAGCGCTGCCAGCTCATCCTGCAGCGCTGCCTCGCGATACACCTCGCCAAGCCGGGGAACGCGCCCGACGACTTCTGGATGTACGACTCGGGATACCTGCTCTTCCAGGTTAGTACAAGTTGGTGAAAAGAACCCTGAGGAAATACAAGGGATGCGCCAAAAGCAAGAGCAGCAATTCCTCCCTACATACAGGTGCTAGATAGTGGGTAATGGGACGATGCGAGTTTCAAACATGGCTGCAGATCTTGCTTTCTTAGCTAATGGATGTACGACTCGGGGTACCTGCTCTTCCAGGTTGGTGTTAGGCAGGAAGTGACTGGTGAAGTGGCAAGGTTGCGAAGGAAGAAGGGAGGAGTTTATTGGATATCCGACGCCTTTTTATGAAAATCCCCACCACCACATAGTCTGCAAGTTTAGATAGCTTGTAGGTTAAAAAGCAAATACGTTTTGTAACGTCAAAAAATGGAAGTGAAGGCGCGCGCTTTATATTGACGATAAATTTGGTCTTAAGGAGAAAAATTGAATAGTGTATTGGTTGTCTTGATATTATAACGCTTATTGAACTTCATTTACCGACATTTAAATCGTGTAAGTATTTGTAGTGTAGTGAAACTCTTATAGACGAGGGTTAACCGCGATTGTTAATTCAGTAGATGTCCAGGGGATGTTCATCAACCACCTTACATTATTTGTTGGTTTGATACAGTGGAGCTTCGTGATTAAATTATGTTCGCAAATTGAGCAGCGTTACAAATGCTCACAGTAAAGTCGGGTCTAGTGTATTCCTAAAGGACTATTCCGCCGGACTATGACTGCTAGACGGACTTCTTATATTTAACACTTAAAGCTTAGTGAAGAAAATGTTATGTTAGTTGAAAACCTAACATTATATCAGTTGAATACAAATAACACAAGTATTTTGGAATGTAATATTTTTGACTTGATTCGGGCTTGCGAAGATCGAATTTATATTAATCCTACAAACGACTTTCCTGGCAATCATAATGCAGTGGTTAAGTAAGTAATCATAATCCTGAGCGTCCTCAGTGGCAAGGCAGACTGCCCTCTCCTGCGGCACTGGATGCAGGTCCAAGTTAGTGTGCCTGGTGCTCCAGAGAGAGGTAGATATTTAAATTAGAAATAAGTAAATGAATTGGAAAAAAAAAAAATGTCATTGTTTTTTAATATTTACTTAATAATTTTAATGTTATGTTTTATTTTTAATTAATGATAATGAATTGTGGTATTTAATTTAATTTAATTTAATTTGATGTTATTTATAATTGTATTTTTTAATGGTATTTAAATAATTTATTTTTATTGTATACATTTTAATTTAACTTTTTCAATTATTTATTTTGTATGTGGTTTTTTTAAATATGGGTCTCAGTTACCCAAAATAAACGCATTTTATTTTATTTATTTTTAAGTGCTAAGTTTAAAATTTAAGCCAAACACCAGTATCGAGTTGGCATTGCTTGCCCCGTTGTGTAGTGACTCTTGCTATTCCAACTTCGATATCAATACCCGCTACAGGCAAACAGTGCTCGTTCTACATCAGTAAGCGGCGAACAGGCAGTAACTCGTAGCTTTTGCTCGTAGCTTATGCTCGTAGCCTGTGCTATTGCTTGTGGAGCGTAAACACGACTGCAGTGGTGCAATGATAACACGAGTAGTGCTACAGCTGGTAGCGATGGGGTTATTGGAGATTCCAAATAGCTCTAATCGAGCGAGTGAACTTTGATTTCATAACAGACGTACAGAGTTCGACGACCTTAGTCATCGGAATAGACAGACTTGAATTGTTAAACTCTTGGTTCTTCTACTGTTGTACACATAACTACTTATTTAATAGCTTTCTTTTAATTATCAAGAAAAAATACTTTGATATGACTCCGTGATAAGTATCTTAAGCACTTGTGTTACAGACTTCAGAATCAACAGTGATATTACAAGTATACTTAAACAGATACATATAACACCCAGTCCAGGACAAAAAGATTTGTTTATGCACACAAATGTTTGTGCGGGAATCGAACCCGCGACCTCTTGTATAAAAGGCAACATCTTGACTATTACTCCAAGCGCGTCGTCAATCCAAATCCAAAACTTTTTCTATATTATCTCATCTATCACACCAAAGTGATCATAAAATATACGCAATCATTCTTCTTAGACAACTTTAGTCAGATTAACGTCAAAAGATTCGCCGGCATCTAATCAGTCAATTAATGCTAATATCTTCTGACGAAAGTGTAATTAATTACTTACATTTGTACGTAGATAATACTAACTTATCCATCAGTTTATTAAACACATGTATATCGTGTTAAAAGCTTGTACGAGTATTTTAAAGAGGTACTTCCGAACGCATTTAATTGGCTATAAATTACTGCTAATTACCGGTACATCAACCGAGGTTGTCGTAATAACTTCCTTATCGTTCCGATCAAAAATAAACTTCCTAAATTATTTTAAGAACTTATTATACATACTCGGACATCTGTTTGTACATTTGTAAGTTCTGTATGTACCTAATGGTGAAAAGTTTACTCCTTAGGAATTTAGCAACGAATATATGTTTTGTTAGTCTCTGGAATGTAAATCTTTCTTTTTCACACAGTTCCCTTTAAGACATTTGTTATGGCTTTTAAAGTAAAGGCCCTTGTTATAAAGATATCGAGAGTCGTTACTAAGTGACCATAACAGATAGACAATATCATAATGTTCATGCATATAAACGTTTGCGACTTTTGATGAGCCAACACACTTCAGCCAAGATCAAATTGGTCATTTGTTTTTATAATATTGCCTAAATAAAAGAAAGTTGTATTAGTAACACCATACCTTGAGAACAGTCAGTCTGATTTTTAGTGTTTGTGTTTTGTCTTTGTTTATCTTATTCCCGATAATAGTAAGTGTTAAAAATAATGAAAATTTAACTTTTTACTATTCAAAAATATATTTTAAGAGAGATAGAGCTTTGTGGAACTTCGACTCGAAAGAGCCTCGTCTGGGGAAGTGCTTCCACCTTACAAAAGACCACAGAGAAGTAGCGCTTCGTAATTGTTGTGCTATTTTTTGCTTTTGAGTACCTACCCAAGTAGCACACAGGCTGAATTTTCAGAAATAAGGAAGCTTTTAACCAGAATAACACTCCACTAGAGATTTATAAAGGTTCTGGGTGAAGCTGAAGACTGTGCAAGAGTGATTTTTTCTAGTTTTGTACAGCCTTGCTGATTAAGAGCTGCAATACAGAGCAACAATATACTCTTAGCATTATAACAGTTAATTAAAAAGTTACTGTCCAGCCACTGGTTGCAACTTATTCTTATAGCTTGTAAAAAAACCTTGAGCTTGTATATGTTTGGTTCATTAGGTAACTTATAAGCTCTTGTGCAGACGTTGGCTGTACAACAGTTTGCACCAAAACTAAAGGTTGTTTAAAAGAGTAGGTTTATTCTCTTTAAATGCTATTCAAGTAAGCTTGATAATGGCCGTTTTGGGAACTCTTAACACGCTTATGTTTGCAAAGGAGAATAAAAAAATGTTTTTATATCTACGTAACTATTTCATACTTTGTACAGACATAAGAAAGCTATGAGCTGATCAACGGTTGCCATAGATACCCGTGTGCAGTCATTAGAATTATAACAGCTGAAACAAAGAGCCAGAGCTGCTTTACAAACGGCAGCCATTGTGTGCGATCTTGATAGTAATCGGATGATAAAATAATGTATGTTTTCTGCAATGAAAAAGCTTTTGGCTTATTATTATGAGCTGTTTTAGCTATAAGTTTATAAATATTAATTTTATGAGGCACAAATAATCAAATTGTAGACATAAAGTGATTTCACAAAAAATTTCAGCGCACAATTTTCTTTCGATTATATCTTAAATAGGCGTTATATGAAGGGCGCGTGAAAAATGAGATGTAATTTAATATATACATTTACAGTCAAACTTTCTCCGCACTTAGAACACATAGTATAATAAGAAAATCGCACTATAATATAATTTCCAATTCCAGCAATTATAGCATCCACGGGCACGCCATAACAATTTATAAAATTCTAAGACATTTTTGTCATTTCATTTTAATTTATTTTTTCTTTTACCACTATCCAGCCCCAATGAAACTTACCAATGGATAAAAGCTTGATAGCGGCTGAAAAGTAGAGAATAAGCTGCACAATTAAGCTGGTTTAGCCTAAATGCAGCTCTTTTACAAGACGTAGACAGCCTTTAAGCAGACATTCATCAGCCTAAGGCTGGTTAATTTGGGGCCTATTTTGGAATTACAAGGGTTGTATAGCAGTTTAATCAGCCTTTGTGCAGCTTGGCTAATCAGCCTTAGGTTCAAAATTTATCTTCTATGCAGCTTTTGTGCAGCTCATCTGTGTTACTTGGGTAAGGTCGCTAGAGCTCGATTAGGGAGGGTATGGGGATTTTAAAGGCAGGCAACGCATCTGCGACTCTTGTAGGTACGGTTGTTGATGTCCATGGGCAGCGGTTATTTACCATCAATTTCTGTCTTGTTCGTTAGCCTTTTTATTACATACAGAATGTACAATATCCTCATTTATTGAATTTAAATCGGAAAAAAGTGTGCCGGGACTGCTTAACGATTGTATTATAAAAACCAAACAATGTCTTGCACATTATCTCTTTACCGTAAGTAGGCAATTGCTTTAAGATCCGTGTTACATAAAGATCTTCCGTACACAAATTTTATTACATAAAGCTTAACCAGGCTCACTCCAGACGAATGAAGCGTGAAGTCGGATGATGACCAAGAATCAGCTTTATTGTTCGTGACAAATCAAGAGTATTGGTTTCATGCGTACATTTGCAAGGTATTGTTTGAGTGTAGTGGGTATAACTAATTTGTCGGACTGGTTAGAATGGTTTTACTTGAGGCAATGTGTGAAACATGTGGCAATTTCCATTTCATCCAGAGTTAGAACCTAGTGATCTTCAATAAAGATGAAAATACAAGTATAGTGGGGTACTAATATACTGACTTACAACAATGGAAAAAAGATACGATTGCACTACTGCCCATTTCACTACAATTATTGCGAATCCACCCTCGCAGGATCAGATCAAGCCGCATTATATCGCAGTAGGTACTAATCGGCTAACATCAACCCGCATTCTTAATAAATCTATTGCATATTTATCATAAGTCTATATCGAGCAGTGGCTCTATGTACGCCTATCCCAGAGGATGCCCATTATTGCCCATACCCAATACGCTTAGTAGACGGGTTGGTGACCGCAATATGGCGAAACATCCTCCCTGAATAGTAAGTCGCTCTTTACGAAACCTACAGAAAATAGAATGGTGAACTTCATATCCTTCTGGAACGTCTTTCGGCATCCAAAAAACCATGGAAGGAGATCTACCATACTGCCCATTTTACTACAAATTTGCAATGGGCAGCACTACTGCCCATTTTACTACAAATGCGAAACCACCCTTGCAGGATCATATCTAGTCGCAGTATACCACAGTAGGTACTAACCGGCGCACGCGCATAGAAAGCGCCGGTCGCAGGTCAACCCGCAACCTTTATAAATCATCCGAGCGTGCTCGCGACGTTCGGTGATTTATTATTATCATTGTTCCTCTGCCGATTGAATTTATGTAAGTACGTGGCGCCGGTAGCCGAAGCGTAGAAAGTGTTTGTTTTGAACGCGGCTGTTTAGCTTTGATGAATATGATGATCTGTGATTACTGAGGTTCTTCAAGCTTTGACTTTGAAGTAAATCAAATATTAAATTTGAGTCTATTCGGAATAAAATAATATTCAGTACCTTACGCAAAATCTCATTTTAAAATTATGTTAAGTTAAACTCATTAAATACATAATACGTCTGCTCGTTTGCTGCCCTATAAAAAAAAAAACCGGCCAAGAGCGTGTCGGACACGCCAATAAAAGGGTTCCGTAGCTAAAAGATGGCCCGACCGCTTAAGACACCATTTAGTAAGGGCAACTGCACGTCATAAGTTGGTCGAGTTGTATAAAAATAACTATGTATGATACAGAGTTAGCTATAGTTTTCGTTGAAAGTACTTAATTGGAGGTATACAGGACATTTTTTTCAGAATTATTGTAATAGTATTTCAAAAGTTAAGGGGGGGGGGGGACGCTCTAATTTTAACTTTGTATTATTATATCCCGAGACTGGGGTGTTTGATCCACATGGTTTCAAGGCGAGTTTTATTGTAATTAAAAATACCTGTTTAACGATACCCTACACGATGGGTTAAGTCGAATTTTTTTTTTAGAATTAACTTTTCGCTGTATGGGAGGGGGGGTAAAAAATGATTATTTTTCGATAATTTTAAAAACCAATTCTTGAATTGACTGGCCCGTTGGTCGAGTGGCTAGAGACCCTGGCTACAAAACCAAGGGTCGCGGGTTCGAATCCCGCTAGGGGCAAATGTTTGTGTGATGAACATCGGCATTTGTACTCGAGTCATGGATGTTTATAAAAAGTATTTAAGTATGTCTATCCGTTCCCTAGCATCCATAGTACAAGCTTCGAGCTTAGTTTGGGGCTAGGCAATTGGTGTGTTAGTCCAAGGCATTTATTTATTTATTTATTAATTATCACTATACATCTCTCCACCAATTTTCGTGGCAATCGGTTCAGAAACGGCGGAGAACGAACCAGGACAGACAGACAGACAGACAGACAGACATGACGAAACTATAAGGGTTCCGTTTTTGCCATTTGGCTACGGAACCCTAAAAAAATTTGGTCGTTAATAAAACATCTATTGATTATTTCAATCAATCTACTTTTTTTCTATACTATTTTTACCTAATCTTTAAATGTTCAATTTTAAACATGGAAAACGTCATCTGATGGTCCAGAAGAATGGTTGGAACGAGGACCTAGGGGTAATAATATACAATCATTATGTCGAAATATTGGATACCTTCAAGAGATGCTAGAAGAAATGTCTTGCGGGGCGGGCAGGTATGGGGATGCAATGGATACCACTTTGGTACCTCATTCGATGTCATGGCAATCACTCCTCTTTTTCTTATCATCAAGCAGAGTACCGCCCAAATGAACGTGCCAAAACAAATAAAAATCCGAACACAATATTTCTCGACCCTAAAATTTCTACTAAGTCTGTTGTTCTAGATGTATCGCTAAAATACTAGTTTGTAAGAAGGTGGGGCAGGTCAGAGTTGACATGAGAGGCATTAATAGGATGATAAAGTTTTTATTTAGACATGAATATGTTAATCTAGGCACTTCGCCTGATGAAAGTGTCGATAAAGAGGCAACAACATACGGCTTCACGCGTCCCCGAATAGTACCTGTTCTGAAGATCCACAGATTGCCTACATTTTGTAATGGTTGTAACCTTTGCTTTGGTGGTGTAGAAAGTTGGTTATGGTAATAGCATCCCTCTCACTTAAACGTGGAGAAGAATTCGCAACTTTGTATTAAAGCTTGTGTACAATACCTACGCAAACTTTTCTTTAATTGTTTGTTCTATGAATAAAATGTTTGCTTGAGCAAATAATTGCTCTTCAACCTTTCATTTCTATATAGTAGCTGCAACAGTTTCATATTTTAAGACCACTGTTAATACCCAGCTAGAGAGATATAACGAGCCAGCTTGACTTAATTAGCACATGAATAACAAAAATAAATACTATCCCAGAATCTTTGGCATTTATTTCTTACGCTTTCCTCATTCTTGGATCCCTATATCAACTTCTAGAACTCACAGGAAATTGCTTTTAGTTTCTTGGCTTTTGTAATGTTGTCTTGCGGAAAATCGTTCGTTAGTGTTTGATGATTGTTGTTTTATCTGTACCATCTGATGCAAACTATTTCCATTTATAAGTTAAACACAAAATCACAGGACTTTTTCTGCTTTAAAGGTACTACTAGTCGCCAGAAACACCTGAAAAGTATAACCATACGGCACGCTTGATTTGCTGCGATGAAGTAGATAAAATTATAATAAGCATTTAATTCGCCTCTGCTATCGCGATACTTCCTACATTATGTGTGCTGAGGTGTGAAGATACCAATCTTACAATACCACAATACCAAATTCCTTTGCCTCTTGACACATAATCGGCTTAAAAAATAGCGTATTCATTACTATTGCCAACTCGAATTTTTCCATTCTTCACGGCGTTTATTACGTACGGTTTCGATGGAACAATTCTTTCCATTAATTCGGCAAACAATGGGAAAGTATCTCGGACACTTTTGTTTGTTGCCATTGTTAAAGCTTCGTCTATACTTTGTGGCGGACTCATTTCCGCGCTAGCCAGATTGAATGTGTTAAAAATAGCAAATATTTTATAAGTGAGATTGAAAATGGAAGTTAATTGTCTTCTTATTGGGCGTTAAGCCAAATGATGTTCAGTCCTGCTCAAGAGTTAAAAACTTTTATTTATTATTACAGAATCCAAATATTACGATATCTTTAATCATTAAAACGGTTTCTAAACGCAAAAAGTTTTTACTTTGTTTACTTATTTTACACCAGATCTTTAGTGAGGTGAACGCAATTGCTTACATTTCTATCAGTCCGTTTATAGGCAGCGTTCTTAATTTACCCTCAGTCCTATAAATTACAGGCATATATATAAGTCATATAATTAAGTCGCAACGATAAGTTCTTTAAGCGTTTAAGCCAACAATATTGGCAACATTGTATGCAAAACTGGTTCGAATATTATACAAAAGCGAATTTCGTCAGACGTAAATTCTTCCTTCTTCTATCTACATAAAATTTTGGATTCGACGACTTAAGTCGGCCTACCTAATGGTGTTTCGTTGTACCAAGTACTGGTGTTTTAATTATTTCCTACTGTCGTATCAGGAAAATAACTTGCAGATGTATACGTGTCGGTATTACTAATGTCTGTTGAAATTACTGCTGGTTTTATGAAAGAAGTCACTTAAGCCTTGTAGGAATGGGCAACATGAACAACTGTCAGTGTTCACTTGTTTACTTATAGGTTTACCATTGCGGATTATTGTAGGATAATAAGTCTGACGTTCTTGTCTCAGCCTAATTGGAAATGAATTGTTCTTTTTAAATGACGCTCATTTCAAATAGAGGATATTCCAGAGGAAGGCTTATACATAATATGTATAAATGCACATTTGCTCAATATAGAAGAAAAACACTGATGCAATTTTACTTGCACCCGTGCGAAGCCGGGTACTAGTATGAACATAAAACACTTCGTTAATCTCATTCTGAAGATGCTCATATTCGCAGATTTCTGCCATTTATAGCAAAGTTAACGGTTATTAGCTAAGCGTTTGATTATAGCACGTTAATTTGCTATAAAAGTTGTTAAAAGCAAAATACCATTCACAGAATCATAAAACCATTTCATCGTGAATGTTACATAATAACCTGTACGTGTAACAGTTCGTATAAGTATAGAAAAACATTAGGATAAAAACCGCGACCGAAGTTCGGCGGGATTAGCCCGCAATGTATTTTAAATGGAGGATGACACACTGTGCCAAAATTACGTCA
Organism: Nomophila noctuella; assembly: GCA_958496325.1. Classification (NCBI taxonomy): domain Eukaryota; kingdom Metazoa; phylum Arthropoda; class Insecta; order Lepidoptera; family Crambidae; genus Nomophila; species Nomophila noctuella. Next base: position 15,715,843 of record OY292487.1, on the reverse strand, counting down.
CATCTATTATAGAAAAAATTGGCCAAGTGCGAGTCGAACTCCCGCACTGAGGGTTCCGTAAAAATTCTATTTTTGACGTATTAAAAAAACTACTGAATAGATTTCGTTCGAACCAATTTTCGTTGGTAGTTTTTATGGTAATGTACATTATATAATTATTGCACTTTTACCATCCTCTTATTTTAGAAGTTAGAGGGTGGGGGACACACTTTTTTCCACTTTGGAAGGGTCTGTCACGCAAAGTATTCACTTTAGAAAAAAGTGATATTAGAAACCTTAATATAATTTTTAAAGACCTATCCATAGATATCCCACACGTATATGTTCAATGAAAAAAAATATTTCGAGTTTCAGTTCTGACTAAGGGGACCCCCCGCTTTTTTATTTTTTTTCTATTTTCGTGTGAAAACCTTGTTGCGGTTCACAGAATACATCCATTCATTAAGTTTCAACAGAATAGTACTTATAGTTTCGGAAAAAAGTGGCTGTGACAGACTGGCGGACAGACAGACAGACAGACATGACGAATCTATAAGGGTTCAGTTTTTTTGCCAATTTGGCTACGGAACCCTAAAAAGTAAACTTCGTGTTTCTAGACTAACAGATAATAGGCGTTAATTTTCTTCGTTTATTCATTAACTCAAATACTCTATACTCTACATATGTATAAATTACACATGAATTCACAAAATCTAGTTTTATTAATATTGGAAGTTATTTTTGGCAAATCTAACTCTTTTTGTAAAACTTCATTCAGATGATGAATTATCTTGAGGGCCGGAATGGCGATATCGGATAGGATATTACTTTGGTATCGCATCGGTTGTCATGGCAATTAAGGCTCCTCTTTTGCTTACCAACAGACAAAGTAGAGCTAATATTATACGCGCTACAATTAAAAAAAAACACTGCATCAAATCGGTCACAAAAGTCACAGTCCCTAGCCATCTTAAGATCTCCGTTCCAGCTCAACAAAAGCTGCAAACGTAAACGTAATTCTTACCTAATGGTCCGGAACCGGTCGCGTTCACACACGCCATCGCGTTCTCACGGCGATACCATCTTGTATCGCATTGTGCGAAATTAACACGTTCTACTGTAAGGATAAACGTTTTTGAACCAATTTAAGTGGGCTGCGTCGATTTGATCGGTTTATCGGTAGTCGAGGTCGCATTTATCGATAGTCGAGGCAGCATTGATTGGCAGAATTTAACTTAAAATATTGTCAGTCAGTTCTTTAGTGCTTGTAGCCTTTAATGGTTTGTTTTAATGGCAAAGTGGAAAGTGAAACACAAATTGGAATGAGTTTTTTTAGGTTCACCTAAAAAAGCTCAGAGCTTCAGCTCTGCTCTTAAAGTTACTTTGACACAGAGAAAAACAGAGTCAAGCCGTAATATCATTCCCCCTTGAAAGTTGCTTTCTTTCAAGGAGAAATGATATTATCAGTTTGTGTATGATGCACAATTACGAGCAGAGCGGAATTTAATTCCTACTAATATTGTAAATACTAAAGTAACTCTGTACATACATATATGGTAAAATTGAGATCTGTCTTGTTTCTATGTCTGTGAAAATTATGTAGCTACGATGTCTTTTAGCATTTCCAGCTGACTTCCTAAGTCAACAACATTTTCCAGGAAATAACATGATTTGTTATCAAATGGAAGTAAAGCTGCGTTCTCAATTGAACCTCCGGCTCGATAACCCGATAGCGAACTCTAACAATGGCTCGATTGTGATCTCCTATCGCTTTTGTGTTTGCTTTACTACTAAATTAACCGGTGACATCTTTAGCCAATTGTGTAAATGGATATTAAAGTTATCTAACTTCGAAACCTTGCAATTAATCCTCTTTAGATACGATAGAATGTGAGACTGTCTTTTTTATTTGCTCTGCTGCCCAGTGCCTTAACCTCAAAATTTCAATAAGTTACTTTTAAGGACACTTATGATAGTTTGAGCTAGTTCAATTCTAGGCCAGCACTACCCGGTTCCCATAATACGTGTGAGCCATAATCACTGGAGTAAGTGACTCCCATACTCCAGCTATGGCGACATCTACCACACAACAAGGACAAAAATATCTGTGAAACCAGACATTCATGACGAATCGCTCAACAAAAAGTACGATTAATAATGTTATACATAATGTAATACATATAACAGTTTAAACAAAAGCTCTTTAACAACCAAGTGAACCACTGAAAGTAATCGTTGGGGAATATAATGCAATTACAGTGAGGTAAATAGGTTAGCTATTATTTTCATAGGTCGAAGCCGATACAGCCTTGATTTAATCTATTAAATTCGAAATTATGTAAATAATTACATTATTATCCCCGCTTTCTGTACTTTAAGGACACTTTCGTATCCTAATTTTGACTGTTTATTGAATAACTTTACGTTACCGAGACGACAACGCGCGTAAATAACTGATTTGACGGCAATTAACTCTTTGACATGGTTAATTGATTGACATTGTCTTTGAGTTACTTATCGGTGACCTTTTTATTAATTAATTTGCGTAGAAGAGTAATTTTTTAACTTGTCCTTGGGTTTATTAATAAACTTGTTCAAATTATAGTTTCAGAATCGAAATATCCGATTTTAACAATGAATGTTGCTTCTATAAATTGCTTAGGACTTTTTTATATTTGTTAAGTCACTCTCTGTAATTTTATATAAATTAAGAAAAAACTATGTACAACATGTATGGACATACACGTTTCCTTTTTTACCCTCAGCCACACAGCCTTTATTGTTATGTAAATTTAACAAAAATAAATGTACAGATAAATAAAATGTACTTAGTAACGCTAACAATTAAGTAAAAAATTTACTACCTGGACGCACTTAAACTTATGTACTACAATTTATATTATTACATTATTTTTCCTACGAGTATCTAGTAGAACAGCTCATGATATTATTGCTACGAGAATATAAATATTAATGGAGCTGTTGTTTCTCACAACTTCATTAGGTAAGAAATCAGAATATTCTATATCGATACGATCTGGGATCGCCAGATGCCTCAAAAGATTATCCTCTGACCAAATTATGCAACATCGATACTATCGCAAACATCGATTTAAATCGAATCGATTATTCGTTACCGCCTCAAGACGGACGCTCAAGGGCCTACGAATGAGAGTAATAAAAATATCGACACTACTAAATGTTAAATGTTTCTTCCGATGTATGGGTATGTGACTATTACTCATTTTCACGCGAACGGTTTAGTGCCTCACTTTGGAAATTCAACCTTAAAATCAAAACAAGAGAGTGTAATATTTTACCGGTGAATTTTTCTGAATAGGAAATGGATGCTTGCATACGATTTGCCTCACTTGCATCAATTATGATGGTCGTTAAAGATACGCCGAGCCATTTAGATGTAGGTTGGACAATAAGAATCGGCTAATGTTACGTAAAATCATATGAGCCCTTCAAATCAGTGCTTCTCAACCATATATCAACCCATAAACATGTCTTAACTTTAGCAGACAAATAGCCATATTAAAATGTTCTCGGCAGTTAATTCGAGTGTCTTAATTAGTTTTTCTAAAGCAATAGTAATTACATTGATATTTGATCGAATTTCCTTCCTTAATTGCCCAGTTGCATGCAAACTTTCTTAACTTCGATTATTTTTAATGACTTTCAAGATACATCTTATAAATTATTGAAAAACAACTGAAGATATATGGTCGTACATTCCTAATTACATTTTATTGGCAATTTTGATACATACATGTACCTATAAAAGTCATACAGGGAGCTATTAAACAAAAACTGCGTTACGTAATTTGCAAGTTTAAAAGAAATATTACTTTCGCATTGATATTATTTTATGTAATTTTGAGAAGATATAGTTTTTACGATTGTTCAATCAAACGACCGCTCATATCCCAGGGTTGTAAAATGGTTCTCTATCTTTGGTCAAGTCATTATCACACATATTAGTAAGGAAGAAATGGACAATGTGTTATATGTAATTCAAATTTAAGGCTTCAAATATTGTACAGTGCTTCAGGGTTTGACGGTAAACAAATAATAAAAATATTGTTTAACAAAGATTAAATAAGATTGATTGGCAGACACGTGCCCGAGCAATATAAATAGAGTGTATAATTATCATAAAATTACTTCATCGTACTTACAATTGAATAGCAGCCTATACTTTACTAAACTTTTGGAAAAAAGCTCAGAAAGAAAAATTTAAGACCAATGCATAATAAATTAAATAGATACTCATTGTTCCCGCGAGTCAAACCATTCTGGGTGACCATCGTAAGTAGAAAAGAAGTCAAAACGATATTCCAATATGCATTATGTATTCATTGATCGTAGCCAGAACTGAATGGTCTCTTGATTAATGAATCTGAACACGCGTTTCTCTTCATTGATAACCTGCGCCGATGTTTGAAGATTGAGAGAAGCAAACAAACTAATAAGCGGATAATTAAAACGTAATTAGACAAATAATTGGCACGATAACGAATTTCTACAAGTTCAATCGTGATCCGGCGACACGAGATCTTTCTATCTAATCTACGTCGTTTTTTAATCTACAAATGGCGTTATGAGTTTTGTTATTCAATATTTAATTGCGGTTTTGAATTACTAAAAGCCGAGAGTAGTTGTAAAAATACTTAAATTGAAGATTGGCGTTACATGTTTAATAGCCGCTCTTTTGCGAAATGATTCAGTTTGGCACATTTAAGTGGTAACTTATACATAGCTTAGGCATACTTTTAAAAAGTTTCATTGTTTCTTTAATTTACTCTTTGTTTAAAAAACAAACATGGTGCTTTATCTAAATGAGTAACCTTTTAAAATAAATAAATTATTATCAAATCGACTCATCCGTAGAACAAAGTCCGATCTGCAGGAATGCTAGTTTTCAGTAGAGGTCAAAGAAGTTTTAGATCTTTGTTTTCGGGCTGCGATCAAAAACGGTAAGACGTATCATTTTGAATTTTAGATATGTTTATATAGCGCAATAGCGTAATTAAATGCTCTTTAGTGTATATTTCTATTGCTTTTATTTCACGAAATAGTGAGTTTCATATCAACATCGGACATTTTCTAGCGGAAGACCGGGAGTCCTTGGTGAACATAACACGTTGTTTTACGGAGACGTCCGAATTAAGTGCCGTTCTATATGAACTTGGGGCGTTTTTTGATTGAATAATTTATCACTTTAAAGTCCTATGTGAACACTTATCTGGTTTGAAATGTGTTTTTTGTAATGTTAGCCATAACATAGGATAACACAATCTTTTATTCGGGCTTACATAAGGTTTATTCGTTAAAAAAATACCGAATTAGGAACTTTATGAAGCCCGGTGACCTGCTTGGTGTAGTGCTCAAGAGGTTGGGTTGGGTTCGATCCCAAGATTTGTTGGCATGAACATGTATCCATTTAAGTGTATTTGTATAAATAAAATGTATTTAAGCATGTCTTTCAGTTCCCTAGCTTGCCATGGTACAAGCTTCGAGCTTAGTTTGCTGCTAGGCAATTGGCGTTTTCTAACCCATTAGGCAAGGATCTTCACAGAAATCAACTCCGTGCATTTATTTATTGCCAACTAGGTATGAAAAATCACCATTCAGTTTGAAGATTTAAAAGTTCCGCATAACAGATATTTCCCGGTTAATATGGAACTGTCAGTACCAACACTTCCCAATATCCTTGCCTAATAATAACTATTCAGTCTGTGATAGTTAATTCTGGCGATATATTATGGAGAAAGTTTCTCTGTGATTTGTTCGTCGTCATTTAGCACCTCTAATTAACTAGAAAACCATTTAAGTAGAAAACACGTAGCCCCTAAAACCAATAGAAAATTGCAGAGACGCCGTAAGTAATAAACAGACCGTAAGCGCAAATGGTTCAAGAAACATAACGAAATAATCGAAAAAACTATGGGACCATCTTACAATGTCGTTAGTCGTTACAAATCTTCTTCTTCTTCCTAGCGTTTATCCCGTTAGTTGTTACAAATGATCCAATTAAATATCTCAGCAGCAGTACTTGGTACAGTAAAATTTTGGCAACTGGGAGATCGAGTTAAGCTATGGGACATCATCATCAAGTTTTCAGATAAAATCAAAAAGAAAATATGCCTCAACTATCTCCCAATAAATTTCAAAGTACGAGTATTATGGTCACAGGCACCAACCAATCTCACTGCGAGAACATTGAAGTATGTGAAACAATATTTATTAAACTTAAGTTTATTTACTCTTGCCGTAGCAGCTTGTATCTTAAAGAATGTGTGAAAGACAAAGGAGGTCATCGTACAAATAATAAGATACATTTATAAAGCACTTCCATCGTACTTCTTCCACACAGTCTTTAAGATACGAGCTAAAACGGCAAAATTATTGAAACATTGTTTGAAATACTTATATTTTCTTACAAAAAGATTCCTTAAAGCCTCTTTTTTATAAAATTTTATCAAATAACTTCATGATGCAGTTTCTTTCCACAGAAACAGTCTAGGTGCTGTTGGTGAGATATTGTATCGAATCATTTGTAACAATAAACGGCATTTTCTACACGGTCCCATCGTCCCACGGTTTTGACTTTTTCATAACATTTGTCTTGCCTAGGTTTTTAAATCACTTGCGTTTCAGGTCTGTTCATTCTTTATTAGTCTCTGCCTTTTTCTAGTGGTTTTAGGAGCCACGGAGCTACTGCTTCAATACGAAGACAGAGGTGAATTTAGTGGTGCCTAATGACGAAGAACAAGACACAGAGAAACAGTCTCTATGATAAGGGCAGAATAAACTATCACAGACTGAATGGATGCCCATTGCTATGCCTAATCCTAGTAGGAGAGGATCTAGGAGTTAGTACTGACAGTTCCATATAAACCAGGGTAGATCTATGGTACAAAATATGTTAATCCTAAAACTGAGTTAATGGTAAATTTTCATAATTTGATGGCACTTCTAAGGAAAACGTAAGTTGATAGCTGTAATGATCCTCACCTAGTGTGCCAGGTATGACGTTGGATATTAAGCTGTAGCAGAAATTTTCTCGGTGTCGTCATGGCCATCCAGATTTTTTTTCCAATATATCAGCTCATTATTTAACACTAGCGGCCGCCCGCGACTCCGTCCGCGTGGATTTCGATTTCCAATATCCTATGTGTTATTCTGATGCATAAGCTATATATTGTGGTAAAGTTTCATTCAAATCCATTCAGTAGTTTTTACGTGAAAGAGTAACAAACATCCATACATCCATACATACAAACTTTCGCCTTTATAATTGTAGTAGGATTACAACGGGACTAAACGCGATATTATTTTCGCTTGTGACCACGCCACGGCTGTAGCATCACAGCCGAAACGTCAAGCAGAAAGTACTCAGGTACTTATAAAATATAAAAATAATATCGCGTTTAGTCCCTTTGTAATGTTAAATAATTAAAACGCAACGCGAAAGTATAAAGTTATATATATTCTCGGCTGATTTTTCTTCATCAGTAGGTAAGCAAAGGTGACTATGGTGGAGTCAAGTTTTAACAAAATTCTCAATAAAAATAATAGAAAATGTATTATTACTAATAAGGCAAGACTATATACCTGCCTAGCAATTCATTACACAATTTTTAAATCAAATATTTGAATAATTGAGGATTTTTTTAATTGAACAACGTCTTATCTTATTCCGTTCTTCCAGTAATAACGTCCCATTTTACCATCGGACTAACAAATTGTCTCATAGATTCCGAAGAAAAGTGTTCTACATTCACATGCAACACTTAGAAGTACCATTAATTTCGTATAAAATGGTCCTAAGTTCTGTTAAGACTTCTACTTTTTACTATTTATTTTTACAGTTATAGTGGTTATCCTGCGAATATGCATTACAACGCATGTATTTTCATACGAAAATTACGTTACTGAACTTTTCCATCAAAAAACGCCCCATATAAAAATCGATCACCCACAAATAGGAACGGAGCCAAAAAGTATGAATAATGAGACAAATTGTTTCTATAGCTAATTTCATCTTTCCGATGAAAACCTAAGCCCGTGAAATGTGAATTTCCTGCCTCCACTGAACAACGGCTGGTCTCAACAACAGACGTGGCATCCGCGCCGCCCCCACTGTCCCTTGGTCACATGACGCGTTTTTTTACGGAAGGTTGTTGCACATGGAACGTTATTCGACTCTGTAACTCTGGAACTAAATAAGATAGAAAAAAAATTAAAATGTACGTCGATAGAGTTCGTTATCCTTATACTGTTAAGGTATTTAACTCATTTTTGCTCTATGATCACATCGGACTTTGTTCTACGGATGAGTCGAAATATATATTGAATGGGTTTTGGCTTAATCCCATCCATGATTAAACCCATCTTTGTAACGAAAACATGATTTCAAATGATGGAGGCCCTTGCCCTGCAGTGGGTACATTAATAGGCTGTTACTTAACTTTTATATATTGAATGTTGCCTTCTTTCTAATTTTTAATGTTCATTTTAGATGTGCAAGTTTCTTTACGTTTAGGTTTTTATGCTGTGTTTGTTTTGTTTCAATTTTCTATTGTAATTTTGTACCAAGCAAGCATTTATTCTATATTATTATATTCTATGCTTCTATTGTGTGATCAAAGTTTCAATTGTAAACCACAACTTTGATTTGGTAGTACGAATGAAAAGTTTTGTATATGGGTGGTCTTATTATTCCTCGACCACCATTGAATTATCACTATAAATGCCACGAGTACCGTTCCTGTTATTAGTGTTACATTGAATGCGAAAGTCTGTGGTCTTTAATGTGTTAGAGTAATATAATTGTAGATTATTTATCCACGGGTTTGGAATGCACAAATTATGCTAATCATCATACTTCATATTTTACTAAATCATAAATGTAAAATTTTGTTTGTTTGGATGTTTGTCCGACAATCACGTTGAAACTACTGAACGGATTTTGATGAAATTCGGTATACAGACAGAGTATGGGCTGACTTAGGTGCTAGGATAGTTTTAATTCTATAAAATGAGATGAAATAGGAATCTAGATAATGCGGGCAAAGCCGCGTGTAATAACTAGTTCGTTATTATTTTGTCCCATATCCAAAGCATGATGTTTGTGTAATGTTGTAAGATAGTAATTTATTGTTTATGTAAGAGTCAATCGTTCTTAAAGTTTTAGTTTCATTGATAGAATGAAGGAGCTTAATAATCTTTAACATAAAGAGCCCACCGTATTGGCGTAACATTAGCCACCGATCATACTACTGTTACTTGTAACATTAAAAAATCACTCCACACTATTCTAATATAACTTCAACCTTTTACATTCGTTTGCGTAACGTTTTAGGTGTTTCAATTAAAAGTTTTTTAATTGAAATGGCGTTTTTTACTAGCCGGAGAGTAATTACTATCGCTCATATTGATGATGATCGGTTGAAAATATTAATTACCACATATTTGTATCACTATTAAGTAATGAAGTCAGGGTTGCTACTCTTTTTGCACAAGATCTTGTGCAAAAATATTTTTTTCATCTCCCAAAGTAGTACTCACTATAGAAGAATGACAAAAATTTAATTTCTAACACATCAATGAGAACAAATTATCCCTATAACATACCTATGTTCTTATATTGTCAGCATAACCGGACGAACTTAGAACTTAAAATTAAGTAACTACAATACTTATACTACCTTTGGGACAGTTATATTAATTTTTTTGACAGTTGAGTACCTACTTATTTATTTTATTTATCTACATAATTACAGTACCTACATTTTTGTTTTCGGTACTATCTTAAAAGAGATGAGTCAGAGCCATAACATTTTTATAAAAGCCTCAGTTTGCACCAGTGGAACTATTCATCAAAATGTTTTAACCGACTGCGGAGAAAGGTGTTATGCAATAAGATGTGTTCTGTAATTGTTATTTCTTCAATCATGGCATAGGTCACGATATTTGGTTCAGTAGTTCTAGAATGTGAGTGAAAGTGCGCGATAAGAGATGTGACTGATTATCACTTAATATCTGTTATATAATTAACTTTTTGGTATCGTAAATTAACAGTTTAATAAAGGACAGCTATTTTGATTGGACCAATGTTTGCTTTTATGGATTAGGTTTAATTATTTGTAAGTCTATTTTGAAGCGTTTCGTTTTTATGTTAAAACGGGCATGGTGGTCAAAGCTAATTAAATATATCGCAAAGCAAGCTAAGTAACGTAAGTACTCCTATATTTTAAGGAGACTGAGTACCTGTTTATGCACCTATTATTATGTACCGAATAAATAGCTATTCTATTATCATGATGAACATCACAAAACTGCCAAGAATAGTGAAAAGATTTAGATTATAAAATGTTTACCAACATCGAAACATTCGTAATGCCACAGAATATACATTTTCATTTAATAATTTCTCAACTAATTTTCCACAAAATTAATTCAGTTACCTAAGTTTACACTGCGATTTCCTCAATAAAACATGCCTTTAACCAATAAAGCGACAATTTATAATTTGGTGACCTTTACACTCGAACGTAATCTCTAATTATTATTACCTACCTTATCGTCTTTTACCACCCGGGGCGGTGTTACATAGCTCTTACACAGGGTGTCTAGGAAATCGGCTCAAATGTAACTTGTGATAACATCTGGTATATTGTACGCTGTGATTGGGAAAAAGTATTTTTATAGAGACTTTGGTGAAAGATGGTGAAATGTAATTATTGTTGAAAAGAATAGTAGTAAAAGTTAATGGATAAGTTACTTTTTAATATCAGAAAAGCGTAATTAAATAACTGTTTGTGGCGTCAAAGTTTGAATTGTTACTATTATTAGAAACTAGTTACACGTTGTTCTTGGATGAATTAATTATCATAGTGCGATCTAGCTCCTATGATTTATAATTATTTAAGTATTCTGTTCTTCACCGGATTAAAACAAAACATAACTCTATTAAATTCCATGTATTTTGTGTAAATATTTTTTTTGACTGTGAACAATATGAGTTCAATGACCTCTTTCAAAACAATAATAATATTTTATTTCACATTCTTACAAAGCCATTTAGACTTAAACTTTCATTAATAAATTCTTTTTAACGTATTTGCATAGACGGGAGACAGGCGCCATGGCGTGTTTTCTAAAATTTAGATTAGCATCTAGCTTAGACTATTAAATGTGCACCCAAAGCTATTAAAAGTACTTTGAACTTAGATAATGTATTTCGTGTCTTCTTTCGATTTTATTAAACTCGTTTTTCGGTAAATAGCGTAATTCTATACCTAAGATTTACATGTAGAAACTAGCAAAAACTCTGGAATTGTCAATAATTTTAATGTATGTTACCTACTACGTTTGAAGCATCATTGATTCCTAGATCGGAAACCTTTTTAAAATTTGGTATTGTTATTCGAGATTATTCGGCTCCGGATGTTTTAACTGTTGTTTAGCATAAGACATATTTAAATGCCATCACAAAAAAAAGTTAAAATTATTTAAAGTCTTTCCAAATACGATTTTGATGAATATCGGTTTCCTTTTTAAAATAGTATCATTACGTTCAAATAAGGGAATGACAATTAATCAATGTAATCATTTTTCAATTTCAACTTAGTTGGTAGTTCAGTACTCGATATATGTAATTAAAACGTCACAGTTTGAGCCAGGTTCAGAATAAAAGTTGAAAAACCAGTAAAGTTACAGTGCGCAGCAAAAAAGCAATTTCATATTTCGATCCTTATAATTTTTGACGTGGGTGTATGTACTTTTCGAATTGGTTTACAGTCTAAAGCAAAAGTAGGTGAGTTGTTTATTTAAAATTACCGTAGCTGGAGTTTTGTTGGTTACTTTATCAACTCGAAATATCAATCCACTTGAATATTATGCTTTACTTACGTATTTCGTAAATCAAATCCCAATAATCGAAGTAAAAGTGAACTTCAGTCACTTTTTGGTACTTGTGAATTTTGTTCATATCTACAAATATAATATATATATTTTTTAAATATTTTCTTTGGTTTACGCGACTGTTACTCATTAAATAAAACTTCCAAAGATCTTTAACACTAGGTGTTGCAATAAGAAAAAGTTTTAAATTCAATTAAATTTCATTTATTATCCTTTACAAAAACACATTAAAAGATAGCTACTTCCCAGTAGCATGAATGTATTAGATTAGAACATAGTTGAACTTCGACATGTATGACCCGCTCGTCTGTAGAAATAGCTTCACCGACACGTTAGCAATCACTCATTAACAAAAATAGCTTCACTTCAGACGTCACTGCTCACTACCACCGATAGATTTGAATACCGACACTGACTGACAAACGAGGTATGTATACCTATGACTTTAAAGTTCGGACAAGTTACCGTCGGAAGTTAGTCAAGTTAGTATCCTAACTTAGATTGCATAGGCCGCGCCCGAGCGACCATTCACTCGATTTAAGTTTTGAACTCCTACGTTACTTGAAAGTTTGTAATTTATTGCCTGCACATGCGTTTGAGATTCATGGTGTTTGGTTTAGTCGTAAATATGAATGCGATATCAAAGTTATAGCTTGTGCTAGAATTTAGGTACCTACCCTTCTTCTTGACTTCCATTTGCTTAAATAATCACTCAGATATTGAATTCTAATGCAAATCAATGGTTTGATGATAAAAGCACAGAATATAATAATAGGTGCAGAGGCACTCCTTAAAATGAAAACCCGAATAAAATAACCAGGTATTATAAAGTATTTTCTAAATATGAGTGATATATAGACGTCAGAACTATTTTACGCCCCCATAAACATTTGATATGCTAAAATATTAAAAATAAAAGATTTTATTATCTCGTCGCGAAAATTATTATCAAAGAAAATAATTGTAAAGGATGTAAACAGTTGTAATTTTTAGGTATACGACTACAAAATAAACAGTAATTCTCACTTTCGTACAATTTAATTACAAGCAAATCTAGATAATTAAATAGTGTTGTTACACCCATTGTTTAGTGCTAACAATGGTACACCGATTCACCTCTTCTGATAAACGGTGTCTAAATTAAAGTCATTAGAATCAATGCTTCCGTCCGTTTGTCTGACTTTTGACCTCTTACGAGAGTTATGATCTCTAATAATTTATAGTGTAATTAAACAATATGGCGATGGTCAGATAACGGTATGTTTTGACTGCGCCGTGGTGGGCTTTTCTCATTATAGGGAATATGGGATTAGTTTTGGCAGTGATTGCGCTTTTGTAAGTTCAGTAAAGCCTGTTGATTTAATACTTAGGATGATTCTGGATTATGGTAAATCCATTTTAAAAAGTTCACGAGTTGAGAAGAGAGAGAATTTCTTGTTCATCAATTTACAACTTTGATTTTTGTAACTAGCCTTTTTAAAGGTACGATAGCAAATAGCTTACGTGTTTATTTTGATTATTAATCTACAAAACTTCCCAACGATGCTTTTCACAAATTCCTAATTGCAATACGCAGCAATCCTCATATGCACAGTTGAAAAAAATCGTAACCTAGACATACAGCTTAAATCCTTGACAGTTAAGTAGTAAGCTTCATACTCATAGATTTCAATCACAAGATGATTTCTCTCAGTTATTTACAATTACAGCACAAACAACGTAAGAACGATTACAAAGATAAGCAGTGTAGGAGTGAGTCAGGGTAACGGTTGGTGCACATCGGGGCTCGGTCCAACTAATTATACTGTCATTGCCCGTTATTATGCTCAGATGGCACTGCTGGCTTGCGAATTTAATATTTAAATTAGTCATATTAGTGAATATAAAATGCTAATTTCTCTGTAAGATAAGTGAGTATAACCTCACCTTTAATGATTTCCCAGAGCAAAGGTTTATCATTCAAATCAAGTTGGCGTCAAAAATGAAATGAAAAACAAATTCTCTTAGTCCGTACTCAAATACCTTTACCTACAGGTTCCAAGTTCCATTCCTGTTAAAAAAAATACTCTTAGAGCTTTAATTTGTGTATTTTTTTTTGGCTAACTTAATAATCAATCGTTTAATTTTATAGTCCTTTTTTATTTTATTACCACGTTTACCAAACGAATTGCCGAGAGATTTGTGATGATAAAACTAGCCTTTGTTTTCAGCTTACAAAATATAGTTCAAGGATATAGAAAAGTACTAAGATATACCTTTTATATAGGTGATTGAGTTTAAAAATATCTAAGTGTAAATCTTATTAATTTCGTGATAAACCCGGCCTTGAAACAAAATAGACTTAAATTATGTCCTAAGTAGATTTAAAGGTTACCTAAATTGAAACATTGCGCTATTTACGATTTTAAATATCACGATTACTATCTCGATTTGTCCAATACAACATTTGATACAGGTGTTTCGTAAGATTGAAGCTTTATAAAAGACTTAAGATTAAATTTGTTAATATTGTACTTAAAGATAATATTTTATTAATTTTGTTATTTCTTGTTTCAGGTATGTTTTGACAGTCCAAGGAGTTCAGTGGTAATATTTTGGTTACATATACGAGTAAAACTTACATATTACGAGTATTTTTTTTAATTGCGAACTTTTTATATTTGTTTGTGTAATTAATGTAGTTTTATTAAATGTAATGTATAGTGTTTGTACCGTTGCTGGCTGGAAAAAAGATTAATTTGAAATGCTATGCAATCTGACTATCTGATAATGCATCTGACTGATACCGTTCTTTTTTCGAAAACGCGTAACTATTCTTACAACTTTACTCTGTAACTCTTTAACTCTGTAACCGACACGACCCACGTCTTAAGCTGTCCTACGCAACAGTAAGTCACGGATGTTCAGTCCAAGCGATTATGACACTTCCGTCTTTAGTAAAAGTGGTGATAACCGTCAGAACGGATGATAAATGTAAGGCCCCTCTAGGTCGAAATTCTGTTGGAGTGATGTTCGCACGCAAAAACTGAAAGTCTGATTGATGGATTGTCCGCCGTTGCCATAGATTGGATACTTATTTATCTTTATTTTTGATCGTTACAGGTGTTTTGAGATGTTTTAGTTTTATTTCCGCAGTGCGTTTTGTTTCTTTCGAAATAATTGAAACAGTTTTTGGGTTACAAAGATAAGCTATGTATAAAGTTAAAACCAATGGCAGACTGGCTTTTTAATTAAGTTAAATATAATAGGCGGAACATATTATGTTACTAAAGATATTATGTGCTGGTAGGGTAAAAAAATATTTGACATGCAAAAGAATTTCAGTGTAAATCAAGTTGCAAAATAAACCCTTTTCATTTTTTTGACTTTACATTAAAATAGTGGTTAATAAATTGTCATTATTTTTTATGTTAAATAGTCGAGTGCTTCGCATTCCGTTTTAGCTAAAATTACATAGTTGCATTGTAATTGGCTTGTTAGAGGACCTATGATTGCCTAGGCAATTATTCTATGGGTATTATGATGGACACCTTTGACCTGTTATCTATACTAATATATAAAGCTGAAGAGTTTGTTTGTTTGTTTGTTTGTTTGTTTGTTTGTTTGTTTGTTTGAACGCGCTAATCTCAGGAACTACTGGACCGATTTGAAAAATTCTTTTTGTGTTGGATAGTGTATTTGGCGAGGAAGGTTATAGGCTATAGTATATATCTATTATTTTATCCTAAGGGGATGAAAAAGGGGATTAATGTTTGTATGAAACTTTGTCAATTTTAAACCGATTGGGCTGGGACTTTGCATGCATAAAGCTACTATGTCATAAAGATCCCCTTAGAAAGGATTTTTATATGTTCCACCCCAAGGGGATGAAAAAGGGGATTAATGTTTGTATGAAACTTTGTCAATTTTAAACCGATCGGGCTGGGAGTTGGCATGCGTAAAGCTACTATGACATAAAGATCCCCTTAGAAAGGATTTTTATGTGTTCCACCCCAAGGGGATGAAAAAGGGGATTAATGTTTGTATGAAACTTTGTCAATTTTAAACCGATCGGGCTGGGACTTGGCATGTATAAAGCTACTAACATAAAGATACCCTTAGAAAGGATTTTTATGTGTTCCACCCCAAGGGGATGAAAAAGGGGATTAATATTTGTATGAAACTTTGTCAATTTTAAACCGATCGGGCTGGGACTTGGCATGCATGAAGCTACTATGACATAAAGATCCCTTTAGAAAGGATTTTTATATGCTCCACCCCAAGGGGATGAAAAAGGGGATTAATGTTTGTATGAAACTTTGTCAATTTTAAACCGATAGGGCTGGGACTTGGCATGCATGAAGCTACTATGACATAAATATCCCCTTAGAAAGGATTTTTATATGTTTCACTCCAAGGGGATGAAAAAGGGGAATAATGTTTGTATGAAACTTTGTCAATTTTAAACCGATTGGGCTGGGACTTGGCATGCATTAAGCTACAATGACATAAAGATCCCCTTAGAAAGGATTTTTATATGTTCCACCCCAAGGGGATGAAAAAGGGGATTAATGTTTGTATGGAACTTTATAGGTATAGTATATACCTACGTTTGCGGAAACCGGAAACCACGCGGACGGAGTCGCGGGCGGCCGCTAGTATGAATATAAAAATAAATATCTCAAATCCGCGTTTAAAAGTTAGTTATTACTTTAATTGAATTCGTGCCTTCTTGAGTGAGTAGGTACTAAGTTTTAGTAAACAATAAAATACATCGTGATTTTAATCTTTAAAGGAACGGTTAAGTTTACGCTGACATCAAATTCATTCAATTCATGAAGATCGCGGGAACAAATTTCAAGTAGGCTATAGATCCAAACTTCTGCTATTACGAGAGTACTTTACAAGCTGAAGACGTTGTTATTACAAGATCCCCACATCATGGATATTATGTATAATGAAATCTGATTTGCGCTGCAATTTTCCGAAAAGTACTCTTTTAACTCCTTTCACATGAGGCGCAATCTCCTTGAGAACGGACTCCACAATGGTTCCCAGCTAAAACAATTGCATTGTTGCTTCTGATGGTTATCGGTAAGGTTCGGCTTCCGTTTTCGGGTCCCAGGTTCGATTGCAGCGTCGGACGTGCATTGTGTATGCAGTTTTTGTGTTAGAACTTGATGTTGATGGATACTTGTGTAGTTTTTTTTTTAAATTGAGAACAATATAAGCTTCGATTAAATGGGGCAGATTTTCAGTGACTACGGCTAGCTAAAATTGTAGTGGCACTCGTAGTAAAATATAACGCCTATAGCTACTACTCGTATAGTAAAAATGTCAGTGACCTTTTATTGTATTAGTGATTTATGAACTACATTACACACAATGAAGTATTTTTAAGTGTTTTTTTTTACTTTATTAAATTGCTCTGGGGAAAGATTTTATTTGCTTGACTATTGTTATCTAAATACAGCAAAGGTTTATATTGTTATCTCAGCCTGTATTCCTGTAAAAGGTACCTAAATCTTTTAGTTATAAAATAATATATTTTTTAGCTCTAAAGTAAAAAAAAATAAGTGAACCAAACTGTTTATTAAATTAATTACGAGTAGATCTATATAGATTCCTCTCCAACGTGCAACATTACGACTCACTTTTACCCAAGGAAGTATTACTCGTAGGAAGCACCGCTCAATATTTATTACGTCGTCAATTAGCCACATCCCATCTGTCCCCAGTCTGTCTGTCTGTCTCCGTGACGTATTGATGTATAACAATTATTATAGTTAACTAACAGCAATCCATCACGCTTGTTAAGATTTTCTCGGCTTGGATAAGTTGCGACTTTGTGACATACGGTTGTGAAAATTTAATTAAAACAAGAATTGGAGTACGTTTTGGTATTTGTGGTTAGGAGTTAACCAGAAATGTTACATATTTGACCGTGAAGTCTTTTTCAATTGTTTGGCCAAATCATAAACAAAAATTGGCTCTTTCGTCGATTGACACCGCGGTGCCAATGTTTCGTGGCACCATGGTTTTAAATCGTCTCAACTTTCAGTTAAAGGACAAAAAAGTTGAGAAGGTAGTGCTAACAAATCATGAAAGGTCAGTGACCAGCATTCCGTAAATAATAATAATAATAAAGAACAGAATACTACTTAGAGAAGACCACAGTGAAAAGCACTGCTGGTGAATAAGGTCACCAAAGCTAAGTTAGGGACGGTATCGGGTCTTAAAGGCACTTACCATCAGGTGACTATCTTGTTCGTTTGCCCTATAACATAAAAAAATAATTTAATCAAAGTCAAAGTAGTTTCTATTGCAATTTGATTTACAAAGAAATTATTTTGCACGTCATATCTTTTTTTAAGACTAATAATCGTCTGAAGTACAAGTTAATTTTATGCAACAGAAGCTTAAACTTAGTTAAGTTCGTATTTTAAATGTTCGCTCAAGTACCTAACAATGAATCACGCGGCCATAACTTATAAGAACGGAAGGAGATCGCATAAATCATACCGATATCGACTGGTTTTTGCATCGACGGAAAGTAAATACAATTTAATAAAACCAATACGGACTTGTCCTCGGTGATATACAGCCATTGCGAAGTATTTGTTAATAATTTCTGGAGGTCTATGAATAAATAATTCCGCTGTTGGGCCGTGATTAAAAACGACAAAGTGAAATGTAATTTATGGTATGACGTAAGAGAGGAGCTGGGCTGGCCTTTCCTGGATTACTTACAAAGAGTCTTTTCGTATTTAAGAACTTAAGTCGATTTTATTCCGTCAATATTTTACCTGCTTTGTAAAAATAAAAGTAAAAATAAAAATATTTATTAAGAAGAAAAATCCTTTCATGAGAAAATATGGAAATTAAAATATCTTAAATTTTGGTCTAAAAATGAAAGGACGGTATAAGTAAGCATTCAATTAAAAAAATAATCATAATTGTTTTGTATTAAACATGATAAGATAATTATTTACTAAGATTAAAATTAAAATTACATTAAATTGGCAGTACAACCAATTTACGAGTACGCTAAATAATATGCAAACTTCGGTATATATTGCTTCATCTAGGCCGCAATTAAGAAACATATTATTAATTTTTAACTTATCTTAAACATAAATTAGGAAATTACGATACCACTTCGCCGGTGATTTCTTATTAATTACTAATTTGCAACACTCATCATTACGCATATGTATGATTTGCGGTCGTTAAGCCGATTGCCGAATTCTAAGGGAAATGATGTGTTTCTATTTAGAGCAACCTACTTTTGATAGTTTATTGAGAAACCAATAAAAATTTTATGTTACTTTACCAAGAATATATTTTTTGGAAATAAACTTTTAATATACATCCTTAAAAAAACATCTTAATTTGAACTGAACCCATAGTTAAAAGAATATGCTAATTAGGTACATAATCTTGGCAAAAAATTACTTTATAAAACAAAAAGATTATCTTATCTATTCACACGGTCAATAACCTCTTTACCCAAAACCTCGTATAATCGCTAAAACTACGAGTAATTAAATTAACTACAATGTGAGCTCATAACCGCGAGTTAAGATACGGCACACGATCGCTCGGTCTACTTTTACTAAAACTATAACTTTTTGGAAAAAAAACATTAAAATAACTTTAAAAATCAAAGTCTGAATTGTATTCATACCTCTAGTTCTAAGATACTCACCATCACCATCTTGCCAAAATCTACTGATCTAAACAAAAAGATAATCTTATCTATTCACACGGTCAAAAACCTCTATATACCCAAAACTAATTAAATTGCAATGTGAACACTTAGCAAGTTATGAAACGGCACTTGATCGCTCGGTCAGCGACCGGTCGCCGGCGCCCGCAAGGACGAATCACCTTTCTACATATCATTACGCCTTTAGCTTGCGAATGTTTGTTTCTTTTAATGCGCTTAATGCTGTTATTGGTATTTTGGGGTGTACATTTTAAAAGGGTTTTAATTTTCTTATTTTATTTTTATTTTCGGTAGAGTGCCTTTTGATCGTTGTCGTACTTTCCGTTAAGTAAAGATGAACTGCAGTTGTTTATCTTTTATATCATTCTGTTAACCGTATTTTGTTTTAGTGATAAAACGAGTAATTACGGTGATTTATTTAAATTATATTTTGAAACAATCTTTAAGCTTTGACTCGTTCAATTTAAAAACAATGAATTAAGCTGCATTAAACTCTTTAACTTTGATGACTTTTAATTTTTTTGTATGCGAGTTGTTAAGCAGTAAGTTATTTGTATGCGAGTTGTTAAGTAGTAAGTTATAGTATCAATATATTGATTTTGACAATAGGTATGTGCTGTTAAGATCTAAACACTAATATTTCTGTATTATCGTTTTTTTTTTCT
Source organism: Nomophila noctuella (assembly GCA_958496325.1). NCBI lineage: Eukaryota > Metazoa > Arthropoda > Insecta > Lepidoptera > Crambidae > Nomophila > Nomophila noctuella. The sequence continues at coordinate 15,695,554 of OY292487.1, read as the reverse complement.
TTTAACTGTTAACTACTTATTGAGAATTAAATCCTTTAAGCAAAAACCTATTTTAAACCAAATGCATTCCCTTAGTAACTAAATAAAATACCTTTTTACTTTGTTGTGAACCAAATAATTCCGTCATTCATTTCCCACGCTATGCTTTTACGAATATGGGTGGAATGATGCCTAAATTACAAATCACGAGGAAACAATCTTTCGCTGAAATTGCATTCACAAAGCTTCGTCGGTTGGACGGCATTCCGATTGCATACAATTATCCAGTGAATGCAGAAGACACAGTGACAGCATGTGAATCAAATTATAGTCAAGACATCTATACAAGTAAAGATGGTCTATTTGTCGAGGAAAGCTATCACACACAAAAAGATTTTATCAATTCGAACCTGTAGGTCCTGAGATTAGCACGTTCAAAGAAACAAACACTTCAGCTTTATTATATTGGGATAGATTGTGTGATGTTATTTATAAATTAAATTATGTAGACTAACTAACACACCAATTGCCTAGCCCCAAACTTAGCTCGAAGCTTGTACTGGATGCTAGGAAACGGACATACTTAAATACTTTAATGTTCTCCATATCCATGACTCGAGTATAAATGCCGATGTTTATCACACAAAAATTTTCCCCTGGCGGGATTCGAACCCGCGATCCTTGGTTTTGTAGCTAGAGTCTCTAGCCACTAGATCATCGGGCCCGTCAGAATTTCGGCGTGGTGTGTCAACATCCATTTAAAATGAATCGCAGGAGTAGTCGGTTCGGTCGGTTTTTCGGCTAGGTGTGTTTCTACACTTAAACAGGGCGAGTCAAGCACGAGCGCAATTCTTCACGCCGCAGAACCGTGTTTACGAATCGACCCGTACACCAGAGGGCGCTGATTACAAACCTCATTACAAGGAAACAATTAGTTTCCCCTGAAATTGCGACGACAAAGCTTCACTTAATGATGTCACAGTTCGCCCGCTTGCATGCAATTATGCACTGGATGCAATTTATTGTGGCCCACGGGCGGATCGTGACTCGGCGCACTTTCTATCACAGGGCATGTCCTCGAGTTATTCCACTTTGAGCACCCAATTTGTGAGCACCCGCAAGTTGAGCACCTAGTCTAGTCCACTTTACTCCACTAATTTTATTTATTGTCTAAAAGAGCAACTGCCGAGTATCTTGCCAATTCTTCTCCACAGTAACTGCCTTTCGAATCGGTGGTGGAGTCATCATTCATTGTAATTGACGAATAATATGTGCTTCTATGAAGCCTAATTGAACAAATAATATTTTTAGTTTGAGTTTGAGCTGGTCTTGCCAAAAATATCAAATAGGTCAATCTGTTCTAAAAGTGGACCAGGCCATGTTTTCAATAATCCTTCTGTGGGGAAGTCCACTTTGAATAACTATTCATACTGTTGGCTGGACAAAAACATGTTAAGTGTTTTCAAGGAACTACCCCAAATAATAATTCTACTATGAGTACTATTTCATGTTATTTGCTTGCAAATATCAATCAGATGATAATCTGATGCTCATGTTGCGAGTCTTCAAAAAACTGAGTGTTCAAAGTGGAACCTCTTTCTATTAGAGGGCATGTCCTCACCGACCGGTGTTGTCTTGGTAATTTTTCGCGAAATTGTTGTTATATAAACGGTGTTGTCTTAGAAAATGTGTCGGGTTGAGTCAATGCATCTCTGTCGCCGGTTAACTCAAATTGGTTTCGGTAATCGCGACGTTATAGAGGATTTATCGGGCTTTCAACCGCCTCGGTGAATGGTTTAGCGTGCGGTGCAGAAAAGACGTATCGCTGCAATTTGTGGATTGGATCCGAAATTGTTGCTTCTACCGTGTAAAGATGTTTTGTTGATATTGGTATGGAAAATATTTTTCAAAATATACTTAAATAGTGGCTAATTTAAAATAAAATAAAGATTCTATGTGATAATTGTATATTACAAAAACTTAAGCGTTGTGCAGTGGGTTTATATCTCCTGATATATTCATCAAATAATGCAATTGCCATAATATGATCAATGTATCATGCTTAACACGCAAGTGAATAAGACATAATAAACGGTAATAAAAACAATTCAAAAAGTCTCTTAAGTTAATTACGTTACACTGCACAGATTTAATGCTGAATCTTGAAAACACACATTTCAAAAATCAGCATTTATACCCCAACACCGAATTACGACGGTCGAAAAAGAAATGAGATCGGAACGAATCTACTAGTAATTAGGCGTGAAATAGGTGGGGTGCAGTTCACCCTTAATAATGTCTAAATCGTCCCCCATGAAAGTAAAAATCTCGTCAATGGCTATTTTCGTGGTTATATAGCAATTACTGTGTCACAAAATCTTTGTAAGGTTGAGGCTTAAATTAGGGACTTCAATCAATAAATTAGTCAGTAAATTATGGCATAATAAACTTCTCTTTTAGTTTCATAGCAAAAGCTCAGTTAATTTTTCATGCCACTTCGGTTTATTCCAACCCAGTAAATGGGTAAAGATATTTTTACTTGATTTTATGTAGTATTTTTACAGGAGATTATGTGATATCCGTAAGTTTACACGCAACTTTTTGGTCTCACAGGCAACTTCTTGACCATTACTCAAGCGGGTCGTCAAATACGGTTGTTGACTGACAGGTCAAATCACTCGTTTTTATTAAACGTCAAAAACGTGAGCTTATAGGGAAAATTGTATGAAATACTACTCTTTGAAACCACATCTTAGTATTGTCAAATGAATACTTTTTTAGTTCCAATTAACTGAAATAATTTGTTAAAAGCGCAAAAGGTACAGTGACATAATGATAAGTTCTTATTTATTAATTACTTCTTTGATGTAAGAGTTTCATAATTTATTTTGAAGTTAGTCGTGTACCCAATTGTTGAAGCACAATTTGTAAGTCGATGACAGAAACATAGTATTCCTACCACATAGTATGCCACCCCGACAATAACAACTACAGGTGGCAGCGAAAGCTGCTGTATTTGGACATAAGCCGTTTTTATGTGCACTGCGACCGTATAACTTTCCTCCCGTGATAGTAACAACAATGTTTGAACACTGAACATTAATACTAATTTATGATCATTTTAACGGCTATTCAACCATAATTTTCACGCTCAGACAAATTTTGCACATTAATCTGTTTGGAGGTAAATGGTCGTATTTGTCGTAAAAAGATTAAGCGCAATATTAAATGCTGGGAATTATTAATTTATGGTACGAGTGCATGTACTAATGTCAAGATTTTAAGGATGACTGGTTATATAAATTATGGAAACAATGTGTACCGTTGAAAACGATTTTATTTAATTTACTAAATAATTGAATGAAATTGCTAGTAACTGGTAAAAGTTGGACTGTAATTTTGTAAACGTGCGGTGGCGTGAGTATGGCTTTACTTGTTTACTTTGTTAGTTTCGTACATTTGATAACCTCTTACTCTTTACCCGCATTGAATCGTAATTTTTACGACCGTTTTGGTGTAAAGGTGAAAGAGTTGTCTGTTACACCAAGAGGTAGCGGGTTCGATCCCCTTACTGTGTAAACATTTATGAGCATTCTCATGTCTATAAGCACTGGTCTGGGTGTTTATTTGTATCTGCCTAAGTAAGTATGTAAGTATCTAATTTCACAGTTGTTTTCTTATTATAATAGCGCAGTATATTGGCTCTACTTTGCTTGATGATAATCAGAACAGGGGGCTTACTGCCAGCCTTTATAGCAGGACGGATTCCAGTGAGTAAGAGAGATGCCGCTTTACATTATGTAAAGCGGCATCCCTTTTACTCACTCGGTTAAAGATCGCTTTAAGACTTGATGGTAAGGCCCCAGGAGCCCAAAGCGGTACCAAAGTGGTATCCTATTCGTTGGCATCGCCATACCGGCTTGCAAGACACGTCTTCATCACACTTCTCTTGAAGGAACCAATGTTATAGGATGGAGGAAACACACACGTAAGCTGGTAACGCATTCCCTTGTTTAATGGTTGGATTTCCGTAACACAAGTGCTTTAAGCTACTTACCACGTTGTGAGATATTTATCAATTGTAATTCCCTTATTCTCTGTTTCCATTCAAGCCCAATTAGGTGTGAACTTAATCTGCACCAATATAAAAAGTACGCAATCTTCATCATTGCTATTTTTCTCCATAACTCTTACATCATGTCCAAAACGGAACTGCTTTCAAAGTTAACCTTTCTCTGCACCCTGAGGCCTCGGCCATTCGTAATGATAGATCACACGCGAGCGTACGAGTATCGCCGTACTTTTTGCACTAATGTCCAATGAAAGCGTTCTGGACTTAAGTGTTTCGTTAAATGTGCTTTACGTTATTAGACGGAATGTAAGTAGTGTAAGTATTGCCGACGGCGAGAAAGTAACACTTATCAATTAATAAGTGACTACGTGGGTTGATTAGTTGAGGACAAAGGTTCGAGACAAGAATGTGTTTTTGTGTGGTTGATGAGTAATGCGTCTATCTATACTAATATAATAAAGCTGACTAGTTTGTTTGTTTGAACGACTTAATATCAGGAACTTGAGGTTCAACTTTTAAAAACAATTTAACGTTGGATAGTTGAAGAAGCTGAGGAGATGGATAGTATCGCGGAGGCGCGTGCGGCTGCTAGTAAAGAAGGGAGTAGCGGGAAGATGTCAGATGTTGCATTTTTGAATATCGTAATTCAACATTTTTTTTTTTGTTTTTGATGAATCTTATAACGCCATGTCAGAGTGAGCGTATGAATTGTTTTAAAGTATAATCATTTATAAGGAACACCTTAATTTCCATCCATTGTTCAAATATTTTTGCCCGTCGGCCAACTGTTTAATATTTATCACAAAGATAATCGATAAATTCTTTTGTATAGTTTAGAATCTTCTGATAAAATAAGCATTAATAAACTCTTACGAGTACTAATTTTTAGGATCAAGTACCATAGAATTAACGAAAGCAAAAAGCCAAAGAAATAATTACCTACACCCCTTCCGCCCATGAAGATACAACTACTCCCAAACTCAGGGTTGATCGCAACAAATAAAAAAGTTCACAATTGCGATCCCAGTGTAGGCAATAAAGAGAACAGGACTATCGGACGATTTAATGTTAGCAATATTTCCATGCTGCCGTAGGCTTCGTGTGGGGTGGCCGGCTAGGGTGGCCATTTAGAATGCAAAAACAGGACATAGTTGGTAAAGAAGGCAATCCTACCATCATACTAAATAATAGTCAATCACGCTGAAAAGACTGAACGGATTTGATTAAGGTATACAGGTAGGGTATGGGCTGACTTAGGTAATAGTATTCTTTTATCCCAATTATATGCTCCCATGGGATAAAATAGTAATATTGATATTTGGGCAAAGCCGCGGGTAAATACTAGCAATATTATAAATGTGAAAGTTTGTTTGCCAATCACGCTGAAACTACTGAACGGATTTTGATGATATTTGGTTTGACGTAGGTAATAATTTTTATCCTGATTAAATGCTCCCATTGGATAAATTAGGAGTAAAGTTTATTAAAACTAGGATTTAATTAAAAATACAATAGGTTTTCTGTTGAAAAGGGCATATTGATGCCTCTATGGTAAAAAGCGGTGCCCGCCTACCAAGAAAGATACATATTTAATACTAGCGATGTCATGTTTTTTTAATAAGCTTTAAATTAATTTATTCAGATTTTTTTTTCAATTACTTCATAATGTCATAGCGTGAAAGAAAAACAAGATTACTAAAAAAGTTTATTACATTTTGTTATGCATTTAAAAACTGTCCTGCATTATTTAGTAATGACGTTCACCTTATAGATGCACTCGATTGCATCAAAACAGAAATAACTTTACTGAATCCTTCATGTGCTAGCCATAAAGTGCACATATCGTTACCATGCAGAAGAAATCTTTTATTTTTATATTACTTGTCATATTGTTTTTTCATCAATTATGTCGATTTACATCAAGCTTAAACTAAAAAATATGTTTAATTTGAAGGAAGTTTTTTTATTGCATTATAGGTCCTGATAATATTTTAAGCTTTATTTTTTACTCTCATTATTCATCTCTTTGATAAGTTTTACAAGAGTACCTACAATATAGACCATAATTAATGTCAACAAAATAACTTTCGTTTTTGGAATGTGAACAATCGAAGAATCTTCTTAAGTTCATTAGCAGATTTTAAATGATTCATTTTGATTAATGCATTATCAAATAACATCCAATTATTATTATTATCAACAATCTTTTCTAGCAACTGCAGTAATTCCAATTCTGAATTGACACATCACAATTAACCAATTAAACGCCCACGCCCATTAGTTAATGTATGCAAATTTCCAACTACACCCAGACGCGCGATAAGCTGAAGACGGGTTCCGTACACGCAAAGGTACACAAAATACACTATTTGAGCCGTTGTTAAGTACGGAACGTCTCGATGGTCTAGTGGTTGAGGTACCTGGCCGTAGTCTCGAGGTCCTGGATTCGATTCCCAAGTCTCTGTGTTCGAACACAGCCCGGGTTTGTAATCACCAATCCTCGTGGTGATTAAGCCAAAACCCATCTTTGTAACGTAAACATGATTTTAAATGATGGAGGCGTTTGCCCTGCAGTGGGACATTAATAGGCTGATACTTACTTTTTTTACGTTAAGTACGGTTCACAAAATATCATCAAAAATAGCGGTTGTTTGCGCACGTACAAATATGTACTCTCGTGCAGTGACTTAAAGAAAATATAATTTTAATGTTAGTGCTAGTATTACTACAACTTCAATGCAGATTTTGTAGTCTATTATTGTGTACCGGTATTATAGTCTCGTCTTAAAAAATATTATTTCCATTGATGTTTTAAACACTGTTTTTAAGTTTAAGTATGAAAGTTAGTTTGCATAGCATAGCACACTAGGGAGGGACAGGCAGAAAGAGAAGCTACTTTTTTATTATTTTTAGTGGCACTGAAATGCCAGACAGCATAATTCCTATGTATGTAGTAACAGGGACTTTACTTTTCAATAAAAACTACCCAATATTAATTAACAACATGTCAACCCCCAAACTTAATTTGAAGCCCATTATTATCCAAAACCACAATTTCTCAATTGACACGCCATACTTAAAATGTTTACTTTAGGCGCCCTCTAGTGTCTAATGCATGCAATCGCCCGATGAGCCCCGACTGCACGCAAGGGTACCAACACACTATTTTACGCCATTTTAACTGCCTGTTAAATGCGAACTGGTATTTAGCAATCTCTGACTGAGTGACTGTAATTACTTTAACTTACGTATCCTTTGTGTTGTTTATGAAGATTTATGGCTTTTGAAAATTGAGTTTAGAGTTCGCGCGATTTAATGGTATTTTGTTTTGTAATTTAACGTGTTAACTTCACAATTATATGACAAATTATGGACGGACGCTTTTAAAAATATTGTCATAAGGCAGGCTCATATATTTCGATGTTTTTGTTAGTTATTATTATTTTTTGTTTTTTTTTTAATTAAATAGTAGTAGTAGTGTAGTAGTAGTTTTGTTAGTTAATTAAATAGTTGGAATAGCCAGCGGTAGATTGAATTCCCTATGTGTAATAGAAAAGAGAATTTACAAAAAGCAATCAGATTCATTCTAAGGGCTGAACTAAGTAGATAATCAAAAAACTTTCTCCACACCTAAACTTGTGTCAACTTGTAGTTCATGCACCTAGTACCTATGTAGTTAAAATAGTAATTCAGAACTAAACGCAAACTTTTGGTGAATGCAAACGAGGGTGGCTAGCGTGATGATCAACGTCGGACGTTCATGCGGGCGGTGTCCAATCTAAACTTTTCAGACGGATAACGAAGTCACGTGGTTCACTTGGTTGGATTTAATTTGTTCAATGCTAAACGTTTTAGGTTTAGTTATTTTTATTTTCCTGATATTCACTAGAAAATTAGCTGCCATAAACTTGCTTTGTTCTGCACTGAACAATGAACTAAAATATTTCTGTATTTATGTGTATTGATATTAAAAGTTAACCGCACTAAGAAGTAGATATCCCTGTTGATGAGAAGCTGTTTGGTTTGTAGAGAAGGAATTAGCATTACTTTTAGCAATGCTACGGAGTGAAAAGTACATGTCTAATTTGAAATCAGAGAGAAATCATTAATTGAACTTAATTCTCATATTCCCTTAGCACTCTTTGTATTTCACCAAGTAAAATTGTTTTAACCCAAGCTTTTAGCACTGTGCAATTATCGTTATTAAAGCAATTTTCGCCTAAACACAGCCTTTGCAGGAAATCTTTGCCTGACAGTTATTTAATAGCTCGTTTTAATGTCGCTTGTAAAGGCTAACACTGTTTATTTTGTGAATTGATTTGAGAAATAACTGGTTCAGTCAAATTATACGTCTCAAGGACAACATTTCCTTCATTACTCATTATTGAAGGGATTCGTCATTCCAATTATTAACTTACTACGAGTGGGCTGGTGCAGCAAACAAGATTGAATCTTGGCCTCCGATAACAAATATTTCAGTCACAAATAACTTAATTCCAATCCGATTATATTTTTAAAAAGGAAAATATCTATTTGTAGTTTTTTTTCTGGCATATCGGACACAATGTATGACACATTTAAATTTCTACCCAGGACATTCATTCAATAAGTTTACTTCGAATATTAGCTGAGACTAATCAAAGACCGAGAAGAAGCAGTAAATACCACACTTTCCTCCCGACATAAATTGTCGACGCCTTACAATTTACCCAATTGGATTTCCTCCTTCAATTTGCCGGATCTTGAGCCGTTCCGTAAATCGCCCTTTTCTGTCGCCGTGCAGTTAGGAATGAAAAACAACGGTCCCTGCAAGCTTTCGTAGTTCTACACACGTTTCATAAAGGATTGTAGACTGGTGTTTGTCTACAAATGTACAATGGTTATTTTTTGCGGTGTTTTTTTAAATACTAGCGGCCACCCGCAACACCGACGGAATTAGGCTTTTGCATTATATTGTTGTACTATAGCTTAAAGCCTTTCACAAGTAATGAACTATCCAACGCAAAAATATTGTTTCAATTCGAACTGGTAGGTTCTAAGATTAGCGGGATCAAACAAACAAACTCTTCAGCTTTATTATATAAGTATAAATATAGATACATGTCAGTAAACTGAGTTAAGTTTGAGGGGTAGGCCAGACTATAACAGAAAACATAGCAGTGGCCACTTTGCATCATGTAGGCTTATAACCTGACTAAATAAATAAAAATAAACAATTTAATACGCCTGTGATTTCCTTCTTAAAATATCGTGACTGTGTGCGTGTTCTTTGGTTTTAAGAAATCCTGTTTGAAAAGGTAAGGTAAAAGCTATTTTCTGCTAGTCACAATGAAAACACCAGAAAGAACTGCAAAAGGAAATCTTATAAGTTTCATTTGTGTCTTCGGAGTTCTGACACACGTATTTGTGCCAACACCGTGACAGTTACCTTTATGTACACTGTACATCCTACTGAGGTTTAGAAATGCACCACAGGCAATTCGGTTAGCATTAAACAACAAAGTTAGTACTAAACCGAACTCCGGACAGTTGCAAACAGACGTTTACGGCCTTAAGCGACAGTAAAACAAACAAAAATGTGTAGCGACAAAGGAATAAATCTACTGTTTATTACATGTTTTCTATGAGTCCTACATTCTGGTGACACGGATACAATCGTTTAACTGTCACAGATGACTATACAACCTTTTAACCTCCATCAGAACAAGGTCTGAAGAATAGAGAGCCTTTGGAAAGGCCTAAGACCAGCAGTTAGTTTCCATGATGATTTTTTGGTGGTAGAGTCGTAATTTTGTAATTTTCTGACGATTAATAAGTGTTTCATCAATTAACCAATGTTGTTCCACTGCTCGGCAAAGGTCTACCCTAAATCTCTCATCCATTGGTTAATAAAAATTAAAAAGTGCTTCTATGAAGCCTATTTTAATTAAAAATATTTATAGTTTTTACTTTCATTCATATTTTTATTTTCTATAGAAATTATTTTTACTACTCGTAAATTTTTAAAATTGTCAGCATGTAAAACTGTATCCGTTATTACAAGATGTATTCAAAACCAAAACAGTGACATATTCGGCACACATGTTATTTGTTCTACGTCACAAAGAAAGTAAAACTCTCATTTACATATGTCGCTCTTAGAGTGGTTGGCATTGTACTTAATCCACTACACTTGAGGCCAATCGAATGAGGTAACCCGTAATTATATAATTTATCAATTAGAATGGCCATAACCCACCTAGGCTACACATTCGATATGCCAATAAATAAAGTTAATCACTATAATGTAAGGACACACACTATTATTAGGCACTATGGCGTTAGCTTATGATAATTTGCCTTCGATAGCTATGTGTTATTCGCTATTGAGGTTAAAATGTGGATAATAAGAGCAATTACCTATAATTCTACAGTTTACTTAAGCATTTAAATAGGTTTCAATGCTCAAATTAGTGTTATATTCTGACTAATAAATCAATAGGTGCTAAGCGTTAATAGACTGTATCAAAACCTTACTTGCCGTGGTACTTCTGACTTTAAGAGTTTTTATTGTCGTTGTTTTACTTTTTTTATTTTTTTTTGTTGATAAACTGAGTTAGTGGTAATGACTTTCAAAACCGTAAATTCAATATAACAACATATGTACCTAAATACCTACCTATTATATGTAACTTAGATCAAGTAGTGTTGAGGGCCGTAGAAAATAATACAATGTTTAACCATTTCCAAACAAAAGAAAACATACAAAATAACTGCTGTGCCCTTTCATTTTCCATTTCAAGTGTCACCATAAACGTAATAATTGCACATTGTTCTCCAACCTTAACCTGAATTGTGTGATAAGTGTGAAATTAGTATACCCAAATATGTTGTCCTCAAGTGTAGCTGCTACTGCCAGTATCGACCGTGGTAATCTTTTTGGCTTGACTCGGTTTAGGGGCTAGCAGGCATTTAGACATAACTGCGTTTACTGTTGCTACTTTATTTTTTTAAATTAAAAATATGTGTTTTTAGTGTTGTGCATTTACTTAAATTTAAAAAAGAAACATAGTAATGATCTTACTTAGTTAATACGCTTGCCGACGTGGGTCTTTGCCTCTGACATCAAATAAAGCCTCTCGGATTTGTCCTGTGCCAGGTTATTCCAGTCTGGCACCTCCAGGTCATTCAGATCATCAGCCCAGCGATATATTCCTACAAAAAACTGGATCCAGAAATCTTCAAAGCTCATCAATTCAAAATGACATGATATCATTTTGTTATTTTCATTCACTATCTGGTGGTGATATTCTTTGATTTCTTCAAACTGCAACAAAAACTAAAAGTGGAAAGAATTTCAAACCCCTAAAATGTATTAAGTTAAAATAGCAGGGAATTCAAACTGCTTCGTTGATGTGAAACTGTAAAAGCTGTAATGAAATGGAATATCAAACTTTAAACAATAATGATCCCAAGTCACAATAGAGTAAGATCCCAGAGCCCCCAGACCTACGTCATTTTAGCAAAGGCTGAAATTTTGAGGATTGTTAGTTATAATGTGTTATTAAGAAGGTATGCGCACCCACTTCCTTGAAAGCGGGGCCCTTTCTCAGGGTAGAACGAAGTAAAGGTACAAAAAAAAATAGCTAACCTTCGTTAAAGTAGCAAAGATCGTTTTCAAATATGTTTTTGAGTATATTATGTAGAATTAAATTGACTATTGCCAGACACTTCCGTGGGCCATTACTTCTACCAGACGTCTTGAATATTATTGATGAAGGAATGAATGCAAACCGTAAATAACGCCTGCCTCAATGCTTCACTGTCAATGAGTACTGACATCGTCGTGTCCGTGAGCGGCGGCTGCAGGCATTCCTTCATTAATAATATTCAAGACGTCTGGTAGAAGTAATGGGCCCCCCGTGCTTACCTGAGAAACGGCCCCGCTTTCAAGGTAATGGGTGCGCATACCTTCTTAATAACACATTATACTAACAATCCTCAAAATTTCAGCTTTGCTAAAATGACGTAGGTCTGGGGCCACTGGGATCTTAGACTACAACCCTGCATAGCTCTGACACTTGACATAAATATGGCAGCTTGATGTCGACACGAATTTCACTCGAGCCAATTTGCCGGCTAACTTTTACCCCATTTGAGCTTGCATCCAATGCATTTTGCCCTTTAACACCACGTCATAAGATTTCAAAAGCTCGAGAATAACCATTATTCAATCTTGTCGTTTAAAATTGCTTGTTCCTTGTTTTATTTTTCGCCTTGTCTAATGAGAGGGAACGCTGTGTATAACGTGATTTCATGCTATTCAGCGTTTTGTTTGTTGTGTGAAGGCTTTTGCTGAACTGTGTACATTATCTTTTCAAATAATAACCACATACTTCTAAGTATGTAGTTATGTCATGTTAGCTAAATGTTTGGTAATTTTGTAATACCTGGGTTTGTTGTTTACCTACTAAGTTCATCAGTAGCAGAATAAGAAATCTTGACAGTAGATCAAACGATATGTGTGCTAAATATCGGTTGTTTATATTTGATATTAGCTGTTTTGTACTGCAACTTATGCTGTGTTAAGCCTAGCTAAAGTAACGACTTATTTTAATTAATTTAGTATGCCACGTAATTGAGTAATTAATATCATATTGACGCTATATTTTATAAAGGCACTCCTGTGTGTTTTATGAGACCATTCTTTCACATGGAATGGTGTTATTGTGGTTGTAACGTGATGTTTGCTCGTTAGAAATTAGAACTAGAATGTTAATTAGCCTATTATCTTTGCATTCCATACATACCTTTTATTCCTCTGGAGGGATAGAGGTTATTAGACTGGTCTATATTTTATATATTTTGCACTATAGGAGCTGGTTTTATTTCTTTAATGCAATATACAAATAGTTTTTCTTAGTAGTTAAAGTATAGTTCACATAAACACTTGTGCTTCACCACCAGTTCATTTTATTCGTGGATTTATAAATGCTTTAAACCTGTCCAAATCAAATTTTACCTATTTTCGTATAATTCTCAGGTAAATTATCTCCTAAAACGTTTCCAATTTACTGATGATTAAAAATGCATCGCATTTCAAACTCGCTTTGAAGACGAAATCCGGATTCCGACGCTCCGTGCATTAGTCACTTAGAGTCCTGCGTTTGACAGATAGGGTGCCCCTAAATCCAACGACCAGTTTTCAAAGACCGCTGAAAATGTTGTACATGCGTAGATTTTGTTGGGAGTCAGGTAGGGGACCCAAGATCAGGCAGAAATGGTGTTTTGTAGCAGCACTTTCGTGGAGTGTCTACGTTAGGCGAGGCGGATCAGGTTAAATGGTTTTTATGTTTATATTTGGGTTCTGTATTTGCTTGTGAATTTGAAGACCTTTCTGGTTTTCTTACACTCGATATATTAAAATAATCTACCTATCGTAATGTCTTCTCATCTTATCATATGTGATAGATAACCTTGTCAAATATGAATATATCAAAATTACCAGACAACGATAATCTCATACCGGTAATACGCAATTTCATAACATGAGACGCAAAAGAGATACAACTATCACCTGATGATAAGTGATAAAATAGATATACGGAGATAAAAACCGGCCAAGAGCGTGTCGGACACGCCCAAGAAAGGGTTCCGAAGCTAAAAGATGGCCCGACCGCTTAAGACACCATTTAGTAAGGGCAACTGCACGTCATAAGTTGGTCGAGTTGTATAAAAATAACTATGTATGATACAGAGTTCGCTATAGTTTTCGTTGAAAGTATTTATTTGGAGGTATACAGGACATTTTTTTCAGAATTATTGTAATAGTATTTCAAAAGTTAAGGGGGGGGGGGGACGCTCTTATTTTAACTTTGTATTAATATATCTCGAGACTGGGGTGTTTGATCCACATGGTTTCAAGGCAAGTTTTATTGTATTTAAAAATACCTTTTTAACGATACCCCACACGATGGGGTAAATCGATTTTTTTTTTTCGAACTTACTTTTCGCTGTATGGGAGGGGGGGGTAAAAATAATTATTTTTCGATTATTTTAAAAACCAATTCTTGAATTATCTCTATACATCTCTCCACCAATTTTCGTGGCAATCGGTTCAGAAACGGCGGAGAACGAGCCAGGACAGACAGACAGACATGACGAAACTATAATATATCCGTAGCCAAATGGCAAAAAACCGAACCCTAAAAATTGAAAATTTGTAATAGCAGTTTTCATAATATACAATCATAGAAGGTAGGTGTAGAGCCATTGACTGCTTAGAACTCAGCATCCAATGGCATCACCGATCAAATTCGGGTCCATTGCAAGAATGGTAGAGGAATTATTGAGAACTAAATATAAATGACCAAAGTCAATGTAAAAAAAAACAAGACTAAAACCCAAAACCTCGTCTAATGAACAACTGTTCCTCGGAGACATTATATTAGATTTTGAATTTGGTTCAATTTTAAAAAAAATATTTCAAATCAAGTAACCTAATTTTTGACTACGGAACTCTCATTAAAGGGTGCTTTCGGTTGACTTGGAGGGGGGTTTAATTACGCGGCAATTAGGTCAGAGGCACTCAACCACGTTCATACGATAACTGGGACCCCGACTTTGCTCACTCCAATTAACCTAATTGCTAACATTTCTTTTTGATATTATAATTTGATATTGATGAATCCAGTAGTAGCTTTAGAGCAAAGCAAACAACTCTCCATACGAGTCTCAAATTAGAATAAAGTCGTCATTATCATCATCATAAACAGCCTCACCTTTTATGTAAGAGTGCTTGATCCACTTTGCCTGATGGTAAGCACAAGAGGAGCCCTGATTGCCATGACAACGGATGCGGTACCAAAGTGCTATGCATCGCCATACCGGCCCTCTAGATACTATTTCACGCTTCTCTTGAAGGAGACAAGGTTATAAGATGGGGAAAACACGTATGCACCACGTTAGGCAGGCGGGTATTGAATGTGTTACTTGCCTTTACAACTCCATGCATTCATGTCCTTACGTATATGAAGTTTCTTGAAATCTTCTTCTCCTAAACGTACGTTTGAACCTCGAAACGGACACAGCAAAAAACTCTTTTATCCCAGCCAGTGTCTGGCAAATAATGTCGTTATCCGTCCTCCCCGTTTCTTTATTAGCGGCACCCAATCAATGAACCTCTAACTGTAGCGGGAAGCTGTGATATATAGGGCGAGCTTTACTGGTTTTATTTTTGTTGAAAAGATTAGTGAAGTGGTTTAAGTACCATATAAGGTACAAAACGAAGAGCTCGATAGCATAGTGCTCATCTAAGTAAACTTTTAGTTTGAGCCTACCACCATACAAGTACTAAGGGTGTTCTAAGCGGAGTGATTTCGGTGGACATGCTATGGATGTGCTTTGTGGAATAAAAATGTATTCAATACAATTAAAATTTTACGTAAAACAAAAAGTTCTTCAATATTTTTCCGAATACTCAAATGTTAGGTATAATCTATTTATATATGGCGGCGAGACCCCACCAAGCCGCTACATTAGGGCTCACTTTTACCTTTCACATAAGGGATCATCTATTATTTTGTTTCGTATCATTGACATGCGAGTAATAAAGACGGATTGAATTTCGATACGCCATTGAACAACTGTACGGGGAGATTGAGTTATAAGTAAATGCATTTCTTGTGTATGTAGTGCCTGAGAAGAAATATATTCTACTGAAGAAAAATCATAATATTGAAATTAGTTTGAAAACAAATCTTTAATTAATATCAGGACTAGTTGTTACGTTTCCATTCAACTTTAGTGGCTAATCAATCCTTTTCATCAGGAAGCATTATGCATAGCTCAGACATTTTTATTGCTGAGATCTAAACATTTCATTACTAAGTATCCAGATCGATGTGATTTAGAAATTCATGAATAGCTTGAACTTATATTAATTTTATTATGATCACCATACCTCCTTGTATACATTACCCATTAAAATTTATTTAGGTGCGAGAATAAAATAAAAATACTTATATTAATATGAATAAAGAATAATTATGTTAATTATCTTTTTTTTGTTTCAGGTACGAGTATCCTTGATCTTAACATTGGCGTCAAACAAAGGTTGGATACAAAAGTTGAAGTCACAATAAAATATTTAAGCGTTCAAATGTCTTAAAATTTCCTATTGGGAGGTAAATCTTTCATGTTCACTCCCCATCCCGTATAATGCCCGTTTGATCCCTAAAATAAATACCTTGTTCCAGTTTATTTAATAGTTAATTTAGAATATCAAACAAAGGTGTTTGTGTTATCTGATACTTAACACAGCCTCAAGTCCTATTTGATTCGGTTAGTAATCAATTTCCATCTTTTATGAGTATTACAATATCTTCTAAGCGCGCATAAATGTAGGATAGTATGCCTTATTAAAGTTAAGGTTGATTCATAAGATATCTAGACCGAATTTATCGTCAATTGTCTTCACGTTACACAACAACATTCCTAGCTCACACTCTAAGCTTGTTCAGTGTTGCCACATTATGAAACAAATTAAAGAGGATTGTTAAATGAAAAGATTTAATTTTATAACCCACTTTGATGTGTGTGAAATAAGGTTTTGTTGTGAAACTGGGAACTGGGTTTATGTACTGGACCCAGCAATCATCTTATAGCGTTTTAATTAAGAATTGGTTTTACATCCTGCATTTAGCAATACGACTTTTATATTGCCTACTATTTACTATTTATATATAATTTGGAATGACGAACCACTGTCTATTATTTAACTATATGCCATAACGCATTTAAAGTCACAGCATAATACATCAAGCATTTTAATAACGGGAAGTAAGTCATTAGTTGCATATAGTTTTAGTGTACCATAAAGTTGAAAGGGCATCTCATAACATCGTCTTTATTTGTACTACGCCCGATTCCTTTACTGCTTCGCTTCGCCTATCAAGCTTTCATAATAAAGGAAAACGGTATCTTGGTGGGTAAACGCCTCATTGGTGTAGTGGTTCAAATCCTCTTCATCACTCACATTGTTAGTTTTTTTCACAGAAGTTTGTTTCACATAATTGTAACTTCCCAGATTGGTTAAGAAATAAGCTGGTCAAATCAGGATCATAATCGCAGCCTAGTTTGGACTTTATCAAAATGGATGACATGAGGCTAAACGCTAGCTGAAGAGAGTGTTGCGCATTTTCATTTTCTTCTGCGTCTCTTCTCAGCAGTAGGCCTGGTAGGGCGAAAAAAGTTTTGACGTGCTAAAGAATTTTCTAATTAATTCAAATTGCTGAATAAATTATTTCATTTTATTAACGTGTTCAATTTTAATAATACGTAGGTCGATCGTAAACATCGCCATGATTTAATCTCTTCTAGAAGGACATAACAATTTCCTCACTTCCCTGATTATTTTCTTATCTAGCAACACTATTGTTCCAATATCGCTAAAATACCTTCGGGTGGACAAATTGCCTGCAGCTTGATAGTGTTGAGGCAGAACCTGTTTTTAAATGATAATTTCGACACGGATCGGATTATGTTCGAGCTAAGAGAAGCTAAGCTTGATATATTGGCTGGAAACAGTTTGCAGGCAAAATGGGACTTTTGCTCTCGCCTTGCGCAATTAAAGGCTTAATGAGAAATTCAAGTGGGATTTATATTACTGACCAATGGAATTTTAATGAAAGAATAGTTTTATGTAGCAAGTAAAACAAATTCTTGTTTGCTGTGTATATGTCTTTGAGAATTATATAAGATGCTGTAGTTTTAATTATACATTATATTTAATTAACCTTTTGAATGGAGTGAAGCTTAAGCTTAATAAACAGTTTATGACAGCTGAATTTTGCGTAATGCTCATATGTCGTAAATAGCCGATGGTAGCCATTAAATTGCTTATTTAACGTTTATTAACGAAAGACAAGTGCAGCCCTGAAAACAACCCAGTAACACATAAACTACAGCTTTTTAGCTTGTCACAGCGTCCCAAATTAAATAAATAAATTTCACAACATCACATACATTGATCTGACCCCGTGTTAAGTAGCTTAAGCACTTGTGTTACAGACATCGGAATCAACAGTGGTATTACAAATATACTTAAATAGATACATATAACACCAAGACCAGGACAAACAGACATGTTCATGCACACAAATGTTTGTCCTGTGCGGGGATCGAACCCGTGACCTCTTGCGTAATAGGCAACATCTTGACCATTACACCAATGCGGGTCGTCAAAATGATACTCCGCCTTGGTCAACCATAATACTGCAAGTAACTAAACATATTCCAACGTCCACAAACATCAGTACATATTAAACCCAATGGACCATAATACTCGCTGAGACAGACTCAATAAATCAAGTCTCTACCAGCATTAAGTGATGTCATAGTGGAGTATGAATTAACTTATCAAAGCGTACCGGTCACCATTCGCACTTGTGGCGTGTTGGCTGTCAGGCAGCCATCATCGGTGTGTTATACACACGGGCGATTTGTTTGACGAGCAGTTTCTATAGAACCATCTTAACTTTTGACGTGAAAAGAATTTTCAAAGTAAATCGAATTGCTGTTTAAATTATTTCATTTCATTTCATTATCATCAATACTTGCGTTTCGTGAAAAATAAAACTGGTAAAAGTCATCAGTTACCTACTGTAAAAATTACTTCATTTCAAAAAATCTAATTAAGTAAATCTTTGGGCGCTTATAATAAACTGCAGTTATTAATAAGTTTATTGATTTACGCTAAATTTAGAAAGGACGTATTCAGTTATTTCAGTTACACGAGTAAAGTGAGTTTTAGTTTAGAAGGCCTTGCTAAACCTTACCTTCGATTTTATCTTGAACAATAAGGTAATAGACTCATTGAATCAAAAATAAGGAAATTACATCTATCCTGGTTATAATGATGAATAACCTAAACAAACCAACAGTCTTCAAATCTGTCCTAGTTGTCTTAAAAAGGAATTTCACGTAACTCTATTGCAGTATTGATTCCATTCGACACGATAAAGGAGTGTCTACAACGTCTATCTTTCCTTGAGATTGTTCTATCGCTTGCCTAAGCTCTTATGTCATCCGTTAACATCTTATAAACCATGTTGATGTATATTGTACATGGTCAAATAGTTTCTCATTAGTGTAGTGTTGAAGTGACATCATATGCCTTTGTTGAATAGTGTTTGGACCAAGGCCTTTGATTCGATTTCCGCCTTCAGAAGACTGGCAACCATGCCTACCTGTAAAAAGCCATAACATACAAATCATGATAAATGTTTTCTTATCTTATTATGTTGGTACTGGAAAAATTGTATCACTCTAGTAACGGCAAACACACACATTAATTTGCTAAGAA
Source organism: Nomophila noctuella (assembly GCA_958496325.1). Taxonomy (NCBI): domain Eukaryota; kingdom Metazoa; phylum Arthropoda; class Insecta; order Lepidoptera; family Crambidae; genus Nomophila; species Nomophila noctuella. The sequence continues at coordinate 15,676,160 of OY292487.1, read as the reverse complement.
AAATTAACAATATTTTCCCGACTCAAGAATTAAATCCCGAACCCAATAAAATGGACATTTCTTTACCATAAAAAATTGGAGAACCTGAATTTCAAATGTTTTCTATTCTTTTAATGTTTAATGTTACATGCATTGTTGTGTGCGAATATTTTAAACCATCTTACTTGTGCATGCCAAAACGTTTTGAAGTGTAAAGAAAAAAAAATAATGTAGAGCAAAGACATCCCAACTAATATTATAAATGCGAAAGTAACTCTGTCTGTCTGTCTGTCTGTCTGTCTGTCTGTCTGTCTGTCTGTCTGTTACGCTTTCCCGCTTAAACCTCGCAACCGATTTTGATGAAATTTGGTACAGACAATCTTTAGACCCTGAGACAGAACATAGGCTACTTTTTATTTCGAAAAAAAGAAATCCACGCGGACGGAGTCGCGGGCGGTCGCTAGTTATAAATAAAAATAACCAAATACAGATTATGTGACCAATTATATTATACAAAAAAAAAACAAATAGCTCGCAATTCTCAACTGCCTTACGTCCGCTCCATTGCATCAATACGATTACATTACATAACCCTTACCCTATGACCCCTATCGGTACGGTGAATCGTATCAATTATATCAGAAGGAAATACTTTCAGTCAATCGAGCACTCATTATGTCCATACGGAGATTGTGTTTTCAACATTGTAACACGGTATTGTTTGACTTCTGACCCCTTTAAGGATGCTATCTGTCTTTGTACAAATATTTCTTAACTATCTGTTGTTAAATAATTACGGGTAGTTACAAGACGTTACGTGGTTTCTGTTGTCGCAGTAGTTTGAATGTGATGGATTGGTTTTTGTTTTGGTTGGTTTATGCCTTCTTCTACTATTTTCCAATTGCTGTGCCCTTCAGAGCCCATACTATGATCTTTCTTAACAATACCATAATTATCATCATCCTAGCAATTGCTTTCTCGGGAATTGCCTCGGAGCCCAGGGTACGCTGCGACTATGATCCTAGATTGACAAGCCTGGTTAATACAGTGGAGCTACTGTCGTCTGACCACCGTAACCCTTACAAAGGTAACCAGACCATTTGGATCATAGTTGGAACAAACGTAAAGCTTAATAATCATTCTTACCGGACAATCATGTGATTCAAGCCTGCCATGTCCTAACCAAACTGGGAAGCCAACACGAAGTGAAAGTGTTTCTCGCGGGATTCGAACCCACGAACTCTGTGGTTTTTGAGCGCAGCACTCTAACCACTACACCACGGAGGCAAGGTAACAATACCTGACACTGTTAATTAACATTATGGAGCAATAAATAATTAATTGATTGAAGCCACATTTTGAACGTGTTCGAATGTACGTGAAATGTATGTGAACGGAGTTTGAGAGATGTAAAGCATAGGCAGAACTTCAACTCAAATGGACTAGTAAAGTATATACCAGACTGAGTAGCTCTTAGAAATCTTTGTGCTTTAATATTATGTCATTGAGTGAGGTCTTTTGGATTGCAAAGTTTCTGTGACTCGAGTGGAATTTGATGACGATGGCTTCTTCTTCTTAATCGGTACCCCAGTGCTGAGGATCGTGACTCCTATTGATTTTGCCAATGGTCTGCCTCCATCCCTCCCGGTCGATCGCCTGATGCAAGGCGTCGCAGACTGGTATCTCTAGCTGCTCCGAGATTTGACCAGCCCATCGTTTTGGGCTTCTTCCTCTTGGCCTCTTTCCCTCTACCTTCCCGGTCACCATCAATCGCTCCAAGTTATCAGCGCCTCTTCTGGCGATGTGACCGAAGTATCTGATTATGCGTAGCATACAGGTCGAAGAGAGACGTTGAGCCTTCTGGATTTTCAGCTCTTTTAAGATCGAGACATTTGTACGGTGGGCTGTCCAAGGAATCCTTAGTAGGCGGCGCCAGCACCACATTTCAAAAGCGTCGATTCGTTGTCTGTCGGCTGCTTTGATAGTCCATGTCTCTGCTCCGTAAAGAGCAATGGAGAAAACAAGTGTGCGGACGAGATGAATTTTAGTCCTATTTGTGATATTCCTGTCTCTCCATATCTTGCTGAGCTGAGTCATCGCCGCTTTAGCCATTCCAATTCGTCTTCGTATTTCGGGTTCACATGTACCTTTATTGGTTATTACCGATCCAAGATATTGGAACTGCTCAACGGTTTCGTACTCTTGCAGCAGGTTGGTACGCTGTATAACTCCAAAACGGTCGATTACCATTAACTTGGTCTTACTTTTATTTATGGTGAGACCCATTTGGAGGCTGGTTATTCTTAGACGATCCAAAAGCTCTGCCATTTCTTCTTCTGTTGAAGCGAAGAGGGTGGTATCATCTGCGTAACGAAGATTTGAGACTGTTTCTCCTCCTATCTTAAAGCCGCCCCTCCAACCGTCCAGTGCTTGACGCATTATGTACTCGCCATATATGTTGAATAGGATGGGAGAAATCACGCAACCCTGTCGGACTCCTTTCTCGAAATGGAATCGTTGTGATGTGACTTCTCCCATCGTTACGGTGCCGTAGCCAGACTCATACAGATTTCGGATCAGTGCTACTAGGTGAGGTGGAACACCGGTTGCCATTAAAACTTCCCACAGTTTCTCCCACTTCACGCAATCGAAGGCTTTCTGATAATCAACAAAACATATTATCAGAGGGGTGTTGAATTCGTAGCATTTCTCTATTATAAGCCGAAGATTCAGTATTTGCTCACGTGTTCCTTTTCCCTTGACAAACCCTGCTTGTTCTTGTGGGATCTGCCAGTCAAGATAAGATCTCAGCCTTTTATTGATCACGTGAAGTAAAATTTTGCTTGCATGTGAGATAAGGGCTATTGTTCTGTAGTTGCTGCAATTCCGCACTGATCCTTTTTTGTGTAGTGGAAGTATGGAAGAGTGTATCCAATCTGATGGCCAGTGTCCAGTTTCCCATATTGCGTTACAGATATCATGCAGCTTGGTTACCCCATTGGGTCCTAATGCTTTAAGCACTTCCGCTGTGATTCTATCTGGACCCGGAGCCTTATTTCGCTTTAGTTTCCTAATCGAGTCTTCTATTTCCGAGCGGAGTATGTTGGGTTCGGTTTCTAGTGCTGAGACCTGGGCATGGAAGGGTGAGTTTGCACTCCGCTGGTCCTTATAGAGTTCTTCACAGTATTCTCTCCATCTTTCCGTAACTTGGGTGATGTCATTAAGCTGGTTACCGGCTTTGTCGTCAATAATCCAAGAAGATGGCTTGAACTTGTTGGTAATTTGTCGTACTTTCTTGAAGAGATCGGCAGTCTGGTGTCTGTCCGCGTGGCATTCAATATCCTTGCATATGCTGTCAAGGTATTGGTTCTTGTCTCTTCTGCACATATTTCGTATCTCTTTCGACAGTTGCGCATACTCATTCACGTAGCCGGATCTTGGATCACTTTTTAGTTCCTTCCTACGCTTTATTTCCGACCATGTCGCATCAGATATCCAATCTTTCCTAGTGTCTGGTTTTTTGTTCATTGACTTTAGCACTTTCAGTATCTCAGACTTGAATTGTTGCCACTGTTCTTCCGTGGTCATATTTGTAGGATTGGTACCAGCTAATTCTGATTCGGTTTTAGTCTGGAAATATTCGTATTCAGGCTCCGACAATCTAGTGATCTTTTCTGATCTTTTCCGTGGTGATTTGAGACGTACCCGCAGGTCTGCAACGAGAAGTTGGTGATCACTGCCACAATCTGCACCCGGGAAAGTTCTTGTGTTCGTTACGGATGACCTCCATCGAGTTGCTATAGTGATGTAATCAATTTGATTACGATAGCGATCGCCAGGTGAGATCCACGTGTATAGTCGGCGCTTATGGTGTTTAAAAAAGGTGTTGGTCACGGCTAGATTTTGGCTTACACAGAAGTCGATGAACCTTTCGCCTCTTTCATTGCGGACACCGAGTCCGTGTTTCCCTATTACGTGCCGTATGTGGTCGTCATTCACAGTAATCCCAATTTTTGCGTTCCAATCACCCTGCACAATCATTATCTCTCGCTTAGAGATTCCGGAAACAGTTGTCTGCAGCTGGTTATAGAAGTTGTCAATATCTTCTTGCGATGATTGGGCTGTTGGTGCGTATATCTGTACAATATTGAGTGGTAAAGGACTGCAGTTAAGGCGTATGGATATTATTCTGTCATTTACAGCGTTGTAGCCAGTAACGGCATGAGACAGTTTTTGAGGTATTAAAATCCCTACGCCGTTTTTACTTTCTACTTCATGACCCGAGAAAAATATTGTGTTGCCATTTGATGTTTTGTAGTGGCCTGATCCTTTCATGTGTGTTTCACATAGACCCAGAATTGCAAGATTATACTCGCTCATCTCCTTTTCAACGATTGATAGCTTCTCCGGTTTAAGTAGTCCTCTAACATTCCAAGTGCCAATTCTGCGTTTAGGGCGTACAGATGGTTTACCCTTGTCATCATTTTTATTAACTACCTTAGAAGCTTGATGACAGGCTACTAAGGAGTCTTCGGTAACAAATTTCTCACCCAAAGACCCGGGTATCAATGGGCGCCGGGGGTCAGCCGGGTCGCAGGACAAATCAGCTTTCCTTAAATTGACTTTTTCCATGGAGTTCTCTTGGGAAAATTGTCGTAGTGGTTTCCCATTGCCTTCTACGCCGGACTGTTTAGAGGGAATTTAGTCCTCTTGGTCTCCGTAACCAATTTTGAGTGAGTTAGTTAACCGTCGCTCACTGCTCGACGTTGGCTTATTTTACAGCTGCCTTAGTCCCTCGTGTTGTTGGGTGTAAGCTGTTCGCAGCCAACCCTCCTCCTTTCTCAAACCGGGCTTGGGACCGTCTACGGCGGAGTTAAGATGACGATGGCAGATACATACAAATTCACAGGTGAAATGCTGTGTACGCAATGTATCAGATAAAACAACAATTACTTTTCTCGTATTCACTTTCAGACATCATGTTTGATTTTTATAATACAACGTATCAATAACATATCTTGATACATAGTAATTGTTACGAGGTTCTATCCGTCTTGATACTTGCAATTTGATTGCGGAACATAGATTGGAGTGTCTAGTAGATACATGAATTCATTGTCTAGCGAAACTGCATGTCTTGTAATGATACTTATCTTATTGTAATTAGAGTTTACATAACTAAGTTTGGTTATATAGATATATCACCTATGTATGTATGTAGCCATGTACAGTTAATCGTCGGACTAAATATCCTGTTATTGCGGAATCATTATTATGGGTTTCTACAGAGTGCGGGAAACTTAATAGTAAAATAGAGGTCTTATATGACATCACAAGAGATATTGATAATAGGAAATGCTATGTTTTATTCAGTGAATGTATAGGTGTTTTATTGGTATTCTGTGTTTGAATAATTCGTACCATAAACGTTCATTATTCATTCATTTTTAAAAGAGCTGCGTGAATAATACCTATTGATTCAATGATTTTATTTACCCAATAAAATTTACCAAACATTGTAAAAGAAAGCATCTGCTCAGCATCAAAGAAAAAGTATCTTTAATAGATATATAATTTTCTTTATTTTTGCTGTGGAAATCGAGAGTATACATTCTTGACTCTCAATTTCCTTTGCGGAAAACAACAAACGGCTTACAATGAAAATAAGAGTAAAGCACACGTTTGCTCGGCAGCTAATGTCGGCAAGCTGTTGCGACCATGTAGGGGTTATTATAAGGGACATTTATGCCCATTATTTCAAATATACAACCTCAGATTGCCTTATAGGCGGAGAAACCGAACTTCCCGCAGTGGGTGTGATGAAGAAGGGATGGCAACTATGTTTTTATAGTGTTAACATAAATTACAGAACACACTTGCGGTTTCAAATGTGTAGTCACATAAGATGAGTTTATTTTAAAATAAACCGTACCGACAACACTGCTTAGTCGAATTAAATAATTAGGTAGTACAAAAGCAGATTATTGCTCCCTTAAAATTACCCATTGCGGGAATATAATTCGACGATCAAAGTATTTGGACAAGAGTCATGACCATTGTTATCAAATTAAACATAGAGATTAAGAGCATGATATAATTAAAATTATTATTTTGATAAAAAAATGATAGACAGATTATTAAAAATGTTTTTACCCCAGCCTGAAAGTTCAGTGTTCAAATCGCCATACATGGCCAAGTCATAAAATTTCACTCAACAAGCATCTGCTTAACCTATTTATATTATTTTTTTTTAAATATTAAACAAATAAATATTTATTATTTAAAAACTTATACATCAGAATAACACATAGGATATTCATTTAATTTTACAAATACACAAAATGAACACTTTTTTTTTAACATTTTGTTTTGTTGGCCATAACAGTAGGTATTATCAATCCTCGTGCCAGCCCTGCAAGTGCAATTATTGATTGGAATGCAACCCTTAGGCGTAGTATGGCGACGACATGCGTACGAGTTTCTAGCGCCATTCATAATCCGCCATTGATAAGTTTTCATTGACCGGCCGCTTTCACTGCGGGACCGTTTGATCTGTTGACATTATCCGTAAAAAGGGATTTTATGGATACCAGGTTTCACCGTTTATCCGTTAGATAGGTGTTGTTGTTTTGTTCAAGTGTTAGCTTTGTGGAAACTAGTAGCAATGGTATTATAGGTAGTTGAAATAGTGAAGTGATATCAGGAAAGAAATTTTATTTTGTCGTGTTTGGGTCAAACTAATCTAAGCTGTGTCATATGCATGTGTGTCTTAAGAGTTTTAGAACTATTTATGGACATTTATTAATGTTATATGAACGCAGATTATTATTAACTATCGTTACAGATGTATTAAAAAGTGTGAATACGATCGCAGCTGTCACGATGAGCAGGCGTGTGTTTACAATAATATGGCACAGGAATAAATAAAGAGGACCTCCTGAATGTCGCTTAGTCGCTTCTCAAGGTATCAACAAGACGAAATGTGAACCTAATCTTCTATGCTGATACTACACGGCACTATAATTTTATAGAAATGCTATGTTTTATTTAGAATAGTTATTGTGTAGCAAATTGATTTCAATTTGCTACACAATAACTATTCTAAATATCCACCCACATAATGTTCATGTTTATCTTACATATCTTCACCCACATTGAAATCTCGATATCAAAAACCAACATGCGATTGTCGATGACGTTACATCACTTGCTACACGGATTGCGCAAACGCAATTGTGGACGAAAACTAACCTTTATAAATAAATCGCTATTGGACACGGGTCGCATTTATTGACATTAAAACAAAACGTCGCTTATTTTGTGGTTAATTTAATACCCTATGACGTAGTGTTGGGATGCTGTCGATGTCGATGACCCTAGAGTATCGACCGTCTTTATCGACACACGTGTTCTTTCTAGTTGTGGTGTCAATTTGCATGGAATTATAGCTGAATACATTTGGAATTGATAGGAATTTACCGTTGTTCTGCACTTCAAATTACTACAGACGTGTCAGATTGCTGGCGCAGAGAAGCTTTAGTGTGACGAATAAAGTGTGTAGTACAAGTGGGTAGGAATGCTGCTGCTTAAATCTTACCAGAATGCTCCTGAGTCACTTCTTACGACACCCACGAGACGAAATAATGGGGCCATCGTGTAATATATCGATATTGTTCCGAATTTTTCCCAACACTATCATCGTCGGAGGGCTATTTCGTAACGCTGCGGTCATAAATATCAATCAAGTACGCATTGTAAATATTGTTACCAGTCGCATCGCCCATTTTAATGTTATTTAGCGGGCCGTTCACTTATTTAGTGATCTCTCCGTTTAACAAGATGTAATTTAAGTGATGCAACCTAAATCTGACGGTTCAATGAATTTATTAGATGTTACTGTCGAACTGAACTCAGATTGATGGATTGGCTTAATTCGATATTGAGTGGTTTACAACACTAGCTGTAATAGACGAAATATGTATATTCTACTAGATCAAGCCTTTTCTTTTTTACGATTTGTTGTAATGGTTATGTTGTTGAATGTTTTATGCGTGGTCGCGGGTTCGATCCCCTCTCGGTACCGTCGTTGACGGGCCTGTTGGTCTCGTGGCTACAAAACCAAGGTGCAAATAGTTTGGGGCTAGCATATTGGTGTGTTTGTACAATGAATTAATTTATTTATTTGTGTACGTACTCCTGTTTGTATTGGTATGTGTAATACATAATTAATCAATAAAATTTATCTCTAGATGTTTTTTGTTTGCTGCTCTATCTTACCAAAAGAAGAAATGATAAGGCAGCAAATTTTACGAACATTTTCTATGTAGTTCAAGCAAGCGTTAAATATAATTGAAGTTTAAGTACTTTACTGTAATTTGCATAATTTTCTTAATTAGTATTTCTAACAGGTTTATCTATATCTAGCATTGATCAGAGCATACTGTGAGACTTTCTATGAAGTCTCAGTACCATTCAGACGTCACATTTATAAAATAGTATATATTAATTCTAGGGAAATCTGGTAATGTACTAGAACTATTGCCTTATCTAATGGATATTACACGCAATCTTAATGGTTGCGTTATGAACTAATGATATCAAATAATTACATACTTAATGTTTACTTTACTTTGCATGACTTAATTCTAATTTACTTTAGATTACTTGGACCTTAATACTACATTTACTTACATTAAACACTACTTATGAACCTGAAAGAAAACTTAAGATGTTAGTCGATGAAACTTTCCTAGAAAGATGGATTTAACTTTTTTGTTGAATTTTATTTGTATATTCAAGTTCAAAGATGAACATAACTTTTCACTTTACACTTATGTTACAACATTATCTTCTGGAAAAAAATATTAAAAAACTTTCCCCTAACTTTTTTATCGCGACAATCCTTAGTGCCCATAAGTATACATATTTAGCATAACGGAATATAATTAAATACCATACAAAACTGCTAATGAGTAAGTACTCCAATTCAAAAGGAAATTAAAATGAGGTGCTAGTAAATAATAGCCTCCTTTATGACACCAAGCATTTCTAATTACGGTAAATAAAATATAAATGAGCACTGGTTCAGATTATGAGGCAAGTCTTGGCCTATCTAGACTTTAGAGAAGCTAAGTTAGATTATTAAGCTTTCTTTTTGTAGGATAATTTAGGTCATTGCCGCTGTTACTTTAACCTGATTTCGAAAGTTTAGATATTTCCGCTCAAAAATGTTTTATATGAATTAAATATACTTACCTTTACATTAAGCATAATACGAGTATGTGATAAGCAATAATGTAACATTTTAACACTGCATGTGTCATATTTATAAGTGATAGTCGTGGCATGGTCTACGGTTCAAATTACTGTTCAGATGTTGAAAAATTAACTCTGTAAAATATTTATTGTGTGTGTATCCAAGCATTGATCTTTGGTGTACTAACCTACTTTAAAACATTACACCAAATATATCATCAATTTAATACAATTTGAAACCACAAATAGGTCGTCCAATAAAAACAAAAACGAAACAAAATCTCACCTCCCTTTATTTAATAAACACTATCTCCAAATAAACAATAGTTAATTCAAATTCGTTAAAAAGGTTAAGTGCAGTTGACCTTAATACTTAAATTACGAGGTGTAAACATAATATCAAGCGCACTTTTCATCTCTGTGGTAAATTCGGCTGCAGGAAGCGACCGCTCGTAAATCCGACTGCAGGTGCCATTAAAGTCCACTTTGAAGAGGGTAACATGGTTTTATAAGATTTCGAGATCAGAAGAACTGGTTATAAATAATAAAAAATAAAATACGTTTATTTCAGACCAATATCCATAGTGTGTTAGTAACAATTGCTTATTTGTACTAACACACTATGGATAAAGTAAATTAGGTAAAATCTTCAAAACGTTTTTTTGGACTAAGTATTAATTGCCTAACTCAAAACTAAGCTAACCTTGAAGCTTGTACTATAGATAGATGCTAGGCTTGGGAACAGATAGCCATACTTAAATACTTATAATTATTGAATGAGACCTGTATGTGTATTATTATACAGGTACATAATTAGTAGTATACAATTATATGCCATTATTAATACAATCTTCATGTAAGAATTACCATTTTATGCAGTGTCAATTAACGACATTTTCTCAAGGAAAAGTCTCTAGTTATATTCTTTTTAAATTTACTTTAACCAGTTTGGCGTTTAGTATCTTTTTATGCCTTAATTAAAGATTATTATCCGTACCTTGAGAATATTTTCTGGCATTGCTATAATTAAACCAGGTTATAAAATATGTCTGTCCACCTTGTGTAAAAGGAAGGTGTAGCTAATTAAACGAGCTAATATTAATTAAATTATGAGCACTTATTTTCTTGTATTAAATAAACTAAGGATTTTGTCGACAAATCACTCACTACTTGTTGTTAATCACAGATAACATACGGACTTTGTTAATCTTAGAACTTCAAGAAGAAGTGGTATAAACAGAAAAAAAAGTTAAGACATTTCGGAGACCGCAATAAAATTCAAAATTAAATTCAAAACCACATTTTACGCCTTTTGTTAAAACTGAGTAAAATAATGCAGATATGGTCACCTTACCGCGACGTCTCTCAAAAGTTATAAATAAGCCAATAAAAGCTTTGAAAAGTGTTAACTACAAGAGCGCGGAAGTACAAACGGAAGTTTAGGTATTCGGTCACATTTCTATTTGATATAAAAGCTGAAATAAAATTAAGTATCTGCCTATTAATGTCCTTCTGCAGGGATCGAAATCAGGTTATCGACACTTAAAGTGTAAGAACACAGGCCGAAATGCATTTTCTTTACAAAATTACGCGACGTTATACCGGCAAAGTATGTCGTCTCCCATTTAAAAGTGTGTCATATCATGAACACGACCGAACGTACATTCAGACCCGCAAATTCGGTAGCGTTTTTTCCGCATAGTGTGTTTCTGCAAATCCCACTAATGGGTGCTGAATTAATCACCTCCGAACCAATCTGGGTTAGAAATCCGGTACTTCGAGAGCAAGACCTGACCAGGTAATTTCATGCAAAAGGAGACGGACAATAATCCATACGATTGGTATAAGACTTCTAATTACCGGTACGATAATAGTCGAAGACGCCACGGCCATGCATACCCAATTCAAAAATACAATTTCAAATCTGTACTAATATAATAAAACTAAAGAGCTTGTTTGTTTATTTGTTTAGCGCTAATCTCAGGAATTACTGGTCTGATTTAAAAAAAATCTTTTTGTCCCGGATAGTCCATTTGACGAGGATAGTTAATACCTACATATGTGTGCGAAAACCGAAACCCATGCAGACGGAGTCGCGGGCGGCCGCTAGTACTCATATAATCTTACTTAATATTTTGTCATATATTCGTACAACCAACGATCAAACAATAATTATGATTACTTTAATTAAAGTAGTGTAATTACACTACATAAGTTTAATAATTCAATTTAAACTCCCATACTTGTAAACTTCCTTGCGTAAAATTTTCCCCGCGATCGTAACTTTTATTTACGTCATTATATCAATTATTCAACGCGAAATCCGTTACTTTTGCACACAATTCGCTTAATTAATGCAAGGAAACTCCGAAACTGTGAGAAACTGCGCATGACATCATCCGCAGTACTGTAAGCGTTCGTTCACACACTTTGATAGCAATCTCCCTTATAATTTCCTTGGACTAATTTCCCCCAAACTAAGCTCAAAGCTTGTAATATGGATGCTAAGGAACGGATAGACTTACTTAAATAGTTTAATAAAAATCCATGACTCGAGTACTGCCGATGTTCATCTCACATACATTTGCCCATAGCGGGATTCATAATTTATAAGCTGTAAGCTAATAGTAGTAAAAGAATTTCAGTGTAAATCAAGATGCAAAATTAACGCTTTGACTTTGACTTAGAAATTGCTGGAAGTGGCCCAATAATAAACACACACTTTCGTGTTGTGGGTAGTAAAATTTGCAGTACCACAAATACTTACCAAAATGTAGCTTTAAATATTATGTACAGGGTTTGAAACGTTCTGTGTGACTACAAATCTCAAAATAACGCTTATTTCAAAGCAATTCCGTGCTTTGGAAAGTGGTCCCGACTATGATGCAAATTGTCTGGTATTCCTTGTAAGGATTATGGAGGTCAGACAGCAGTTGCTCCATTGTAATAAGCAGGTTGGTCAATTCAGTATCATAGTTGAAGCCAATACCCTGAATACCCCGGGCTACGATGCAATGGCTGAGGATGCAACCGGGACAGGCGCTAGATGATCCTCGTATGTAAGACCAGCGATATGATAAATCCACCAACCAAGAAATGTAAAGACAGAAGCTCTTCGAATTGCCAGTGTACAGTTGCCCTATTTGCTAAGGCAACTGTTCGCAAAGGCAAAGCTCGGCAGATATTCATTATATCACATATGTATTATGTATGTGTGAGAACTTGTATGCGTTGCGTTGTATTCATGGTCCGATGGATATTCCCGTGTGAGTTACATCCAGACTGAGGGATATTTTTTAGTTGTTAGCAAGTTGATATACATTCTCTATTGATGTGCATTAGTTAAGTGGCGAATGTAATTATAAAGATGATAGTGTAGTTCTACGTATTGTGTATTTAAGGTATAGGTAGTAGACCCTCTTGCTTTTTCATAATTATGGATCTTGTAGAACCTACTTGTTACTAATATTTTAACTTGCCAATCTTACCATTATATCTTTTTAACAGTTATTGTGAATTAGAACACTGCCGAAAGATATGAGCGCTAGATACGCTACTTTACGTTGTATTTATTTTCGCTAGACTTCAATTTATTTTCGGAAAAATGCAGTTCAAAAGTAAGGAAAGACGAAACCTTCAGAAATAATAAAGCATTTTGATTCGAACCACTTCTGGTATTTGATGAGTTTTAGAAATAGTAAATGGCATGAATTTTTTTTCATTTCTAACAGAGCATCCAATAACGTTTAGGTACCAACTCGTAAATATTCAAAACATAATCGACAAGTTGTTTACCAATTTACACAGGAAACGGAAAATAATTTTACGATTCGTCTATGTCAATGTCGGTTTTTTGCTGTCTTCGGGTCATATTTTTCTTTTGAAGCGTTATTTTTTGACAAAAACACCAAAACCCGTTTCAAAGTTGAATGTTCTTGTGTTGGCAATGACATCACCTTGGGGTCAACAGAATGTTAGATACCATCATACCGCGGTTTGTTCAAAATAACGTGACTTGCTTGCTCAAAACTAACTCCGAGAATTTAAGAATGTATATTTTTATCAAAGTAAAAAGTTAAATTGCTTAAAGTTATACCTGCCCTCCGTTTTCCTCAAAACTCAGTCAATATCATCTTATTAACAGGTCATAGGTCATTTCTTTCAAAACTAAATCGTAAGTGATACGTGAATCAATTTGATTGATGTAGTTTCAAACTCCTTTTAGATTAATGTTATTATGAAACTCCGAGATCCATTTTGTCTATTGGTATACCGATAAATCAATGATATGATTTTACACTTAAATATGACTTCAATTTAATGATTGAAACATATGTTTAGCCCACAGAAAAGAACTCAGAAGAGTTTCGTGATCTATTCTGATAGTTTTATTACAGTATAACATTACCATTTATTCCAATTTAGTATCGAAATGTACCTATACTAATATAACACTTGATCCACACCTACTTATATTATAAAGCGGAAAAGTTTGTTTGTTTCTTTGAAAGCGCTAATCTCAAGAACTGCTTGTTAGAATTGAAAAACCCTTTTTGAGTAGGTTGCCCCATGAGACGAAGAAAGGCTTTAAACTATAGTATAACACTATGTGTGCGGAAACCGAAATCCTCGCGGACAGAGTCGCGGGCGGTTGCTAGTAGTGTAAGCTACGAATTTAATCGAGTAATAATATTTATCATTGCAAAGGAGATGCTCTTTTTTTTGTTCCTTGATGGAGCACATTCATCGTTTTTAAGCATTTTTTTATAATTCACCAACAATTGTTTCATTCTTTTGAAAAAGGTTGCATTTCAACATGACCCCTAAATGTTGCCATCGGGACTTCTGCAGTACTCATTTAGTATTCATTTGGCATAATGCAGAGACAACGCAGACCCGCCCAGTTACAATTTAGCAGTTTTCAACTGCAGTTGAAAAGAAAATTACTAGTCTTTTAATTAACACTGCAGAGCAAATAAAGGCTTGCGAACATTTTGTATAAGCCTATTTATGTCCTACTGAAGGGCAAAGGCCAACATCATTTGAAAACATGTTTTTGGTACAAATATTGGTTTGGGTTTAACCATCACGCTAGACGACGGCAGAGAAAGTGACAGATGCCGACTGGTGATCACAAATCGGGGCTGCGTTTGCCTATACAAATTTTGCAAAGTGAACCCAGGACCTTGAAACAAAGGCCTGGTACTTAAACCATTATACCATCGAGGTGTTTGGGACTCAAAGTGTCTTGAGTCGTCATGGTCAGGCTCCCAATATTCTGTTCCAAGGGCGCGGTTAAGTGTTTCCACTGTCGCTTCACCCATTCTTGATCTAGGACAATAATTACAGTCCTTTAGCCCTATCTCTTTTTAATAAACTAATACACTATTGTGCTATTTATTTCACTAAAAGCCTAAAAATTTTGTTCATTTGCGAAAGTATAATTAACCGTAGAAGATACATTACAAAGATATTTATCTTCCCGACACTTTCGTGTGGGAGTTCTTAAAACTAGTAAATTGAACAAAATGGCGTCGTCCATTAGTAACACTTACTTACTTGATTGCTCACTTTCTGCCTCATTCATGAGTGTATGGGATTTTAAACTGTTAAAACATAGATCGTCTAACGGGAGTGTATTTTCAAGCGAAATCGGTACTAACAAAAGATTTGATTGCCACAAAGAACACGAATGTCCAATTAACAAACAGTATGTTGGCACGATGAAAGGGGGCGTTGATCTGTGCAGTAATCGATTAGTAATCGTTTACGTGATGTAACGATAAATTAAATCACATAGGATATTGCGGATCGTGCAAATACTCCAATATTGAGATCGATAAAACTGAATCAGATTTTTATTTCTCTTGAAACGTAATTGAACGCGATAATCTTTATCGTACATGGTTGGTGAATGGTGATATGGTACTGCCAAATGGAGTTTACAAAATCGAAATCGGAGCTACATCGTTTAAACTATATTAAACGTTATTTGTAATTTAAAATATGGACTTTCAAAATCAGTTTTTATTATTATACTAGCGGCCGCCCGCGACTCCGTCCGCGTGGATTTCGATTTCCAATAGCCTAAAGCCTTCCTCGTCAAAAGGACTATCCAACACAAAAATATTTTTTCAAATCGGTCCAGTAGTTCCTGAGTTTAGCGCGTTCAAACAAACAAACAAACAAACAAACAAACATACAAACAAACAAACAAACTCTTCAGCTTTATATATTAGTATAGATTGGAAGGCAAACGAAGAAGGGGTCACCTGATGGTAAGGCATTACCGCTGCCTATGGACAAAAACAACCTGTCGCAGATGCGTTGCCTGCCTTTAAGATCCCATATCCTCCCAAATTGAGCTCTGGCGACCTTACTCACCAGCAGAATTTAGCACAATAGTTACGAAGTGCTACTTCGCTGTGGTCTTCTGTAAGGTGGAGGTACTTCCCCAGACGAGCGGCTCATTCGAGTGGAAGCTTTGCCTCTAATAATAGCTTAATTGTCCCGATAACTCTTCGCCTAGAGGTGAGAAAACTACCAGCTCGCAAATAACTTATTTGTCATGTTAATCTTAACGGTGGTAAATTGCAACGGATCTCTATAATGGGCCATTCTACAATTATGCCCTTCATAAAGCGTCGGTTGACTAGTCAACGCCCCTGTCCTCGTCTACTTTCACTAACTGACTTAATATTCAAAGGTGATCAAATAGATTGGTGAGATAAGTGGTGTTATGTACCAAAATAGTTAGTTTATGTTTTCTTTAGTCAGTAGGGTTCAGTAATTAGCATTAAGTTAAAAACAATATATTTAAATTGTAATAAATAAGGTCATATTATTTTCAATTTAGAAGAATATCAAACTGCGTCATATTATGTTATGTAACGTACAAGAAAATTAATTTAAAATGCTTGGTTAGCTGGTAAATGTTTTAGAATAAAGACAGACTTTGTTATGGGTTAGCTGGTAAATGTTTTAGAATAAAGACAGAAAGAATGTGTATCTAGTGCGAGTAAAATTACAGGTTCATAATTACATTCATTAAAACAAAATTAAAAATTACAATACAAATAGGGGAAAAAAAATGTATTTCAACTTAAATAAGTTTTGGAACATTTTGCTGAGTAAGATACTTCAACAACCAGACCTCTAAAGATTATTTCAATACTTCTTAAACTGTATCTTTAGAATATCTTTAAAAACTTTCTTAACAAATTTAATCAAAACACCACAATGGTCTAATAAACCGCTCGCAAGAACTTGTGTAATGCCAAGTTCTCCTTCCACTGATTAATTTACACCCGGGAAAATTCTAATCTACATAATGCTCCGGGTATTATTCTAGTAATTTACTCTTTATAGTGAGGACAAGTTTTCTCCCGAAGGCACAACTGCCTGGCTAGTTAATGATTCTGTCTATCATCCAAGTTTAAACCATTATAAGCCTTATTACATTCTTTTAAGGGTAACATTCGAAGCGCTTTCGCAATTTGAAACTTATTTTGTTGTTTGTTATTGTAAATTGGAGACATGGCTATAGTAAGGTTTTATAAAATTAACTACGTCTGAAAGAGACGTCAGAATGGCAGGACATTGAGTGATGTTTCCTAGAGAAGTGTGTCTTAGTACTCATTATAATAACAAAACATTCATCTGATTCTTAAGTTACCTAATCTATAAGCAAGTGGTTTTCCTGGTAGGAAGTGACTGTCCGTAGAATCTGTATGTGAATTAGACCATTGTGGTGTTAATAACGTACCTAATATATATACAGATTATTGATAAAACAAAATTGCTTCTCGTTTTGTTTAGATCGGTCAAGCTAAGCAACGGTATGTGTTTCCAATGCTGATTTTGCTAGATAATTACTTATTTATTTATATCCTGTCGAACCGAACCACACAAGCTACTAATAAAGAAGCACTTCTCTCAAGATTACATGGTAATCGTCTTTTCCTAAGGCAACAGTCCTGGGAAAATCCACACGATGATAATTCACTTTAGTAGCTAGAAATAACAATTACAACTGTTTTATGGTACATAAAATACATTGATGCTTTAGTTCCAACTTGGAACTAAAGTATGTAATTTATGACAACAACAATGACTTGGAACTTCAATTTCGTTGTCGCAAACAAATAATAAAATAGAAATGCGATCAATTAATTTAACTTTCTTCATTATATTGCTGTTTCTTTTAACTTCGTGGTAAAATGAACAATATGATTTAAGGGAGACATTGTTTTATGTTGTTTTGTTTAATAAGGTTTTAATGAATTTAATACAAATGAATGTAATATTGTGGTGTCGTTGCAATTACCTTAGGGTATTTATGTTACAATGATTTGTGCAATGCCAACACGTACAATATTTTTTATTGTAAATATTTTTTTTACTTTATTCGAGTATCATGAAACATTTGCTTTACTTCCATAATTTAAATTCAGTAATGCCTTTTCAATTTACAAATTTTAAGAGCCACATCAGTTTGCTGGACCACGGACGGCTAAGCTGCTGGCTGATGGCTTTTCTATATCTTTACGAATACTTACATAATAAAACTAAAGAGTTTGTTTGTTAATATCAAGAACTAATATCAGAAACTAGTGGTTCGATTTGAAAAATATGTTTTGTTTTGGGTAGTCCATTTGTCGAGAAAGTCTTTTAGCTCTAATATAAAACGAGGTGAGCGGAAACCGAAATCGCTTATGGTAGAATAAAATTAAAATGATTGCATACGTGACTTCTTTGCTCAACGAGCTTGCTTCTGTGATATAAAATTATAATAATTATAAAAACATTTATGATCGAACATTTCGCCCATATCCTTTCATTCCGTTACACTTAACTGGACCTTGACCGGCACTCGAAGCTGGCATTTCGTGGGTTTTGCAACAATCCACCGCGTCCTGCAGAGTGCACGAGTGCATAGGTGATGCAACAACCGGTGGAAGGTTACTGGGGAGTGATGATGAATAGGTTATTGAGATAAAAAGGGAATAATATCCTGAGTAGCTGAGTTCGGCGGTCTATTTAAATGTTCGTGCAAATTGATTACTTGGTAATATAATAGACTGGCGGCCGCCCGCGACTCCGTCCGCATGGATTTCGATTTCCAATAGCCTAAAGTTTCATCGTCAAATGGACTATCCAACACAAAAATATATTTTCAAATCAGTCCAGTAGTTTCTGAGATTACTTATTAGAGAGCATACAAACAAACTCTTCAGCTTTATATATTGGTATAGATTTTTTAATGTTATAGGGAGGCAAACGAATATGAGGTTCATCTGATGGTATAAGCGATCACCGCTGATCATGGACATGAACAACCGCAGAAGGGTCGCAGATTCGTTGCCTGCCTTTAAGACCAGAGCCAGAGCTCAGTTGGGGAGGGTTTGAGCCTCCCCAACTGAGCTCTGGCGACCTTATTCACTAGCAGAAACATAACGCAACAGTTACAAATTGCTATTTCACTGTGGTCTTCTGTAAGATGGTCGTACTTCCCCAGACGAGCGGCTCATTTATGTGGAAGCGCCACAAAGGTTTAACTCTAAAGCTTTACATCTAGACCTACCCTTTACATTCCAATCTCACACCCGCCATAAAACCAAAGTAATCATTACAAATTACGAGCACTTCATTCCCAAAGCGCTTGTCACATTCAATTGCCTCTAAAACACTTCTATTATCATTTTTCATTTGCACACAAGCGACACCCCGATATCTGTCATTACAGACAATCAGAGCTAAATATTACCTTAGGTTCAAACCGGTAACCTAAGTCTGGTCTTAATAGATTGAGCCTGGGTCTATGGGATTTACTGCTAATGAACTCCGTTGAACTAAAATTAATAGACTGCTGTTAATTGAAAGAGCTTGGTGTGTGTTCATTGAGCATTATTGAAATAGGGTGCATGATATTAATGATATTGTGTCGGAAGTGAGAAGGCTTGGGAAAATGGAATGTAGGCAAGAGGAATGGAGGCGTTTTATGTATTCTTATAAGTAAATCTTATAACTTATCTATACAAATATTATAAAGAGGAAAGGTTTGATTTTTTGTTTGTTTGTTTGTTTGTATGAATTGAATAGGCTCCGAAACTACTTGGCAGATTTGAAAAATTCTTTCACTGTTGGAAAGCTACATTCACCCAGAGTAACATAGGCTATATTTTATCCCGGTACGGGAAGTAGTTCTCCCGGGACGCGGGTAAAACCGCGTGACGGGCCGCTAGTAATACATAATTTGTGTCGATATTTCGTAGATACACATTGAGTTAACATTAAATAAATAAATAAATGCCTTGGACAAACACACCAATTGCATAGCCCCAAACTAAGCTCGAAGCTTGTACTATGGATGCTAGGGAACGGATAGACATACTTAAATACTTTTATAAACATCCATGACTCGAGTACAAATGCCGATGTTCATCACACAAACATTTGCCCCTAGCGGGATTCGAACCCGCGACCCTTGGTTTTGTAGCCAGGGTCTCTAGCCACTCGACCAACGGGCCTGTCATTGAGTATTGAAAACCGATAAAAGTTTACGAATTAAAATAAAGTTAATATTCCTGTCCTGTTACGTTTTGTAGCCTGTTTTTGTTAAAAGCAGTGCTTGTTAAAAAATGCTAGTAGTTTTATGTTTATACTAGTAACCTTTCTTTCGCGACTTGGTGTCCCCGTGGATTTTGTTTCCGTGGACTCTCCAACACAAAAATATATTTTCAATTCGAAACAAACAATCAAACTGTTCAGTTTTATTATATACTAGCGGCCCGCCCCGGCTTCGCCCGTGGTACTTGTCCACTATTTATACATAAAAACCTTCCTCATGAGTTACTCTATCTATTAAAAAAAACCGCATCAAAATCCGTTGCGTAGTTTTAAAGATTTAAGCGTTCATAGGGACAACATGACAGAAAAAGCGACTTTGTTTTATACTATGTAGTGAAGTATAGATTGGCATAAAATAACTCACACCATCAACAAAACTATATTTCCTCCGCTTTCATAGGGTGTTCTGTAAACTAGTTCCTACATTGTAGTTATTTCGTAAAAAGCAGTTAAATCTACCTAGCAGGTGTTTATCAATTTATTTAGAATAAGTGAACAAATTTATAGATTCTAAACATTGTAAAATAGTATTACAATGGTGAAATATAGGAAGAACGAAACAAGGAAAACACCTAACGTATTGTGATAAAATCAAAACTAATAGTGGATGTAAGCTCACTTGGTTTACCTTATAGATTTGCCCTCACCTACTTCAAAATTGGTTTTACAATAAGAGCGAGACAGCACGTTGACCATTGATTTAATCGGGCGACTATCAATGTGCTGTCTCGCTTTAAGAAGCGACTGTCGCTCCTATTTGAGTGCCAATTTTGAAATATAGCGAGGGCAATCGTAAAACTATAGTTTATCTCTTAAGGCAATTCTGTCGATATTGAATAGAATCACTTCCTCCATCGCCTTATAGAGGGAAAGATAATTGCAAAACTGCTAATTGGAATTTAATTAATATTTTTGTATCTAGGAACAAGCCTTTTATGGCTTTAGTAATTTAAAGGTTGTTTCCCAAGGATTGTAAGTTTATATTTTTCCGTTATCTCATTCATGACATTACGGTGTTTTTGATAAAAACTAACATGTATGTTTGTTGCTGATTTAAAAGATGTATCCGAGAATGTTTTTTTGAGTTTTCTTTACAAATGTTTATAGATATTGTGCGGAGTTTGAACCCGAGAACAATGATCTCAGTCGTCGCTAAAAATAAAGATGCCCTCGTCATAGAATGTACGAAAAATTCTAATATTTCAGCAAAATAGTTAGTCGATTTTCACACTCACAATATTCCAATCTTTTTAACCCTTCGAGCCGTTATTCGACCATGGCGATCTTACGATCAGCCAAGTACGCAGGATATACAGTGCACAAGTAAGTGCGCAAGCACAGGTGTACTCCCTATTCCCTCACTCCCATAGTTCGGTGGGACAGTTATCTGACACGACCGTAGGGAGATCAGGCGGAGGACCAACGGCCTAACGTGCCTTCCGAAGCACGGAGGAGCTCGAGATGAAATTTTTCGGTCGACCATCCGATGACCGGCCTCTGCAAAAGTTGATTAACTTTGCAATCGCAAGCCGAGTGCGCTTACCACCATCGAGCTTCTCATTTATTTATTCAATCTAACCCCATACTATGTACATTACAAACTATATATAGCAGTCTGTCACACGATTTCACCTGCGTCCCGAGGGAACTACGGCCCGTACCGGGATAAATATAACCTTTGTTACTCACGGTGAATGTAGCTTGACAATAGTGAAAGAATTTTTGAAATCGGACGTGTAGTTTTTGAGTTTATTCGTTACATACAAAAATACAAATCTTTCCCCTTTATAGGTAATACAACTAAGTGTAGACATTTGAAAACTAAAATAACCCTAAACCATCTCCCACAGAGTTTCCTTGCGGCGAACGCGAAGTGCTGGTGGGCGGGAGCTCTCGCGGCGGCCACGGCGGAGCTCCGGTACGCGGGCTACGTGTCGCCCGGGGTGCTGCTCGTGGCCGGCGCCCCGCGAGCCCTGGAGACGGTGCGGGGGGCGTACGCCCGGTCCGTGCTGAAGCCTCCAGCGACGTACCTCATCTGTGGACTGGGTGAGTCGATATACAGTGTTACCATGCTCATTCTGGTGTTGTACCATACTGTATCTGATGATGCCTGTCTCGATTGCATCCTCGGTAATGGTCCTGGTCCTCAATGGATTAGGCTGGTTAGTTGAATCCACGGCCTCCAAGGTTTTTCGAGCTCAGCGCTCTAACCTGTACACCACGGAGTCAGTATCCTCTCGCTCTCGCGGCGGCCACTGCGGAGCTCCGGTACGCGGGCTACGTGTCGCCCGGGGTGCTGCTCGTGGCCGGCGCCCCGCGAGCCCTGGAGACGGTGCGGGGGGCGTACGCCCGGTCCGTGCTGAAGCCTCCAGCGACGTACCTCATCTGTGGACTGGGTGAGTCGCTATTTCTCATGTTATACCATGTTTTTTTGGTGCCGTTCCAAGCTGTTTCTTAAGTTACCTGTCCCACTTGGATCCTGGGCCATAGCTTTGGAGACTAGATTGCGCTACGACTAGCGACGATTAAAGTGTTGCCATGCTTATTCTGGTGTTTAAACATGCTGTATGTGATGTTGCCTGTCCCGATTGCATCCTCGGCAATGGTCCTGGTACGCTACGACTATCATAAGATCCTGAATGGACTAGACTGGTCAGTTGAATCCACGACCTCCAAGGTTTTGCGAGCTCAGCGCTCTAACCTCTACACCAGGGAGTCAGTATTCTCTCGCTCTCGCGGCGGCCACGGCGGAGCTCCGGTACGCGGGCTACGTGTCCCCCGGGGTGCTGCTCGTGGCCGGCGCCCCGCGAGCCCTGGAGACGGTGCGGGGGGCGTACGCTCGGTCCGTGCTGAAGCCGCCAGCGACGTACCTCATCTGTGGACTGGGTAAGTCGAATAATAGTGTTTCCAGCTAATTCTGGTGTTATAACATGCTGTATCTGCTGTTGCTTGCCCCAATTGCATCCTCGGTAATGGTCCTGGTACGCTACGACTATCGTAAGATCCTGAATGGACTAGGCTGGTTAGTTGAATCCACGACCTCCAAGGTTTTGCGAGCTCAGTGCTCTAACCTCTACACCAAGGAGTCAGTATTCTCTCGCTCTCGCGGCGGCCACGGCGGAGCTCCGGTACGCGGGCTACGTGTCGCCCGGGGTGCTGCTCGTGGCCGGCGCCCCGCGAGCCCTGGAGACGGTGCGGGGGGCGTACGCCCGGTCCGTGCTGAAGCCTCCAGCCACGTACCTCATCTGTGGACTGGGTGAGTCGAAATATAGTGTTACTATGCTTATTCTGGTGTTGTACCATACTGTATCTGATGTTGCCTGTCTCGGTTGCATCCTCGTTAATGGTCCTGGTACGCTACGACTATCATAATTATGATTCTCAATGGACTAGGCTGGTTAGATGAATCTACGGCCTCCAAGGTTTTGCGAGCTCAGCGCTCTGACCTCTACACCAAGGAGTCAGTATTCTCTCGCTCTCGCGGCGGCCACGGCGGAGCTCCGGTACGCGGGCCACGTGTCGCCCGGGGTGCTGCTCGTGGCCGGCGCCCCGCGAGCCCTGGAGACGGTGCGGGGGGCGTACGCCCGGTCCGTGCTGAAGCCGCCAGCGACGTACCTCATCTGTGGACTGGGTAAGTCGATATATAGTGTTACCATGCTTATTCTAGTGTTAAAACATGCTGTATCTGCTGTTGCCTGTCCCGATTGCATCCTCGGTAATGGTTCTGGTCCTCAATGGACTAGGCTGGTTAGTTTAATCCACGACCTCCAAGGTTTTGCGAGCTCAGCGCTCTAACCTCTACACCAAGGAGTCAGTATTCTCTCGCTCTCGCGGCGGCCACGGCGGAGCTCCGGTACGCAGGCTACGTGTCCCCCGGGGTGCTGCTCGTGGCCGGCGCCCCGCGAGCCCTGGAGACGGTGCGGGGGGCGTACGCCCGGTCCGTGCTGAAGCCGCCAGCGACGTACCTCATCTGTGGACTTGGTAAGTCGAATTATAGTGTTACCATGCTTATTCCGGTGTTGTACCATACTGTATCTGATGTTGCCTGCCCCAATTGCATCCTCGGTAATGGTCCTGGTACGCTACGACTATCATAATTATGATACTGAATGGACTAGGCTAGTTAGTTGAATCCACGGCCTCCAAGGTTTTTCGAGCTCATCGCTCTAACCTCTACACCACGGAGTCAGTATTCTCTCGCTCTCGCGGCGGCCACGGCGGAGCTCCGGTACGCGGGCTACGTGTCGCCCGGGGTGCTGCTCGTGGCCGGCGCCCCGCGAGCCCTGGAGACGGTGCGGGGGGCGTACGCCCGGTCCGTGCTGAAGCCGCCGGCGACGTACCTCATCTGTGGACTGGGTAAGTCGATATATAGTGTTACCACGTTTATTCTGGTGTTCAAACATGCTGTATCTGATGTTGCCTGCCCCGGTTGCATCCTCGGTAATGGTCCTGGTACGCTACGACTATCATAATTATGATCCTCAATGGACTAGGCTGGTTAGTTGAATCCACGGCCTCCAAGGTTTTTCGAGCTCAGCGCTCTAACATCTACACCACGGAGTCAGTATTCTCTCGCTCTCGCGGCGGCCACGGCGGAGCTCCGGTACGCGGTCTACGTGCCCCCGGGGTGCTGCTCGTGGCCGGCGCCCCGCGAGCCCTGGAGACGGTGCGGGGGGCGTACGCCCGGTCCGTGCTGAAGCCTCCAGCGACGTACCTCATCTGTGGTCTGGGTAAGTCGATATATAGTGTTTCCAGCTTATTCTGGTGTTAGGCTCTAGTGTATCTAATGTTACCTGTTCACTTTGGATCCTCGGCTATTGCTTTGGAGAT
This sequence comes from Nomophila noctuella, assembly GCA_958496325.1. Lineage (NCBI taxonomy): Eukaryota > Metazoa > Arthropoda > Insecta > Lepidoptera > Crambidae > Nomophila > Nomophila noctuella. Next base: position 15,651,467 of record OY292487.1, on the reverse strand, counting down.
TAGATTGCGCTAAGACTAGCGACGCACCTTATCTGTGGAATGGGTAAGTCGAATTATTGTGTTACCATGCTTATTCTGGTGCTTAAACATGCTGTATCTGATGTTGCCTGCCCCGGTTGCATCCTCGGTAATGGTCCTGGTACGCTACGACTATCATAATTATGATCCTCAATGGACTAGGCTGGTTAGTTGAATCCACGGCCTCCAAGGTTTTTCGAGCTCAGCGCTCTAACATCTACACCACGGAGTCAGTATTCTCTCGCTCTCGCGGCGGCCACGGCGGAGCTCCGGTACGCGGTCTACGTGTCCCCCGGGGTGCTGCTCGTGGCCGGCGCCCCGCGAGCCCTGGAGACGGTGCGGGGGGCGTACGCCCGGTCCGTGCTGAAGCCTCCAGCGACGTACCTCATCTGTGGTCTGGGTAAGTCGATATATAGTGTTTCCAGCTTATTCTGGTGTTAGGCTCTAGTGTATCTAATGTTACCTGTTCACTTTGGATCCTCGGCTATTGCTTTGGAGATTAGATTGCGCTAAGACTAGCGACGCACCTTATCTGTGGAATGGGTAAGTCGAATTATTGTGTTACCATGCTTATTCTGGTGCTTAAACATGCTGTATCTGATGTTGCCTGCCCCGGTTGCATCCTCGGTAATGGTCCTGGTACGCTACGACTATCATAATTATGATACTGAATGGACTAGGCTAGTTAGTTGAATCCACGGCCTCCAAGGTTTTGCGAGCTCAGTGCTCTAACCTCTACACCAAGGAGTCAGTATTCTCTCGCTCTCGCGGCGGCCACGGCGGAGCTCCGGTACGCGGGCTACGTGTCGCCCGGGGTGCTGCTCGTGGCCGGAGCCCCGCGAGCCCTGGAGACTGTGCGGGGGGCGTACGCCCGGTCCGTGCTGAAGCCGCCAGCGACGTACCTCATCTGTGGTCTGGGTAAGTCGATATAAAGTGTTACCAGCTTATTCTGGTGTTAGGCTCTAGTGTATCTAATGTTACCTGTTCACTTTGGATCCTCGGCCATTGCTTTGGAGACTAGATTGCGCTAAGACTAGCGACGCACCTTATCTGTGGAATGGGTAAGTCGAATTATTGTGTTACCATGCTTATTCCGGTGTTTACACATGCTGTATCTGATGTTGCCTGTCCCGATTGCTTCATCGGTAATGGTCCTGGTACGCTACGACTATCATAATTATGATACTGAATGGACTAGGCTGGTTAGTTGAATCCACGGCCTCCAAGGTTTTGGGAGCTCAGCGCTCTAACCTCTACACTAAAAATGTAGTGTTCTCTCGCTCCGGCGCTGGCATTCACCCAGTTCCTGATGAAGGCACCAGCGACATCACTCATCTGTGGGCTGGGTAGTTTGCAATTTCCTTCTAAAATTTTCTAGGCTTTCTCTGATGGTGTACCGTGCTGTTTCTGATGTTGCTTGTCCCGGTTGCATCCTCGATAATTGCCTCGGAGCCCAGGTTACGCTCTGACAATGACCAGTCTGGTTATTACAAAGGTGCGCTTGCCATCCGACCTTAGTAACCCCTACTAGGCAAACCAGAAATTTATTTGTTCAAAGTGGGAAACAACGGCTTTACACATACAATAGTACGCCCAATTTATATTTTTTACTTTTTATCAAAGTTTCGCTTTCAACAACAACTCGAAGACTTAACCAATGAAAATAGCAGTGCTATATTAAAAATTACGCACGAATTCGCGGTAATAATACAAGTCCCTTTTATTGTTTAATTTGTGTTTTTCAGTCTTCATTATTCGCCATACCCCATAATGAAGCAACGTGTAAAATACCCTTAAATCTTAATGAGAATCGGCACCTTCACACGATTTAAAGGCGTAACTCCTTTTACGGCGTAGTCGGCGCAAATGACCATAAGGGGATGGGTTAATTGCATTTAAACCGGTCGCATTATCCTTCCCATGGATTGCGAGAACAATGCCGCGATCTATGGATCGTCTCCTACGCAGCGATTGTAGGGTTAACACTTTCACTTAGTAAATGAGTAATAATTTACACCAACTAGACTGTAACTGTAGCTTTGTAATTGTTTAAGGTGTTGTCTAGGTACTGACTTTAACACGAAGAAGGAATTCTCTGAGGTTGCACATCGTGTTTGTTTTTGTCTTTTTATCTCGTGTGGAAAATACCTCGTTATAGATCTCAATCATCATAATCAGACGTTAAAGTTCACTACTGAACGTAGCCCATCCCCAGAATCGGGATTTTACCCGTTGCACAAAGTTGGGTAACATTGAGTTTGATGACCAAAGTAACCCTCCAAAATGATTTTTAATGGCTTCTGACATCGCCCACGGGAATGGAGTGAACACTATTCTCAACCGAACTAAACAGTATGAACTTACATATTAGTAAAAAATCCTTCAATTTTTTTTTTCCAAAATCCTTTTGTTCAATAAATTAATGCATATTCTTGACAAGTAATAATATTTAAAAGCTCAAGTGAGTGTTATTAAATTCCAATTACGCAAGTTATTATCCCCGCGAGTCGAAGTTGTCGACCCTTGCTGCGCCCGCGCACTGCGGCCTTGCAAGGACGCCCGTGCTTACATAATGACAATCCAATTGTGATTCGAGATCCACGACTGCAGTGGCATTCGTTAGGCGTATGCTTTGCTTTAATCGGCGAGTAATTAATAGAGTTTTATTGGTAGATATGAAATGTTTGTTACTTATTAGATGGGATGTTTTGAGTTGAATTTCGGATTGCAATAAAATTAATATCGGAATAAATGAGCATAGAGTGAGCAGAGAAAGTGCCTCTTAATATTAGATTTAAATTAAAAAGTCTTACATAGCTAAAAATTTTATAGCTATATAGCTAAACATTGCATAGCTAACGGCATTTTAGTCGGCAAGAAAAAAATATTTGAACATTTATTTGTGTTTTTATTGTAACTAATTTATCGGATCATTTTGCATTGGCCAATATGATTATTTACAGATTTATTTTATTTTTTATGTCAATCTGGCCAAAAGAATAATAAGAAAGTGCCTTCAGTAACAATAACGATTTCTACAACTTCAAAGTAGCTTCGTTAAACGTCAATTAAAACATCACCCCAAGGTGTTTGAAGCACAAATCTGACATTTGAACTGTATTGACGAATGCACACTGCAGGTTATGCTGCAGGCATCGGAAAGACGTTACGATCATGATTTATGATCGGTAATTATTTAATTAAAAACCGGATACGACCTTTGTTGGTGACTAGACTAGTATTTAAATAGGGTTAACGCATTTGCTTTTTTTCATAGATTTGTTTTAGCTCTTTAATTATGGAGTTACAACTAAGAACCTATCAGATAGTGATGTCATATTCCAAGAGTTTCATTTAGCACGAAATAGTAAATAGAAATAGAAAATTTTGAATATTTTATTAAAAATAAAACGCTGTAACTGATAGTGTCTTACGGTGTCTTCACTAGGAATCAATTCACGTAATTCACAAAAAATATTGACAGGCAAAACAATTCACGATGTGAGTATTAGTATTCAGATTTTTTTCATTATGTTACAGTATATCATTACGTATTCTTTGGTATGTACAATGTGATAGTACGTTGATGTCTTCACTCTCAAATCATTCCAAATCTTAATTATCATACCATAAATGGCATGATTTTATAACACATTCGTACCAACCCTATCGAGAGGTTGTAATATAATGCAGGCTGGCATTTCAACTGATTGTTACATTCGAACTGAATGGAGCCAATTATGTGATATGTTTTTTCATAATACTCCACAATCTATTGAATTACCACTTGATTCTTATTGGCATATAGTTTTCGTCCAATCGCGTTTACAGGTTCATTAAATGTATCCAATAAAAGCGTAAGTTTAGCAATAATTAGGCATCATTATTAGAATGTGCTGTTACATTTTGTAATCAGGTGTCGAGTAACAATGTATACTCAGTTACTGCGTTTATATAATTGCTTGAGTGTACGTAATGTTTGTAATGTCAATTAAGCTCTTTATTGAAGTTTGATGTGTAAACCGAGAAATCTCAATACTTAAAGTATTGTGTTTCGTGTGCTAAGCGGCGACTTGTGTGTTCAAGGATTTTTGAATATTTTAATCATGATATTGTTATCGATCTATTTTTAGTACCTTATTATTTATTATTGTAACTTTGCGTTATTTATTTTTGAAATTGTATGGGCACTGTGACTAAAATTGGTGGTAACAGATATGGAGTGTTGCGGAAGGTCAGTTACAAAAAGCTGTAACTTACAAATAAACGCAGTCCACACACAAAGCAACTGCGAATGATCTCATTACTCAACGTCGAAAGAAATACGAATTTAAACGGGACACACAATGAAAAAGCCCGACAATGACACTCGAGGAAGTTCACAAGACGGCACCAATTCATCAGTGCATACACTTCGTCCTGCGGAGTGAGCAAATAAATTTGTTCCCGTCAAACGGTCGCATAAGCCAAGTCAAGAGATGCGTCCACAGTTTTGACGAATGGCCCGTGTTGTGGCCGGAAACGCCTCACGAATGGACACGTCTGAGATAAAGCACGAATACGCGATACTCGTAAATCTGAGTCCGGCGTTTAGTCAGTGTGAACATTCCTTTGTTTATCGTCTTTAAGTGGAGTGCGCCAGGGATGTAGCCTGTGACCGCATTTATCAATTTTTTCACTATTTTAGAAGAACATTCAAAGTGATATAAAGACATATTCATGTAATTTAAAATATGTCTGCGTTCGCAAGGGTTGATTAACACACAGAAATATACACAGTAACTGTACAATAGAATTCGGTGTCTTTGTTATTGTCATCATTCAAAAAATATATTGTACGATATGAATAACAATTATGTATTTCGCACGTCTAACTTAACGTGCCAGCGTTCATCATTTATGTAAAATAAATCTAGAGTCGCAAAAATTCACGGTTCATTGTCTACGAACAGCATTCCTAGAGTCGCTAAAATACAAACAAAATTTATTCTAATTCGTTGCATAGTTGGTTGTACTGCGTCACCCATTAACTTATTAGCAACATAACACTTAGCTATTGTTCTAACGCGTGCCGCATAACGTGGGTAGTAATCACTCTGTAATGATGATCAGCGGATGACATTGGAATTTGAATTCGCCTCTATACAGGGCTTCCAATGTCAATGTCGGTATGGTTAATGATGTACTTTGTCATCACGCTTGAATATTGATTGATGTTCAAGATTAGCATTCTGGTCATAATGGTTAACTTGCTTGTGTTTGATTTTCCAAAAGTTTACGTTTCAACTAGAGGCAGCCCGTGAATCCGTCTGAGTTGATTTAATTTTCTGCACACAGTGTTATACTATAGCTTAAAGACTTTATCGATAAATGGACTATTCAACACAAAAATGTATTTTACAATTCAAACCATTAGTTCAAACAAACACACATACTCTAATCTTTTTACATTAGAATAGTTTCAGTTACAAGACAACCTCCTGCTACTTGGATTGGTCTGTGTGGTGTAGTGTTCGTAAATGTAGAAGGGATACAACTCTTTTCATACTGTTTAATTAAATGGTTGTACAATATAACAGTGACTTTAAAATAATTAACAGTTACAAACAACAATAAATTCGTAAGTGTCGATACATGTTAATCCAGTTTCGCAATCCAAAAGAGTGCTTTCATTGAACGATCGATTATGTCGACAAAATTTCATATGCAATTTACTAAATGTCACAGCATTTTGAACTTTGCACTAAAATATAGCTCCTGTTTCGGTGTACACTTGATACCAGATCATATTATTATCACCGGTTTATTTCGCAATATCACACTGCATTATTGATTTCACCGTTTCCAAGTACGGCATACACAAACAGAGTACATATATGTAGTTAATTATGATGTCATTAATGGAAATAAATATATAACTGTCAAAACTCGGAATATTAAAATGATTTGACTTAACAATATTCTGGGTAAAAGTAGTTGTTCGTACAAAAAAACTAAATAAATTACCTTTTCTTCGTAAGTAGTGTAGGTATACATACATATATAATGATGGTAACCAATTATCGTCGAGTTTCTTGCCGCTTCTTCTCGGTAGATGACTGCATTCCGAAGTCGGTGGTAGATTCAATGTGTTGTTTTATTATTGACGATTCATAAGTGCTTTTCTGAGGCCTATTTGAATAAAGTATATTTTGATTTGATTTGATTCGTTATAATTTATAATTGACGGCCCGATGGTCTAGTGGTTAGAGACCCTGGCTACAAAACCAAGGGTCGCGGGTTCGAATCCCGCTAGGGGCAAATGTTTGTGTGATGAACATCGGCATTTTGTACTTGAGTCATGGATGTTTATAAAAGTATTTAAGTATTTCTATCCGTTCCTTAGCTTCCATAGTACAAGCTTCGAGCTTAGTTTGGGGCTAGGCAATTGGTGTGTCAGTCTAAGGCATTTATTTATTTATTTATTTAATTACTGATATAACCAAATTTGTTATACGATAATTGTAGTGAATTATGCGTGTAGATATTATTTTGTCTAGAATAATAGGCAGTTTTAGAGAATAAAACTGTTGAAATTAATTCATCTTAAATGTAATGATAAATTAATGTACGGTTCGAAATCGACGAGTAAGGATTAAATGGGACATTATGAGTACCTTTGTACACCACATTTCAAGACTCTCTTCAAAGTATGTTATTACAACTTAATTTTTGCGTTTTCGAATCTTGATCGAATGTAGAATGGGCTGCTGTCATGTACTTTTACTTTCCTTCTGCGAAGGGTCTTTCGTTTTAAATTGACCGCTTAAATATTGTAAATATACCATGGACTGCTTAATCAAATGTCATACTCGATTCGTGAAATCTTGCTTTATGTGGACTACGCGACATTCTTTCGAAAACTTGAAGTTTAGTGGACTATAATACACTTTACGAACCTGTAATGTGGAAAATTAAGAGCGTTGTTTTTATTCGCATTAGTTTCAAAGAAAGAGAAGCGTATTATCCAATTAGTGGACACATAATTTTATCTAATGTCAACTTTATTACATAACAAACTTCACATTACCACAAATACATATCACAGAAAAAATATGAATAGCTCCTAATGAGTAAATAGGTAGAACAGCACATCCCTACAAAATTAATTGAAGATCAGAATAGGTCTTGATGAAAGTTATTTCAAACAATATACAAGGAAAATATCCTGCTATTCTCTAGTAAATTAACTTGCGGGACAAATACAATTTATGAACAATGACGTCTATGTGCAAATCACTCATGAGATGAACTGATTGGAATTTATTCAAGATGGCATCAAAAGCTTTTCCTGGTGAATGAAAAGATTGATGAATTGAACTTCTATGATTTGTATTGACGATCACGAAACCATCTCTTTTGTGAAGCACCTTGCGTACCATGAGAAAGTTATCTAATCAAACTATGAAAGCGTAATATGTCCAAATTATCTTTCTTATTTCTCGTGCCTTACATTTATTATAGCTACTTCCACATTTCTTAATTCGACGTTCAGATAATTTTGATAGACATGGGGTATCCCCAACACTCCGATTAGTGTTGCGGAAGTTTTTGGCGTAAAATGATGATTTTGATTATAAATTACTAGCAGCCGCCCTCGACTCCGTCCGTTTTTCGGTTTCTGCACACATAGGTATATACTATAGCCTAAAGCCTCCTTGTCAAATGGATTATCCAACACAAAAATATTTATTCAAATCGGACCAGTAGTTAATGAGATAAGCGCGTTCGAACAAACAAACAACGTACAAACAAACTCTTCAACTGTATTATATCAGTAAGTATAGATCAATCTGTATAGATTTGCTTTGTAATAGTCGACTCTAAAGCCACTAAGACTTTAGGGTAAGTATTCTATATTGTGTCTACATCTAGTTGGTAGTATATTGAAATTGTCCTATCGAAATAATAGCAATATAGTAAACTTCACAAGTTTCTCTCAAGCTAGCTTATTAACAATTCTACGATTTACCACCTACACTGAAACGCAATTCGAGGAATGCACCGATCGAGCACATTGCATAGGAAGTCATCTAGTTGGAAAAAGTTCAGGATAAGCAACGGTATATCGTTAGTATTCATAGTAGCACAGCGGGCGATCTGAACAGGTAGTTTCCATTAATCCATTATGTCGTGTCCAGGCGTACCTTATAAGGTCCGCTGTGGTATTTAATTTCATAGCATATTTTATTCGATGCAAAACTGGTCCGAAGCGAGTTTCTTGCAACCAATTGTAGAAATATACCCCACTTCCTTGCTAAGAATTAGTTTCTCGTTGTGGAATTCGCATTCTTGACATATTTATTTGTTGATACCGGTGTTCGGACTGGTAGCTACAATGTTGTCATAATTGAATTGATACGATGGAATTAACTGTATTGCAGCGAGATGTATCGAGCGATAGAAATGTCTAGTTTTGTAATTTAACCTCTTTCTACTTATTTATTTGTTATAAATGCTGTTTTCTTGAAATATAGTTTCGATGCCTTTAAATTAATTTCTTTAACCAACCGATGAAATTGGACCAACATTTTAATTTTTCACCTCCCTAGATGTGAATTTAGAGATACTTCTGTGAATAAGTTATGATTTAATTTTAATCATAGGATGTAATTAATAATGATTTCGACGATTGCCTGTTAACATGTAATTAAAGACATAACTAGAATTGTTATTGCTTGTTCAGCCAAATATACTAATTATCATTTCATCTATGGATAAAGCAATTATAAATCCGATTAATTAAGTTATATCTTTTAATTAAATTATTCCCATTGAGGATATTATTGATATTACATTCATATGTTTTAATGTAACTTTCGATTCTAATGTAGAGTCATATTTAATATTTAGTTCATTGTTGTTTCCGGTAAAACTGGGCGTAAATCAAAAGCCATTTAGTCTTAGGAAGTCATAAATAGTAAGAATTTTAGCGTTCAATCGAACTAATTTGTGGTTGTTTAGCAGGAAATACAGTTGTGCTTGAAAATTATAGGAGATATGCCATCTTAAAGTATCTTTGAGTTAAGTTCAATTAAAGCTGTAAAATAGTTGTATTAGTGAGATATGTATCATCGTCGTAAATTAGTAGTGTGAATGTGTTAAAATATTATGTTTTGACTTGCGAGTTGGAAATGGAAAATAAGACGTTAAGTCTACGAATTTTATTACCAGATGTGGTGAAAACTCAGGAATTTAAAATGTTTTTTCTAGGCTAATTAATTTACAAGAAGTGATACATCTCTCGTTGTAACTTCTATCCATACACGGTTGTTATTCAGATAATTCAACTTGTTTCATTTATGGACGAAGTTTTCTTACAAACCCTTATCTTATCATCTTTACCAACCAGTTGTAAGTTAGAGAATTGAAACTACTAGTAGTAGTTAAGTGGTCTGCAGATTCACAGAAATGTTGAAGTATCGTTTATAGCCAGGGTAATGAATAGTTCTGGTCTTGCTGGAGTCAAGTTATACGATCTTTGGGAAATGTTAACTTTCACGGACGCAATATGGCTTCTCAAAATAATTACCCTTTAAGGCAAGTTGGTTTTTATTGAGCACTCTGCAAGACGGAATGTCAGGTAACATAATAACTTTTCCTATGTTCCATCTCTTCCTACCCTACCGTGCCTACATGTAAAGAATTTTGGAATAAAAATTCAGGTATTGTATAATTGCAACTTTGAGGAGCTCGATGGCCCCGTTTCATCTGTTTTTTTAAGAAACTTCTATATAGGAAATTCGAAAACCATTTCGAAGTATTAATTGGTTTATTTTCTTCTATGACGCAATGTAATGATGTATACTTTCGTAATTATTTCTATTTCCTACCGTAGAAAACGCCCAGTAGCAACGGAAATGTACGATTTCGACGTTCCGCTCCCATCAAGCTATGATAGCTTGATTTATTATGATTTTATATAATTTATTACTTAGTAATAAAACGTATGCCGAGTTCACTGTAGATGAGTTATTATGTCTCGTAACGAGCGTAAAAGATCATAATTTCGTGCTTGTTATTTCATGAGGATTATAAATTGATTTGAATAACATAATAATCGCAAATGTTTTAATTTGACATTCACTATTTACAGACAACGCGTGCAAAAGTTTTGACCACAGGTGGTTTAAGAAAATGGTAGAAACGTAGGTGCACCATTTTTTTTAGTGCGATTGAGTAGCCAAAGTGTAATGAGATAGCAAACAACCAATTAGTTGTGCAAAGACCTTACAGACCTTATAGAAGACCCAATTAAGTGACACTTTGTAACAATTTTTACGAAGAAAATACCCAGGCATTTTTTTTATAATAGCGCGGTACATTGTCTCCTCTCTGCCTGATGGTAAGCCCTAATTGCCATGGCAACGGATGTGGCACCAAAATGGTATCCTATCCGCTGGCACCGCCATACTAGCCCGCATCAAACTTTTCCAAATACAACCGAATACAGTAAACACGTTTTCATTTTCAATGGGAGCGTAGAAACCTGCGTCTGCGCAAGAGATGAAGACGCACCGCCGTAAGCGGCGCCATTAGAGCAATAGAAAGCTCAATTTAATGCGACGTTGTTGGAGCATTTGCATATCATAACGTCGTGAGGTACACTGACGGTCCAAATGATAAGAAAATGGCGGGCAAACTCTGTGAAGAGTGTGAGTGGCAAGACTTTAGATTTAAACTGCTAAGATAAGAAGATAATAAATATCCCGGCGGGGATCGTACCCGCGACCTCTTGGTCTGATAGTAAACTTTTTGACCTCCGCAGTTTTTGAGCCCAGCGCTCTAACCACTACACCACGGAGACAGCAAATAGTCTGATCATTTAACTCTGAACTTTATATAAGTTGAACAATGAGTAGTACTTAATCTTATCACTTACACCTCCCATCGATGGCATGGGAGACCAGCCCATACAGCACCATATACAGACAAATCAGCCCGCACAAAAGGCGAGCAAAACGAACTTCTGCTTTCTCCGCTCCAAGAAAGGGTCCCCATTGTTTTTACTTTCTTTAATGCGGTTTAAGACTAAATCATGCCCGAGCTGTTTATCCCATTCGGCTTACCATGATTCAAGATTTGGTAACTTAAAGTGAATTATATTAGGATTGCTTGATATGGAAAGTAAATACTAGTACGATATATTTTGGTTAGTCTTATAGCGATTTCAAGTTTGCTTCAAAGGTAGGCAACTTTGGTTTCATAGTATTTTTTAAGAATAGATACACACTAGGCGAAAAAAATACATACTTATGTGTCTTAGTGGTGGGACTGAAGTTCAGCGTGACTATGCCTGCAATGGATTTTAAATGGAAAATGACACACTATGCCGAAATCACGTCATGTAATTTTGTAAAGAAAATGCTTTGCCGCCGAACTTCGCTCGCGTAATTTCAGCTTAGTGTGTCATCTTCCATCTAAAATACATTGCAGGCATAGTCACGCTGAACTTCAGTCGTACACTAAGACACATATGTATGTATTATGGCCTTAAAGTCAAACTACAACAATCTGAGTTACTTTTAAGCTGATTTCCTTCGCCAAAGTTTATAAATCCTACTACTATTATAAAGGCGAAAGTTTGTATGTATGGATGTATGGATGTTTGTTACTCTTTCACGTAAAAACTACTGAATGGATTTGGATGAAACTTTACCACAATATAGCTTATACATCAGAATAACACATAGGATATTAGAAATCGAAATCCACGCGGACGGAGTCGCGGGCGGCCGCTAGTAGTATTGATAAATAGCAAATACGAAAGGCAAATCACCAACTACGGCGGCGATTCGAACCGTCGACCCCTTGCGTGCGAACCCCGTTTGAAACCACTCGGCAAATGGTCGATAATAAGTTAATCTCTCAACTAGTAGATCATACGAACTTAATTTCAAAGTCGTGAGGCGTGTTAGGCGTAATTTCAATGAGGGCTGGTAATGATGATATCTGATAATTGCGGTATGTATGGTGAATGTGTGATATAGTTATCAAACCATTGGGCTTTAGGTAACTAGATTCTGACTCTACTGATTGGTTTTAACGAGTTTGTTTGATTGGACGCGCTAATATCAGGCATAAACGTGCTACTAAAAATGTATATTTTGAGTTAGACAGCCCATTTGACGAGGAAAGCTTTAAGCTATAGTATAAAACTACGTGTGCTTAAACCGAACATCACTGGGACGGAGTCGCGGGCAGCCGCTAGAAATTAAAATAAAGATACAGGGAAGTATTCGCTATAGGTACCTATTTATATTACTAATCTCTATGTCATCTTTTGTTTTTCTTGTCATTCGTTCAGTACAATACGATGAAATAATTAGACAATGCTTATAAACGCCACACTATTAACAATCAGATTATGCCAAGTTTGGGTATTTTTTTTAGCAATAGACATTTATTCTGTTAGAGACAGCTGATAAAACCAACTTTGATAGCAGTCATCTTTCTTTTTTGTCATCGTAGGATGGAAATCAGAAACACCGAGAAGAGTGAAAGTGGTGTCAATAATGATTCCGATAGTGATTTATTACGATCTTATAGGTCAAGGTATGGTAAAAAGTTAATTGTTTCCATATAGAAAACAACTTTCCTGTATACATTTTCATACGCTTTATCAAGTTTCTACAATCTGAGGGAAGTCTTACGTACTTAACATACTCGTATAATATATTCTGGTACATGTTAGTTTCCTTTTTATCACACTTATGCCTTGATCACACGTACCGAGCAAACCGGCGAGACAATGCTCTCGGTCGAGTACTCGGTACGTGTAAACACAGCGCCGAGTGCTCGGCCGTTATTTCAAAACGTGTGTGAACGCTTACTACACTGTCTCGGTCGAGAAACATTTTACTGTCTCGCCGGTTTGCTCGGTTATCAAGGCATTAGTGTAGGAAAACATTAGGTTGAAATAACTTGCGACCACAAAGTCATTTCATTGCATTTTCTATACAAAATTACGCGACGTAATTTCGGCATAGTGTGTCATCTTCCATTTAAAATACATTGCAGGCGTGGTCACACCGAAGTTACGCCGCGTTTTTTCCGCCTAGTGTGTTTCACAGGTGTCACAGGGCAATGCCAAGCAGTAATATACTTGTATTTTTTGGCAACAAGACTGTCTTGGGCAAATGCAGACAAAATAATAAATTATGTTTGCGAATACAAATGTACCTGCGATTTATACTCGTGCGTGAATCTGTAACTGATAGATTCTAAGGAAGTTGCCTATGTCTAGTTACTATTTAAAACTCAGTACACACTACTATTCACACCTAGCCATGAAATATGGCACTGTACACAAAACAATATCAGCCTCTCACTACACTTATAAACACGATATTTCAACGTCACCTCCAATAGATTGTGTCTACATTTATTGATCCATAGATCCCATAGTGTCAGTTTTTTGACGCGAAGAGACAAGGCTTCATCATAAGATATGATGTAGTTATTATATAGGGTGCCTACTTTCTTTTATATAATATGGCATGGCAGTTTCAAATAAAAAATATTTTGTGAATATTTTAATTGATACCAGTGAGGGAGATACCAATAATAATCCAATGGGAAAATGCTATGTGATGTAGAGCTTTGTAGTATAAAGGCTTTTCAGTTCAATTTTATCTTTGTTTTGTTTATTTGGTGTTATAAATGAACACCTCTCACTATTTTTTTTTTTTATGTCATAGGCGGCAAACGAGCTAGCGGGTCGCCTGATGGTAAGCAATCACCGCCGCCCATGGACATCCGCGACACCAGAGGTATCGTTGATGTGTTGCCGGCCTTAACCCCATACCCTCCCCAACTGAGCTCTGGCAACCTTACTCACCAGCAGAAACATAGCCAAACAGTTACGAAGTGCTACTTCACTGCGGTCTTCTGTAAGGTGGAGGTACTTCCCCAGACGAGCGGCTCATTCAGTGGAATTTCCACAAAGCTCTACCTCTCTTACAATTTCGTGTTCCGATTTATGTGTGAATATCTTTTAACCTAGAGATGGAGGAATGTTTCTAGCTATAACACATGCACAATTTAGAAGAGGATCATGGTACAATCCAGTGTGAAGCCGGGGCGGGTCGCTAGTGTTTATTACAAAACGATGGTTCTATTCAGCTGTTGTTTCGGCTGCCGATGATAATATCACCATCGTTTCAATTCTTTAATCTTAAGTGCCATAGTTCATTCAAAACAGCCCTGTATAAGAATCGTGACTGTCTAGTAATAGTCGCTTTGATCAAAGCGATATTACTATCTATACGATATATATATCTGTTTTGGTATTATTCGAGCACTGTATAGGAGTTATTAGGGAAGAAAAAATAGCAATTTGGATCAAAGAAGGTTGTTGAACCTGTGTTATGAGATTTTAGTTTAATTGAGGGCTTTGTACATCAAAGATCAATTTGATCTTACCACCGACACTTAAATGTTTGCCTTAATATGAAGTTTTTACATGTTTTGCTGTTGAAATTAAAATTGGTGACTTTGTTTCAAAGAAATGTTTGGAATATTTGATGCAATAAAATCGTGCTGATGTATATTTCAAGCTGAAAGCTCACTTTGATGAGTTTTATTGGTGTGCGCCGAGGAGAAGATATCACAATGAATCTTTAAATAATATCTTAATTATAGAACATCGAAACTATATTATATATCAATGTACCGAGGCAATCAAATGTCACCTTATACATATGTACATTGTTATATACCTACATGTAATAAGTAGGCAAATAAATAACAGAAACACGATCGCTTAGGAGAAATCAGTCGTCGACCGCTATGAAAAGCTTTCTTCTGTTCCGATATATTAATTTACCGACAGGATATTACGGTTCGTTGGTCACTCGTGTGAACTTGTCACTATTATAGTTAAGCCGTCTGCAGACTAGTTGATTGAGCTGATAAAATGTATGTAGGTACTTGCTTAGTGATTTCGCTGAAGGTGGTTCAACATGAAGCTTTGCGCGTGTATGGAGATTTCAGATAAATCGTACGGATAGTTGATTTTATTATACTTCTAAAAATTTGTCAACCGAGAGAACACCTTATTTTAGAAATCTTAGTCACTCAACAAAAGCCCATGCTTTTGTAACGCTAACGGAATTTTTAGAAACAACTATTTTCATAATTGATTTTCAAAATGCAGAAAATAAGGCTTTTCTATTTTGTCATCTATAATAGGTTATTTTGGAATGTGATTAAAATTTTGATAATAATCAAAACTATATTTTTTTTATACGTCGACAAGCGTACAATGTTCAATTGACCGAACATGGCCTACGGAGATAATTTAAAATCAAAGTTAATCTTCTATCTACAGTTCTATACACGGTTTCATGACTTATTGTTATTTCACACGGCTTTACAAGTCTTGTTCAGTCCAGCAACAAACTTGATCTGTTGTTCTATTGTGTTGATTTCTTCATACGTTTGCATTGACCCTTAGATGCGACTGTCGTGATAAAAGACCTGGTAACGCACGTCACCGGGGAGCGAAAGTGCACATAATGAGTTGCACCTCGGGCGATCACCGTACCAAACATCAAATTGCTTCTCATTTGACACACTGTACACAAAACACATGCCAATCAAAAGTAACCATTACCACCCGGAAGATAGAGCACAAATTCCCATGGACACATCTCAGATTCTATACACAATCTGTCTAATTTATCAAAAGTATCGCATGAACTTTATGGTCAAAGTGTTAAAGTAGCTTTTGGTTTGCGCCTTGGCTTCTATTGTAGACGCAAACGGTGCTAGATCACATTTGATTATTTTGCACTGACAAGTAAATTAGGCGATTCCTTTGTCTATTTCGGATGTATTAGTTGAGATGGTGATTGAAAGAGTTCAGATAAGGAGCTGTGTTCAATTAAGCGTTTCATTTGATCTCGTATGAATGAAGTGAGATAGGGTTGGCATGTTGCCAGCTACTCAACTCGAGCGGTTGTGCTATCGGTCAGGTGTAATGGCTGATTGCCTGAGATTTTGTTAGTGTAGTGCTTCTTCGCTGTAGTGATGCTTACAGCTACGAGTAAGTTGATGAAATCGAGTTAAGGGTCAGAATTGTACTATTATTTTAAATACTCGTATTTTTAATACATTCTTCATCAACAGTCCACGTTTTATAAATGATTGAATTTCATCCATGATCTATGAAAACTGGACTAACCTTTGTGATCCGTTTTCGGGTCATTCTTCTTGTTTATCGACAATGGACATCACTGATGAATCATTAAATAACATTTACACAACATATTAATAAGCTTTGGTAATATTGCCAAAATGTTAAGTGCGATATTACTTTTCAGATGGTCTATCTTTCGAGGTCAAATTAATTTATAAGCAAACAATATCAATCAAAATGCTCACCTCCGTCACGGTCTTCAAAGATAGTACGTAAATAGTACCTCTTACACCTCCGTCACGCAATGTAACTTTTTTCATAAATTAAATAATTAAGAGAAGTATCTACGACATGATAACATAATTCCTAATCTATCATATATCAGTAAAATTATCATAGTTTGAAGTAGGTAGGAACTCATAGTTGTGTTTTATATTATACATTTGTGTCATGGGTACAACTCATTGTCGATAAAAAAGAAGAACAACCCTTTCCTGTTTTGAGCATAATTTGAAATTGTTCATTGTTTAAATATCGTCATATCTACTTTTGTAGTCAACTTGTCATGACATTTGCGGAAACAGACATAACTCACGGAAACTCAGGCATCATGCTTAGTTGATTGATAAATAAAATCAACATAATAAATATAGAATTTCAAAGTCAAATTTTCCTTAACGCGTGTATAATTTACGCAAAACCATATAATTTGCCCCTGACCTTTGTATGTCTTCGCTAATCTTGTTCCCTCTAAATAAATATAATATCATTTGGTATTAATCTATAAATAAATATTATTAATAATTAGTAGTTCATTAACTTGAAAATTTATAACAGATAAAAGAATCTCGTAGGTTATTTCTAATTATTTAGTTTAGGGAAAGACCTTGTGAGAAGATACCCTGGGTCTCTTATCTAAGGGGCGTGTATTCAAACCCCTTTGTCGCCTATATAACGAAATCCAATAAATGGTGTAAAAGTCCATAAGCTTCAAGGGCTGACATTCAAATTTTAATTAAGGAAAATTAGATATTCTCACTACCTCATAGAGTAATCTTCACAAGCTATAGTTTATAAAATGTTATAAAATCAGCTAATTTGACTAGCCAATCAAACACCATTTTGGCAGTTGTAGAAGTAATCATTAAATAATTAATTTCACAGCCCTAGATTACAAAGAAATTACCACCTCGTTACTCAATGTGAGCTAATGAAACTTTCTTTAATTGACTAGGTATTGTGTCCACGGCAAATACTTTCACGGGTTGAAATAATTAGGCAATTAGTATTAGGCCGTAAAATACAGATTGGAAACGAAGCCGATTTAATAAGTATTTGTACTGCGTATACATACTTAGTATTTTATCGTGTTTAGTTCGATAGAGCATAAATTGTCAAAATTGTTCTTGGCATCAGGTAGTGGGTTTGAATCTCACTTGGGGTATTCATAGCTCAACTATATTTATATTGAATTTTGTGATCCAGAATATATTTGCAGATAAATTCTGGATCAGAAAATTCAATCTTTTAGAAATATAACTTTAAACTATTTAACATTACAACGGGACTAAACGCGATATAATTTTTATAAGTACCAGAGTACTTACTTACTGCTTGACGTTTCGGCTGCGATGCTACAGCCCCGTGGTCACAAGCGAACTGGCGGTGCGCGGCGTCGTCTACTTGAACGGGCTCGGGCTGATGTATCTGCATCTACCCCCGAATTCGCACTAATATTGACACTCGAAGACTACTATTGACACTTTTAGAAATGACTCATGAAACTATACCAAACCTTTTTTGTAATTGAATACCAGATTGTCACTGAGTTGGCAATAATTTAATACTACACAAGAACAAAAAACGAGGGCGTGTAAAAAACAGTATTGCAATCAAGACAGAGCAGAAGGCAATTTACTATCAAGTCAAAACATTAGGTTTTACTTTTGTTTCACGTTTATTTTGTACTTCCATTTTTTTTTAAATAAGTACCTAACTAATTTAAAGGAACAGTTTTCAGCGTTTTCAGAAGTTGCATACGAGTAGAGAAGCATCTTCAATTAGCCCGAGTGTCAATACAAAATACATATTGTGCAAAGTTATTGTTCTCCAAAATAAACTAGTAGTAAACTAGAAGTTTGTATGCACTTCTGTAGCCAGAATGATAAATCAAACAATACCTAATCAATTACCACACGAGAGTACAAAGGCAGGAAACATGACAACGTATGACCCTTGCTTTTACTCGAACATAACTATTGAAAGCGATGCGAGAAAGCGCAGTAATTGTATGGAATTCACTTACGCGAGTATTAAGATACGTAGAATCTGATAATTGTGAGAAATTGCTGGCCCCTGCCTCTTTATAGTTAAAATTTATTGTTCATTCATGCATCGGTCAAGTAGGTTAAAATAATGTTTTTTTATCGCACTCGGTTTTACTGCAGAGATTCAGCAACTTTCGTGGCGGTCGGTCATCGGATGGGTGACCAAAATCTTCTTCTTGAGTACCACCGTCTTTCAAAAGGCACATTAAGCCGTTGGTACCAGCTGCATCAGCAGTCGTCAACTTATAAGCACTGATGATAATGATGCTGACAAAGTTTTTGTGTCACGGGTTCGAATCCCGCTAGGTTTGGTAGTTTGAGTGATGACATCGGCATTTGTACTGGAGTCATGGTTGTCAATAAAAGTATATAAGTATGTATCTACGTTCTCTAGCTTCCAAAGAACAAGCTTCTAGCTTACTTTGGGGCTAGGCAATTGTTGTGTCAGTCCAAGGAAATGATTTATTTATAACGACGAAAGTTACTTTACATACGTAAGCGTCGTATAAAGTTCCCTTCGCAATTAAGGACCTTATTTAAATCGATTGAACCTAGGTCGGTAAGAGTTATAGTTCAACTTGTACCGTGGGAGATAATTTAGTTGTAGCTTGAACAAGCTGAGATATCAATGTACCCTGACCCTAGAGGAAACCGTAATTTGTTGTTAAGTGTGACTCTAAGTGCGTGAGAGACCTTAGTCCTTAAAGACTGGGAGCGCAATTTGAAACTCCTGGTGTTGTAACTAAGATGTCTATTCACTAACTTACGATCAGGTGACCTGCATACTGTTACACACATTATGCCCCTGATGCAAATTGTAAATCAAGCGCTCACACATCTACAACAGAAAGGTACATTAAGCATAACAAACATTAAAAAAAATATATATTTAAATAGAAAAAGCAGCATCAAAATCAGCTGCAGCGTTTTTAAAAACTACTAAGCATGTGATAAACAGCGGGTAACGACTATTGCTTTAAACTTAGTGATTGTGTTTTATATTTAGTAGCCCCAGGGTACACAGTGACTATGATCCTGATTTGATAAGGCTGGCTATTTATTGGAACATTGGAACGACTGCCATCTGACCTCCGTAACTGAACTACATATATGGGAAACCAGACAATGTTTTGAATTAACATTGGTCTTTTGTTCCTACTATCCAGTGATCATATCTGTGAATTCTACTCTCCAAAGGTCCCTACAGAAGTGGGCTGAAAGGATTTAATAGTGAATAGTGATATCTTCATAGCGCATGTCCATAGATGGGCACCTTAATTGGTGATTGACGATCGCGGGCTGCTCTCGCATCCGCTCCTATGGAATTTCTCTACGTTATCTATTTTAGAAGGGAGCACACACTTTCAAATTTAAATAAGGAACGGCCTATTAAATATTATCTTTTCTTTGAGTTATTTTCTTACGTTTTTCAACGAATTACAAATTTTGTGTACATCTATCGAAGCATCACAAAAAAACTAATAACTAAATACATGCCTACTAAAGAGCAAAACACTCTAAATTATTTTTAAAGCACATCGTATTAAAATTAGTGCCAAAAAATAATGACTACACAGAACACACTTCTACACTATCCCCGGTGAACATAGGGTACAATTCATTCCGGAAATGTGGGGGGAAGAGGGGGAGTTCTGATAAAAGAAATTACGCGCGGGTGAAACCGCGACGGAAGGCTAGTAAGATATACTTGAAGTGCACATTGCAGTTTTCTATTGTATTGTATTATTCAGTCGTTAATAACATTTCTATATTTCAGTATAAATTATATAAATGGTTTGATGTGAGTTGGGACTTCACAGCAGGTTCAACTGAAGAGACTTAATCAGGAATCCTCACCTCATATTGTGAGTAATCAAAAAACTTGTTAATTGTAATAGAAATCATCTATCTACCAAACATAGAACCAATGTGAAATGTTTGCTCCGATTATCTTTATAAGACGCTTTCCCCCAAGGCTTTTCCTGCACCGGCTGGTAAGTATTTAAATGCAGTGGATGCAAATCAAGAAAACATGTTCCCATAGATTTTCACCAGTCAACCGTCGTCACGACGACGCGATGTTGTGACAGACGAACATACAGAGGCACGTGTGCGGTTAAACCAACAAAGATACACCGCCCAACCGATCTTGAACCTTATTGACAAAGAATTAGAGATGAAATCAAACAACTTAGAACTTTACTGAAGAAGAAATAGAGCTGAACGATAATGATGATACGATACATGATAGAGACTGAGGTTAGACCAAAGAAATATAAACTTTATTGAAGAAGCAATACAGCTTCACGTAACTGATGATACGTTAAATAATAGAGACAGAGGTAAAACCAACCAAATATGAACTTTATTCACGAAGCAATAGATGTGAATAATAAGATACATGAAATTGACCGGCTGAATGACGGGCGTCTGAATGATCTCGATGGTTATCAAGGTGAAGCAGTTATCAATGTGGACGAAAGTGAATGTGAAATTCGAGCTGCATTAGTTTGGACTGATATCGTATGATTGAGATGCATCGGGTGAACTTTTTTGACGGGGGCGATCATCATTGTAATTTTTTATTATCCATTATTTAAAGAAAGTTTATAAGAAGGCAAAAAATATATGTTTGAAGGAATGGTCCTCCAGCTTAAATATTTCTTGAGAATGGTCTCAAGAAATATTGAAGCTTGAAATGAGAATAAGAATAATAATAACTTTATTTCCACAAAACTATACAATAAGTTTTGTATGAAAACCGCTAAACAGAGCTGTGTTATAAAAGTTTTTATTAAAATAATAAGCTGAGCTAACAAGTGTAAAAAAAAACACTGTAAAATCAAGATATTTTGACAATTCACGATAAACATAATCGATCTAAACCAATATTATGTACAATCTCTTGCTCGATAAAATTAATTGAATCCTGAAGATTTTTGAAACGACATTTGATATCAATTTGTGCAATATGTATGCAAATACATATATTGTTAATGCGAAATACATTAATGGATAATAGCAAATGTTTTGACAGAAACACAAATTATGAAACATTGATTACATCTGGAAAGTTTAGTTGTATAATGTGATTTATTCGGATTCAAGCAGTATAAAGTTTATCAACGCAATTACAATCCAAGCGAAGCTTCTTTACGAACACCTATCTTGTTTAATGACAATGTAACACTATCCGGTTTCCGGGATCAAGTCTTATAAAATAAGTGATACTCGTAACTTATAAGTATGCAAAATTAACTTAGCTAACTTTACTTGGAATTTATTCACCATGTTGTGTTTTGATATTCCATCGTTCTCATTTCAAGTTCATAAAGAGTTTTTAACCTGTTATGTTATTAAAATTTAGGCATGGATTTATTTATTTACACTTTACTGTACGACAAGAAAGCTGCTGGACATAGGCCTCTTCTAAGGCTCTCCACTCAGCCCGAACCACAGCAGAGATTAAGTTATAATTAAAATAAATAAAATTAATGATCTAGATAGTTTTGTATAACACAAAAAAATAGAGGTTTCAAATCTGTAACATTATTATACTTATCTGTGATTTGTGTGCACATTTTAAGAGTAATCGATTCATTGCCATATTTGATACCAATATGCCCGGAAATGTAAATGGTTAATCCATCCCAGACAATTTATATTCTGCATCACTGGTTCCGATAAATTATTATAATTTGTGCTTCTTCTTCTAAAATTAAACTTCTTACTTCCAAATTCTGCTTAACACCATCCACTAAAGTCGAGCATTTCAAGCATAATTTAATTTGAATTCGTGAAATAACCAACAATATCTTTAAAGGAAACGGTTAACTACCTAACAAACATGCAATTTAATTTATACAGGGCTCCTAGAAAATCTCGTTACAATACCATTGTGCTGGCAAGACGGAAGGCGAAACATGTAAACATTACGCAAAGCTCGGCTGGTACAATAAGCCACGTCCGTGGTTCTCATAACCGCAACTAGTTTTATATGTACAACGCCAACATTATAACTTAATCCACTAATTGAATTTTCTGGGCCGATTTTGAGAATTGTTCCGTATCAATACTAATATACTCGTAAAATAAAGCTGTTTTTTTGTTTAAATGCTCTTATCTCAGAATTAACAGGTTCGAATTGAAAAAATATTTTTGCGATGGATAGTCCAATAAGTCGTCATAATGTTTTTGACTTTTCGGTTGTTGTGTGTGTTATAATTGCAGCCTTGGTCATAAGCGGACTCCTCAGTCCGCTTATTCCTTGCTCAATGTGCTCATCATATTATAATGATTGATCTTATTTTGGTACATTTTCTTAATCCAACCTAATTTCAGACTTTACTCATCCCAAGATAAATATTCTAATAAAGGTATGGAAAATAGATTATTATTGTTCAGAAAGCCATCTTTGTTCGTTGAATGCGAGTAGCGTTTTTGATGCCAAGCAATTTAGTACAAATGAGATCCAGATTTATGACCTACATCTCTGACCTCATTACTTTTATGTTATCAGTCTGTATCAATTCACTCTTTTCAGCAGCATAATTTCGTCCTACTTTTTTCAAGCCAAGGACTTTCATTTAATGTGTTTCACATGATTTGACCTAAATAACTTCCACACTAACCTTACGAATGTCTTACATTTTTAATGATGAGAAAAAAGCAACGATGGTTATTTGGATATTTATGGGTTAAAGAATTGTCGGTGAAGTTGGTTGATTTCGTCATTTTACCTATTGATTTACTTTGTTTTGTATTTTCCCTACAAAATGAAAAATGAAGGCACGAGTTTCCAATGATCTTTTAGATTTGAGACATTGACTTTCTGGGAAAGTAAGGCAATGTTATTGAAATGAAGATATTATCTGAAAAGGAAAATAAGGAAAGTTAGATAAAACTCTAAGCAGGTCAACATAAAAAAAACACACGGATATTGATTCTAAAGGTATAATTATTTGAAGTACAATCGCTGTGAAACACTGAACAATGAATGTACGGTATGGCCCATACCGTATGGGGTGTGGCCGATACCTCATATTATGTCTTTTTTCCCCGGAACCATAATATAACTCTCGTGAGACAAAACTTAAATGACAATCGTGTGATACAAGAAGAAAAATATTAAATTACTTTTAATCATAAGGTTTCACACGATAGCTATTTATTTAAGTTTTCTAATACGTAGGTGTACTCCTTATTAATATACGAAAAACAATCTTCGTTTTATGAAAATGTATATTTACCGCTACCTAAAGTTTACTATCTAAAGTTCTTATTTTAGTTCAGATGCCGCACAAATACGACTAAGTGACTTTTCTAAATAAACCAACAATAACATGAAATAACTTTCTATGTCGTTATGTTCACATAAGTATAAGCCCAATTACAGATTTGTGCAAAGTAATCTTACAATTCTATCATAGGACTGTTTTTTGTCATTAACTACTCGTATTGTTTTATTTTGCTTTTACTATTGTTTTCGTCCTTGCGTCAATCCAAAACTTTGCTCGGTTTTATATTCCTGCGCTGCCAAACTTTGATTTATCTACCAAATAGCTGTAAAAGGTTGTAAAATTTAACAACGCATCTAAATTATACGATTTATTTACTGTCTCATCTTAATTTTATTCTCTAGATTGGCTAGATTTTATTTTATGTTGAATACAACGGTTTCAGAATATGTTCTCGAGGTTGACATCCGCAAACCGTTAGTAGAATCGTTGACCCGTGCGGTTCTTTGTCTAGCACACAAAGATTTAAATCTTTGAATATGCCCTCGGCATACTACGACTCGCTGTGAAATTAGCACAAAAATATAAAGCGACGTTCGCTTCTTATCGCAGTGGCAGCACGTTGTCGGGGTATTAAAATCACGTCACAAAATGGCCACAGTTTTCTGGCTTCGGGGCATATCATAGATTTAAATCTATGCTAGCACACGTGTAAGGCAATTAACCGTGAACAATTGTATCTGCGTTTCTATCTTTCATTCGTATTAGCGGTCTTATTTCTTATGCTTTCTCACATGTTGAATTTGTTACTGCTACGCCTTCATTGTCATTTGTAAGAACATGTTATTCTTCTTCTGCACATTTAACTGCATTCTCAATGAATACTGTTACTACAGGAATTATCATTTGAACATTTAGTGTTAAAGTTATAACGTCTGTAGAAACTTAATTGTTTGTGTTAACTTTATAAATTGAAAAGTTTCTTATACTTGCTAATAATATGACAGTTACCTTCAACACATGCTTAATAATTTGAATTATTGATTCAATTCAAGACTGTATCTACAGATATTAGTCATCGATGAGGACTGTTTTTTTGGGAAGACCTCCAAAATTTAATTTTTGCGATAGTGTCTAGATCTGACTTAAGATACTTTTATAGCATGTATGAATTGTGTTATCAAAGATTTTGATTCCCATTTATATGTAGGTATATACCCATAACAATATTCTCCATCTTTAAATATTATTTTTGACTCTCATCTTTAACCGATGCAATTTTCTCCTTTTCTTAATTTTCTTAAAAATAATATTTTTTATTACTTGTATCTTTTCAGGTAAGTCTGCCGTGTCCACTCAGCTTTGTGGTAACTATGAACTAGAAATAAACGTCGATAATAATTTTGTGTTTATAGACGTCGACGATTAAGATTGTCCTATCAATTATTACAACATGCCTTTCCAAATACTCGACCGAACAGCGCATAATGTGCGTTCAATGCAAATTACTACTGTCCAATTAATTGTAAACTTCAGAACCATTACACAGAATTTCAACCAATTATAACCTGTTGGGTTCAATTTGAAGGACTTGACACAAATGTGGGTGGAAAACACAAGTTACTAAATAATAATCCAACGAAATTGCCCCCTAATTAGGTACGTAGTGTTGCTGCTATGATATGACGTCCCTGGTCAAACCTAAGTCTATATAATACAGCTCTTAGAAATCTAATGAACATTACGAAATAGTGAACTTAAGATGATTGCTAGAACTCTACTATGGCATTCTAAAAACGCATTACAACGAGTGTAGGTATTAAAGGAAGCAACATTCATTGACACATTTATCGCGGCAGTTTTAATTTCACAGCTCGTATACGTGATTTTTCATATATAGGTCACTTACCGGATTATCGTAGTACGCATGCTCAATTTTACTTACTTACTTACTTACTCCTGTGGCTCAGCGACCCAAAGTGTGTCTTGGCCTCCGATAGAAATAACGCCACCTATCTCGATCCTCTGCGGTTTCGCGCCAGTCTCCCGATCCAAGCTCTTGGAGGTCTGCATCAACCGCGTCACTCCACCGGTAGCGAGGGCGACCGACCGGCCGTCGACCAATTTTACATGTTCAATTTTAAAATGTTTTATTAAAAAAAAGTCTTTAAACCAAAATAATAATGTTGCTCTTAATTTTTAAGAACAAATTTAAGTCAGCTCTGCTAATAAAAGCACAGATCTTTGTATTCCAATTAACAGTTATTTCTCAACTAGGAGTAAAACTGTTAAATATTTATTATGCTAATGAGAATTTGAGCTGAATAAAGTCTGCATTATGAACCGTGAACTTTTAGCCGCCTGCTCTGAGAATATCTAATTCGGTTTAGAAAAACAGTACGCAAAAAATGCAGTCCGATTAGTCAACATCGTATTTGGTTGGTAAATTGTTTTAGCCAGAGATGTTGCTTTAAATGGATTTGTAACTGAATCACTGGTTAATTTAGAAGCAAGATGCATGCCAACATTTAACCTAAAAAGCTTTTAATAGAAGCGTTAATGTGAGTCAACGAAAAATTACTCATTAGGGTGAGACTTCACCAAAGTGTAGCGGAGATGTGCCGTGAGTAGCCAATAGGATTTAATTTTTGAGATAGACTAATTTTTGACCCTAAGCCCTGTTGGCTGCTTATGACACATCGCCGCTCCGCTCGTACATCTCCGCTTTGGTGAGGTTTCCCCCTATGTGTAACTGCACTGCTTATCGTGGGGAATATAATTTTATTTCGAAACACGTGGTGTTACGGCCCGGTGGCTTTAACATTTCGATTTCCTCACAACTCACGAAGAGCTGACAAGACCTATTCTACCCAAGACCTGTCATTCCTTTGTTAACATCACAATGGATTCGGGTTTCTGTATCAGCCGTACCGTTGCCTAGTAGTCCACTCTTACACAATGCTGGCAAATTTAAGTTACGGACCTTGGCAATGAATTCAATTGCCTCTAATACCCAGTTCTCATGTAATTTGCGTTGTGCGTTTAGCGTTAACCCGTTGTCCTTCCTTTCTTTCGCTAACGGTTTAATTTTTCCTTTCCTCGGGTATACAGGCCGTCTAAGCGGCTTCTAATGATTTTACCGCTTCAAATACTAGTTTTTCTAGTTATTTTCCATGTGTATTTACTAAACAGCTGTCATGATAACAAGCAAGCAAATAAGCTATTCCTTTCTATTTAAAAACAAATTAGTTTCCTTGCAATAATCTTATTTCTTTAAGACGCAACGTTAGTTATAGAAGTGCGTTCTGATTTCGCACTATTTATTTTGAAATAGCTAGTTACTTACATTTGAATACATCAGAACAAGAAAACGAAATGCATTTTGCTCACTAATACGATGACTTTGTATAGAAAGTAAGAGTGTGTCGATAAAAAATAGGAAGTTCCTATTAACTTGAAAGAAATGATAACGAACGTCGCCGACAATAGCACGACCATCTGCTCCAGTTCTCAGCTGTAGTTTCTAATCCTAAACCATAATGAGCATGCCATATTCACACACTCACTTGCTCATTAGACAACAAAAACGCTTCCTCCTCCGAGGTATGAGAATAAGCTTTCAAAGCGAATTTTGATGTTACGCGAACGGTCTCATTTCATAGACCAGTGGTCTCCTTAAACGCATCTTTGTTTCGAGCGATATGCATATTGATAGGAGCCCAGATACGTGTTCTACCGAGTTCATCGGCTCAAGACAGCCCGGTTTCATCCGGAGCATTGACCTTGTTGATAAAGGCCGAAACGAAAGTAATGCTATTGTAATTTCCGACCTCGCAGTCGCTGGCCATCTGCATGCTTTAATAAGGTTCGCGAGAGACGTCACGAAACCGAATCACGATATCAATTCACGAAGTTACTGTCACGTACAAGATCTCAGATACAGCTAGAATCGTATTCGGATTGCTGTGAATTATAAATTCAGCTGTTTTGCCGAACAATGTAAAGGTTATCGAGATGTTAGGACGTATTGAATTAGGGATGTGCGCTCACGACTCGTTATGTAACCGATGCAATTTCACTTACGTTGAAAACAATGTTCAGACTCGGCGCTTAAGTGTTCAAAGGTCGCAAAGGTGGATCTAATGAGCCGGGTAGTTAACAAGATAAATCCGAATCAATTTCTCTACCTCGGGCTATGACGGTGTGCTTTGTGTCGCGAAGATTTGTCAGTAGACGTCTCCTTTGACTTTCCACTTGAATGTATTGTGATTGGTTTTCACGGTGGTATCTTTGGGAGATTTTTTCCTTCTTCTAGTTGGATCGTGAAAGTATCTGGTCATTGACACTGTGTATGGCCCACGCGTGTTGTTTAAATAAATAGTACCAACTGGGGGCGGATAGTAGTTTGTTTTGCCGTCCATTTTTGGACGAACTTACATTCAGTCTCAATTGATTGGCTGTTAGTACTCGTTCGAGTGTGCACTCGAGTTAAAAATTAATGGATGAGTTGGTTTAATTAAAAAGTACAGAGATGCAATTATGTATCTGGCATTACGATTAATTTGTACGAGTGTTGTGTGCAAAAGCAACTCTTTACAAGTACACTTCAGAATGTTTTTTTAAGATGAATGTTTATTAAGGCATATGGAATTCCTACGAAAGTTGGAATGTAATATAAAATTGCACATCATCCTTTTATGACTGCTTGAGTTTCTTTCGTTTATGCAAATGTTATTAACATGGTGTACCATGAATCAGAAATCTGTAGGTCGGATCTAATATTAGATTTCTGATTCATTATTGCAAAGCTAGCTATTAGTTTTCTGTAAGTAATAATAATATAACAAACACAAATTTGTGTTGATTTCATACAAAGTGGATTCAGTACAATTTCAAACATTTCCCATTGCCCATTTAAAGTTCCTATCGGATTAAAAGAATCTTCTTATTCTATACACAACGCTATTAGTATGACCCAGATGTTCCTGCCATGAAATTCACTTGATCAATGCCAAGAGAAATGCACAAAACAACAATGGACGAACTTCATTATTATTCTATTGTACTACATTTCCCTAGAGTAGATCAAGAATAGGTCGATGATTGACTAGTTTTTTTTGGCAAATATTAGCTCTCATGTTTTTTCAATTGGAGCTACATATTATGAATATTTTATGTATCGATAGCACCTTGAAGTTTTACATCTCAACATTTAAATAGAAATAACAAAAACATAATATACTTAATTTGCCTTTAATTTTGATACCGCAAAAGATAAAAACTCAAGCATACGGTCCGCTTATGTTGAGTACTACAAAGCACGAGAGGCAGCTCTCGAGTTATGTAGCCTACGCAAATAACCCTTCTAATCTGAGCTCTGGAAGCCTCTTAAACGGAAGACTAATAGAAGAATACAATTTAGAGATTACTACATTACTGAGGTCTTGGTAGTAATATAATATGTACATATATATGTGTATATCTGTGTGTATATATATATGTGTACGATTCCACCTAATGAATCGTACACCAATTGTCAAATCGGAAACCTCTGTTATCCATCGAGAAGGACTTGCAAGAAACTCGATAGGCGCTCTTTTCAGATGCTAAATTATATAATATATAAAATACATCAGTCTCATACATAATTCTTCTTCACGGAAGTTTACAAACTTGAAACTCAAATCATCTTCTCTAAACACATCTAACTAGTAAACAGATATCTTCAAATTGCAGGATGAGAATAAACAGCATGACGTAACGTACTTTAATACAATAATTGCGTCTTTTATTTGTATGCAAGATTACCTGAACAATTTAATGATAGGAGACAATGTCTACAGGCGGTTTAACGATTTAAGTATAACCGATGTTTGAATAGGCTAACAATATACAATTTTATGGTGTCTCTTTAATGGAGCCTTAACCCAAATCACGAGGTATTGCTTGGCTGTTAAACGTATGGTTAACCACTTACAAGCGGTAACCTATCGTCTTATTGTTGACTAATGGAAGAAGCAAAATTATGTAAATACAAATATAATAAATCTGCAATAGAGGAATGGATAGGATATAGGAGATTTTTTCCAAATAGCACTTACTATAAAGGGGCCCCTTAAACCTACACGCTGGGTCGAAAGTCCCAGGCACCGACTGACATTCCTCTCTGTTCCACGCGATGGACCCGGCACCCGCACGGAGAATCCATGGATAGCTAAGAAGTTCGTCTCAGGGTGATAATTTTGATGTTTTGATTCGAGTACGAATATCAGATAGAACAGAAAGCTGAGTACTTGATAATCTCCTAAAATACTTCCGCCTATATACAACAACAACCAGTATAAGATACTAAAAAAATGTTATTTTCGATCTGTTATCCTAAAAGCCCCATCTGGAGGAGGCATACGTCTGGCAGTGGACTGCAACCTATAATAATATATGTTTAAGTATACATAATAAATAATAACATATATACTAATATATAAAGCTAAAGAGTTTGTTTGTATATTTGTTTTTTAAACGCGCTAATCTTAAAAACTACTGGTCTGATTTGAAAAAATATTTTTGTGTTGGATAGTCAATTACTAGGAAGCTTTTAGGCTATTGGAAATCGAAATCCACGCGGACGGAGTCGCGGGCGGCCGCTAGTCACTATATAAAAAAAAGCTTACTCCTGTCTGTCCCTTGGTATATATTATTAAATCTTTATAACTACGCTATCGATTCTATTGATCCATTATAGTGATTTAATATGATGGTTTATGTCTACAATACATGCATCATGTAGCACAGAAACACTGATGATAAATAATAAATAATATGGTCTTTCTCATAAATAAGCTCTTACTCTCTAAATATAGACGAATAGCCTGACATTTTAGACAAAATTGGATATTATCCGACTGTGCGACATGCTATGGCATGTCGCACATAAGTCAAATTTCATTACCGGTCGCCGCGAGCGCTCAAAAGGTGTTATGTGTTTTCGCTGACATTTGGACCCGAGTAGTCCATCCGTAATGGCAAGTGTGATTAGAAATTATTAATACCAGTATTTATTATTGTCGCTCTTTCTTTGACCATTAGAAAGAAATTAATAACTTCGCATCTTAATTTCTTCCTGCAATAAATGAAATCACGTAAGTTGAAATCTCAAGTGAGTTTCAGATATGGCATTTATCATATTAAGAAATTGGTTTTGGGAGGAGGTTAGACGACAGTCGCTCCATTGTAATAACCAGGCTAGTCAATTCAGGATTATAGTCACGTACTCTGAGCTACCGAGGCAATGGTCGAGGATGCATCCGGGAGAGGCGCTAGGATAGAAATTAGTTTTGGGCTGTGCCTCTAATTTGATTGCCAACATAATGAATATAAGAAATTATAAGTGTCAACAGACCTTCCCGCTACTTTTTTATTTCCACCTAATTACAATTAAAAAAACAATTGCACAGAAAAATCTCAAAACACTATTAAAAGCTCAATTTCACATCGTGTCAAATGTGCAACGTTTATTTCTCGGAAGTGCAATAAAGTCCATAAAACTGCACGGCTCATAGCGGTCGGAATGCGCGATTTGCGTCCAATTGTTTTTCCTTTAACGACCACTAAGCAAATAGCTCTTGAGTTTTCCATTACCCTGTGAACTCATGCTTATATCACTTGAGGAAAAATAGGTGAAAACGTGTAAGAATAAACAAAATCTTGAACAAAAGTAATTTACAAGGTAAGGGTAAATGCGTTTTACAAACAATATGGGGTAATTTCGACCATAACTAGATTATGAATTTTCTTATGTAATTTTATTTTTTCCTCGCTTCCTTATGGTGTGATTTAGGAAGTCCTCATTTACATAACTGCGTTGTGAAGTATGCATGCGAGTTG
Organism: Nomophila noctuella; assembly: GCA_958496325.1. Taxonomy (NCBI): domain Eukaryota; kingdom Metazoa; phylum Arthropoda; class Insecta; order Lepidoptera; family Crambidae; genus Nomophila; species Nomophila noctuella. The sequence continues at coordinate 15,619,821 of OY292487.1, read as the reverse complement.
TAGGCACATTTATGATGAAGTCATACTGCTTTTACAAGAACTAAATTGAAAAAAGAACCGTAAAAGTGGTTCACTGCCGCAATATAATATTCTTTGTTCCAGTATTTAAGTGTGACTGGTTTTCATAACATATTCCTTACCTTGGTATTTGTTTGACGGAATGTATTAAAATGTAAGGCAGCTTTTTAAGGGACTTTGTATTTTATTAACATACCGTTAAGTCAAGGACTTTCCTTACTTACTCACTTTGCTAGTTGCGATCCGAAGTGGATCTTGGCTTCCAATACGAGATCTCACTTATGCGCCGGAACGTTAAATTACCTTTCTCTAATTAAACAAAATCATAATAAGTGCATCTTTTAGTTTTGAGATAAATACTTCCCTTTTCATCGAATTGGTTCTCCCAAGATATGAAAAGTCTGTAGGTATTTTATTAGGTCACCAAACCACAGTTTTTGGACGTCCCACGCTGAACTTTAGTCACACCGAAACGACATCTTAAATAACAATTCAGTCACGATATTAAAAAGAGTGGGAACATTGCAACGTGCAGGAAAGTTAAGGAAAAAATACGAGTATAACTGTACACTAAACGTTTTCTCATTAAACCTACTTTAAGAGCGAACATCTTATTTTCAAATTCTCTATGCCTTGAATTGAATGAAATTGTTTAAATGACGAAAGGCTTACGTGACTTTGAACTCGAATTATCCAAAAGAATCCATCTACCACCAGCTGAGCTGACCTGCCACAGGATTTTCAACCTTATGGTAATCCGGATTAGATGTTATAAAGTCTAATGTTTTGTGTAGGCAGCGATAATGGATCATTGAGTAGTTTTTTGGTCGGCGGCCGTAGTAAATTGTGTATAATTCACGATGGAACATTTGAATGGCATAAAACTACTGGTTTTAAGGCGCATCAATAAAATTATAAGTGGGGTTTATCTAGTTTGAACAATTATTATGTTTATTTGTCAGATTAGGCTGATTTTGGACCTCTTTAGTCTAAGTTATAGTTTTAAATAGATTTTTGGTCTTAAGTTTTATTCAATACATCGTTTGTGGTCAAAGCGATATTATCTCCAATATTGCCTTAACTTAATCTTAAAACTAACTTAAACGTTAACTTTAGACTTAGTGGAGCCAATACATTAATATGCAGTGCTGTTATAATAATAATCCCTTTCTTGGAAATAAATACTAGATAGGCATAGGATTTTTTTCCGTGTTAATTTCACGACTCAGCTTGAAATATTTCTGACAAGTGTTTATTCAGTCAGAATATCAAAATGCCAGGCGTTCTGGCATTTTTAATGCAGTAAAAATTTGATTCGTACGTTATTAATCTGATATGTAACTCATGCAATTTTTATTCCCATTGTAAGCCACTTGTTTTTGTTATTCGCAATTCCACAAATATGTTGGCAATTAGGATTTCCCATTTCACGGCCTGGAATAAAAACCCTTCATTTTCAAATAGGTTGGAATTCTCCGACAATACGACGAAGGGTTGAATAAACAAATGAATGCACATAGCACAAATACCATTCTAATTGCATACGTTACAGAGAAATAGGAAAAAGTTGTTGATTGTGCGGTTCTACAAATCAGGTAATTAGGAAAGCCCTCAATTATTATTGTTGAAGTTTTATCCTGATTTACGAGTTGAGAATTAGAACCTTACGTGTTAAAGACTGCTGCAATTTCCTCAGGGTAGTGGCTTGTTATTCAAAGTTAAAGTTGAAGTTGCAACTTTACGACTTTGCATGCGTACAATGAATGCTGACGTTAATATATTACTGGATGGGGGGATGCGACGCTAGTTACGAAGAATTGGTAGTTAGCGATCTATGTATGAATCGATTGTGTATTGTAGCAACGCATAAATTGCTAACTGGTAATTTCTTACATCTAGCATCAATAGAATACGAAACATACAGCGGACATATTTGAAATTAAGAATACATAAATACACAATATTTTTTTGCATCATTTTGTAATACACATACATATTTTATGGGCGATGACCCGCTCAAATTACCCAGTAGGTGAAGGGGTAACTCGAAATTTTTAGTAGTGCCCGTCCACCCACCGCCTCAATGACTACAACTATGTAACTGTAGAAATTTCAATTTTGGTAAAGTCGATATTCACCCAAATTTTAAATTTTTTTCATCGATAAATACCTACCAATAACAAAAACCCTAACAGGATCCAACTCATCCTACCGAGAGATCAATTAATACTCACATTTCCACGCGTATTGCATATCATTAGAATACAACCTTCAAATTAAAACGTCCTCAAAACGAGCAATGATGTTGGAATACCGCGAGGAAGGTGTTCACACATAAATCAGGCGCCTACTGCGGCCTACGCCTTTATAACTACAAGCGCAGCAATCACTCGATATTCGGCGCCTTGGCGTTAAACAAATTGTTTGGATAAAAAGCTTGATTAATGATGGTTAAAGATATGAAATAATAAGCGCCAAAGTAAAGAAACAAAAGCACAACAAGCGAAAATCACCACACTACGCTAGTGGGTTGGGGAGCGCAGTATGGTGAACAATAAGAGAGGTAGAACTTGTTTGAGCTTCCACTCGATTGAGCCGCTCGTCTGGGGAAGTACCTCTACCTTACAGAAGACTCCAGGGAAGTAGTACTTCGTAACTGTTGTGCTATGTTTCTGCTAATGAGTAAGGTCGCCAGATTTCAGTCGGGAAGGGTGTGGGGTCTTAAAGGCAGGCAACGCATCTGCGACCCTTGTGCGGTTGTTGATGTCCAGGAGAAGCGGTCAATACCAACCATCAGGCGACCCTCTTGTTCGTATGCCTCCATATAATATTAAAAAATATAAACATAGATCTCCAGCGTTCAAATAGTTTTCAAGACTGACAGTCCAGTTAATCCACTTTTCCACCATTATCGGAATATATTGTTGGTTTGTCTCCGTTTAAAAATACTACATATTATTTTCTCACAAGAAAATCACCATTGACCAATGACCTTATTATCTAGCATTATAAGTATGATTTGTAAATCATAACGTGTCTGTCAATGTCATCTTACCGTTACCTTGTACCTATCTTTTGTCAAAGGAAATATTAAATTGCCTCAATAACACTTACATTAGATAGTTCAATCAATCGAGCGAATTTAAAACGGAAGTATCATAATAACCGGGACTCATTATTAAGCAACACATTTTCTATTTACTGATTTTCGATTGTTCATTTATTATTTTAAGGGAATCCTAAAGATCTCGGGTCCACACGGACCAGGTCATTTGATGCATGCGTGGGGCCAAAACCAACAGACTTTTTGTACCATTTGATTGAAATGTATTGTGTACATCTGCCGGGTTCTTTCTCGGACTAAATGCAGTTTATTTTAAAATCATTTTGTTACTTATTACTTAGTATAAACATACTCACTTCGTTCGTGTGGGATTTGAACTCATGGTCTTTGGTGTAATATAAAACTTCAAACTGTGACACCAAATGTCAACAAGTAATAACTTCTAAAAACAATTAGCATTAACATACCTAATCGATTCCACGACGATCGTCAAGATTCATTGCAAATCGATTTATTTGTTAATGCAATTATTCGTTAATAATAATGATAATTCATCTGGCATCATTAATATCGGCATATCGTTAAAATCGGCCTGCAAACCTTGGCACATTGGCCTGGCTTAGTGTTACTCAACAAAGTGTTTTAATCGAATTTACACTTTACCGGCATTGATATTACGGTTATAATTGATTGCGGAAAATTCGGCATAATAATGCCGTAAAATGTCTACAAGGATATTATTTAAGAGGAAAGTAGGATGTTTGTTTAAGTTCAGCGATGATGCATCACTAACGAATTGAACATATAAAAGTGCGAATGCATCGTCAAAATCTTGTTAAAAGCAATATCGATACAAATGAGTACAAATTTCAAATACCAAACATAACTACATACTCGTATTAGTAACAAAGAATATTTAAATATTTTTAAATTTTAATAAATTTAAATATTGTTAATAGTTTCAAATTGATTTTTAGGGTTCCGTACCTCAAAAGGAAAAAACGGAACCCTTATAGGATCACTTTGTTGTCCGTCTGTCCGTCCGTCCGTCCGTCCGTCTGTCAAGACCCTTTTTCTCAGGAACGCGTGGAGGTATGAAGCTGAAATTTAAATCAATTACTCAGGTCTACTGTCCCTTGAAGCTGTGAAAAAATCAAACTTCTATGTCAACGCAATCAAAAGATACAACCGTTTATGCCGCAAATTTTCGACACTTGCAAGAGAATCAAAACCTACAGGGTGCTTCCCGTGAACTCAGAATCTTGAAATTTGGTACGAAGTAACGTCTTATAGCATAGATAAAGGAAAAATTACGAAAACCATAAATTTTTAGTTACATCACATAATATATATTTTTTTAATAATTTTAAACTTACTACCCATATCCTCATAAACGCGTAGAGGTATTAAATTGAAATTCATACCAAATACTCAGGTCTATAATACCTTTAAGCAGTAACAAAATCAAACTTCTATGTCAACGCAATCAAAAGAAACAGCAATTTAAGCTGCATATTTTGAAACTCGCAAGTACTCGCAAGGGAATCAAAACCTAAAGGGTACTACTTCCAGTCGACCTAGAATCTTGAATAAAGGAAAAATTCCGAAAACCTTAAATATTTAGTTACATAACAAAATATATAATTATTTTTTTACAAATCTAAACTTATTACTTTTTTCCTCATGAACGCGTAGAGCTATCAAATGGAAATTCATATCAAATACTTAGATCTAATTGCCTTTAACCCGTGAAAAACAAAATCTCAGTCAACGCAAAAACGCAAAACGACAAAGAGATCTTTGTCTTAAAGGAGTCAATCGTTTTTGTATGGAGAGTTAGGCCCACATAAAATTTTAGCGTTTATTTACGAAATGGGTATCAATTTATTCCTTATAATCTCCAGATTATAGTGGTAATATTACTTTTTCATATTTTAACCGGAATCGTTAGAAATAAGATGGGAAAATATATATTAACCTCATAAACTAATCTGTCTATTTGCTTTCCTGACTTTTAACGCCTGAACCGTAAATACTTACACATAAGGGCGATTTTCCATTATGTTTTTCCTACGTATCTGAAGTAAAAGCAATTTATTATGACTAGTGTCCGCCTGTGACTCTGTCCGCGTAGAATAAGGTTTTTGCAAAAATATGTAGTCTTAAACTATAGCTTAACATTTTTTAGTTTAAGCCTGGCTCGACTAATAGATAATCCAACGCAAAAATATTTTTTCAATTCGAACCAGCTGTTTCTGATAGTAGCGTGTTGAAACAAACAAACTACAGCTTTTTTAAATTATATAGTCATCATCATCATCATCCTAGCGCCTCTCCCGGTTGCATCCTCGGCCATTGCCTTGGAGCCCAGGGTACGCTGCGACTATGATCCTGAATTGACAAGCCTGGTTATTACAATGGAGCGACTGTCGTCTGACCTCCGTAACCACAAGGGAAACCAGACAATTTTGATCATAGTCGGGACCAACGGCTTAACGTGCCTTCCGAAGCACGGAATCATCATTCTTATCGGACAATCAGGTGATTCAAGCCTGCAATGTCCTAACCAAACTGGGAAAACCAACACAAAGTGAAAGTGTTCCCCGCGGGATTCGAACCCACGACCTCCGAGTTCGTAGTTTTTGAGCACAGCGCTCTAACCACTACACCACGGAGCAGTTTTAAATTATATAGTAAAACCATTAATGACAGTTGACAGACTGAAGGTTTCTGACATTTGTATTCAGTTTTTAAATAAAATCAAAATCCGGCAATAGACTAGCACTTGCGTTCCGTTATACGGATTTTTTTGTATTGTTTATTCGTATTATTTTATTTCATTAATTAAATGATTAAAAGTCACTATCAATCACCGCCTTAGATAAAAATAGGCATGAAAACCGTTCCAAAAGTAAATTGCGTCTCCTTTATGTTCGATTTCAAGTGTTTCATTTTAATTCTATTGATAAAAACCTTTTTTCCTTCAGTTATCTGGATGTCAGCCATTGTTTACTAATCTTTGGACAGATATTTCACGGATATAATCAAAATAAGGCTTTTTATTTTGGTTTTATGACTCCGGTTTTGTTTGAAATTCACTTCAATAGCAAAATTCATAAAAAAATATATACATTTTATACATAGTTCTCTTTGTCTTAAACGTTACCGATTGTTGGTGGGCCCAAAAAAAACTGTGTCCTTTATGCTCCTCCATCTTTCCCCATTCTAATGTTGTGAATTTCATTTTGCAATAAAAATACCATAGTTATGACTCGATTGTCGTAATGAACGAACTTTGTAAACCTTGCAGGTTTGTACGGAACCCTCGGTGCGCGAGTCCGACTCGCACTTGGCCGGTTTTTTACTCTTTTGGAGTTACTAAATCCTACTCCACCGTTATGCTTTCGCCACATTTAAAAAAAATCATTGAACTTTGCTATAATACCTACGTCTATTATCATAACAAAGATATATGTACCTAGGTACTGTACACATGTATACGTAGTTACATACTTAATATATCCTTTTAAGTCAATATTCAACAGTAAACCAAACAATATATTTCTAAAGCACCATTTGGCTCAAATTGTAAGCAGACAAATGGTTTCCTTACCATAATTGTTGGAACCAAAAATCAGTACCCAATTTGCATAATACGACTTAAATAAAACTGTCCGTATAATTTTGTCCGTTTTGGCGTAATGAGCAATTCGTCTTGTACGTTAACATTTTGAATGTATTATGGTGGCCACTGAAAAAGGAACAGTGTAATAAAATGGCGTCTCTTGTACTGCCTAATTAATGAGAAGCAACAATAAAGATTGTATCGAGTTGATAAATAAGCTGTAATTTGTTGTTTTATAAGCGATGATTTTCATAAGTTGTCGTTCCTTTAAAAAGTTGTAGGCGTATATTTTGTTCCATAAGAGCAGATTATAATGTCTTTTTTTTTCAAAAATGCACCTTCTTGACTTTGAGCAAAAATTATTTCAATCGATATCAGAAGATTCACTGTATAACACTAACCTATTGTTTACATTTGAAACTAGAACACTTTGATGATACTTGTCTGAACTCATTCATGCAATAAACTGTAGGATTTGAGTCCATCGCATATTTCGCTACAAACAGCTTGCATTTAAAAGCAACATTGAAAATATTTTTATCTGTACTTGCAGTGATGTTTATGTGGCCGGCGATCTGCCCACGTGTGGCATCGTTAAATAAAAGAGACAATGACATGACGTTCAGTCAAGTCTATCAGGGATCTAAGGCTGCGTTTGTCATATTGAAACATATTCACATTAAAAATGCTAAGCTTTGGTGTCGCAAAAATGTATGTCTGTCATGTTAAAATATCTCAAACATTTGCCATAATTTGGGAAGAGCAGCTATTGAGTTTTTTTGTGTTTAAAAAGCGACAGAAACAATTCTTAAATAATCGTAGAGTCACAAAATAAATGTTTTGTTGCAAAAGCTTTTTCCAATTCATGATTTTAAGTTAGCAGCTGTAAGCCATCCATTTACTATCGCTGACTTATTACAATGTTTCATACGTCATTTATACCTTTTTTGAATCTTTTCATTACAAAAAACATTATTGCTTTTTAAGTTTAAATGTAAAAATTGATGGAACAAAAGTGCACCAGTCCAGACATACCTCTACCCCATTCCCAATGGCAGAATGTAAAATCGATACCTTAAATCTCAAATGGCGTAACCACCAAAACACAACTTTTCAGGAGAGCAAAAAAACAAAAAAAATATTTTTGTTTAAATTATAACTTTATATATTTTAATACTATAAAAATGTTTTATACATCAAATTTCTTAAAATTTTGAGATGAAGGCTTCAGTTAGAACTATTTGCACCTAAATCTTATATTTTAAAAAATAGAAGTCAGTTACGACTTCTGAAAATATGACAAAAAGGCGTTTACGCCCTATAAAAAACATGATTTTTTTGAGATTAAGGTCGTATCTCCCATTAAATTCATAAAAAAATACAAAATAAGGGGTATTTTCTACTTATTTTATTGAATTAGGTACATTAAACGGGTAAGAGGATTTTAGGAAATAAAATAAATTCTAAAAAGAGCCAAGGCCGAGAGAATAAGAAGGCCTAATTCGATTAAGCAGTGTAGTAGTAGAAAAACGACCCTTATTCTTAGCAACAATGATTTCTACTTATATTATTATTAATATCATATTTACGTAATAATCAACTTTGAAATTCAATTAAAGTCCTAATGGAGTTAGAAAATATTACAAAAATTGTATTTATTTAAGAATCAATTAATCAAGTAGCTACGTTCAAAGAGTAAGAGATTTTAGAAAGCCTTAATTTAAAATAATCAGTCATAAAAATGAAATTGAAACTATCAAAAACAATCAAACCTAAAAAAAACAGTATTTTTCTGTGTCTGTAATTCGGGAAGAATATTATAATTACTAGTTTGACTAACGATAATGAGATGGAAAAACAAACAGACACAGAACTAAATAAAACCTAATAAAACCTTTGTTCACAAGACCTATTTGAAATTCTAAAACCTTCTAAAAATGTGCCCAGACGGCATTTTCCCAAAAACATATCATGAAGAATATCGCCGATTACCAACAGCAGGAGATGTGCCAGATGTATTACCAGGCACTGATATAGAGGACGGAGTTACAGACACAGAAAAATACTGTTTTTTTTTATGTTTGATTGTTTTTGATAGCTTCAATTTAATTTTTTGACTGATTATTTTAAAGTAAGGCTTTCTAAAATCTCTTACTTTTCGAACGTAGCTACTTGATTCATTGATTCTTAAATTAATACAATTTTTGTTATCTTTTCTAACTCCATTAGGACTTAAATTGAATTTTAAAGTTGATTATAACGTAAATATTATATTAATAATAATATAAGTAGAAATCATTGTTGCTAAGAATAAGGGTCGTTTTTCTACCACTACACTGCTTAATCGAATTAGACCTTCTTATTCTCTCGGCCTTGGCTTTTTTTAGATTTTATTTTGTTTCCTAAAATCCTCTTACCCGTTTAATGTACCAAATTCAATAAAAGATGTAGAAAATACCCCTTATTTTGTATTTTTTTATGAATTTATGGGAGATACGACCTTAATCTCAAAAAAATCGTGTTTTTATAGGGTGTAAACGCCTTTCAATAATAAAAATTGTGTGTGGTGTAAACGCCGAAACCGAAAAATGATGTCCCTTACCCCCTTGTGTTTTTACTTTTTTTCTCACTTTACAATAATTTCTAAGGGCGTAACCACCAAATAAAGTTGGCTATGTGTAATACGCCATATTAATGTATTAAAATATCTCGTTACGCCCTGACGTTGTTCATGCATTAAATTTATAGCTGCTTACGACCTCTTCATCTTATAAAAAGTGTTCAAATGTATGAAAAACATCGGGTCGTAATGACCATTTTTTTGCGAATTTCAGGATTTTAAATATACAGATCGATAGAGAAAAAAAAACTGAATAAAACTGCATTCAAAAGTCATTTTGACCAATTTGGCGCTTACGCCATTTGAGATTTAAGGTATCGAAATATTTTACGTTGCAGCCTTGGGCAGACCCACACGCCGCAAACGCACTCGGTGCAACTCAACGGCATTCGACACCTACAATCATGCATCGACATGTAGATACTGTGCAGAAAACCCTTCAATTTTGAAGCTTAATACGTCAGCAAAAGGACCATGTCTGAACTTGGCCAGTTTTATCGCACTTGTTAGGTTATGTACAATTATACTGAATTATTTAACTGTTATGTAAGCTTTAAACCATATTAAAGCTTATTTTATATTATTAATGGATTCAAACATTGTTTGCAAATAGTTTTACCAATGACAGCTTTCTTTCTGAACGATGTTATCAAGGTCTATAATTTAATTATAACTTGCAATTACTTTGGTTCTAAAATAAATGTAATAATCAATTTAATTATTTCAGTAACTTATAATAACAATCAAAACATAATTTAAACAAAGTATTCAATCAATACAATATTTCCGAACATAACTTGCGTTGTAGTGGCTTGAAGACTGAGCTGTGATTGGTGGACGTTGTTTTAAGCTATAATTCGATAATAATTAATTTATACTGTTAACCAATACTTCTAAGATGATCTTATATTATGTAAAAGTATTATTGTTATGTTAAAATAAGTTCTTGTTTGCTATGTGATCTAAAATGAATTGAGAATTCTTTGGTGCTCTGTGATTGGCCGAATGTGGCGTGATCACATCGTATAAAACAGGGAATCACCTGACACACAGCCTCTTTGATTTTAACAATTGTTGGTGTAACAGTCATACTGCTACTTTACGTGAGTTAAGTAATTTGCTATGTTACATTTATTCTATTGCCTTGTTGCTTTAGTGTTATTTCTGTGCAATTACAAGTGAGATATTAGTGATAAAGGCAGGTTAGTTTATGTACTTACTGGGAATTATAATTTAATGGTGTTAATAAGGCTTATTACTTTTATGAGTAATGCCGTAACTATTGTAAATAATATAATCCTATTAAAAAAGCTACTGTCCGAGTTTCTTGCCGATTCTTCTCGGCAGTAACGGCCTTCCGAATCGGTGGTAGACTCATCATCGTAATTTAAATGGATCCTAAGTGAATATTAAAGGATATTTTAAATTTGAGTTTGGGTTGCATTAAATACATTTAAGAGAATATGGCTTTAATGATTTAACAGTATTGAATAAGGCTTGTATAGTATTGCTTACTTATAAAAAGCTTACTTTAGTTACCTAAATATGTTCTTATATGACTACCCTCTCTTCTGATACTTTTGTTAAAGATCCATCGCTAATAAGCGATGATTCCTTTTGCTTAAACTATATTTGTGCATTTTATGTTTCTTTTGAAATATATGCTTATATACAACGCCTATATAAACTTGCTTATTATTTACTACTTCCTATAGCCGATTTACATAAAGTACATAACAGAATTTGTGGTAATGCTTACCTTCTCGATTAATCGAGTAGCATAGATAGCTTAGCCTTCTTGATAAAAACTTATTCTAGTATTTATAATTGAAAGTTGAGTTAACAATTAATATACAGTTTGGTCTCTATCTTCTTACTAAATCTAACATCAGAAGTGGGATATTTCTCAAGCTCACACCATGGGATAATGAATCTGTCTCTAATACTTGCTAGTATAAGTTTCAGAATGGATGCTGCCTTCCTGTCAGACCTTTTGAAAGCCATACGAGGTGCTGTCTCATCGAATCGGTGTCAGATGAAGACGTGGTGCTTCTGTCATCCGACCTGGTGGCAGCGACAATGGCGCAAAGAAACGGGGCGATGTGGCGCGGCGCGTCGACAGTACGGCGCCAGCGTGGCGCGTAGGTACTGCGCGGCGGCACGGCGGCGCCAGCTCGGCGCGTACTGCGCGGTGGCGCCAGCGCAGTGGTTACGGCGCGATGACTATGGCGCGGCGGCGAAGGCGCGAAGGCGCGGCAGCGAAGGCGCGGCGGCGAAGGCGCGGTGGCTACGGCGCGTCGCCGAAGGCGCGGGGCCAGCGAAGGGCCGGCGGCGGCGCGGGTGCAGACAAAACCGAGCGGCGCGAGGGTTCGTGCGGGTACCTAGCGGTACGCTTAACATGATCCGGTGAGCTGTATTGTTTTCATGATTTTTGCGCCAAGATAAAATAAACAATCTTATTATGTTGTTGCTATAACTTATATTGAGTAGACGCAATTAATTAGTACCTAAATAATTGAACTAGCACTAACTGATTGATAAAAAAAATGGTTAGGGTTATTTTATTTGCGAACCTTTAAAATCGTTGACATTTAAAGTATTTTTATGAAATAGAAAAACAGTTTATTTTTGTCTGTAACGGAACTAAGATGCCTCACGTTCACTATTACTAACTGTAATTAGTAATTCTTTGGGGTTGCTACCAAGCTGTTCGGACTTTCACGAACTAGCAGATATTTACATCATCATCATCCTAGCGCTTGTCACCGGTATCCTCGGCCATTGCCTTTGGAGTCCAGGGTCCGCTAACAATATTATAGCATTATTATAGCTTGCAGATATTTACATGTAGGCACCTAAATTGTTTCGGTAAAATAAAACACCAGAGTGGTCAAGAAAAAAGATATGTGTCAACATTATGACTGTCTGATTTGTTAAATACATTTTGTTATGTTACAGTATGTATGATTTGTTAAATACAGCTTGTAACGGTAGGTCAGTTTGGCCGAGCAGTTCATTCAATGTTCAATAATCAATAAATACAACAGTTCATTTCATCATATTCTATGTCATATGTATAGTCTATCTATTCTGTACCAGTCTGGTTGATTTATATAGATTAGTGTGAGCTTAGGTAAATTGGTTGTAAGTATTATTATTTTAGAAGTCTGAATGTTTGTTGGATTTAATAATATGTAAACATGTAAATAAAATATAGTCCTATGTTTGTGTAAAAAGTGTAATAAGTAGAAGACATAAATAGGGCAGTATCAGAAAGATACTTTAGGTTAAGGAAAATACCAGAAAGACATTAGGATAGTATTAGACAGATACTTAGATTTAGGAAAATGTCAGAATGACATACATGAAATAGGATAGTATCAGAGAGATACTTAGACATAGGAAAATGTCAGAATGACATAAATAGGGTAGTATTAGAGAGATACTTAAACATAGGAAAATGTCAGAATGACATACATAGGGTAGTATCAGAGAGATACTTAGGTTTAGGAAAATGTCAGAATGGCATACCTAAATAGGACAGTATCAGGAAGATACTTTTGGAGTAGGAAACGTCAGAAAGACATTCTTAGTTCGATATCAGAAATACATTAAAGATTTAAAATGTTTAGTATTCGAATAATACTACATAGCTTGTAATATCTTGTAACTAATTGCATGGTATTGTCAGAATGACACTGAAAGTGTAATAATAATTTCAATTGAAATTGTATTGTCTCTGTCTAAGGTTGAAATTGTAATTTGTGATAATAATAATAATATTGTTTTGTTTTATGGAGTGATGTAAAATTGTGTGGTTAGTACTTCGAGAGCGAAGTACTAGTCAGTATGGCCGTGTTAGGTTATGTACAATTATACTGAATTATTTAACTGTTATGTAAGCTTTAAACCATATTAAAGCTTATTTTATATTATTAATGGATTCAAACATTGTTTGCAAATAGTTTTACCAATGACAGCTTTCTTTCTGAACGATGTTATCAAGGTCTATAATTTAATTATAACTTGCAATTACTTTGGTTCTAAAATAAATGTAATAATCAATTTAATTATTTCAGTAACTTATAATAACAATCAAAACATAATTTAAACAAAGTATTCAATCAATACAATATTTCCGAACATAACTTGCGTTGTAGTGGCTTGAAGACTGAGCTGTGATTGGTGGACGTTGTTTTAAGCTATAATTCGATAATAATTAATTTATACTGTTAACCAATACTTCTAAGATGATCTTATATTATGTAAAAGTATTATTGTTATGTTAAAATAAGTTCTTGTTTGCTATGTGATCTAAAATGAATTGAGAATTCTTTGGTGCTCTGTGATTGGCCGAATGTGGCGTGATCACATCGTATAAAACAGGGAATCACCTGACACACAGCCTCTTTGATTTTAACAATTGTTGGTGTAACAGTCATACTGCTACTTTACGTGAGTTAAGTAATTTGCTATGTTACATTTATTCTATTGCCTTGTTGCTTTAGTGTTATTTCTGTGCAATTACAAGTGAGATATTAGTGATAAAGGCAGGTTAGTTTATGTACTTACTGGGAATTATAATTTAATGGTGTTAATAAGGCTTATTACTTTTATGAGTAATGCCGTAACTATTGTAAATAATATAATCCTATTAAAAAAGCTACTGTCCGAGTTTCTTGCCGATTCTTCTCGGCAGTAACGGCCTTCCGAATCGGTGGTAGACTCATCATCGTAATTTAAATGGATCCTAAGTGAATATTAAAGGATATTTTAAATTTGAGTTTGGGTTGCATTAAATACATTTAAGAGAATATGGCTTTAATGATTTAACAGTATTGAATAAGGCTTGTATAGTATTGCTTACTTATAAAAAGCTTACTTTAGTTACCTAAATATGTTCTTATATGACTACCCTCTCTTCTGATACTTTTGTTAAAGATCCATCGCTAATAAGCGATGATTCCTTTTGCTTAAACTATATTTGTGCATTTTATGTTTCTTTTGAAATATATGCTTATATACAACGCCTATATAAACTTGCTTATTATTTACTACTTCCTATAGCCGATTTACATAAAGTACATAACAGAATTTGTGGTAATGCTTACCTTCTCGATTAATCGAGTAGCATAGATAGCTTAGCCTTCTTGATAAAAACTTATTCTAGTATTTATAATTGAAAGTTGAGTTAACAATTAATATACAGTTTGGTCTCTATCTTCTTACTAAATCTAACACACTCGTAAATTGGATGCTGTTCAATTGGCCGTAAGTGTAACAAGTATAGCCTCTTTTCTCATGAGAACGTCATTCATTCGATATTTGAATCTGGTTTTTGTTTTAGTTTATGCAATGGTTTAAATTACTATGATGTCTTTATTACTAAAGTCATATTGAAAGCTTTGCTCGCATAGAAGTTACAAGTGTCATAACACTGTAAACTAAACCTAAAAGCGTATCTATGTACCTACATACATACATACTCGTTTAAGACTACTGGACCGATTTGAAAAAATATTTTTGTGTTGGATAGTCCATTTGACGACGCGGACGGAGTCGCGGGCCGCTTGTTATTTCATAATCGGACATATAAAACACTTCGTTTCGATCCTTAAAAGTAATTCTGTACTTGTATTTTGGTTAAAAAATTAATGAAAATGTTAGTCGCATTCAAAGATAAAAAAATAGTGTCGTATCTACATCAGTGCTGGTATCGCAAATAGGTTACCCATTCAAGACGTAACGTTGTTTTATTTGGCTCTCGAGTCAGGTCGGCCTTGCGCGACAATGGCTCTCACAGGCCGCAACTAGGCCACTGCAGGTCAACACAGACCTACAGGCTATTGGCTTTGTTTATTCTCCGCTACACAATTTGCATTCATGCTGAGGTTTACGAGTGGAAAAGGATTTTCAATGGTATTTTGTAAGGCAAATATTAAGTTGTGATTTGTAATTTTTTCATGTCCTTTTTGTTGGTAGTATAGATCGCTATTTGCTTTCTTATAACTAACTGTAATGAACTGTTGTTTTTTGAAATCAATAAACGATGAAGTTTTGCAGAAACTTCAGTAAAATAGAATGAGAATTCAACTACATATTTCTAATCTAAAGGTGACAGTTTTTTTTGGGCCCACCAACAATCGGTAACGTTTAAGAGAAAGAGAAGTATGTAAAAAATGTATATGTTTTTTTATAAATTTTGCAATTGAATTGAATTTCAAACGAAACCGGAGTCAGTAAACCAAAATAAAAAACCCTTATTTTGATTATATCCGTGAACTATCTGTCCAAAGATTAGTAAACAATGGCTGACATACAGATAACTAAAGTAAAAAGGTTTTAATCAAAATAATTAAAATACAACACTTGAAATCGAACATAAAGGAGACGCAAATTACTTTTGGAACGGTTTTCATGCCTATTTTTATCTAAGGCGGTGATTGGAAGTGACTTTCAATCATTTAATTAATGAAATAAAATAATTCGAATAAACAATACAAAAAAATCCGTATAACGGAACGCAAGTGCTAGTCTATTGCCGGATTTTGATTTTATTTAAAAACTGAATACAAATGTCAGAAACCTCCCGTCTGTTAACTGTCATTAGTTACTATATAATAATTATAAAAAAGCTGTAGTTCGTTTGTTTGTTTGAACACGCTACTATAAGGAACAGCTGGTTCGAATTGAAAAAATATTTTTGGCGTGGATTATCCATTAGTCGAGGCGGGCTTAAACTAAAAAATGTAAAGCTATAGTTTAAGACTATGCGTGCGTAAACCTTATTCCACGCGGACAGAGTCACAGGCGGCCACTAGTCATAATAAATTGCTTTTACTTCAGATACATAGGAAAAACATAATGGAAAATCGCCCTTATGTGTAAGTATTTACGGTTCAGGCGTTGAAAGTCAGGAAAGCAAAATGACAGATTACTATGAGGTTTATATATTTGTTCACATCTTATTTCTAACGATTCCGGTTAAAATATGAAAAAGTAATGTTACCACTATAATCTAGAGATTATAAGGAATAAATTGATATCCATTTCGTAAATAAACGCTAAAATTTTAAGTGGGCCTAACTCTCCATACAAAAACGATTGACTCCTTTGCAGAAGTAGATATTCCATTTTAGCGTTGGCATACCTTTGTATATTATGTCTAGTTCACCTTATAAAAGGCTGTGATAGATACTCGTAGGTAAATTATTAATTAGTTATAAGCCCATTCATGTAACATGCCAGCTACTGCTAAAGCAGCAACGTATCTCTCCCATGTTAAAAACCTGATATTTATTCATAAAACAAGCACGCAGCATTTACAGCATGCAATAACAAACGAATCTCTACAAGTTTTCACTTAGTCGAAGATTTATAGACATCGCCATAACCTCTATATCTGGCTTGTTTTGATAGTAATTCAGGCAAGCTAGATACATAAATTGTTAATAATTTAATTGTGCAAACGTCCACCACTAGAAATAAATTGTCTAACAACCAATACTTTGAATATCTACCGAATAAGGAAACATAATTCCATCAATTACAATCTTTATGTTGTTCAAACTAGCTCGATAAGTTGCGGGCTATTATTATAAGACTAGTTTAATGTACTTGGCTTTGATCGTATTCCCTTAAAATATGTAGTCTTTTATACGAGGTAAGTAGAAAGTTTTCTTCTGGTTCTCTAAATGGACATCTATCACATCTCACAACCTATCATACCCATCTCACATAGTTTGAAAAACCCTGAAGAGCTTTGTAAGTTTCTTTATACTGATGAACCGATCTTATGCAATCACGGACATTCTGACATGGTTTACGCTTTATTCTTTTTCGTCCTAGCGTTTTCCAAGTCTAGTGCCGGGGCCCGCTTTTCTGCTTAACTTCCTCCACTTTGACCGGTCTTCTTCATCCTCAGGACTGAAATCGTTCTCTGACATGGGATACTCTTTAATAATAAAAAAAACAGTTTCAGGATTAATTTTCAATGAAAAAGCTTCTTTCGTTATTAGGTGTTCTATTTTCGAGTTTCAGTATAATTTTGTAAATTAAATACGCTTACAATTTTGAACGCATCAACAACCAATTACAAAATGATTAAACACATAAACAGCCAAACCGTATAGGTGCAAGCTTACAGGCTACATCGTAATAAAGTTGCAATATGGCGGAAGGCTGCTCTACGCACAAACAAATCGTATAAAAGCAAGACTCATTATTCATCCCTTGTCGAGAACTTGCTTGTCAAACCTGTACCTTATTAAGCACGTTAAATATTGTCCGTCTAATTTGTCCTTACATAGTTACGTCGTAAGGAAGTTTGGGCTACACATTCAAGTTATACTAAGTTATATCATTATGCATTATTAACATAATGATATAACTTAGAGTACTGTTGTGGCCTGGTTCTGTAGTGATATGGTATGAGTAGGAAAGCTGCACCTTTTATAAGAAGCTTTCAATAGTAAAGTCAGTCTAATAGTGTCCTACTGTATGGCAAATTGAAAGCATGTTTTCGTTACAAAGATGGGTTTTAGCATAATCGCCACGATTTCCTAATGCGGTTTGGTTTTCTGTAGCATAAAGAACTATCTTGTGCTTTTGCAATGAGAGTGAAGGGATAGGAAAGAGCAACGTAAAGATAAACAAAACGCAACGAACACTATTTAATTTATTACTGGTGACCCGCCCCGGCTTCTCGCGGAATGATCAATGTTCCACTAGTATATTATTTAACATTTATTTTACATTAAACCATCCACTTGAAACATTCTAGTTATTAATTAAACTACCCATAGTTATCCGTTGCGTAGTGTTAAATAATTAGCACAAATACAAAATTATTCAAGGAAAGATCGCGGCAAGCGATTTGGTTTTATATGCGGCCGCCCATGACTCAGTACCTACCCGAGGATTTCAGTTTTTGCACACACTGTGTTACATATATTATAGCTTAAAGCCTTCCTCGACATTTGAACTTTCCTTCCCAAAAGTAATGTTTCAATTCGAACCTGAGATAAGCGCGTTTAAACAAACAAACAAACTCATTCGCTTATTAATTTCCTACACAATGCTAACCGTACTACAATTCATCGTCGTCAATTTCTTCACGTCCGTCTCAGGTATTCATTGATTCAACATCGCCAGACCAGCCCATTAGTCTGTACGTGCGGTTTTGCTCTCAAGTGATAGATATTGTCAAACCATTAGCATTCTTGTTTGCTACTGAGCTATCATATTGTTTGAGCTCTTAGTTTAGTCGCTTACATAGGCTGGGCAGTTTAGTTGATGAAATATCAGAATTAGAAACGAGAGGAAGTTTGATAAGAGATATTGTATTTTAACGCTTTATTCTTGAATGAAGAAGGATTGCATGTCCTACACAGATTTTGGGCTGTGCTGTAAATAAATAATTCTTGCATCATGTATGTACATACATACATATGTAGGTATGCGTTATGTTTTTTTTTATTGTAAACTTTTTATTAGATTCTAACGGCGACCCTTGACTCTGTTCGCGTGGAATTCGGTTTCTACACAGTGTTATTCAATAGCTTAAAGCTTTGCTCGTTCTATGAACTATCCAACAAAAAAACAATTTTTCGTGTGAACCAGTACTTCCTGAGATTAGCGCGTTAAACAAACAAAGCTTTATAACGAGTTTCAGTACGAGTATAGATTTACTTAACATTAATTTCAGACCCAGCTATATTATTTTAATCAGCAGCTTATCACAACTTGCAGTTGGGCTTCTGCTAGCTTCAGCCTGAAACAATGGCAGCAGGCTGAATGGACCACAATGGCCTAGATGTTTAATCTGCCCCTAACTAGGTTGCAACTGAAATCTGTTCGCGCAAATTTTCATTTAGCTCAACATTTTCCGTTTATGAAGAAGGCTGTCTGCCGCGTTTGTTTTCCAAAAGCTAAATCGACTTGAATTAATCCGTTTCCTAATTATATAATATTTTCTTTTTATTAAAGGTCATCTATGCTTTGGATTCTACCACACTGATTATATTATTTGCATGCGTTATCGAGTGAATGTGGCTTATGTTCTTATATGATGACAGGCCCGTTGGTCGAGTGGCTAGAGACCCTGGCTACAAAACCAAGGGTCGCGGGTTCGAATCCCGCTAGGGGCAAATGTTTGTGTGATGAACATCGGCATTTGTACTCGAGTCATAGATGTTTATAAAAGTATTTATGTATGTCTATCCGTTCCCTAGCTTCCATAGTACAAGCTTCGAGCTTAGTTTGGGGCTAGGCAATTGGTGTGTGAGTCAAAGGCATTTATTTATTTATTTAAAGGCATTTATATTAATTGTAAAATCTGAAAACACACCATGTTCTCTAAAACATACTATGTTCTTGCGAAGATAAATTCTATACCATTCAATTCTATGAGTATTTTAAGATCAAATTCCTGAGTAGTTATTGTTTATTCGAACAAATACCTTGTGAATCTTTAATCCATCGAACGATGAGCACGTTAATGCGATTCTGTCGCTACCAACAATAAATGGTTTCGTAATATACGAGACGGTCAACAACCTAATTTCTGTCAAAACATCAGAATCAATAAATTGTTGCAGAGAAATATATTTTTTCTATCTAATAAACAAGAAGGCTTATCATAAAATTCACCCAAAAGAATTCGAATTCTTCCGGCATATGACTCTAAAGTCGCCATTAACAAAACAAACAACATTCTTGTTTTGTTTACATCGCTGGTCCCCACTAATTCCAGCCTAAAATACTTGCTATGTAACCCGCAATGACAGCTCGTAACTTGCGCCGGATCAGAGCAGAATCATCGCAAACATTACGAGTATAGAGAGCTGTCCGGTTGTAGCCGCCTAAGAGACAGGCGAGAGCGAGTTGCTAAAGGATTTGATGAAAAACACAAGTTATAAGTTGGCGCTGGATATAAATAACAACAGAAGAGTAAGTTTTAAGTCTGTATATCACCCTCCTAGCGTTTATCCCGTTTTTGGGAGTCTTCCGCTTTGACCATGATCCAGGATTTGGCGAGCCTGGTTATTACAGTGAAGCAACTGCCATCAGACCTTTGTAACCCTTAGAGGGGAACCAGACAGATTGGATCATGTTCACACATTCAGACTTAAGTCTGTACGTACGTAAATAATTAGATGTTTGATGATTGCTAGTATCTTCGAAGAATAACGTTTGATAAACATCTTATAGGTCAGAATGACGATTCGATTCCGAGTCCGATTTACTGCATCAATACAAAAAAAATAATCAGTAGATGATGGTGTTTTGGGGATGGAAATGTTAGGTTACAATAAGGAACCCGTATTAAATATTAATATCTTAACTGACTATACACCAAATATTATAGAAAACTTCATAACAATTTGGACTACGAGTTGATACTCGATTTTTATTGGTCATTTTAAAGCATAGCAATTTTTCGCCACTTGCGCCAACCGCAAACTTGGATGTCGTCCAACACTCCCTCGGGACCCGTCGCGACTGCATTATGCTTGCAATTTATGGCTGCACCGCTAGCTCCCTGGACGCGGTTCCCGTTGGAATCTGCATACCTTCCCGAACACCTAGCCGGTAGACATTTTAAACACGCCCAGCGATTTGTTTACGCTTTAGAGTCGCGGCGTTTGGATGATGTTTTGATAGTTTTATTGTTACGACTTTGGAAACGGTTGTTTAGATTTGGTCTTAGTTTTGACATTCTGATGAAAATTATGACGTGCCAGCGGCCGCGCGCGACTCTGTCCGCGAGGGTTTCGGTTTCCGCTCACACAGTGTTATATCTATACTAATATATAAAGCTGAAGAGTTTGTTTGTTTGTTTGTTTGTATGTTTGTTTGTTTGAACGCGCTAATCTCAGGAACTACTGGTCCGAAAAAATCTTTTTGTGTTGGATAGTCCATTTTACGAGGAAGGTTTTAGGCTATTGGAAATCGAAATCCACGCGGACGGAGTCGCGGGCGGCCGCTAGTTATAGCTTAAAGCTATCCTCGACGAATTTGTCAAAGACGGACTATCCGACACAGATTCTTTTTTTACTCGCATCAGTACTTTCTGAGATTGGCGGGTTCAAACAAACAAACAAACTCTTCAGCTGCATTATATTAGTAAATGTTTTTAATGAATTTAGTAATATTGGGTATAGATTCCATGGTGCAGAGTTAACATAGAAATGCCGTTTATCGAAACATTGATCGTAAGATCGGCCGCCATGGCCGAATACGGCCGGAGGGTATTTATTATTATTATACCAGTTGGATGTAAGCATTCTCTAATGAATCGAAGACTAATTCTTTTATTATTCAGAAATTATTGTAAACTTACCTGTTGACTTAATCTTTTTTTTTTGTTCCAGGTGACATAGAAGACTGCATAGTAACACCTGCATACCAGGGCCAGTTCACTCCGCTCCCAGAGGCACTATGCGACTGCATTATGGACCTTACGACTCAGGTAAGAAAGCTCAAATTCATCTACCTGTTGTTATTAGTACAACTAGACATTTTATACAGCTTAAAGCTGCTACTTTTATCTAGATAATTTTCCAAAGTTAATGTTTGTAATTAACATTCAAGAAATAGGCTAAAACGGATGCAACTTAATGTCGAACAAGACTTTATAGAGTGGTTTAAGTTAGTAAGTATTAAGTTTCAGGTTAGTGGACCATTTCATATCTTAAGCAATTAAACCACGAATTAAGAACGTTAAAGATTTTTTCATGAGCGTTTATCTTAAATAAAATATCAAGATCATTCACTTCTTACTTCTGAAATAGTTCTCACCAGACAGTAAAACGTAATACACTTAAGTTATATCATGCATGCTTGTAAAATATTCTCTCACACGAGTCTCTTCAAAGTCTTGAAGATTAAACTTTTCTGACGCCAGACTGTGCAAAAGTTTTACTTCCGTGCATTTTGTATGATAAATGACACCGAGTCTACGTTAAACATCTTTAGATTTTAAAACGAACTATAACAAGTTCATATACAACATCACTTTTTCTAATTTCTTTAAGATTTTAATCTCTCATTAAGACTTTCTTTCACCGAAAGTCAGTATAGAACAAAACAATCAACCCAAAAGGGCTGCGAATTCCAATGAATCAAAGTAAAAATAACCACTCGACCGTCATTAGCCTAATTACTTTAAAATGTTATCAAACAATCAAAAACACAGAAAACAATGTGATCTGAGAACGGGGCCGAATCCACAATTGATATCAAGAAGATTACATCTCTCTATGCGGTGGAATTGCTTTCGCCCAATTCGAGAAATTGTTGAACTACATAACTGTCTCTGTATTAAGACTTTTGGCGCGCGAAAAAATGTGCTCGTCATATTTTGGAGTATCGTGGTGGAATATTAGAACCGTTGTTTGTAGCTATACTCGGCCCAATATTGCTTATTTGAAAAGCCATTTTACTACTGTAACAAAATTATCACTTAGCATAGACGAAGGATCACGAAATATGCAAAATATGCGGCTTATTTCTATACTAGTATCTAGAGAATAGCCGTAAGCACGGTGTTCTGGACTTTTGTTGTGAACAATCACAACAACTAAATAAATAAATAAATATCTCTGGACATTATTCACACAGCGCCATCTAGCCCCAAACTAAGCTGAAGCTAGTGCTATGGATGCCAGACAACGGATAAACATTACTTATATACTTTTTTTTTTTTTTTGTAAATATATACTTATTATACATAGAAACACCCAGACCGATACAAACAGTCATGTTCATGCACACAAATGTTTGTACCGTGCGGGGATCGAACCCGCGACCTTTGGTGTAATACCCGACTTCTCGACCATTACACCAAACGGCTCGTCGAACTGTTCAGAATCAGCTCGAGTCTATAGACAGGTGTTGAGTCTCGAGATTCTGTTTCGTCAAGACTATGTTTTTCCGAAGAAGATGACCCAATGTTTTGCTATAGCCATCTGTTTAAGATTTATTTATTTACACTATGACATACAGCTGTCTTTCAGGTTATCCAAAAACGATTGTATACTTTATTAGTTGATAAAGCAAAACATAATTATTTATTAATCTAAGCCCTCTTCTAGCCAAAGCGATTCTGATCATCAGATATTCCGATAGTAAAAAAGTTTTAACGGAAAAGTCCAATAAAGTAATGTACGGAACTTTTACCGGCGCACCGTGATGAACCGGAGACGAGTTGAAACAATTTTCGGAAATGCCGATGGCAGCAAAAAGCCGAAGTCGTGCAAATCCCAGCCGAGTAATGACGCGAACACTAACAATATCTAACAGTTACAAATACAATATCTGTATTTCACTAACTCTTAGATCACGATTGCACCAGTTTTTATTACTTACAAATACTGCTGAGTTTTTGCTATGATTGAGCTAAACGGAATGAACTATCGTGTTTTGTACCGTTTTGAAATAATCTTGTTGTTACGTAGGTATTTGAGCCTAATAAGTAACATATGACCGCATTTGTTGAACGGTAAATAAACTACTCGATTCGCGATTTCGTTTCCGTATAGAGTCTGATTGTTAGTAGGCCTTTTTAGATAGACATTTGCAAACATCATTAAAAGTAAGTAAAGAAATGTTTATAAGTTATTCACAAGTTTTCGTTATTTTCAAAAAACATCGTCATGCACGATCATTCATATAAACAAACTTATCATCGTTGTCTATTTACCTATATAATCTCCTAATGATAACACGATGTTTCAAATAATTTATCACTGAAAATAAGATTGCAAATCATCCTCCACCACCGAACACTAAGCCGACTTTAATAAGAGTATTAATACATGCATATTTATAATGTGCTGTGCACTCTATGCCACATTTCAGTAGTGACCTAGAACTAAAATTCAATGCTAATTTCTATTCATTAAACATCTATTACGAAAGAGCATTAAGTGGCAATATAGCCGATACGGTTCACCTTAATACCGGAATGATGACTCGTGGCCATGAAATGTGGCGAATAAAACCGATCCGGTCATGAACCTGTTTCTCGGTGTGAGATGTGGTCCAAATATTTGAATTTTGCCCTGAATAGCAGTTATGTTAAGTTTATTAACTGTAATTGTCGCGACATTTGCTACAACCTACACTACTACATTTTGGAATGAATTTACTTAAGCAGTAGGTAGGTGTTTCCGCAAAAATTATGCCCGTTTGAATTCCAAAAGACATTTCATTCGAGAATAATAAAAAAATCATGTTTACAATCACTGATTGTTTGTAAATTTAAAAAGACTTACTTGAGAGAGACCTAAGAAATCATATTACTGACAAAAAATACTAAAGGAACGTGATTGCAACATAGAGACGAAGCAAATGCAAAAGATTAGGCCCGATAGTAATCTATACTTATAATAAATCTGTAGAGAGGTCAATTCTGTACATTAAATATTTTTCCAAAATAACTATCAGGGGGTGTTTAGTGATCGATACTGATACCAAAAATGCAATCAGTAAAATTTTTGTCTGTCTGCCTGTCTGTCTGTCTGTCTGTCTGTATGTTCCTTATAGAAACAAAAACTACTGGACGGATTTTGACGAAACTTGGTACCATTATTCTTCATACTCCTGGGCATATTATAGGATACTTTTCATCACGCTACATTCAACAGGAGTAGCGTAGTGAAGGGAAATGTGGGGAAAACGTGAGAAATTACTCCATTTCTTAAGCTTCAGTCGCGTGTGGAGCCTTAATGGGTAAAGTCACATAGAAATCATGTATGACAGAAATATTCTACATTAAATTGCCTAAAAAGTATCCCTCAACAGCATTTGTCTATCTTTTATGGTTGACTCACAATAACACGTGCAACTCAAAATACAAATTGGTTTGAACGCGCTAAGCTCAGGAACTACTGGTTCGAATTGACAAAACATTTTGTGTTGGATAGTCCACTTACCACTTACCATTTGTCGAAGTAGGCTATAAGCTATTGTATATTCCTTTATTTTATCATTGTAAATTGTGCTAGCGAACTATTTAGTTCTAAAATGTGCCGATAGATGGCGCGGATCTGAATCGCGGTGAACAGATGATTTCTCAAATCTATAAGGTCTCCAGATTATTGTTAACAATGTTAAGCGTTTTCCGTCACTTTATTTGACTATTATTTATTTCTCTCCTGAGTAATTAGTCTCATAAAAGTGTGCAAGTTGACTGCATGCGTATAGACCGTTGTTTTATTCAGCTTTTTTTAGTAAGACTGTGTGCGGAAATCGTAACCCACGCGGACGGAGTCGCTGGCGGCCGCTAGTTGTAAAATATAACCTTATTATGAATCTTGCTACCAAAAACTTTTAAACATAACCTCAAAATCAAAAAGGCAATGTAGTTATAACACGATTATCGCTGCATCCAATTACGTGTGGCATCGTTCGCTTCCTCCTCTCACTTGATTCCAAAATTCCTTAATTCTTTTTCTCTTTTATATCCCCGAATGCGTTCGTGAGATCAGCCCTAATGACTGTTGTGGCTAAATTGATTCTGCCACGTTGAGCAATGAGTAATAAATCAATGTTACCATCACAGTCTAAATTAGTTAGCGAATCACAAGTTTTTTTAACTGGTCACATGTTATGTAAGGTGTTATGACAAAGGTTTCCAAAAACATTGATTACAGGAACGTTGATTGTGTCGCGTTAAACTTATCACGATAAAAAAATATTAGTATGCATATCGATGTTTCATATCGATTAGTTAGTTATCGTTTGTTTGTAATTTTAAGGATAACATTTCATTAACTCATTCAGCTTCCGAAATGGAGCATACTTCTTCATAATTGCATATTCACTAACAGCTATTTGATCCTTTCTTATCATTGACAAAGTCATAGCCAATTTTTTATTTTTGGAAAAATATTGCATAATCTAATTTTTTTTCGCACGTTAAACAATTTTATATATTTTGCTATAAATTATATTTAATGGTAAATTATAAACTTTGTTGTTCCAGAATTATAACTTCTAAATGATTTATAGTCAGATATTGATTTAACTTCTAAGTAGGTCTATTACACTTAATGAAGCGGTTAACCTATTTTCTCTTTCACACGCGCGTCTGTGGCTAATTGAGCTGTTTTCACGATGTGTCTCCACTTTGAGAGAACGAAACCTTCGAAAAGACTGTACTTAACGTCGTAACAAACGATAGGCTGTGTCGGGAATCAGGTTGCATTCACCGCTGGTTTTCTTTTCCGATTTAACAATCGTCAAAGCAACTTTGAAAATCGCATACCGAGATCTCGATGCAAACATTGTAATCGATTAAAAACAATCGAGTGTGCGTAGGAATGATATGTCGAACAGGTATTGAGCAAAGTTCTGGTTCTGTGCTAGCAAGTGTTCTAATTTCACAAGTGCGTTGTCCTTTTCGTCACATTGAATTTCAATATGTACAGACACATGATATTGACTCTTGGTTTGGTAATAGAATTGTTGAAAAGATTTCCAAAAGTATTCCATGTTAGAAAAATGCTTGTTAATAACGTAAAAAGATAAAAATAATTACCTACTATTGTAATTTATGGTTCTTCTCACATCATTAAAACGACTAGATAATAACTTTATGTTAATACATGCTCAGGATATTCATTGATAGAAATAATAGCAACACTTGTTCTAATAAAAAAATGAATTCCATTTCATACTTATTAACAATGTGTCATTCAAAATACTTTGTTGCAATTGTCAAAGCTATGTTGAATAATTGACTGCTGCTTATAATTCAATTTGAACTTAATAATTAGCAACACTAAGTAGTATACCGTGACATAATGTTCAAGCAAGCCTTAAATCTCGAATGTAGGTCGGAATGTGGCAGAAAGAAATTTGCATAGTGCGTTCAGTTGCCGGCCAGAAATATTGGAATTAGGTTAAGTACTTATATTAAATATGCAAATAAGAGCCCATAGTCGTAACTTTGAACTGGTATTTTGTTCTCAAGAGAATGTAATGGTTTGCATGGTATTAGAACTTCGCGCAACGCATCAGTGATTCTTGTGCGGTTGTTGATGTCCATGGGCAGCGGTGTTTTACCATCAGGTGACCCTTGTTTGTCTCCTGGTTACATAATAAACATAGGTCTCATAATAAATAGGTCTGTCTGTCTTGACAATATTTAAACGAAATAATTCATGCATGTTTACTCTATTGCAAGTAACATTCGTTAAAGATTGATTCAAAATATAACAGCCGTTAAGACCGTACATTCTTTGACAAGTTCCAGCAATGAATGTCTTGAATTTAAATTGTTCAAAATCATCATCATCATTTCATCGGCATCAAGTTTGAAATGACAAGACAAATTGCCCTAGTTATGTTAACGATTTCCTTCACTAAAATCAAAGCGATCAACTATTGCATCAAATTATCTTCATTAAGGAAATAACACAAATTTTATTATCGCTGACTATTTAAATACGATTTAAAGTGCTAGAGTTACGTAAACATTGATTTTATAAATAAATCAAGAATCTTAATTATTTTATTGGCCGTTAAACCCAATAAATTTATCTTATTTAATTATCAAACACATCTGCCTTAGGTTTATAACAACATATAAAAAACTCGATAAACGACAAAATACTTAGCTATTTATTTTTGATCTATTATAATATTCTGTAAACAAACATTGTACATTATTTGGCTGAACGTTACATCCATAAAAATATTATTATCAAATTTATCTTTCTAAGTTTACAGCTAAATAAAATAAAACTAGGTAAACTAGAATGCTGCAATCTGTCAACGTGGGTAGAATTCTCGCGCACCAGACGAATGTTAAATCACTCGATCTCGGAGGGCGTGCAACCACAAGCGCCAATGGAAGAAAAATATTGTTCTTGCGTATTTGGATTTCATTTGGGCCTTGGGTACTTTCGTGGAGGATCCGATACTTTTATTGTTTGATATTAGAACTTTAGTAATTCTGGAGAAAAATATTTATTTAGCTTGTCTATTAAAAGCTCAGGAGCTTCTGTTATTCTGCAATTCATGTAAGCCTTCACTTTTGTGAATAATTTTAGGTTTAGCGCCAACTAAACAATAACACCTTATGTAAATTGGTCAATTAGCATACCTACTTTGAATCATCATCATCCTAGCGCCTCTCCTGGTTGCATCCTCGGCAATTGCCTTGGAGCCCAGGGTACGCTGCGACTATAATCCTGAATTGACAAGCCTGGTTGTAATAACAATGGAGCGACTGTCGTCTGACCTCCGTAACCACAAGGGGAACCAGACAATTTGGAAACTTTGAATATTGTCTTAAAACAAGTAGGTACTTGTTTGGCATTTAACTCAAATTCCTGTATAAATGTTTACGTATGTATATATTATTATTTCTCTACCATAATTTCTTTGGCATTTATTATCAAAGCAGACATAGATATTCCCACGATATTGAAACAAAGTACTTATGACAAAAATGTATAAATCCAAGGACTAGTGACCGCTATAATTAACAGCGAAATAATTACATTACCGCTGTTTGTATTTCTATGCTAATGGAATTGATTAACTTTGGCGCAGTATCGATTTCAAAACGATTTTCGTGAGAAAACTCGTTGCTAATACTGAATTTGAACTGTTTACAACCTGACAGCGTGGGCCCGACTTGCACACCTGATGTAGATACCAGATAACTACAAGTACATTATAATTAACTAGGATTTGCGGACTCACTCGATTTACTGTTTGAGTAATCGATTGATTGGTGAATGTTTGTGAACTACTTGAGTTACAGCACTAGTTGTCTTTTATTTTTGAGAGATAAGAACAATTTGGTATCTGTGGGTGTGGATCATGCAAAAAAAATTCGGAAGCATTCATTGAACAAAGATTTGAAAAGGTTATTTAACAAAACTTAAGTGGTATTTTAAGTTAATGAACAAAAACCAAGCAAAAAGTACCAAGTCACCCAATCTAGAATTTTGAACTTTGAAATTGAGAGCAAACCAATAAAGTAACAGAAAAAGACCTTGATTATTTAGTTGTACCGGACGCAAAACTTTTTATTTCACAGCACTCTCATTTCAAGTTCCGATCAAAGTGTTTTTTAAACATTATAAAACACTTAGCTTCTAATTCAGGATACAATAAATTAATAGAGGTATTAGAACCAGTTCAAGTATGTACAAGAAACCATTAAACTTTGCGTTCAAGAGATAGAAATATAAATTGCTTCAGAAAGTGAAGGAAAGAAACTAGAAGCTATAAACTAGCTAAAGTATACCCAGTTTGAGTAATGATTTAGATATCTGCATCACTAGATATCAGGGAATAGATATGTCACAATTACTGGACTGCCAGTGCCGGGAATAAAAGTAACTACTTTTGCTAAAAAATAATAGAGAAATTAGAGTTTACTTAAAGAGAATACATTTATGATTTCCCATGGCACTTCTGATGTCGAATTAACAATTTGCCCTCAGACTAATTAAAATGAAATAAAATAGAGGAACGGTGTTACCCACACAAGGTAGAGTCTGTCTCGTGGATGTGAATGAGTTGTATATGATGGATGACCTTTCTCCATATATGTATATGCCAGACGACGTCGAAATCTATGTTATAAACAGTAATAAGCATACCATCTAATAGATGTGGAACTAAATACTCATACTTGTATAAGGTAAACTAAAATATTAAATGTCAATTTATTTTTATAAAAGAAAAAAATAAACTTAAACTAAGAATTGCAATTGTTTTTCTTACTATGAAATTAAACTATTTATAAAAAATATTGAACTTGAAATGTTCAACACGTTGCCTCGTAACGTACTCCTGACATTCCACAGAAGCCTTTGGTATGGACTGCACCAGACAGTTCTCACGCTAAGCCGTCCACTTTTCACAATCAGCTCGTTAATACACGCCAGAATATTTAACCTGAAGGTCGGTAGGATGTTTATTGAAAGTGCAAGTTGATAAGATAATCTCGAGTAATTGCATCTCGTGTTGTTAGAGAATTTAGTGTTGAAGGTGTGATGTGCTGGGGAAAGCTAGTATTTGCTTTAGTTAGTCTATAATTTCTAGTTCATTAGAAATAAAAAGTCAAGTGGAGTTCTCACCGGTTTCTACGAATTGAATAAAGTGTTTTAAATCCGATCATTTTCCGATTTCACATTTTTACCGGTAATATCGTCTCTGTTTTGCTTTCAATGGACAAATATTTCGTCACAATTAAAACATAACTATATAAATACAAAGGAAATAACTAAATGTATCGATTTTAATATGTAGGTTAACTTGAAAATAAAAAGCACAACATTGTTGTTCATACGTTCATTCGGCAAATAAATTGGCCCTCCGCGATCTCATCCGCGTGTATTTCGGTTTCCGCTCACATAACGTTATATAGCACAAACAGTTTTTTTTTTGATTCCATCTACATAGTATTTCCTGAGATGGCGCGTTATAACAAACTCTTCCGTTTATTATTAGTTTAGATATGTATAAATTCCCTTCTACTACGCAATGAATAATTCCAACCACAAACATTTGCAGAAACAGATTCCCATTGTCAGATCTAGGTTTCGCCACAGCGCTGTTACTATTGGCTATTGCCGCTACACAATAGGTGTTCAAGCAAACAGTGGCAGATACAATTAATCAATTTGGATCAACGGCTCGGGATATGTTTACTCGCATAATTCATCGACCTTCGACTTGGTATTGCACCGACTTTGAACATGAATATCTATTTACTTATCCTGCTACGCAATAGGCTTTGACATATGGACCTTCAAGAGATGAGCGTATTTCCTCTTAAAATTCCGACACAATCTTCACCTGCGACTCCTAAGGGGCTTTGTATAATAAGCCCCTTAGGAGTCGCAGGTGGAGATTCTTTACCTTATATAAAAAATGTATAACGTAGTTCACCAGTTTTCCAAAATCAGACAGGTGTTTTTAAAATAGCGGCAGCCCGCGACTTCTTCCCCGTGGATTTCGGCTTCCGCACACAAAGTCTAGTTATGTAACTTAAAGCCTTCCTCGACAAATGGACTATCCAACCAGTATTTCTTGAGATTGACGCGTTAAACAAATTATTATATTCGTATAAATAAAGCTGAACTCCAACATTTATTTCGTTCATTGCATCGCTGGGTGTGATCTACAGCTACGTTACTAATATTGTAATATTTACCCATTTGTACAGGTCTTTGTTCTGCCATTTATATCTTAATAAATAAATAGGTGCCGTTGTATGATACAATCAATCAATTTGGATCAGGATATCTTCATTCGCATAATTCATAGCGACCTTCGATTCAAGAGGCTTGCAACGACATTTAACATGAAACACGGACAGATAAGATCAAAATTACAATAGATTTCGGAGGCCTCGACACACCTCGTTTTGTGTTGATCAATCTTTATTTGCTCAGAATACGCTTAACTACTAATGATAGTTTGCAAGTCACATTACGATACTCATGTTGACATACTGTTTGTAACAAATGCTTGTAGTAATCGAATAGCATGGCGGTTTCTGTATGATTAATGACTGTATACTATCAGATATGCGGGTATAAACAGCTCAAAAATGAATGGTATCGAAAACGAATCAGGCAAATACTCATGTACAAGCCCGCGAATATTTATGCAAAACACTCCTATGGAGAAACTTTTGCGCAAGATTACATAACTAAGAATGTTATTAACAAAGCAGATGTCTATGTACATAGTTATTCTAGTACTCATTTCTTGAATCCTTCTAATTTTGCAATGGCAATGGAAGTGTTAATTTGGAGGTTACTGCTGTTTCCTTCTCTTTCTTTATATTTTGTGATAACTTATTTTTATCATCATTCTCATTATGTATTCAATTTTAAACTAGGAACTGATATACTACCGACTTAAAATGCAAGTAACAACACATCTATTGTTTAACAAGCATAGTCAGCCCCATTTGAGATGTATTGATAAATTCCTCATTCACCTGATCATTTCATGACAGTTAAAATGCTAATGACATAACAAATCGTTAACTATTGTAACCGTCTGGCCCCTCTAAGAATACTCAGAAGACCATGTGATGGTAAAAAAGCAATGGATACGAATGCGGTTGTTAACATTGAAAAATGTTTCAGTAATTAGGTCCTATTCTTGAGTATGACTTCGACTTTGACTTTTACACCCAAATAGTGACTAAACTGATGCAGCGAGCCTATCTTATTGTTCCTCGAGATCTTATCATTTTCATTCTTCCAGGGGCAAGCAGCGACTCTGGAGAGCATACGAACGTCTCTCTCGTCGAAGTTCCCGTCAATGCAGACGCCGTCGCAGGAGATGGTGTACGACACTCTCGCCCAGCTGATGCAGGAGAGGAAGATCTACCAGACCTCCAGGGGATTCTTCATTGTCACTCCTGAGTAAGTATAGCCTGGGACTGCCATTGGTTGGAGAACAATGGTGGTCCTGGGCCCGCCATATTCCAAAAAAGAAAATATCTACCCACCTGGACCTGAACCTATGATATAATCCAGCGGCCTTTTCATTCAATTTCAAGGACAAGGTAAAGAACAAGCATTAATCACTCACGATCTGACATGATGGAAGAAAGATCAGGCCAACAGGACCAACGTTTTACGAGGTTACCCTGCCATCTTTTAGAGTTCACATTTTTATGAAGGATTTTTATTGAATTAGCATATTTTTCAGTCTTTACCATAATTTGAACCAAAAACTTAAGAATTTGAAGAGATACTGCACCTCCGTTGTTTTTGAATAGTTTCCGTACTTACAGGCAACTTTTCAAAACAACTTCATTAATTATATCTTTGGACCTGGTCCACATTTCTGACAAAATAATGAGTTACGTAACCATGAACTTATTGATTTTTCGATAGTGAATAAAATTCCCAAACCTTATCACTGACTTAATCAATATTATCTTGAAATTCCATCTGCTTTACATATTTGTAAATGAACCTACTTTTACATTTTGAAAAACAAATTAACCTTAAAACGCATTTTGAATTGAAATAATCAGGTTTCCTAATTGGCTTGTCATGTAAAGATAAAAAGCTCCGAACAAATACAAAGATTATAATTAAAGACTTAGTGTCACTCTGAAGTAGATCAATTAGTTTTTTAACCGTTCTTAAAGAGTTACTCGGTTAGTTTGCGAAACTCGTTTGCTGTAATAGAAAATTGCGTTTTAAATCGTTCGCTGATGCGTTCGCGATGTAAATGCAGTGATCGTGAGTTATAGCCCTTTAGCGAGTCAATTCACACGTTGATCATTCCATATTTATGAAATCTGCAGTGTATGACTCATGCGGCCATTTTGAGTTGTCGCCGGGAGCGGCGCGGCGTGATGAGTAACTGACCAATTTTGGCGCCAAACTTGACATTGCGCATTCAAAATGGAGGATTGACGTTCAGTAATGCTGTGTCAATTGTACGTCCGTAAAATATTAAGTTCATGGTTATTTATCAAACGTTGATCTTATCCGTTTACTATTTAAGGTTATCTATCTATTGCATCGTTTTTCCTACAATGAGTATCATATCACCAACCAATCTAGAAACTGCCAATATTTAACCAAAAGCAAAAATGTATGTCTTCTTCATTTGCAGATATGTTTTCCTCCAAATAAATATTTTTCCTTTAACAGAAACGATGCCTTTGCTGCTACGAATCGGTTTCAACCAGTATAAAATATTCTCCAAACGTTGACAATATGGACTGGTGCTTTGCCATCGGTCCTAAATGTGTTTACGCATAGCGCCGATGGATATAGTGCTGCTAGGAGCTAAAAGTCCTGCAGACCGTTGGGTTTTAGAGCTCCATTAGTCCGGGATGTAACAAAGTTTGTCTGCGGTTTAGTGCATTCACACTAGACGGGTTTTACCCTTTTATCTCCGCACTTTTTCCTATTGACTTTTTCTGTCTGATAAGAAACTTTTATTTGTTCGTTTATTGGTTTCTTCGTGCTGTTTAAGCAGAAATATTAGCATTTTATTTGATCGTAAGCGACCGTGTAAGGACTCTTTACCGATTCAAATAAAATAAAATATTTTAAATAAAACTGAAAACATCCAAAGCTATGGCAGGTCCTCTTTGTAGGGGGTGGTAATTGGAACAAAATGGAGCCTTGAAGATAGCAAGTAAATTTTCAATGCAAATTCGCCGATATTCGTTGTTTCAAGTGCAAAGCAGTATGCTTCACAATAATTAGCCAACCTTTGTTATTTGCTCGATAAGGCTTCCATTTTGTAGGCGTCAAACTTAGCGTGTACTTAAGCTGACATCATTACTTTTGTCCTTCCTTCATCTCGAAAAGTAATTTTTCTTCCATTCACTCGAAGACGTGGGTGTATTTCAAAATGTGTGAGGTCGTATCAATTCATAATTACTTCGCGTTGTCTTTAATGCTGTAATTCGTTTATGATTTACAGTGTGAACTGCTAATGGAAGATTAAGTAATGTTGTAAATTGACGCGGGAGAAGTGCCATTCGATCGATCCGTTTGATGAATTAAGCATGTTCAAGGTCGTGTTTGTCGCCTTTGCCCTTGTAACGAATTATTTGACATTTTATTGCCCGCAAGTTGTGGCTAATAATACATTTTGCACAAACCAATACCTCGCTAGTGATCATAGACATGCCAAAATTTTGCAATCTAGGTTTTTTTTTAAGGCCATCCTAGAGTTTAGCAAATTCCCAAATCACTTGTTTGTTATTATGCAATATTCGGCGTTTCTTCTTTCACACTTTACACTTTTAAATAATTTCTTGTTAAGGTAAATTTAATAATAAACCTACCTACACTATTCTTCCATTAACTTGTGAATTAAAACATGTACTTACTAATTTATTTTTTGTTATATCAATGACTTATAAAAAACGCATACCGAATATGGAAAATACGCAATTACTTGAAATGAAATGAAAAAAAAAACATGATTGTAACATACAATTAGCGCTAATGTTATTTTTTCTTAAACAAACAAACCAATTTTAAAAATGGTTAAGAAAAAAAATTGATCACTAATGATGGGTTCGCATTGAAATCATGTTGATGAACAAAAAAATATCAAATAAACTATTGTGTCTAATTCAATTCTGAACGAACATCGTCATGGTTTTTTGTATTATCGAAATTGTCCATATTTTCCTTACTCATCTCTCTGTTCCTATTTTAGCTAGCTTGTGATCAAAGGCTTGTTTTGCTTTAATATTATTTAAAATATTATCAAAGTGTGTCTCAATGTTAAAGTTTATAAGGGCGGAAATCCTTTTTTTAATGTGTTGCATTCAATTTTATTTGATGCGATTATGGCCTAGTGGTACGGACGGCGCCTCACATACGTGAGGTCCGCGGTTCGAATCCGGGCCCCCACCTCTGGATTTTTCGAAATCTATGTGTGGATTTGTGCCATTAGCTCGGCGGTGAGGGAAAACACCGTGAAGAAACATGCATATTCAGTGATTTCTGACTTTAGTTCAGTTAGATATGAATGTGTCACCATGATCCAATCTGTCTGGTTCCCCTTTATGGGTTACGAAGGTATGACGGCAGTCGCTTCACTGTAATAACCAGACTTGCCAAATCCTGGATCATGGTCAAAGCGGACCCCGTATAGAAACGGGATAAACGCTAGGAAGAATGCTCTTCGCATTCAATTTTATTCGAGTTCTAATTTAATTTATCAAATAGTTTTTGTTAGCCGTATCAACCCGGATTTATAACTATATTTATAACGGGTCTGAATATTTTGATTCATATTTAAAACTGGTATCAAAAATCTGTCAGAGAACCAATTCAAACTGGAGCTTTAGGTATTTTCCGATCGATACATATTGGATAGTATTGTAGGTACTTTACTTTCCCGATGCAGGAGTGTATTCACTAATTTAACAACTTTCAGTACAGTGATAAACTTGTCTACTTACTTATATTCCAAAATGTTTAATAAAGAAACCCCTGACACTTACTGCTTTTAGCAGTAAAATTTAATAACACATGTATACAAAGACGCTCAAAGCCCCCCTCTTTCAGACGCCGTCGCTCCCGATCCCGGTCTTCCTCCCGCCACCAGAACGGGATGGACGACGACTGTCCCTCCCCGAGGACCATCCTCATGTCGGACCAGGAGGCACTGCATCAGCTCTACGGGGAGATCACAACGGTCAGAGACGGCGCGGTCACCCATCAGTGCGTGCAGACCAACCTCGCCGATGTCATTTGTGGTGGTGAGTAGTATATTTTTGCAATTTTCTTGTTTGTTTCATTTCGTGGGATTCCTACATGGAGCATACAACTACCAAATTAAATGCAGTGTTTAGCTTTGAATCACCTGTCTTTTATAATTTTAGGTTAAAACGGTGTAAAATAGTAGCAAACTATTAAATGAACAATAACTCATTACAATTTATTACTTGTATTAAAACTGTTTGCAAGAAAACATACGACAAAGTTGTCATGTAGGTAGACTATTTTTGCAAAAAGTCCACGTCTAAATCCAAAATAATAACGTTTAAAAAACGCCCACAAAATAAAAAAAATTCGTGCTTCGTTGCGAATTCAGACCACTGATTGCTAAAGTTTTTCCCATAACTCATCATAATTCAAGCGAACATAGATTCTAAATCTAAATTACAAATTACTGTGACAAACTAACGTTAATCCGTCGTTAGCAACAAATCAAGAAGTGAATTACATCTCATAACACACGATTTTGTCAAACAACACAGTTAAGAATCGTTCATAAATTGTGTGGACAGGAGAAGGATCTAATCGTGACGCACAAACCAGATAGTCTGATGTCATCTGATATTTCTACTTACATTTAACTATTACATCAGTTAATTTGAATTTAGCAGGATAAACTGGTCACTCCTTAATTCGCTGATCGAAAATCGTGTTGCTAACACACGATTAATGCTAGAATCGATTTTGTGAGTCGTAAAGATATGTATAGCAAGTAAGAAATACGCTGGACAGACTGAGGTTTAACAGTAGTGATAGCGCGGATTTAAGGCCACGAATTGTTGTTATATTTTAATTATAACTAGCAAGCCACCCTGCTTTGCATGGGTGGAATGCTGATACTGAAGTATTCTTTATTACATGATGCATGTATTATAAATACAAACCTTTCTCGTTTTGAGAAAAAAAAACGCATGAAAAGCGGTAGCGTTCGTTTTAAAGAGCTGAACTCTTTAAATACATACATTATCGTAGGGACAAGTTTAAGAAAGCGACTTTATTTATGCTATGTAGTGATGATATTATAATTAAAACACAAATTAACTTCATTATTTAAACTATAAGATATTCTACGAATATAACAGTTATCGTGAATTAGACTTAACTTTAGGCGGGCCAATTTTATTTACATACTGTTAAAGGACATACTCATTGGGTGATTATTTCCAAATTGAGTTTTTGAGGTAAAAAAACGTGGAGATAAAAAGCCGCTATGTTTATTCAAATTGATTATTCCTAATGGATTTTCCGTATGCGTGTTAATTTGATTGTTTCCTGTGTGTTTATTTTTGTTTTGTCATTAGTGTTATTATGTTTTTGTGCTAGAACAACATAATGACAAGACTTTTACAAGTCCCTTAATTCTTAGCAGCAAATTATTATACAAATTGAATTCATGTTTCAAATGCTATATCTTCACTAAAATAAGGCTTAAAAGCGTTTTGTTCTATAGAATAAATTTCTTCACTACTTTTTCATTCAAAATGTAATCTTGATTTTTACTGTTGTTTTCCAAGCGAATTTTAACTAGTTTTGGCTGCAATAAACAGTAACGAGTTAAACTAAGTTAAAAAAAAATAAGCAGTCCATTCTTTCTTACATTAAATTGCCGCAAAAATGGTGTTCATAAAATTTATTAAATAGGAAAAAATGTCTACCAACTTTAAAGAATAGACCTCGAGGTCTCTCTTTAAAAATACTATTAATAAATATTAAAGCTGAAATGAAGCTTTTGTATGATTTCTCACAATGAAATACTGCTCAAAGTTTTATGTCAAAGTCTGTTAAGTTTTGACTGCTTCTTTTTAAGATAGGAAATTAAAGAACTACAAAATTCTGCCTTAAAAATTCAAAATGTAACAGATTTTAAACGCGAACGAATATCAAAGACTTAAAAAGTTAAAAAAATCACACTGCGCCACCTAGTCGCCGCAATTTTCCTAAACATTAATATTACGTAACCAGCCCAATAGTGCACGAAATTCCATCACAACCTAACCAGGCCACTGCAGGTCTGGCCCATTTCTCCCCTGCTTTGTATCACCCCCAACCACCGGATTTTCAGCATTACCGCGCTATAAATACGACAGCTTTTCATTCGACCCCTTTGAAAAGTTTTTTTTTTCACGGAAACCAAGCTTGCTAGTGATGTAGCCTACATACGGTTGCGTGCGTTCGACGATTTCGAATAAATTCGGATTTTCCTTTGAAACGTGCATTTTCAGTATTTAGGTCACGAAATTAGCTATCTGTACTTGATCCAAAAAGTTCGAATTGGGTTGCAATTCGCGTTATATTCGTAGTTATTTGAATTCGATTGCATGAGGCTTTATTATTCGTGGCAATAAAATGACTCGATATGAAAAAAGCTTGCCAAACGCTAATTATAGCTATTACAAACCGAGTTATGTTTGGAATACCCGTGTTTTTTTTACTAACTCCGATAATCGAACCTAAACTATTTTACCCTATCATCGAACCGAACGAAAAAAAATTGGCCAAGTGCGAGTCGGACTCCCGCACTGAGGGTTCCGTACAAATTCTATTTTTGACGTATTAAAAAAACTACTGGATAGATTTCGTTCGAACCAATTTTCGTTGGTAGTTTTTATGGTAATGTACATTATATATTTATTTCAGATTTATCATCCTCTTACTTTAGAAGTTAGAGGGGGGACACACGCTTTTTTCCACTTTGGAAGAGTCTGTTACGCAAAGTATTCACTAAAGAAAAAAATGAGCTTAGAAACCTCAATATATTTTTTAAAGACCTATCCATAGATACCTCACACGTATATGTTCAATGAAAAAAAAAATTTCAGTTTCAGTTCTAACTATGGGGACGCCCCATTTTTTTATTTTTTTTTTCTATTTTCGTGTGAAAACCTTGTTGCGGTTCACAGAATACATCTACTCACCAAGTTTCAATAGTATAGTACTTATAGTTTCGGAAAAAAGTGGCTGTGACAGACTGGCGGACAGACAGACAGACAGACAGACAGACAGACAGACATGACGAATCTATAAGGGTTCCGTTTTTTTGCCATTTTGGCTACGGAACCCTAAAAAGAAAAAGACACTAATTAACAACATCCGAATCAAAACCAAATCTCTCCACAATCGATCCCACCGTGACATCCGAATAATTCAAATCCAAATAAATGTCCGTCACGACGAATAAACTTGAACCAGAACTAGGTCGTCCTTTATTCTTATCCAAATGTCCGTGAACTTGGTTTTTTGCCGGCTGCCAATTATTTCATTTCAGAATAGTAATATCAATAACGGAAACCGAGTCGGCCGGCCCGTTACAAAGGTATTTGGCACACCGGTGTTTGAGTATGGCAAATGTGGAATAATGGGTCCTTTATTTTTAATGTTATGAGCCACGATTTGGTCTTATGAGGGCAATGTTGATAGCGTGTACATTATGGATTATTCTGATTGCATTTTGCATTGACATGTCCATTGGACATTGTCTACAAAGGAAATATAGGTAAGAGTCCTTACTCTTACCTATACTTTTAATTTCTACTACACATTTCTATTTTAATTTTAACTACAAAGGAGTAGTGCAATGTTAATGCCATAGTACTAGGCACATACAAAAGAGAGATAAGAGCTTATGGAACCTTTTTTAGGAGAACTAAACGCTCAAGAAATCAAAGAAACTAGGCGGCCTTAACTATTCAAGTGCAAATGGTTCGTCAAAATATATACATATGACTAGCGGCTGCCCGCCACTACGTCCGCATGGATGACGGTTTCCGCACACATATTTAGCGTTTTATAGCTTAAAAGCTTTCCTCGTTAAATGGACTCCAGTAGTTCCTGAGATTAGCGCGTTCAAACAAACTTCAGTTTTATTATATTAGTTTAGACTAGTTTAGATTAAAGATCCGATCAATATTTGTAAAGTTGTTTAACACGGACTGAATAAATTCAATCACATTAAGCAAATGCACACATCCGTTAAGAAACATGCTCGCTTTTGATAAAAGCCTTGAAACGGTCATGCAAATCGTTTTTTATTTACGAAGCCAATTCTGTGTCCGAAAATCGACTGCCTACAAGCGTCACTAAAGTTTACTCGGCAAAACGTCTTTGAAATTGCTTTATTTCTAAGTTAACAAGTTTGAAGCGACAGGCCCGTTGGTCGAGTGGCTAGAGACCCTGGCTACAAAACCAAGGGTCGCGGGTTCGAATCCCGCTAGGGGCAAATGTTTGTGTGATGAACATCGGCATTTGTACTCGAGTCATGGATGTTTATAAAAGTATTTAAGTATGTCTATCCGTTCCCTAGCTTCCATAGTACAAGCTTCGAGCTTAGTTTGGGGCTAGGCAATTGGTGTGTTATTTATTTATTTATTTATTTAAACTTTATTGCACGAAATAAAATTTCTACAAAAGGCGGACTTAATGCCTCATGGCATTCTCTACCAGTCAACCTTAGGGCAAAACAGAAAGTGAATAGTAGGTAGGTGTTAGTCCAAGGCATTTATTTATTTATTTATTTATTTGAACAAGAAAAAGAAAAAGATTTTTAGCGTGTTTAGATTGATGAACATTTTATTATGACGCATCCCTGCCAAACTTAACCTGTATGTACAATACGAAATGTGGACCGGATAGTAATGAACATATGTTGAGTGTTGGATATGTTTAAGTTTGTAATCGTAAGTAGATATTATATTATGTATGTGATTTTATTATGTGCATATCATAAGTTTACCCTTATTTTCGTGTTACCTTTATGCCATCATCATCATCATTGAGTGATCCCACTGCAGGGTAGTGGCCTCTTCCAATGACCGCCATGTAAGTCGGTCCTGTGCTCTTCTCAATCATTATGCCATAGAAAATGAAAAATATACTCGCAGGTATATACTCATATATGGCCACGGTATTTAACATAACATTCGAGACGTTAGATTTGCATCTCAGTTCTCAGATATAAAACGAAATAGTATCACGCTAGATTTCCGGCAAATCAAAGCCAGCCGATCAAAGCGAATCGGTCACTTGGGCTGGTCGGCTTATACGCTAAAGCTAAAAAGTTCATGTTCTTTTCTTGCGATCAAAAACCCGGGCTGTGTTCAGAACAATCAACACAAACTTTGCCCAACCCGGGAATAGAACCTAGGACCTCCAGACCACGGAATTTAAACCACTAGACCATCGAGGCGTTCCCAGTACTCACAGAAATATAGCACAAATGATTACTGTTCTTTATATTGTGTTTTTGGCCGGTCAACCGGAGCGGACGTGTTCATATTTCACAATTCCCCGGTACAGCTAACGGTCAGTTCTTAAACAAATTGGAGGAGTCACGAACTTTCGTGCGAAAGTCGCGACCTTTCCTACCGGGACGGATCGGTGTCGCTGTTTCATTTGTCTGTTGCATGGATTACTGATCTGTTGTAAAAATGGAGCCCTGATTCCCTTAGTCGTTGGACAGTTTGACGCCGTGACTTAGGTACGCGTGGTAACAGCAAAAGATATTAAGTAAGTATAGTATCAGCCTAGTTTAATCCCACTGTAGGGCAAGGGCCTACATCATAATATGAAATCATGTTTTCGTAATAAAGATCGGTTTTGGTTTTATCATCACGCTTGCCAAATGCGGGTTGGTGATCACAAACCCAGGCTGTGTTCAGAAAACTCGACACAATTTTTGCCCGACCCGGGAATCGAACCCAGGACCTTAAGACTACGGCCCGATAAACTTGGGTTCTAATCTAAATTTTATGATTGCGTTTGTTGTTTTTCACAAATATTAATTCAAACGTATTATTAACTTTCCACATGTGATAGGCTCTTGACATATTTCTGATGAGACCAGACGCCCGACATATTCAGTTGAAGACAGGACGTCTGCCGGATCAACAAGTACCTCATAAAACAGCCACGATGGCCCTGTAAATCCTTGCAGCACTATCGTAAAGATCTAGTCGTGGCCTTCTCAATTTATTAACTTGAAGTAGGCTAATACGGTTCAACCAGCTTGACACATAAGCCTCAAAGATCTATATCAGACGATAATAAATATATTTGCCCTTCAATCGGATCACTGAAGGCCGCATGCATTTGGCCAAGGTTTCCAGCCAATGTTCACTTCAAACTCAACTCTAATCCAAAATAAATAAGGTCCAAACGAAAGCAGTATTAAGGTTGGAAATAAAACTTGTATGTAAGTAAAGAGAACAGTGGAAAGTCCGTATAGGCACAGGAAACCGTCTCGATCAATCTTAGCGGTCTTGAAGCTCCAATCAATCAATTTTAAGCTTTATTTTTATGGTCTGAAGACTCATCTCGGGTGCTAGTTGAAATTTGTGGCGTAGCTATAAGATAGTGCTTGAAAGGTGATAGGAACAAAAAATATGATATTGACTCTAGAAATCTTTATAAGGGTAAGTCGATCCAGTATTTTATGAGGCATGAGTGTGTGCTTTGGTTTAATTAACTTGTTTACGGTACCCTGCGCATGCGGCGAATACACGACGATCCCGACAAATAGATCTCCATATGTGGGTCTCGAAGACCAATTGAAGAAAAAGTGTATCTTGATGATTTGATAGTGATAACCAAATTATTTCGACACTGCTAAGATAGTTAAAGGTTAGGAAAAGAGTTAGAGAGAATTGTGAAGCTAGATAGAAAATAAATTTTAAGCTATGTGTTCAAGTCCCACTCGGTTTATATGACAACCCTTTTGTTTGTTATTTTGGTGATGGTAAAATACAGTCCCAAACCGTTTTAGCCATGTCCTCCTAGTTCTAGAATTTTGCGGGGATCCTAGGGTTGATTCTAAGTGGCAAACTCTCAATCTTAAGTCCAAAGATAATTATGCCACCACCAACGCAGACTTCCACATTCCTTTCCTCATACCAACGACAACTCAAAAGCGACAAGAACTAGACAACAATAAAAAGTACTTCAATCAATCTCGTGTAGAAACCTCATCAGCTCTCCTGAGGGTCTCTAATATCGGTCATTACCGACGGATTAATGCGTGGAAGCGAGGAAAGTGCCATGCGAGCGTCTTTCCTGCACAAGTGCATATGCACTTTCCATGAGAAAACCGGTGGGGTGACCGTAGTGCCGCTGAATACATCGATTTATTGTAGTGTTGTTACCATTGTATGGAAAAGGTACGATAATGTCTGCTAAATTGTGTGAGGTTTTATGTTGTATGCGTTACGATTTGAAAGCATCTAGTGCTCAGGAAAGTTCAATCTACCCCCGTTTTTTTATGTGATAGGGGGGCAAGCGAACAAGAGGGTAACCTGATAATACCTAACTGATCACCGCTACCCATGGACACCAACAACCGCACAAGGGTCTTAGACGCCTTTAAAAACTTCTTTCCGTAGTCCTGTTCTGATTTGAACCAGACGGTTTGCTTTTTTATATAATATCGCGAGCTTTGCATTGGGATTCGTGCGATAAGTAGCCATCTATCCTTGCA
This sequence comes from Nomophila noctuella, assembly GCA_958496325.1. Classification (NCBI taxonomy): domain Eukaryota; kingdom Metazoa; phylum Arthropoda; class Insecta; order Lepidoptera; family Crambidae; genus Nomophila; species Nomophila noctuella. Next base: position 15,575,766 of record OY292487.1, on the reverse strand, counting down.
TCTAGCCAGTCATGTACATTATCGGAGATGTGACAAGGTTCTGCTGTCTCAGAAACATTACATACTATTCCTGCCCAATTTCTACTGCGCCAAAAAGTCAGCTAGAACTGTAGGTACGAGAAAAACTTATATTTGTATATAACATACCTAAAATGATACGCTGCATAAAAAAATACAGGTCGAATTGAAACCAATTAGGAGAGTGCAAAATATATCGATATCTTGCAAACCCTATTCTCCATTCACATTTAAAAGCGAAACCTTTATTCCCGTTTGTTCTCAACGTAACTGAATATGGAAGTCGCGTGCGTCCCCGATTCCTATTTCCTTTGACTTAGTGCATTTGCATACAAGTCGTTTGTTTGTATAAGTAGCTGCTTACGAGCTTGATTGATATCTCAATGAAGGCATAGATTGAAATCGTTAGATGCCCTCACCATACTTCGATCCGCTCTGAATGTGACATTAAAATTTGAAGCGACGGTAGCTTCTTATCACAGCGTGTTGAAGCTTTTAACGTACGTTACGTGACACAAAATAATGCCATAGTTTTCTATTGTCAAGGCACATTCAACGATATGAAGGCATTTCTAATGTGCAAAGCATTGTGGAGATGCCCTTAACATGTGTGTCACTGGGGCGCTTGGATAGCGGAAAACGTTTAGTGGTTAGTGAAATGACTGTGAAGGTATAAAGTTAAGTGTTGGTATTATGTAGTACAAGGTAGAGACCTTTTCCTCTTTAAAATTATCGACTGCTTCCGCTTGGATATCGGTTTCCGCACACTTAGTGTTATACTATAGCTTAAAGCCTTTTTCGACAAAGGGACTATCCAACACAAAAATATTTGGTCTATCCGAACCATAAGTTCCTGAGATTAGCGCGTTCAAACAAAAAAACAAACTCTTCAGCTTTATTATATTAACTAGCAGTCGCCCGCGACTCCGTCCGCGTGGATTTCGATTTCCTATAGCGTAATGCCTTCCTAGTCAAATGGACTATCCAACACAAAAGGAATTTTTCAAATCGGACCAGTAGTTCCTGAGATTAGCGCGTTCAAACAAACAAACATACAAACAAACAAACAAACATACAAACAAACTCTTCAGCTTTATATATTAGTATAGATAATAAGATAGGTTCAAGGCAGGCGTGAGCTTAAATACAATCAGTCCACAACAGATTTCAAGCTTATAAGAGTTGTTGATTGCTTCAAAAGTCACAAAATTTAACAAAAAATATGTAATTTTACAAGTATTTACTTTACCGTCAAAAGCTATTTTGCAAATCTATGAACTAATATTTATATCTACACGTATTTATCGGTATCTCAGTGTCATAGCTATTCCAGTTTTTGCCTACTAGAAAATGAATGATACGCCGCATACATATTTTTTTTTCTGACTTTGTCTTGTCGAGTGACAGACGTAGAGGCGGCAAACGATCGTGTTTTGTCGCTTTTCTATACACTTGTTCCGACAGACGTTTGTCATCGAACTGATGTATGGTCAAAGACCTTGAAAAACATGGCGGAATGCAGAAATGAAATCTAGTGTTGGGATTATTGATATTTCTTGTAACAATCAGCTGATGTTTCTCTTCTAAGAGAAAAGCTAAGTTCGTAGAACTATAGAAAGACGCGGTATCAGCTGTTTGCTTTTAAAGAATATAGAAATTATATTATGGTATATGTCTGCTATTACACCAGGCATCATACTAATATTATAAATGGGAAGTTTGTTTGTTTAGATGTTTGTCCGTTAATTACGCTGAAACTACTGACCTGATTTAATTTTATTTATCCATTCAGTACTTCAATCAGCTAATATCTTGCTTGTATATTGGCTGATTTAGGCGAGAGGATACTTTTTATCCCGATTGAATACTCCCATCAGATAAACAGGAATCTTGGTGACGCGGGCAAAGCCGCGGAGGATGTAAAAACTAGTATACCATAATTATATAACTTCGCTTTAATACATAATAGGGCCATCTTGTAATTCTTTATGGAAATTAAGTCATTCTGTGTTGGGTTCCATTCAACTAAAACTACCAACAGATTTTGATGTGACATAACTACTAGTGTTTTTTTAAAATTAAAGTGGAGACCTACTTACAGAAATTGTATAAAGACATATTTGATCCTAATTTGTAACCCAAAACTTAACACGCAATCAAAATCACGATAATTAGCCGACAACAATAAAAACGAGTGACCCGGTTTATCTCGGAACAAAAATCTTACGAATCAAAACACTAGAGAATTAATACAATTAAGATATGCAAATTTGGCCAACTTCACACGTACTAGAAATTTGTATAATCTCAACAGCTCTATTCACATCTTTCGACGGCGTAATAAAAGGGAAATTTTCATTATTTCTGACTGTCCCACGGCAATAAACATTTCACGTGACACGTAAGTTTAGATACACACGCAGCCGAAAATACGCGACCGAAGTTCGACGGGAATGCATTTTCTATACAATATTACGCGACGCATGGGCGTACCCAGGTTCTAGGCCAGGGGGGGGCAAATCTTATTTTTATAAGCTAGGTGAGGTGGTTTTTAAAAATAAAAAAACTTAAATCAAACTAGATAAAATCTTTTTTTATAAAGGACATCATCGCGGTTTCATACATTTTTGGTCCAAATATGAAAGTGCCGGCCAACAAAAAAAATTGCTGTATTTCGTTAGAACGTCGTTGCTGACCGTAACTTTTTTCCAAAATCTGTGAATGCAGATCAATACATCTCAAAAAGTTGTGGATGGTTGCCTAACAACGTTTCTTGAAACTACAACGGTTAACGTACCAGCCCCTCAAACCCCATTTTAAAAATTCCACCAGAGGTTTGGTTTTAATTAAATACTACGAAATAGGTTAAGAACCACTGCATCTTACTAAAAACGTTCAAATGTCAACAAGTTATGGTAGACAATTCACTTTTTTTGTGAGTTAAATTCACTGAAAATGTATGAAGATGTTGAATTTTTGAACTTCAATAAAACCAAGGACCATGACCCTACAGCTTTGGTGTCATAATAATAAATACTCCGGGGTACAAGTTCTAACGAAATACAGCAATTTTTTTTTGTTGGCCGGCACTTTCATATTTGGACCAAAAAAGATGATGTCCTTCTTCTTTCTTATACAATGGCTATTTTAAAAGTAATTTTCGTGGGTCTTCAGCAAAACGATTTAGGATGCCTTCCGTGAAAGAATGACTCATACTTTTAACAAATTCTCTGTTCAAACTGAGCATACAAAGCCCATTCAATCTATCTTCTGTCATAGTCGATCTTAGCCACGTTTTTACACGTCTAAGTGTACTAAACGACCTTTCAATCGTAGCAGTGGAATACGGCATTGCTAGCAAAATTTTTACGGCTATCTTGACCTTCGCCTTCGGGTAAAAAGAATGTGCCTCTTGTATTAACTCCGCTATTCCAATATTTTCATTTCCTGCTGCTGCTTATTTGTCCAAAACGTGCGCCAAAGTTCGGCTTCAGACGTGATCCCTTCTAATTCATAAAAATCAGATACTTCCTCCATGCATTTTTATAATTTAGGAACTGTAATTTTAATTATCTGAGTAGGGTGTAACAATGAAAGTGTAAGTTCTTTTTGTGTTAGATAGTCCGTTTGACGAGGAAGGCTTTAGGTTAGGCTATTGGAAATCTACGCGGACGGAGTCACAGGCGGCCGCTAGTAATAGATAAATTTTATCTATCTAAAACTTTGTATTTCATTCTATTAAAAAGTACAATTACATTTCTTATTTAAATATTTTGCTGTGGCGCTGCGCTGCTAGCGAGCTGTTATGGGTATGGGTAATGAACGCGCCGCGTAATATAGGGCTGTTAAAATATTGTATTAATAATACAAACAAATGGCAAAAAAATGATTTCCTTAATTTTTATCGATAAAAGTACATGATAAGGTACTTAGTATGGACGTCAACATTATCCAGGGGGGGGCAGCTGCCCCCCCCTGCCCCTACCTGGGTACGCCCATGACGCGACGTAATTTTGGCATGGTGTGTCATCTTCCGTTTAAAATACATTGCAAGCGTAGTCACGCCTAACTTCGGTCGCGTTTTCGGAAGTGTATTTACACTAATAGTGAAAACGATCGCGAGGTAATAGAATTTGTTTTAATTTGGAGATAGAAATCATTGTTTATGAGCAGTTCAAAGTAGATTATTAGGCGATAAGGGCTCCTTTAGACTTGTTGTTATTAGATGACAAATTAGATGATGTTATTGAGGAGCTCGATGGCGCAGTGGTTAGCGCACTCGGCCTGCGGTTGCTAAAGTTAAGCAACGTTCGCAGATGCCAGTCATCGGATGGGTGACCGAAAAATTTCATCTCGAACTCCTCCGTGCTTCGGAAGGCACGTTAAGCCGTTGGTCCTGCGCCTGATCTCTCTACGGTCGTGTCAGATTGCTGTCCCACCGAATTATGAGAGTGAAGGAATAGGGAGTGCACCTGTGCATGCGCACTCACTTGTGCACTATAATATATCCTGCGTACCTGGCCAATCGTAAGATCGGCCGTCATGGCCGAATACGGCCGGAGGGTATTATTATTATTATTAGATGACAATCTATCCTAAACATTAGGTTTCATTAATCACTTATGTATGTACTTGGTATTTGAATATGCATCATTTTGCTTGCATCTTCCGCTAAGAAGTATTTATCAGTTATATTATGTAGAAGACTTTGAATTTTTCAAAATGCGTTAAGAAGAAAAAAAAATACATCGACATTAATTTACTTATCATACTTATCTAAAGAGCCTAGTATCATTCTAACATGTTTATACCTGCTTTAAGTATCACATTATAATGATAGCCGCCTCTAAAGCGAAGGCTGTGATTCCGCGTCATAATTACACAAATCGATCCGTGAGAGTTTGCGTACTGGATTACCTAGTTTTATTCTTTAAACACAGTTGCAGCTTCATGATTTATAGTTGCATTTGCGAATGTATGTTTAAGTTACTTTTCTTATTAGCTAAGGCACGGATCCACGTGTTTTCTTTTTTGCGCTTTTTTTTTCATCCTAAACTTAAGCCCAAAGCTAGTAGTTGACTGAGAGAGTGGTGACCTAGTCTGCATTTTTAAACCATATTTAAATAGTTTTGCAAATCTGCCCATTTTTTATTTGACTGGGGCACCGCCCTTCCCTGGATAGAAAAATATAATAAATAAATAAATTATTTTTAGGTTTATTCGACTCCTGGTTTTGAAGCCAGTCTATATAAGCAAGGTCCGGCTGTCTTTTTTACTAGAATTAAATTAAAGTGAAGTATACATATTCTCAAACGTCTGTGGGTGAGAGATTACGCGACACGCCAGACCGCGGCTCACCGCAAATCCTTTCCTGATCTGTACACACGATATCTATTTACACACCGCTTCCTAATTGTGGGGAAAAACATTAGTATTCGCCATTTAAATGAATCGCTCCGTTGCGACACGGTTGATTTGTTTTATTGACGATTGCGGGTATCTTGATGGCGTTGTCGGTGCAGTTTGGAGAATAATGTATTTGGGTTAGGGAGAAACTGTAAGTGATTTTAATTCACTTTTCCTCCTGACATTAGGTACTTGAAGAAAATGTTAAGTCACATTCTAAGGCTCGTATTATTAAATCGCATTAAACTCTGTAATCGAACTTGAGCGCGAACTGACAAATGACATATCAAGTTCACACTCAAGATCGATCTCAGAGTTGAGTGTGATCTTTTAATACGAGCCTTAGGCGAATCACTAACTTTACAAGTGGCTTACACTTGTGCAATCGTTGATTTTGTGATTTGACAATTGTGTAATCGTTGTCTGAGTGATTGAATTAATTTGCCGGGCATCTCATATGGTCGCTTGATCTTACATAGCAAAATATACATCAAAATTTGGATGGACATCACGATCTTGGGGTTTTGACGGGCCCGTTGGTCTAGTGGTCAGAGACCCTGGCTACAAAACCAAGGGTCGCGGGTTCGAATCCCGCTAGGGGCAAATGTTTGTGTGATGAACATCGGCATTTGTACTCGAGTCATGGATGTTTATAAACGTATTTAAGTATGTCTATCCGTTCCCTAGCTTCCATAGTACAAGCTTCGAGCTTAGTTTGGGGCTAGGCAATTGGTGTGTCTGTCCAAGGCATTTATTTATTTATTATTTATTTATTTATGTTATTGATTTTTCGGTTGGAGTGAAAATAACGGTGAAGGCATTTCTAGTCAATTAATCAGCAGGTCTTTTCACAAGAGCGCTAGTATACAAGAGTCTTGATAGTTAAAGGCTTGAAGACCAAACAGGATACAGCTTGTACCGGCAACACATTAAGCGGTGAAGTGCCCCTCAATGGAATGCCAGACCCTTCGAACGCAGCTCTCGTGATAGGTCGCAAGGTGTAGACTCGATTCAGATTCATTAGCAGGCGTTAAAGCCGAGACCTTTGCACTGAAATGACACTGGAATAAGGTTTATGTCAATCCCAACATTCATTAAGTAGCTTGTCACCCTCATTAATGATTGGACACTATTTACACAGCGTTGTACTTTTCCAGGATCTTAATTTCTAGGTTTGTAAATTTTTTAGTTGCAATTTGTGTCCATAAACACTGACTTCAATTTGTAAATTAAAAAAAAAACATATTCTTCTTCTTCTATATATCTTGTACTCTGAATACGCAAACGTCTTCTTCAAACCGACCTTATTTTGCCTGCAATGTAACATACGACGCTTGCTCAATAAGTAGGACTTAAAAGCCATCATTACATAGGTACAATACATTACATCGTCTCCTAATCCCTTCCGTCCCTCTTGATTTCTAGGGTACGAAGTGACTCAAGTGACGCAATTTAAGCGCGTAAATATCACGTTATGTTTACCCTTAAACGGATTTCTGATATCAATTTGCAGCTAACATCAGAAATTATTGCTCTCAATTATCGGACCGAGTTAATTTAGAGGCGTTATTCAATCAGATAGGGCTGTTGGAAATTCCTTGTCAAAATCAGGGCTTAGTAGGTCGTTAGGTCTTTTATTGAGCGATTGAAGTAGGCTAACGCGACGTAGTTTTGGTGCAGTGTTGCGTAACTCTACGTCGCGTGCTCGGCAGTTTCCTCTACAACACTGTTATTTTTATGGCGTCGTTTACTCACAGCTATGGTATTATTGAATAACCTCGAGTGTCTCTTCGCAGCTTCCTTCTTTTGTTACTTAATAGCTTGCAGGTTATGCCACGGTGATATCAATAGAAGTTAGTAATTACTGACGTTACGTGGATGTTTGTTTTTAAGATAATGATTCGGAGATTATGTACAATACTTAAAGGTAACTTAATTTTTAGGGATTTCATAATTAATGATATACTAGATAACAGTTCTGGCGATTTTGACCAAGATTAAATCTGAAAAAAACTGATCATTGACCTTATTTACGAATAGTTTCCAAAGCGAATGTAGACAAAACAAACCTTCCAACAGAAAAACATTTTGTGTAATTCAACTATTGGGACTTAAGACTTTGAACTTTGTTAAATAATTTACGTTAATTTATATTTTAAGAGAAAAAGAATGGTATGTGACATTAGATGCACGTGCTGGAATCAGCGATCCGATTCATCCGTGACTCCGATTTGTTACCGAAATAGGAAAGTAGATAAAAACTGAAAGTGTGTGATAGATTTATTTATAATTTGTAGCGATGACTCTGTGTTTCCCGCTAAGTCGGGCAGTGCACATCATCTAATAAGATTAGAATGCATTTTTGGACCAAATGTGCACGCAATACGGTTTATAATCGTTTGCAAGTGATTAGCTTGGTCGTGTTAAATCGACCACGCTAGAATAGATGATAAACGACATAGATGAAAAGTGATATCGTCAGGTGAATCTGTTTTTGTGATTTGTGGAAATCTGCTAGACAGTTGCATGCCGATTATGTGTTTCTTGTCTAATAAATTAGCTACTAATTTGCAAAATGAATTATAGGCGATCATGTTCAATTCAAATGAATTTGGGCAGTTGTTTGTTCATACAAAATGTCTTTTCGCTCGATTTATTTTTGTATTTTAACAAACTAGTTTAGATTTCTATAATTACTATTGCATTATTCTAGTTTTTATCTCTCTTTTTTTCCTACCTAAACGAAGATTATGGATACTGAAGGTCTAATTACATGCTATATTTCCTAGATTTTGTGCAATGTCGCGACACATTTCAACATTAACATCTTTTTTCGGGTTCCACGTTGCAAGATCACTTCATCAGTCACGCTGATCTTCTGAATGATAATCATCAATCAAAGTTCACAAAAAACGTAGTAAAAAGCCGGCAATCATTGTGTATTCGCGTATTTCCTACGGATTAGTAGTTCGGTCGGCTGTGAAATTAGACTGCTATCCTTGAGCGTAATTCGTTATGAAATTGTCGGCGTTGCGTTTGAAACAATAGTACACGTTAGGTTTGTTTTTTGACTAAATGACTGCTTTTTGTTGGGATTTTGGATGACTTGCTTTAGGAAGGGTGAATGGAAGGATTTTTTGTTGTTGTTAGTTGCGTTGACATTGACTTCGTAATGTAACGTCATGGGCACTTAATCATAAGTCTTGTTTAAAACTGAAGGGCGCCCATAATGCCATCTCTTATCCTCGTCCTCCTTGCGTCGTATTCCTCAGGAATGAGGGTCGTGAGCATCACTCGGTCTCGGACGATCTTCTTCCATCCACTCCTGTCCTCGGCTGTATGCAGGGCACCGTATAGAGTGGAGTTGAGTGCGGTGCGGATCTGGCCATCTCTTATACTAACCAAATAGGATAATCTAATATGCAGTTATCTGTTTGAAAGCTAAAAGCGGAAAAGTAATTGTTCATATAGGTGTTCTGTGGTTGATTGCCCGTTACCTACTCTCGTGGAACCGATCCAATTTGTATTTTAACCTTTTCACATTTTATCAGATGATTTACAATCGCGCTAACTTCCCTTGACACATCTACCTTGACATTGCTTCTTCACAAATGTCATGATTTTCGGTCATTCTCGGTCAACGGGAAGTGCCTTGTAGGTTTTGATATTTGTTTAAGAATGTCAAATTGTACTACAGCCTAAAATGCCCAAATTAAAGGTCCGAGGATCAGAACTGCCATCAGATATGAAGAAAATTTAGAGGAGGAGTCTTGCTACAAAATTAAAATAATATTTTTTTTTTGTGCAGACGTATAAAGAGGAGAGTTATAAAGTCATTGTATTTTAAGATAGCAGATTGTATTGACTATTTATATTTCAATTATGTCAGCACAAGATATTTTTGAACACCGCACACTTTAGAAATCTGACACGGCCATCAAAAATGCTATGAAAATTTTGAACATTATTCCCTTTAATACACTTTAAGATTTTATAGTCGATCAAAATGATCAAAGCTACTAAATATCTTATAGTTAGATCCTTTAGATGCACGGAACCCTAATTAAAACGATAATGACTCAGGAAACTTTGCGTTTTCATTCGTGACAAAACGTTCTATTGTTCTAACCATAATAACTTCATTAGGTTTGACGCCTGTACGGCGGAATTCTCTTATGATGATGTTTTTTATGGAAACCGCATAATGTTGGCCAGGAAAAGAATCAAGGTTACTGTTAATATCAACCAGTCGTTTTCATAGATGACTAGGTAGTACATGGATTGTTTCATTTTGATTGTTATCAGGATATGTGTTTTGATAAGCGAAAAGAAACATGTTTGGCTCTATAGTTAATAACAGAAATTTGACATAAGCTGATAAATTTTTGGTTAACCCAAATTTCTAATTTCAAATAAAAAAAGCGAGTCCTGAATTCCACTTTTATTTACTTCGCTTGAGTAGTGTGTAAATGGTTCAAATTATTCGCTTTATTTTTTTATATTACAACTTCTTATGAATGGATCGACTTAGAGACGAACTTCTTAGCCATCCATGGATTCTCCGTGCGGGTGCCGGGTCCATCGCGTGGAACAGAGAGGAATGTCAGTCGGCGCCTGGGACTTGCGACCCAGCGTGTAGGTTTAAGGGGCCCCTTTATAGTATACTAACGATCACCTTCACCGATGACATTCCTCTCCCTTCCCAACCATATTTGGTATGAGCCGAGCAAAGCGGCTTTAGTTGCTCTTTCCAGTAACGAGCTAATATTAGATCTTGGTAATCCTAAGTCCTTCAGTAGGTTGTAGAGAGATTTCGCTGGTATACCTCTCGCACCCACTTCCACAGCATACAACCGTGCTATATAACCATTTTTAGTCATCTCGTTGGTTAGGTCATAATACTTATTTGTTTTAAACGCGTGATCTTTGGGAATGTTTGTCTCCCATGGAACAGTAAGTTCCACCAACAGTACGCGCTTAAGTTTTCAAATTATTGTGTAAAAAGTAAACAATTGTAATATTGCTCCTAAAAAGTACTTCCTACTACTTTTTCAGTTTCTTGTGCATGACCAAAATAACCTATTCTTACTTTTTCATGCTAGCTTTTGCACTAAGGTACGTACTTATAGTAGTATCAGGCTTTGTTGCAATACATATTAGTAAATTCTAGTGTACCTATTGGCTTTTTTTTAATTTTAATTGGCTTATAGAGTACAATATTCTGCAATCACTACATCCATTGGCTTAGTCTCAAAATTACTCAATCATTTAATTAAATAGGTATCAAAGTCGACAAAGGTAAACCACTTACATATTCGCAAGATAAGAACCAAATGCAATTTATTATTATGCTTTTTTCCTTGCCAGCTGGCTAAATACTTCAAAACTATTCTGGACTTCAAGAAATGTCATACAAACTTAAAATTATATACCTAAATGGCTTTGAGGAACAAGCTAAATCTTAGACTTTTTTTAAGGAAGATCTCTCTTATATGGATAACGATATAATTGAATAAGTTTCAATCTTGATATTTTTGTAAGGTAATCTAATACGAGGACGCTTCGGGATCAAAGAGCAGGAAGTCTCTATTCAATTTCCTGCATCTAACATCTAACGCACAGTATAAATGTTTGCAGTAACCTCTTTAGTAACTTGTAACGTTGTTACTTTAACATGCTCGCTAGTGGTAAGTGATCTTGTGATAATGTTTTTTGTGAACATCGGCATTTATTCATTTATTTATTAATGCATACTACATTGGGTATAAAGAGTTTTGAACACTAATCTTGGGTATGACAGTGTAGCGGCATACAATGCCTGCTCTAAACTCAGAAAAAAACGTTGTCATTTTGCTGAATTACTGTTCTGCTTCTTAATGGCTAAATGCTAAATGGCGGGTTAGAGCCAGCCATCTTCCAATAGTTAGACTATCTTTGATTGGTCAAACCCAGTCAATAAGTTTTGATTGTGAAAATTGACTGACGGTCTCTAAACATTCCCTGTTAATTACCAAAGTACAGTTTCTGCTATCTCTATATAAACTGCGGCAGAAAAGTTTTATCATCGCGCCGCACCAAATCACAGAAATATCTTTTGATCTGTATTTCCTTTGCTTTAGAATCAATTTTGTTAACGTTTATTTTAAATCCGACAAATAATGGCAGTTCACGATGACGTTAATTGATATTAATCACTCGAATAGTCTGATCTATTTATTTTGGGACTAAGTATTTATGTTTAAACATTTGTGTGCATGAACATGTCTGTTTGTCCTGGTCTGGGTGTTATATATATCTATTTATGTATATTTGTAATACCACTGTTGATTCTGATGTCTGTAACACAAGTGCTTAAGCTACTTAACACGGGGTCAGATCAATGTATGTGATGTTGTGAAATATTTATTTATTTATTTATTTATTTATGTTTTAATCGTTCAATAAATCAATGGTCCTTTTGAATGTGGTGCGCTACAATTGGATTTTCATACAATCAATGGAGTAGTTTAAGGTGCATTATTAGTTTTAAAGAACGGGGTAAAGGTAAAATGTAATTATGAGGTAACATTAAACGAATTGATTTAAATTAAGAACATTAGCTTTTTTCTGTCCTTAAAAAGACACAGTAGAATCTACAGAGATATATTTTTTGTTGCACATTATTATTATTTCATCGTAAGAAGAATAATAAACATAATCATAATATGCAGGGTAGGTGGTCTTCGTAAATCAATTGTAAATCTTAGCAATTAAACTCAAATCATCAGTATGACAAAAACATAAACTTAAGATGATTTTAGCATGCAACGGAGCGATAATAATTCATGCATTTGTAATAGTTAAATGCATTTAAGCAAAACAAAACCTGACCTTGCAGTATCTACATAAGAAGCAAAGCGTTGGTATAAGTCAAAATTGCATATCAATACCGCATCACAGTAATGATATTCAATGATTAAAACCTTACCCGTTTTGACAGGCCCGTTGGTCAAGTGGTCAGACACCACTGACAGCGGACAGAGAGGTAAAGCTTAGTGGAACTTCCACTCGAATTAGCTGCTCGTCTGGAAAGTACCTCCACCTAAAAGAAGACCACAGTGAAATAGCACTTCGTAAATCTTATGCTATGTTTCTTCTGGTCAGTAAAGTCGCCAGAGCTCGGTTGGGGATGGTATGGGGCCTTAAAGGGAGGAGGGCAGGAGAGGAGATGCATTGTGCTGGTGTTGATGATGAGCAGCGGTGATTACTGACCATCACTTGACTCTCTTGCTCGTTTGCCTCACTGTAAAATGAAAAAAAACTTGACTACTAAATAAAAGTTTGTGGGTTTGAACATTTGCCAGGGACAAACGTTAGTGTGATGTGATGACATCAGAATTTGTAGGTACTCGAATTTGATGATTTAAGTATGTCTAAAAAGTAGGTACATTATTCCGTTCCCTTGTATCCATAGTAAAAGCTTCGAGTTTATAGGTTGGGCAATTGGTGTTGTCGACGATAGGGAGAGAGTGGACTGTATAATTAAAAGAAGTAGTATGAAATAACAAAGAAATATAATAATAAAATAATAAACCAAACCAGAACGTACTTACAGCTAGGAAGGCGAGAGAAGAAGAGACAGATGTCAAAGAGTGACATAATATGTAAACTTCTTTAATGGCTTCCTAGCCAGCCTGTAGTCGACATACTCCCGCCCGTAAGGCGCAGCCTTACATAAGAAACAGACTACAGGCTGACTAGGCACTATACAAAATAACAGCCTTGAAAGGAAGTAAGAAAAGGAAATAGAGAAAGTTTACATATTCATAAAAAAACAACATAACCAGCCCCAGGCCAAAAGGGCGAAATAAAAAATAACAAAAACATTTGGTTAATCTACAATTAATGACCAGAGTTGGTCGCCTAAGCTTAGCAGCCGCAGGGGCGACCTCCGCCACCCGCGCCGTGCCATCTCTTCCAGGAAACACAGCGGCGCTTCTTCCTCAGTCTTCGCTTCCAAACAAGAATCGCTTGTCCAGCGATGACCATGTCAGCAGCCAGGTCCTCCCGAGGGCAATTGGGACGCTTCGTGGAGGGGTCTGGTGAATCGCCGGTGGGAGACGGCACTGGCTCTGCTCTCACTATGTAGAATTTCATGCACGACGACGTTAGGCTTTGGACGTTCGATGACAGCCGCAGTAAATGAATACTTCGTCTCCGGTCAACCCCGGTGCCGGTGTCGTTCTGATCGATGTGACTGTAAGCGGCCCACTCTTGGTACCAGGATGTAACCAAAAATCTGAACTGGTAGCAGCTTCGTCCATTCAAAATCTTACGGGCCTTCGTACCCTCGGGGACCTCCTGACAGGGCTTGATAAAGCTGTCAGGTATAAGAATATCTCGGTCGCTAGGTGTCGCCATACAACGTCTCAGACGAGAACTCGCACGAGCAACTTGGTCATCCGCAGCAACAACCTCCAACTGCGAAGCGAAGTTGGACTGGCAAGCGAAGCGAAACTGGCTCGCCTGCAGCAGATCTTCCGCGTTCGTGATGACACGGGCGAGTAACGGACGTCGCCGCTGCTGGAGCGTCTGAAATTGACGACATAACTTAAGGGTACTATTTACAAAAGAAGGCCGTTGAAGCAACCTACCTAAGAAGAAAAGATTTCTGTCTAAAAAGCGAGGGGCGTCGTCCGCTACAGTAAGTGCTGTCGGAACCCAACGCCACTCACATCGTGAGTTAATTTCGAATATCTCACAGGGTCGATTCCCAACAAAAGTTATAAAATTCCGCGGGTCGCGCCTGAACCAAGATAAAACTGTTCGAGAATCAATCCAAAAAACCCTCCGTTTTAATGGAGATACGCGAGGTTTACTAATAACAAGCGATTGAAAACCAACACCGAACCTACCACTAGGCAGACGTTTTGACTCATCAAGAACACTTAGCGTTCGCCTTTCGGACGCGCCAAGTGGTTCCTGATGTTTCACACCTAGATTTTTTTTGAAGTGATAACGATCTTTTGTTTTAATGTTGAGATCCTGTTCCTCAGGTTTAATCGCGAAATGATTAATCGTTACAACTGGAACAGAGCATCGACTAACTGTACCAAAAAGCACCCATCCGAGTACTGTTCTCACCGCTGCCGGTTCCGCCGGCTTGCCCAATCGGTTCTCCAATGCTGTCAACATTTGCCAGTCACCCACGCCAATGAGAACCTTAGGAGAACCATTGACATAAGTGAGCTGTTCAGCGATATCACTTAAATGTTGAAAACCTTGGATATTCTCCGCAGAAACAGATTGTGGTGACAGGGATAAATTAGGGATGGCTCGAGCGTTCGAAACTTTAAAAACATCAGCACAATTTTTGCCTCGAACGCCAAAACTAACTAATTTTGATCTCACACCTCCCCGGGAACCCGTCACGCTTTCAATATAAATTCGATCCTCATGACCAGACAACCCTAATTCGTCAGCTAACTCAAAGTCGATCATTGAAACTGTAGACCCGTCATCCAAGAGAGCAAAGGTTTCGCGATCCCCGTTCGGCCCTGAAACTATCACAGGTAAGATTTTCAACAAAACTCGGCCTCTTTGCTCTTTGGAATTCGTAGCTATCGAATTATTATTCACAAGTTCAAACTCATTTGAGGTCGATTTATTGACAATAGAATTTGGAATACTAGAATTTGGAATACTAGAATTTGGAATATCAGAATTTGGAATGGATATTTTGGCCGAAAATAAATTATGCAAAAATGCATTATGAGGTTCTCCGCAAATTGAACACTTAGACGGGCATAACCGCCAATTGTGGCGACTCCGTCTTAGGCACCTCTCGCACACCCTGGCACTCCGAACCCAAGACAAGCGATCGTCGTCTTTCTGGGCTGCAAAGCTGGGACATGCCCGCACGGTGTGGCCTGACCCTTCACAGAACAAACAAGAACCAACCTTATGCGTGGCAGCGCTCCTCACCACGTTGCAAGCTGTTTTGTTAGGCGGTTGTGGAAACCGCGTGGCTGCTGGCGGAAAAGGATTACGAGTCACCGGACGCGTTCCTGAGTGCGCAGGCCTCTCTGGCGGCGGCGCGACGGCGGGGAGAGGGTCGTCGCACGGGGCGAAGCGGATCCTCTTGCTCGCCTCACACTCGAGGAAGTCAGCCATCAACTCGAGCTTAGGACGGCCGGAATCATGGGAGTGTGCAAAATCCAACCACTTGTCCTGTAATAACGGCGTGAATTTAGAATAAATTACATTAAATAATTCAGGTGAAAACAAATACTCTTTGTTATTTAAAAGGTGCATTACTCGAATGCAACTTCGTAATTTAGTTGCCAATAAAACAGTGTCTTTGCTGCACCTGCCCAGGCGTGGCATACTGCGTACTGCACGAACCTCGTTGAGTACAATACGTTCAGGTTGATTATAATATAATTCTAGGGCCCGCATGATCTCCTCGGGATCATCACAAACAAGAAGCAAAGACCCTACAATTTCTCGCGCCTCCCCCTGAAGCGCAACCCTCAACCTTGAAAGGTTTTCAAATGCCGAGTATGACGTTTTAGTTTCGTCATAGGTTTTTCTAAATAGCAGCCACTCATTAACATTGCCACTAAATAGAGGTAGTGGGACCGAAACCCCATGTCTCTGCCCCGCTAATGACAGTAACTGTGACAAGTCTAACGTCACAGTCTGCGGACGAGACTCCCCTTTAGCGGCCGATTTACTAAAGAGTGGCGCACTCGTAGGCCCCACGTCCATCAAATTATTTATAATAGGACTTGTTACCTTATTCTGCCGATGCACCCAATCGGCAGTCATGCTACAGCTCGAATTGCGTGACCGCGACCTGCGCGATCGACGCAATATAATAATAAAATAATAAACCAAACCAGAACGTACTTACAGCTAGGAAGGCGAGAGAAGAAGAGACAGATGTCAAAGAGTGACATAATATGTAAACTTCTTTAATGGCTTCCTAGCCAGCCTGTAGTCGACAGGTGTGTTACATTAATATTATTTAACGGGACTAAACGCGATATTAATTATGTAGTATAATATGTATACTACTTACTACTTGACGTTTCGGCGGCGTTACAACAACCGTGGTCGCAAGCGGACACAGTTGTTGTCCCGATAAATAATATTAATATTATAATGCAACGCAAAACTCTAAAATGGGAAAGGAATTTTATTATTTAATGTTTTTTTTATAAATCCACACGTCTACTTTCGTGCTTTGCGTGCGCCTGCACCGGGCGCATTCGTTGCGTTTTTACGCGGCGGGTCCGAACTCGCTCGCCTTCGGACGATGAACCGCACATAGCATGTGGATGACTCATCAGGACATTTCGGCAGTATTAAATGACCAGGGCAAAGGCCTCTGCAGTTGAAGTTTTATCTCATACCTACAGTTTTAAGAGTATAAATTCGGTGACTTCTTAGTTTTACTAATATAGTAAAGCTAAATAGTTTGTCTGTTTGTTTGAACGCGCTAATCTCACGAACTAATGGTACGATTTAAAAAAATATTTTTGTGTTAGATAGTCCATTTCACGAGGAAGGATTTAGGCTATAGTATAAATTTATGTGTGCGGAAACCGAAAACCACGATGACGGAGTCGCGGGCCGACGCTAGTTAGACTACTTATAAATTCGCCAACTCTGTCACAAGTTCTCAACATAAAGCAATCTGATATTAAACGGGACTAAGCGTGATATTTGATTCTGATGTTTCATGTATAACAATCTGCCTGTATCTTTGCCAAGTTGTATGAAAGCTTCACAGCCAACGGGTTTGCTGGCAAATATTTCCAAGTATGTAAGATATTATCTATGTGCACGAATACACCTAGAGCACTTCAGCGCTCATGCAGAACTCAGAAGGACCTCTTATAGCTCAGTAGGACTACCATTAGAAACGATAGCGCAGGAAAAACTTTAAATGCATTCTTTGTGTTACTCTGATCTTCGGTTTCATTTCAAGTGTCGTCACTTCCTGTTTATTGGCAATCGGTTGACAAGCACTTTCTTTGAAATCAGAACTGTCAGATCGAACATATTTATTGTGGTATAATCTTCAGAATATATAAATTCAGAGCACATAACTTCTAGGTGTTCGATTTTAATATGTTATATTGATCCACTGCAGTAATCAAATGAAATATGTATTGCCATTGAAATAAACAGCAAAACAGCTCCGAAATTCCTTAACATCGAGATGTTATAAAGTCTATTTTCAGGTCTCGTGTTACACACTCGTTATCTCAGATAATAGGCGGTAAAATTTGAGATACAAATCTGATTGTAATTAACATAATCCAGTTTTCATGCTAGATCCGTAACCAATGGATAATGGTTAGCTTGTGCCAAGGAATTTCGCTAAATGAATACGTAAATAGGGTAGATTCCTTTGTTATTATGTAATGGAACGAATAATAGGATATAATGAGTTGTTCGCTATATGGTAAGAAAGAGGAACTTAATTTTGTATAACGGACCATCTCAGCAATATAACCAATTTAAATTCATTTGCTTTATATAATATAGATAGATGTGTATCATCCAAAAGTACTAGTTAATTGTTGATAATATCCATAGCAATTTGGTGGTTGTCATTTAAAATTCAATGTTTTGCTAAAAAAAGCAGTTAAAATGAAGAAAATTTATAATAACCAGGGAATGCGATACACTTATAAATCTAATTAATCAAATGTTAATAAATGTAGCATCAAGTATGAGTATTCGATGAACAAAGTTACAACTATTGCTTATTTTGCGATCTGTGTAATGCTACTGGTAAAAGCTCTAACTTATACGAGAGAATGATCGTAAGATGAAATGGTTGGAGTGCCATTTGAGTCCAACTGAACTATTGAATCCTTTCATCTAAATGCGTTCAGCATTGCATCATAACCGAATGCATCATAACATGTTTCAAATCGTTAGTGGTAGGCGTTGACCAGTGTAAACGGACGTTGTGAATATACAGAGTGTCCTATATGCTAAACTGCCAAAACTTAAAAGCCGTGCAAAAAAATTATTCTTTAGAGGACTACAGAGAGTTAGTTTATCTGAATATTTAAAATGCATTACAATCAAATAGAAAAGACAGGCGGCGCTAGTGTGCGGACCGCACGGTCTTAACGATGCTAGTACTTACATACCTACCTACTGAAGGGAATTGCAACTTTTTGAGTTTCTTCATGGTAGTTTCAAACCCATTTCACTTAAGTCCTGTTAGTAGGTTTAAAGTTAAAAGCTACATAATTATTTTGGCTCAAAAGGCTCTTATCGGTAAAATCTTAACTAAGTTTCTTATGTAAGTCGTGACTTATCCAATATATATTTTAAGTGAGGTAGAGCTTTGTGGAAATTCCACTTGAATGAGCCGCTCGTCTGGGGAAGTACCTCCACCTTACAGAAGACCGCAGTGAAGTAGCACTTCGTAACTGTTGTGCTATGTTTCTGCTGGTGAGTAAGGTTGCCAGAGCTCAGTTGGGGAGGGTATGGGGTTAAGGCCGGCAACACATCAACGATACCTCTGGTGTCGCGGATGTCCATGGGCGGCGGTGATTGCTTACCATCGGGCGACCCGCCAGCTCGTTTGCCGCCTCTGACATAAAAAAAAAATATATATATATATTCGAGTTCAAAGCCAAAAGTCAATTAAGGTAAAAAACCCAATTGTCATGATTGGCACCGAATTTATAGTTCTTATCGAATCGACTCATCCTTATTTTGGGCTAATAGCCATCAGGATACAATAACAAACATCAACCTGTACATTAAGATCATGATTAATCACACCTTAGATGCACAAATAGAAGTTGAGTGCAGTTGCATTCCAGAGCTGACCTACTTACCGGCTCTCCAGTTGCGCCGGAATTGTTAAAAATAGCATTCATTAGGAGATGCATTAATTATTGCTGCTTGTTCAACGTCAATAGCTCCGGATAAAC
The DNA here is from genome assembly GCA_958496325.1 of Nomophila noctuella. NCBI lineage: Eukaryota > Metazoa > Arthropoda > Insecta > Lepidoptera > Crambidae > Nomophila > Nomophila noctuella. The sequence continues at coordinate 15,556,393 of OY292487.1, read as the reverse complement.
GGCTACTAATATTAAATCATATCTATTGAATTAATGAATCTATACTGAACTAGCGGCCGCCCGCGACTCCGTCCGCGTGGATTTCTTTTTTTCGAAATAAAAAGTAGCCTATGTTCTGTCTCAGGGTCTAAAGATTGTCTGTACCAAATTTCATCAAAATCGGTTGCGAGGTTTAAGCGGGAAAGCGTAACAGACAGACAGACAGACGGACAGACAGACAGACAGACAGACAGACATACAGAGTTACTTTCGCATTTATAATATTAGTTGGGATAAATGAGAAAAGCATTATGATAAGCATAAAATACGCTTTCGAGATCGTGGAGTTATTGAAATATACAAAGCTTGCTAATACTGTTTATTTATTTGTTTATTAATAAAAATAATAAGCACGTACAACAAAACTATTTCGACTTGAAACACTGTTGATTTTTTTTCATTCGGTGCGTTTCACACACTTTACATAGATAGATTCATTGGAATTATGCAAATGATTCCAAAAACCGATTCAACTGTTCAAACGCCGGATTTAAAAAAGAATCGTCTCCATTTTTCCTGTCCTTATCTTGCTGCAACGGCCTGGTTCAAATAGAAGTTCCTGCCGCGTAACAATTTGTAGCAATACGGATCTGTACGATGTTCATTGAACTGCTATATAAGGCAGGAGAATGTTGGCGACATTTAAATGTATAAAGATTAGCAGAAGTGAGACTCTTTCGCATTTCGCTGTCACTTTTTTAAATTCTCAGTTGTGTGTGTTGGGTATTTTCTAAAAGGAGGATGTGTTAAAACATGTACAGATCTGCACTGATGGTGGTGGTTATAGATTATTTATAAGTCATTTCCAACCAACTTCTCGGGGTTATGTGGTTATACAATGAGTCTTCTAAATATTTTACTGTAAATTAAAACCGGCCAAGAGCGTGTTGGACACGCCCATGAAAGGGTTCCGTAGCTAAAAGATGGCCCGACCGCCTAAGACACCATTTAGTAAGGGCAACTGCACGTCATAAGTTGGTCGAGTTGTATAAAAATAACTATGTATGATACAGAGTTCGCTATAGTTTTCGTTGAAAGTACTTACTTGGACGTATACAGGAATTTTTTTTCAGAATTATAGTAATAGTATTTCAAAAGTTAAGGGGGGGGGACGCTCTAATTTTAACTTTGTATTAATATATCTCGAGACTGGGGTGTTTGATCCACATGGTTTCAAGGCAAGTTTTATTGTATTTAAAAATACCTTTTTAACGATACCCCACACGATGGGGTAAGTCGATTTTTTTTTCCAATTTACTTTTCGCTGTATGGAAGGGGGGGTAAAAATAATTATTTTTCGATTATTTTAAAAACGAATTCTTGAATTATCACTATACATCTCTCCACCAATTTTCGTGGCAATCGGTTCAGAAACGGCGGAGAACGAGCCAGGACAGACAGACAGACAGACAGACATGACGAAACTATAAGGGTTCCGTTTTTTGCCATTTGGCTACGGAACCCTAAAATCAAAATCAAAATCAAAATCAAAAATATCTTTATTCAAATATTCAAATAGACATACAAACAAGCACTTTCGAATCGTCAAAACTATGAAAAAAAAACATATTCAATACTTTTGAATACATATATATGGTGATATATAAAATATACTAATATAAATAAACATACTTAATGCGATTCTAAAAATCCCTGAATATTCTTAATAATATTGCGTCGCACAATCACCTCGTATAAGTAGAGTTTATATTCTTTTGTTGGATAGTCAATTTGTCGAGGAAGGCTTTAAATTAAACTGTAGTACATATAACACTATGTGTACGAAATCCACGCGGACACGGGCGGCCGCTAGTCATCAAATTAATGTTCAGTGCATCTTACAAAAACAATTTCTTCAAGATGCACTTCGGCTTTCTACAGCACACCAAATCATTCTTATCTTCTTATTCGGAAGCCAGCAAAACAACTAAGTAATACTTGTTACTCGCGCCTCGCCATACTGACTGAATCGCTAATGATGCCGGCTCGTTTCTTGTAATGACATTAATAATGTCATTAGTCAGTAATGATGCACATGTGATTCCACTTTTACATGACGCGGTACTGTAGCGGAGAAGTTTTCATCACCGAGAAATTATTAATTTCTTCAAAGTTGTTCCACTTTTAAAGCTCGTGTTTATCTAAATATCGCTCCTGTTTTTCAAAGTGTTCTTGATTACTTAAATGGTGAGGTAGTAACTAAAGCTAATTTATAGGATCCAGTCTACGAGTATTTCAAAAGCTTTGTGGCTTAGATAAGTTCATGCATTGTTTAGTATGCAATGGTTAAGAGGGGGTGTAAAAAATATCGCGTATTTTCAAACACATTTTAAACCTTGAAAATGAACTTCAAATGACCCGAAAAACAAATCGTAGATATTCAAGCATCGTTCCTAAATAGTTATCACAGAAAATATTGAAAAAATTGCAATTTTCATTGATAAAAAAAATCTTGAAGTTGCGTCTGACTTGATTTTTGGTTACATTTATTTCCGAGACGATGCATTTTGGTGAACCAATATTTTGGCATATAATATCAAATTATATTATCTAAATATTTATCACAGAACATTTTGAAAAAATATCATATTTTACGAGTAATTCAAAGAAAACTAGTTTGGCGCTTACTACGTTCATATTCCGCGCAGTAAGCTATCGTCTGTCGCACCTGGCGCGTGCTCACAGGCATGTTTTGTTTCATCGGTTAGTCGCAACCTCTCCGTTGAGACGAGAAGACTATGATTCAGTACTCTCCCGGCTCGAAAAAATATTTCGTAAAATTATTATAAGGATTGACGTGAATGACGGATCGGCCGAGAGCAGTATATGCAAGAATGCGCGTACCTTTGCGTTTTAATAACTACCAGAAAAAAGTACAATACAAGTAACTCAAAGCATAAACAAAATAAATCATTATAATACTAACATTTATGTATTACTAGCTTTCCACCGCTTAGTTACGTCATCCTGCTTCCAATACTCGCTTTGACAATTTTTATCTGATTTACTTTGAATACTGTGCGGAATCGCCCGAAACAAATTGAAGTGGCGACCTCTGTCTCATTGCGTTGAAGTCATAGGACGAGAGGGGGCCGAGGAAGCGCGCGGGTGCGATCCGATGGGTGTCGAAATTGATGCGCCCTCTTAACCAATTTACAAAATGAAATCTATTTATAGAAAACTGCTTCGCAATGTTAACTACTTAGCTTGTCCAAGCATGTACTAATCTTAAGGAGTCATTTAGATAGAATAATCATAATGAAACAGGACCGCGAATTTGACCCGTACAACGTGCCCCATCATGTTGCTACCAGACTTATCTCAACAGCCCATCTTGAAGTGTGCCGACCAAAACGAAAATGGGACCTTAAAATCAGCACCTTAAGAATTAAAGTCCGCTACTAATTGATTTCGATAAGTGCAATAACTGAGCTTATGTTCAGAAAATATGTTCGCTCGTATGCAAATATAGCTGCATTCCTGCACTGGTGATCGTGACTCGCTTTCTTTGGCAAGTCTTGGTATTTTAATCGAGATAGTCGTTGCACTTAGCAGATGCATGTTAGATGCTCCCGCATCGAGATGAGCCTGGAAAAAAACAAAAAAAAAGGTTTCATGCGTGGGAGAGTACTGGTTCGGTTTATATGTAGTAGGTAAGGATGTCTAAATAAATTTTGTGGAGTCTTAATTTATAACGGGAATACGATTTAAGTTAAGCGAAGAGTACATAAAAGAAGAAGTACATGTTTAAGCTTCAAATAGAACAATATTCTTTTAAGCAATAGTCAAATCATGGACCAACGAGGGAGTCCTCTCAGGAACGTAGCCTAGTGTGTGGACCTGCTAAAATTGTTAACCTTATATGTTTTTGGAAATAAATAAATTTGGAATTTTTGTATTTTGAAAGTTTCGGAATAAAATTATATCTCCGCTAAATGACTTATCGTTAATTTGATGGTGCTATGTCGTCTTCTACAGAAACATACCAATCACAGTAAAGTTTGACCCCATGTCAGTTATGCCATATAGGTAAATGTAAATCAGAAACATCCTCATTAAAAGATGTCAGACATTTCATCCCAACTTAACAAACCACGTCGGTGTTTACAGCAAAACCACTCGCGAGAAAACAACACATTAAAACAACCATCCACAATTTCACCCTGTGCGGTAAACCATTTACGAACGCAAAAAGGAGTCTCGTAAAACCTTACAGCCTCTTAAACCATACATATAAATCTTTGGATATGCCTTCGCCATACGTCGACCAGCTAATATGAGTGCTAAAATTTGTAGCGACAGTCGCTTCTTATCGCAGGGACACGTACGGTATGTCAAACAAATTAATGCCACATATTTTTGGTGTCAGGGCATATTTAACGATTGAAATCAACGTTACAGCCTGTTTAACTGAGCCCAGACTTTACTGCTTCGCAAAGCCGCCGACCGACGTACACTCATCTGTTTATGATTTTCGATACTGGGAAACGCGCGCGCATCGTAAAGGTGCGCTAAAATTATGCGCGCGACATTCCTGGTTATTTCTGTGATGTGGAGTAACGGCTTGCAGGACATTCGTAGGGTTATCAGATGCGCGGTGAGAGGACCAATCAGAAAGGAATTCGGTCACATTTTACTCGTATCTCGGAATTCAGAGAAGAAATTGCTCTGGTCAAATATTACCTTCTTTTGCTTCGTGTCAAAAGCTTGAATTAGGTTATTTCTTATAGACAGAACGATTTCTTATATATTTTTTTGCGTATAAACACGAAATTCATGAAAGCAGGCATGGGCCATCTCGAACTATTTTGACACTTTTTGAGAAAAAAACATAGGCTACCTTTGTTCTTTATTTTGTGGATCTGAAATCCACGCGTACGAAGTCGCGGGCGGCTGCTAGTGTAAAGTAAAGGATGCAATTTATCCTCCATATAGTGATAAATATCACTTGGTCTAAACTGCTAGCTTTTACACCTGCAAACCCTAAACGCCGCCTCCAGGCATCTTAATAGCGAGGGATTCCTCTCATGTTCGCGGATGGTTAAATATTTAGACAGCGTTCCAGCGAGCTTCCTCGTGCAAGCAATGAATTCGTCCGTTATGACGTCTTAGAGCGGTTACTTACCATGTCCGATCCGAATCCGATCAGAACCTGTGAAAATATGGTCTGGAGATGTCAAAGAAATGTTTCTATGGTCATTAATCCAGTAGATGTTATTTCCGTCATTGATTTCAGTCCGCCATTCAAAAGAATTAGTTCTCCTGCGCTCATTTTCCTGTCTTTGTCCCACATCAAGTGTGGTCGGCGCAACATGTTTGTCTCTTGCATCCATTTTTTCCAGCGGCCTACTCCAGACAACATTTCGTGTCCCCATACTTTACGCAATCCATCCATCTCTTTGGCGGCCTTCTTCTGCTTGCTCACTACGCCTAAAATAATATTCATCTTTTGGTCATTCTCCTTGGTCATAACTGTAAACTCCGAACCCCTCTGGACCATATTTCCACGGGTTCGGATCGGATCCGGATCGGATGAAGTGCAACCGCTCTAAGCCAGTGCTCTAAGTTGCAGGCACGAGACTCTGCAATCTTGCGTGTAAACAAAGTTGAAGTGATCTACGGCTCGCACACTTCCTTATTCAGCTTTTCTTGGGATTCTGACATGGAGAATATCTTCACTTAAATCAGCGGAATCCTCTCATCATTCTCAGAGAATTAATTTTGATACTAGAGCTAACAATGTAAGGATGATATACCTAATTTTCACACTCTTCCTTATTACCGTGACTATTCTAGATTTTTCCGCAATTACCGTCTTCTAAGGGGTAATTAAAAACCAGTGTGAGAAAGATATATTTCAGACTTTAGCTTAAGGTTTTCGATCCCAAATAACCATTTAGCAACTAAGTCCAATAAAGATGTCATACTTAAATATTGCCATAACTCAATAACCACGCAGTGATTCGATTCCTCCCAATTTAGACGCGTTAATGAACTAATTAACTCGAGCAATGGCACGCACTCCGTCAATTTCTGTCGTCCATCGGCCCATCCATGTTTACAAAACGAGAACGCTGGCTGTCAAGTTCACAGCTGATTTACGCGGGCAACTGCGCGCCATGTTCTTTGTGCGTCACTTGAGCCAACACGTGGCCCAATGAATTATGGAGACGGCCCTTCACGGGACTGTCGTGCCATTCCGGGAGTCTTCAAGTTTTTTAAAGTGTTTACGATATCCTTGAAGTAGTAGAAGCGAGCGAGCTTCCTGAATAATGTATAAAAAGAGGTTCTTGAAGTATTTGCAGTTCTTTATTTCTATTTTTAGGATGGGAAATATCTTGATCTGATGTATAAAACTATACATTGAAACAGCAATATACGATAACGTATAAATTTTGTAGTGCAGAGCCCCCCATAATCCATTGAAAATCTACCTACTTGAATCGTAAAAAAACAATCTTGAGAGGCATCATCTAGGTAAATGAAAATTCCTCATAAATAAAAGATAATATTCTGTTTACTCTTAGCTTAACAGCCGCACATGTTCTTTCAAGATCAATGTTAACGTTGGATGCAAATTGCAAATTATTGACATGCATCTGAAAGGAAATGTATTAGCAGCAGCTGGCAAGGGCTTGTGCATTAAAACGCAATGTTAATGGACGAAAAGTGAATCAGGAATTGCAGTGGTAGTTATTGTTTAACTTAATGAATGGGAGCAGGTGCATCCAGAATGCACTTGTGGATATCAATAAACAGTCGAGATTTATATCTTCGTTCGAGCATGTAAAACATGCACAATTTATAGATCGCGTCGGCCATTCATATTTTTCGAATACCAACGCGACGTTCAGCCTTTTAGAGGTATTTAAATTACTATACTATTTACTACCTATTATTAACTATTTTTATCTACGAAACAAATAGTTAATTGGTATATGTTTTGTTTCACTTACTTTATGGATAGGTTATTAGGTTTTTCGATTATTTTTCAGAAACAACTTCCCGTTAGTAATAATGCTTGAAGATTTGATTCGTTTTTAGTAATCGTAAACGTAGTCTTAAGAGAACGCAATATACGGTTTCGTGAAAATCTAATAACTAAGAACAACAAACATACTTAAATTATTTTAGTGGTTTTAGTGGCAATCAAATGTTACCATGTGCCATATTAAAAGGGAATCTCTCCTTCATTCCAGGCAATCCCAACGATAAAATCCTGTACGGCCGCCCGAACAAGCGACGGAGCGCGTCGTTCCCAGCGCCGCGTTCGCTCGACCGCCGCCATTCCCTCAGGATATTTGGCTCGTCCAGCAAGTACCTGCAGCGGTGCGCTTCCACCAGGAGCCTTCATCACAAGAACGCCAATACGACAGACAGCAGCTCTTCGACTGATTACCCACCGAGCGTTGAATCCGCATCACCCAGTGAGTAGAAATTATTATACCTATAGGGATTTTTGTTTTTTATAAAGGGAATATGTCTCTGTAGAATCTTTATAACCCTCATCAGCCTTTTGCAGTCTACTCCTGGACTTAGCGAAAGTCTAGGAAAAAAAATGCATAAGGCCTGGGACGGAAAACTATGACGACATCGTAATCATTTTGTTTGTTACGTAGTTGCAGTAATATTTACTTGACCTAATTATTTTGATCTCTTAATAATTCGATGGTCGAGTGGTTAAGTCTCCAGGTCCAGGGTTTGATTCCCGGTTCAAGAAAATCTGTATCGGTATTTCCGAACACAGCCCGGTTTTTTGATTACCAATCCGCATTTGTCTAGTGTGGTGATTAATCCAAAACCTTTAATTGTTTGTAATGAAAACATGATTACAAATGATAAAGGCTTTTGCACTGCAGTAGGACATTAATAGGCTGATACTTTTAGTAATGATTGCTGTGATCTTTAAAAAACTTGATCAGTTTTGCCCTTTCGAATGTTATATGTCCACGTTAAAGTATTAGGAACACTCTGTTCCGACATTTTCTGCTTTCCATTTTAGCTCATGACCTGAAACTATGTAGGTACTTAGCTCAAAACACTATCCATGCTTAATGTGGAAAACGCATCTAATGATCTTCTCACATTTCGATTTCACCGACAATGTCGCAGGTGACTGGTAATCGATCCACACGTCACTTTGTGTGTTTCTTGTTGATGCAACACACATTATTTTGTCTTTCAAGCAATATTCAAGAACATATCAGTTCGCTACGATACAATATTTAGTCACAAATAACTTCGAATTTGTCGAAATTTTAGATCAGATTTTGCGACCTTCAATCTTTACAGAAATTAAAAGTAGGTATCAATGATTTCAAACTACTGAACCGATTGAAATGAAAAAAATAAGCGTAAATGAAATTTTAGAAAGAATCATAATATTGTTTTATTTACAGTCCTCCAACTTTGCCGAGTATAATTTATTACGAGTTGGAAGATGTTAACGTACACATTTGGTTCCTTGATTATAGTTACGTATGTTGTATGTATTTCTCTTCTATCAAATCCTTATTTTCGTGTTTCCAGAGAAAGTGTCCCTGCTCTCCCGCTTATTCAGACGAAGCGGCCGCAGCAAGCAGACGCGCGCAATGAGCACCTTCTCTGCGCAGTTCCCGCCCACCGAGTGGTTCAACTCGAAGGCGGTGCACCTGCATTGCGTCGCCACGCAGACAAACTCGAAGGTAAACATATACAAGATTCATAAAAAGATAGATAATATCGGAATTTGAAGTCGAATGAGCTGTTCGCATGGGGAAGTATGAACATTAAACTTACAGAACACCACAATGTTAGGTTTCTGTTGGGGGAGTTAAGACTCCAGAGTTCAGATGTGGAGGGAAGATATAGAGTTGTGAAGACAGGCAATGAACCTTAAATCATAAAAATGTTAATCGAACCTGTCATTTTGTTTCAGGAATCATTGCAGAGTCAAACATCTTTCGTCTCATCATACTATGACGGATCAGAGATTAGTAATCGGTCGTCCACGCTGCCACGAAGGCACAAGAGGCACCTATCCACCGAATCAGGGCTAGCCGGCTCGGTCCACTACGACCACTCGCCGGTCCGGCACTCCAGCCCCAGCTCTGGAAGCCTACCGAGGTCCACACTCAGCAGGAGCTCCACCAACAAGACCATCTTAGACCACTTCGGGTCGCCACAACGAAGCGACCCCAAGCTAAGAGACAGCCCCAGTGGCAGCTTGCGGAGAGTCGACTGTTCAAACTCAGACCACCTTATGTCCACCAGCGGCCCCTCCAGTCTTGAAAGCACGACCACACATCGAACGCCTAGAAAGGACTTAAAAAATGGACATTCGGACCTAAACTCTTCCATAAAAAGAGGTTATCACACCAGCGGCAGTAGCGGCCACTCCAGTTTAGAGTCCCACATATCAGATCGCACGTTGAAACCCTCGCCTAGTCACACTAATTCGCACAGCGCGCCCGGCCTCAGCCGAGCGCAGTCCCTGGTTAAAGTTCAGAGCTTGCAAAGCTCACCTAAAAGCCTCCACAAGTATCGCACGAAACCGCCTATCGTTGGCGGCGAAACGGTAAAAAACGGAAAAACATCGCCTAGAAGTTCGCCAAAAAACTGCCCAAATACACCCAAAAAAACCGCAACCCCGCTTCATAAAACCTTAGGATCAAAAGTAGAAAACCCATCGACTACAATGCTGGCCAGTTCGAATTCCAACAACTCAATCACGCTTAAAGTTACCACGAACACAATAACCCAAAACGGTGGTGGCACAAACACCAAAGTTTATGTACAAAATTCGCCCGTAAGATCAGTTATTACTTTCGAGAACGGTAAAGTCACCGAGACGAGCAATGGAAGCAACATTTACATAATTAACGACGACAGGCAAGTTGTGTCGGTCTCCCAAAATGGCGGCTCGAACCAGACGGCAAAAAACCCAACTGAGACATCGTTTGATGTCTGCGTCGAAAAAAATAAACAGGTGTATCAGGAACCGGAGCCAGTCAAAGTACAAGAGAATAAGTTCAACAAGAACTCCATTAACGATACGGGTATGAATAATAATCGAAAACTTTCTCTACAAATAGGTGGAGCTACAAATAACAACAGCTTCATTTACAAGAATCAGCTGAACAACACTAACGAAGTCGCCTCGAACCCCGTGTCGCCGGCCATACATAACAACATTCACAACATCGAGACGACAACGAACAGCAATCCATCCACGCCCACTAAGAGTTACGACAATGTAATCGGTTCCCTGGGCAGTTTGAGATACCAGAAGAATTCCTTTTCGTCAGCCAATAGCGGAATAACTTCGAACATAAACTCGAACAGCGAGCTGAAAAGTGTGGACTTGCTGAAGAAGGCGGCGGCGTTGCAGATGTTGAACGGGCTTCCAAATGTAAATAACCGCATGAGTTCCGACTCCATAGCGAACTTATTGACGAAAGCGATCGACCAAAAACCTGTGGTGCTGGGGTCCGAGCCGAACCTGGCGCTGAAGAACCAGGAGCAGATCAAGGACATCAACACGTCCGTGGAGAAGCTGCACTGCCTCGAGAACAAGCAGAAGCGGTACAGCCTCAGCCAGGACAGTAAAAAGGAGAACCAGGATTTTTACAATTTTCCGAGCTTAAGCGATTTGAGCTTTAATTTCACTAGTTTAGCCGCTCAAAAGATATTGAAAGGGGTCAGTATAAATAGCGTAGACACGTTGGTCGAGCTGAACATGGCGGCCAACGCGGAGAAGCCGAACAACCGCGACGTCGCGGCCGTCTGCACCGACTTCGGCCTTGTATAGTACTTAAATATTAATCTTCTGTTTAAATGTACAATAGTAGCATTAACATGTACAATTTAAGATAGCTGTATAACTTATTCGTAACAACTATTCGTGTTTAATAACCTTAGATTCAGTATTTAGTTCAAACCTTGTACTCGTTTTAAGATTTTGTACTCCCAACTTATTGAATTATCTCTTAATACCATTGTATCCTTCTTATTACATTTTGTTTGTCTTTACTAACTTAACATCAGGAATATCAATGTAGAAATTATGTAATCGTATACGATAATCAGATGTCACGTGAGATTGTTAGTTTGTACAACAGTGATTGTAATGACAATAGGGTTCTTCCCATCTGTGAACAAGTGGCCTAAGAATGTTTAAAAGATACATGGAATTTTAGTGCCTAATTCGATTGTAATAGGATATTTTTTCCAATTTTGTAGTCATATCTGTAATTTCCAATTTCACTAGCCTTTAGATGTATCACACCGTCTTAATTATTGTAGTTAATAAAACGTTTTACATTCATCAGCACTCTTTCTCGTGCCATCGCATCCAGTGCAGAGTTGAGTACAAACTAGAAAACCTAACTCCATACAACAGATTCCATCCAAAAATGGGAATTTATAGGAATGTCTTTGTAAAATGTATGTCATGTTTAAGTGCCATAAATAAAACCATAGTATTACGCTTGATGTGTTAGAACCAGGGGGATATGCCAAAAATATTGATTGGATTGAAAAATAAATTATACAACGTTTTAAACATCTCATGTAGGTAGGACAGGAAATGCGAAATGTCAATTATAGGAAAATATAAGAAGCAAATGTTTCGATATGAGAAATGTTATTATTAACCATATCAAAGTTGCAAATTGTAAATTACTTTCAAAACCTAAAAAACATTGACCACAAACAAGGTGCTTTTTAAGTCATACCACTAATGAATTGTTGTGTATTCTGCTTGTTATCTTGAGAAACAGATGAGTAATAACATTTTTATATTGAATTATTAGCAGTTTATCATTTAAAAAATTCGTTTAAAAACTACATCTTAATTAATTTAATATAATACACAGTGATCTTAAGAGCAAGAACAGCGTTTACATCGATTATTCAGATTTTTTTTTTGTGCCATGTGCATAAAAGGCCTACTCATGTTCTGAACAGGAAACATCTTAGTATTGATATTGAGGTTAAAAAATTAAACAGTTAAATATAAATGTTGGTATGTCCGCCTGGCAATTGGAATTGGTATTTGAATATTGGTATCCGTTAGTGTCCTGTACGAGTTACAGAAAGGGTAATATTTATTCATTAGGGAATGTAATCGGAAGTCATCAATGCATTCTAGTGTAAGGGTTTAGTAACGCCATCTATGTAAAAATGTATTAACAATATAAGTTGATGCTTTATAATGTGGTTTTATTTACTACCCTCAAATGAATAATATAATTTTAACATACAATTTGATCATGTTTAAATATTGTAAGTGTGATTTATAAATGATTTTATGTTATGAAATTTAAGAATGTAAACATATAAAAGTTTATTATATCTTAATATAAAAGAAGTTTTGAATAGAAAATACAAAAGCATGCAAAATAAAGAAAATCAATACCTGAATAATGACTAAATCTATAGTGAGATCAATAAAATTACATTTCATATCAATAAAGATGTAATAGCATAAATTCAGCATGCAATATTATAATACAATTACAGCAGAGTTATATGTTATGAATTAAGATGAAAGAATAAATACAATAATAAAATGTAAAAGTAAGCCATAGACAATAAATAGCGTGTTTAGATTCCATAAAATATTATGTTCAATGGGATATTACATGAATAAATTGGTAAACTATAGAAGTATTAATGAGGCAATTGAATGAAGTTGTTTTATTAATAAACTATAAAATTGATAATGTGCCAGTCAACCCATAAAATAAACATACATAGTAAATGTCCTTTCAATTATAATCATAATCAATATTGAAACTATGGTATTATATTGCAAGGACCTAATTTGTATCTATTTACCATAAAGTTTACTACTCTACACAACATACAAAAGATCAAACTATTTATAATGTAACTTACAAGAAGAAAACCAGAAAATGTAAAACCAAATAAGGTTATATAAATGCAAATACTGCAATACTTGAGGTAGAAAATCAGCACCAGTGCTTAAAAATTTAAGTTAAATGCCAATTTATGTAAAATATAAAACTTTATTATATCTAATTAAGTAACAAAATTTGAATAAAGCCTAATATTATAACTAGTAGCTGCTAAGAACAGGTTATCGTACTGTGCTCCATGGCGTCCGCTAACGCTGGCTCGGTTTCTGTCTGGCTCTTTATCGAGTTCAACCAGTCGTCCGTTGGATTAATCTTCTTCTGGTCACTGTCCGAGCTTTCGCTCTTCTCATCCGACTCGGCACAATCAATGTCATTGCTCACGGAGGAATTTAAACTAACATCACAGGTTTTTATTGGAGTTGCACATTTTTCTACATCTCTAAATTGTTTTGCGACATCTTCACTTCTTATATTGACAAAACAAACGCAACCTTCTGTAGTAGTAACTTCTTTCAAAGCAGCCTCTTCAATAGCTTCTAGTTCCTTGTTATCGTCGTCCTTTGTCAACTCTTCTATAGTCTTGTACGAATACATGTGGTCATCGTTAGGGCTCACGTAATCTTCTAATATAAAAGTGCTACTATCAAAATTCAATTTCTCGAAATCAATAACACCGTAATTACTTACATTTTCTAATAGTGCGGGCTCGTTTTCATAACAAATTTGTATGTTCTGAACACAGTTCCTTATTAAGTCTTTGTCGTCTTGGCATTGTTTACGTAGAGCGTCCAGTTGTCTCAAAGTTTTCAGTTCCCTCGCTTTCAAGCTGGCGTATACGCGAGCGAACGACTGCCTCACGGTTGCTTTCAGCTGTAACATCAAATTTAAAAGTTATAGTTGCGCTTTTATGGAAAGAATAACCCAATTTCATTGAAAAAATACAAACATTTTCAATATTTCTCTCAAAATCATCTGAATCACTCGCCATGTTTACGTTTTTTGACAGTAAAGAATTCCAGTTACCAGAATATAACAGAAAATAGTACTAATGAAAACTACTTATTTAGTTTCATGGGAATAAACGTTTATTTATTTTTTGTTAATTTCATGGGAATCGAAAAAAGAAATACAAAATTTTTAAGAATGTTTTCAGTTTAAGAAGTGTTTTTTGTATTCTTTGAGAATATAATAAATCTAATTAATTATTTGTCTACAAAACGGTTAACTGGTTACAACGTTTACACAACAAATACAAAACAAATAATTCAGATTATAATAAGGCAAAGGGGTGAAGCTCAGCTGAAACTACTCTTTATGAAAGTTTTGTTCCTTTTTCGATATCAGATAGTGTACACACCAACGACAAGCCTGGTGTTGCTGAAGACAGTCGCCGCGGCTAAAATCGGCCGGGACAACACATCATCATAATCATTATAAAATTATTGAAAATTATTTTTGTCCTAAAAGACCAGTTTTATAATTTCGGCATTGTGAGTACTGTCGTTTGGGCATGGTATGGGCATGTTATGAGAAGGGAAGAAGGAACATCAAGTGACTAAGAGAGTTTTAAAAAGATTATATGAGTGTGTGGATACAAAGACGAGCAGATCAGGAACGGCATAGATTTATGTATGGTATTTACTTAAGTTTAGCATTCGTTATTATTAAGTTTGTATCAATTGTATAAGCAAAACATTTTGCTTGCATTTTATTATTATCTTTACTAAAAACATTTTTTATTTTATCTTCCATTTTCTACCACTTCACCGAATAAAGTGATACGTGGCAACATTTGTAAAAAATAAATAGTTATTGATTTTTCGTTTGACAGGTCGGAAATCATCGTCTAATTCTTTAGTATTTTTCTATCGTAAATGGAATGAATATTTGTCTGGTGCGGGTAACAGTTCTTGTGTTCGCGTCGTAATTGTGAATAAAAATGAGTGAAGTCCGACAACGTCGTGGACAAGGGGACGGTAATTCGGACAAAGTGGAAACTGCTGGAGAATCGGATCATGTATCTATATTTTTTACGATTGTTCACACAAAACCCGTTTCGAATGGCATTGGAGTGTTGTGATTATTTATGTTTGTTTGTTAGGTGGATTCGGAGGAGGAGAAGCCGTTAGAAGATAAGTACGTTGATGAATTGGCCAAGTCTTTGCCGCAAGGGACCGATAAGACTCCAGAGATCTTGGATTCCGCGCTTTCTGGTTTATCTTCAAGGTATTTTGAATTTTTACCTCATTTGAAATATAAAAAGAAGTGGATTTATAATGTGCTCAACATTATAAATCCACTTCTTTTTATACCTACTCATTAAATGTATATTCAGCCATGTTGATGTAGTCTTAATTGAATTAGATGCATAAAATCTATGCCTGATGTATTTTTAATAGAGATAGACTAATTGTTATTACAGAGCCGAATTCAGAGCTTGAATTTCAATAACAGAGTCGGTGGAATAATTGTTATTCTCTGTTATTGAAATTCAGACAGTATATCACTGGTCAGGTACTCGTGCAAAATTTGGCAAATGATTGATAATGGGAAAATATTATTATAACACATCTTATTGGTACCGAAATGTACTTAATGAATATTTTCTTGAGAAATCAAAGTTCTTTTAAAGTTCTAAGTAAGGTTGTGGAAAATTCTAAGGACTTAACAAAATTAAACTTAAAATTACTTAACCAAGGTAACCATCACCTACCCTACAATTGGCTCGAAAATTCACTGAATAAAATAATAAATTAATTAATTTCAAGTCTGCACATTTATCTCACATCATAGTAACTTTATACAATCCTGTTGTTAAAACAATATTTTCCTGTTATGAAATAAAATTAATAAAAAATATCTAATTTTCAAAACTAAAGCAACTTTATACAATCCTGTTGTTAAAACAATATTTTCCTGTTATGAAATAAAATTTATAAAAAAGATCTAATTTTCAAAACAATTTATCCTTTTACTAGTTAGGTATATGAAGTAGTTTTAGTATTGCTGATACTAGGGAATAGTGATGAATATCAACATTTTAAATAGAAGATATATAAAATTATAAATAACATTTGTGTAACAAACCGTAATGAACTTAAAAACCTGTTTCACTCAAGGTAGCCCCAGATTAACATAATTAAATTTAAATTATGCATGTAGGCATGTTTAAATGCTGAACTAAGCTTATAATAGAATATATAAATTCTTTAAAAAAACAATTCTAAAATCAATAATGTCACAATTTGGATGAAGTCTAATTTCTACCGTTTTCTGAATTTATTTGAAGGTTGTTCCAGCATATACTCAAATTATTTTTATATTTAAACATTAGTTTAATGCAATATGTTGACATCTTGTTGATGTAAGGAATAGTTAACTTACGCCAAGAAAATGTTTAACTAGTCCTGTTTCATGTCATGATTGTAGAAACACTGGTTTACAGCAACACACCACATATAAATTATAAATACTTAGAAAAATATTCATTTACTTCTTTAAGTAACTATGTCTATTTTACAACGTTTTTGTGAATTTTAATGCGTGACCTTGAGAAACAATTTATTTTTAGTATTATTGTGAGTATTTGCGAGAGATGGATACATCAAGAATCTGAATAAAACCAAAATAGGCTGATACCAAGTAGATCGAAAAGAAAACAAGTATTGATGCCATTATTTTATAAAAATCCTATTATTCTTATTAGTTATATGGAAGTACTGATTAAATATTTTAAGCTTAATTATTATAGGTAGTTATTTTATTGTCTGCCTCTGTTTTTATTTTCGTTCATTTTATAAATAAATGCTTTACCTACAT
Source organism: Nomophila noctuella (assembly GCA_958496325.1). Classification (NCBI taxonomy): domain Eukaryota; kingdom Metazoa; phylum Arthropoda; class Insecta; order Lepidoptera; family Crambidae; genus Nomophila; species Nomophila noctuella. The sequence continues at coordinate 15,539,675 of OY292487.1, read as the reverse complement.
ACAAAATTAATTAGCCGTCCTGAAGTTCGTTTAATAGAGATTCGCGTAGGTAGCGTCCAGGAAATACGAATGACGAATCTTTCTTCTTAAATTATTCTCTTTAGTTATTTTCAGACCTATTTTATCTCAGAATGTGGCAATAGGGTAGCCAATATATTTAGCACATACTTCGTTTGAGGAAATACTACGGCTATGATATGCTCAGGGTTTCTGGCAAGTTGATGACCAATCCCTTCACAGATGGCGGAACTGGGTGATTCGAGGGATCTTCACGTGGCTGATGATCGGCGCCTTCTGTCTGCTGATCTATGGAGGCCCATTGGCTCTGATGATAACGGTAAATACCTAATTGTCTTTTGTGATTATCACTTCATAGTATAAAACAAAGTCGCTTTTTCTGTCATGTTGTCCCTATGAACGCTTAAATCTTTAAAACTACGCAACGGATTTTGATGCGGTTTTTTTTAATAGATAGAGTAACTCATGAGGAAGGTTTTTATGTATAAATAGTGGACAAGTACCACGGGCGAAGCCGGGGCGGGCCGCTAGTAGCCGATATTTTAGTGTCCAAAAGCGTGAGGATCATCAGACCGGCCTGTCAGGGTGGGCGCCGTCTTACGAAGGCATTTAATCGGGCGGTTCTATATATAGTCAATCAGCAGCTCGTGGCAATTTGTCGTAAGACCTCATAGTCGCCTTAATGAGCAGAAACGCTGGTGACAAATCCCGAAAAGTTATGGACAGGGCCGTCTTACACCTATTAGGTCTTTTAACATGTAGTTAGGTAATCGCCAGTCGATTGGGGAGCCTGGGCATGTGCCTATTGTGCCCAGTAGGAATGAGGGGTCTGGAGATGGGGTAGTGCTATTCTGATATTCTAATACCACTATGAAGTTACTACTCGTCAAGTTTACTCGGCGTCTGTATATTAGACTCGTCTTTCTCACTCTACATTCCAGTCACAATCGAGTAAAATTAGCGAAGCTAAACCACTAGTGCCGAGTTATTATGACGGGCCCGTTGGTCTAGTGGTCAGGGACTTTGGCTACACGGCCAAGGGTCGCTGCTTCGAAACCGGCGGAAAATGTTTGTGTGATGAACATCGGCATTTGTACTCGAGTCATGGATGTTTATTTGAGTAGTTCTATCCGTTCCCTAGCTTCTATGAATGAATGTGAATTTTGACATGACATTGACAGATTTGTCAAAATTTACAAATGACAGCAGTTACATTACACTTCACGCCTACGTATTGCCATCTAGCGGATTTTTCAATCGCAAAAACCCTTGTCGATGTAATAAGTCCAAGTGATTTTTGTAAAATGACTGAGAAGTAAGTAGATAAGTTTCAGACGTTTTGGTCAGCTATTAACCACCTTTCCCTTTCAGGTATTGTGCGTGCAAGTCAAGTGCTTCGAGGAGATAATCAACATCGGTTACGCAGTGTACCGCGTCCATGGTCTCCCCTGGTTCCGCTCCCTCTCCTGGTACTTCCTGCTCACTTCCAACTACTTCTTCTACGGAGAGAACCTGATTGACTACTTCGGAGTCGTGATTAATCGGACGGTGAGTGGATTTGTTTATGATTATTGATTGGTCTGGTGTAGTGGTTAAGAATTTGTTTGTGATAGTTAGATTTCGATCCTCGCTTGGAAGCAACAAATGTGTGAACGCATATGTCTTTTTTTAATAGTATAGGGAGGCAACCTGACTCACCAGCAGAAACATACCACAACAGTTACGAAATGCTATTTCACTGTGGTCTTCTGTAAGGTCGAGTGGAACTTCCACTAAGCTCTTCCTCTCCTTGTCTGTTTGTGCTGGTGTGTTCATTTGTTTTGTTGTTATAATTATTACTGTTGGTTCTGGAGTTAGTAACACAAGCAGCTCGCCTGATGATTAGATGTCATCGTTGCCCATGGACATTTTTATTACGCCATAATGTTCGATTCTTAAACCATATCCACTGTAAATGAGTTTTGGAGACTTTAGCCACAGTATCAAAGATAGCGTTATGAAATGCACCTTTATTGACTAACAATATTTTATCAATTTGATAGATAAAAATTCACGAATGTCTATTTTGCCTTTCGCTGTCCCACCTACTGGACTGTCTTATATTGTGATAAAATATTTTTACCCAGTTATCTATTATGAACCAAATTTTGGGTCGTGGATTTGCATTTCCCACACAAGAATAATATTTACGTTCGCCAAAATATATAGTATTGTACGTCATACTTCGTATTTAATATGCCTTCAAAATTATAATTTGAGAGAGAACAAGCTTCTTCTTTTATATGTTGGTATTACATATTATTGCATGCGATTGTACAATATGCATAAAGTTCAAAAACCTCTGTGATACATTTGATACGTCAGTTTATCGATATCTCGTATGTTTATATCAGATAATATGCCGATTTGAAGCGTGACTTGTAATAATGACGATTTATTATTACCAATCATACGATATTTTGTTGTTGAATTGGCATTAGTAGTTATCACGATTTTAATATGACAGGCTAAGAATTTAAATAACATAAAGCCTAATCGATATTATTTTCTTTGCTATCTTTGGGATTATAAATAACTCGGATCGTACGATTCGACGTCACCGTATCTTTACAAATCAGAGCTATCGGAATAGGTATTTCATACTCATGAATGAGTCGTTTGTTTATTCATTCATACGTTCTTATTGATACTAGTTTAATTAATTATTTAATTAATGCCACTGATTGGGTCACCAATAGCTTAGCTTTAAATTAAACTGTCACGGAACTGTTCGATTTGAAGCTAAAAACTGTTTGAAATTAAGTTTCGAATTCAAATATTCAATTCAATTCAAAATTCAATACTAATATAATGAAGCTGAAGATTTTGTTTGTTTGTCTGAAAGTGCTAATCTCTGGAACTACTGGTTCCATTCGTCGAGGAAGGCCTAAAGCTATAGTAGGTATAACACTATGAGTGCGGAAACCGAAATCAACGCGGGCATAGTCGCGGGCGCCGCTAGTAGTATCGATAAGAATAGAAAATGAAATTGTTACTGATAACAATGTTCTTCTATAAACTGTGGAATATTTTTAGAAATAGATTGTATAACAAAAACAATAGACTTTCAATAAGAAGAACGTACTTGATCTTTGTGTGGTTCACGAATATGCTTCGTCACTTGGGTCAGGTCAAGCGTCAAAATAGTGTTTTCGACGCTAAGAAATAACTGAGTAGGTATGATTATTCATTATCTTTTACCTGTTAAAAGAAAGAAACTAACAGTAGCGGTTTTTCCAAGTTTATATGATTTTGATACCTACATTCCTTACCTATGTATAACTAAGACTGTAATTATGAACTTGATGATGATGATTATGATGATGATGATGATGGACTGTTAATCATCATCATCATCATTCTAGCGCCTCACCGCTAGAGGCAACGGCAGAGGATGCGACCGGGACTAGGATGATTATGATGATTATTACATAAACCCTTCTCTGTGTTTAAATTAGCAGCCGATATATCGGCTTAATTCAAAATAAATGCCTGTCTAGGCGGAATGAGGCCACCAATTAGCTCCTATTTGACTAATCCAATTAGCGATTGTTTGCAAAATGACGTATAACGTGCGACAATGATAACAGTACGTGACGAAAACATTCCGTATAACGCGTTAACGGTTAGATAAGTAAATATAGGAAGATCTCAGATGATACTTGATGTTTGATGATACAATTCTGATAGGCATGTTTGAGCAAAGCGAACAATGTTTATAGCGAGGCAAGTACACACGTAGGTATTCTTACCCTTTAGTCATGGAGGATCATTTTGCAAAATTTTTAACTTTACAGTGACTACCGAATTGGTTTATTGGTAATATCCAGCGGTTAAATATAAATTAGAGTAGTTAGACGTCTCTTATCAAGGGACCACCAGTGGTACACGGACCATAGGTAAAGAACCTTTGCTATAAGGCATACATTGTAGAATTAAATAATTCCTTATTTTATTCAACTTCTCATTCCCACTTCAATTTGAATCGGTTTTGTTAAAAATGCTACTTAAAGTAACAGTTTAATATTATTTTATGGATAGGGCCTTCTCGCCGTTCTCTAGGTAATAATACCACAAAGAATAGCGTTAGAATATAATAATTATGATACTTATGTGATGTTCATTGTATGACGATATACACGAAATTATATCAAAATCCATCGGGACCACACCAATTTACCTCATTGAAAATCATTTTACGTAATTGTATGCATCATTATCATTCCATTTCGTTAATGATAGAGCAATCTTTAATCAAATTTCGTTCTTGTGCCTACCGGTTAGGGTTCAAAGTTTGTTTTAAGGATAGGGCATTACGCCTTTATGTCGTAAGGAAGGCCATGGGTCAGCGAAATAATTATGCGACATTGTTCTCTGGGGCGTGTTGTTAAGCGTAGAAGAGGCTTATAGCGAGTATTGACAGCAGAAGTTTACGCTGAAGAATATTTTCATAGTTACCATGTTTTAAGATTTTATTCTTACATTGTTTATTCACTTAAAAATGTGCAATAAAATACTTAACATGTCTAAAGGTACGAATCAATTTCGTAACAGTTCAAGATGTAACTTCTCAGTAGTATTGGAACCATCAAAAGTAAATATTGCAACAAAATTGATTCAAATTGAAGTATGAATGAAAAAGTCAATGGAGAAATGATTGAGTAGTGATTGTGCTAAATACAATAGTCTTTAACTGTTTATTTATGCACGCTCTACATGAAACAATCGTTCGTTCCCAAGCCAGTCGCCACAAGCACTTCATGCATGAAGGACTGATAAGGTGATCAGTATAAAATGCTTTCCATATGAACAGGCATACAAATGCACGTTTTGAAGACGTGGTCCTCGAACTATTCAAACGATTTAAGTGCAGGTCTTTTTTAGGTATGATTAATGGTTATCGAGCTATCGTCTTTTACTGCACATCTATTTTTGTTTCGACTGAATCAGACTGACGTATCAAGATATTATGAAGAATTTCTACTTATGTTCTTACATAAATTATGATGAACATTAACAAATATCAAAGATAATAAATTCAAATGGGGGTTATGCCTATAATCTCCACGCTAAGCAGGCGGGTTGGTGACCGTCGTATCGTATGGTTAACCATAAAACGCAGGGGAACGCTCTTGTCCCATCAACCCCTTAGCCGCACGTCATCCCCGGAAAGAAATGGGGCTTTGCTATTCTAGGATGTCACTACATGGTTCCATGTAGAATATTACTCTTTTTCGTTATATTCAATGATGGTAATGTTCTATCATTATTATTATACGGCTGAATTATAATAATCCAACTAGCGGCCACCCACGCTGCGACTCCGTCCGCGTGGATTTCGGTTTCCGCACATATAACAATATGTTATACTTAACTGGAAGCCTTCCGCGACAAACGAACTATCCAAACAAAAATATTTTTCAATTCGAACCTGTACATCTTGATAAGCACGATCAAACAAATAAACAAACTGTTCTGCTTTATCAAATACTAGCTGCCCGCCCCGGCTTCGCCCGTGGTACTTACTTACATGTATTATACATACAAACCTTCCTTAAGAATCACTCTATCTATTAAAAAAAACCGCGTCAAAATCCGTTGCGTAGTTTTAAAGATCTAAGCATACATACGGACATACAGCGAAAGCGACTTTGTTTTATACTATGTATTGAAGTATATGTAGATTAGTATAGATGAATGGTTAGGTATTACCCCTATATTGTCCCATATGCCCAGAGGTGGACTTTGCCAGAATGATTAAGAAGATTTTCTCAAACCTTCCCTTTGCCCACAGGACTACCTCAAGTTCCTAGTCACGTACCATCGCTTCATCTCGTTCAGCCTGTACTGCTGCGGCTTCGTCTGGTTCGTGCTGTCGCTGGTGAAGCGGTACTACATGCGGCAGTTCAGCCTGTTCGCGTGGACGCACGTGGCGCTGCTCATCGTCGTCACGCAGAGCTACCTCATCATACAGAACATCTTTGAAGGTGAGTGATACTGGCTCCACTCTGTCTGATGGTTAGCAAAATAGGGGGAAGCAAAATAGGATCTCTGATTGCCATGACAACGGATGCGGCACCATTGAGGTATCCTATCCGCTGGCTGCGCCATACCGGCCCGCAAGATACTTCTGTAGGCTTCGCTTGAAGGAATCCAGGTTATAGGATGGAGGAAGCATTTGTGCTGGTACCATGGTCCAGTGTTCACGTTCGCCATAGTAACGTGACCGTCCCAAACTGACTTGGCGGCGGTCTGTCGCTGGAGAAGTGAAGGAGAAAGGGACCATCTGGAGCGAAATAAAGCGCAAAGCTCAAGAGATGGCGACTCACTGTGGATGCCCTCTGCCCCACCCAGTGGACTTACGACCTTGAGTCAAGTTAGTCATCATAGGCTGGTACCGTCGCTTCATCTCGTTCAGCCTGTACTGCTGCGGCTTCGTCTGGTTCGTGCTGTCGCTGGTGAAGCGGTACTACATGCGGCAGTTCAGCCTGTTCGCGTGGACGCACGTGGCGCTGCTCATCGTCGTCACGCAGAGCTACCTCATCATACAGAACATCTTTGAAGGTGAGTGCTCTCCTTCTGTTCCTAGTGATCCTTACATCCCCATGCGATTCATCCCAGGTGCGAGCAGAACTCCAAGCGAAACCGAACTTGCGTCCTATAAAGAAGAACAAGTTGATCCGTCGCGAAAACCGACGGATCCTACTCAAGATCCCCAGCTTTATTTACGCTGTCGAAAGTTTGCTTTCTGCTGTCGAACATATTTGAAGGTGAGTGATATTGACTACACTCTGCCTGATGGTAAGCAAAAGGAAAGCCCTGATTGCTAAGACAACGGATGCGGTACCATTGTGGTATGCTTTCTGCTGGCATCATCATACTGGCTCGCAAGATACTTCTGGACGCTTTGCTTGAAGGAGACCAGGCTATACTTATAGGATGGAGGAAGCACGTATGCTGGTTACTTAGTCCAGATTGCACGTTCGTAACATAGTCACGTGACCGACCCAAACTGACTTTGCGGCGGACTGTCGCTGGAGAAGTGAAGGAGGAAAGGACGATCTGGAGCGACTATAGTGCGAAGCTCAAGACCGTTCGGGATGGTGACGCACTGTGGGTGGACGCCTTCTACCCTATCGAGTCGACTTTACGACCTTGAGTCAAGTTAGTCATCGTAGGCTGGTACCATCTCTTCATCTCGTTCAGCCTGTACTGCTGCGGCTTCGTCTGGTTCGTGCTGTCGCTGGTGAAGCGGTACTACATGCGGCAGTTCAGCCTGTTCGCGTGGACGCACGTGGCGCTGCTCATCGTCGTCACGCAGAGCTACCTCATCATACAGAACATCTTTGAAGGTGAGTGCTCTCCTTCTGTTCCTAGTGATCCTGTCATCCCCATGCGATTCATCACACAGGTGCGAGTAGAACTCCAAGCAAAACCGAACTAGTGTCTCATAACGAAGAAAAAGTTGATCCGTCGCCAAAACCGACGGATCCTACTCAAGATCCCCAGCTTTATTAACGCTGCAGAAAGTTTACTTTCTCTGCTTCGTGCTGTCGAACATAATTGAAGGTGAGTGATATTGACTACACTCTGCCTGATGGTAAGCAAAAGGAAAGCCCTGATTCCTAAGACAACGGATGCGGTACCATTGTGGTGTGCTTTCTGCTGGCATCATCAAACCGGCTCGCAATATGCTTCTGGACGCTTCGCTTGAAGGAGACTAAGCTATACTTATAGGATGGAGGAAGCACGTGTGCTGGTAACGTAGTCCGACCAGGATCGCGACGCACTGTGGATGCACTCTGCCCCATCGAATCGTCTTACGACCGTAAGTCAAGTTGGTCATCATAGGCTGGTACCGTCGCTTCATATCGTTCAGTCTGTACTGCTGCGGCTTCGTGTGGTTCGTGCTGTCGCTGGTGAAGCGGTACTACATGCGGCAGTTCAGCCTGTTCGCGTGGACGCACGTGGCGCTGCTCATCGTCGTCACGCAGAGCTACCTCATCATACAGAACATCTTCGAAGGTGGGTGCACTCCTTCTGTTCCTAGTGATCCTGTTATTCTCATGCGATTCATCCCAGGTGCGAGCAGAACTCCAAGCAAAACCGAACTAGTGTCTCATAACGAAGAATAAGTTGATCCGTCGCGAAAACCGACGGATCCTACTCAGGATCCCCAGCTTTATTAACGCTGGCGAAAGTTTGCTTTCTCTGCTTCGTGTTGTCGAACATATTTAAAGGTGAAAGATATTGACTACACTCTGCCTGATGGTAAGCAAAAGGGAAGCCCTGATTGCTAAGAGAACGATGCGGTACCATCGTGGAATGATATCCGCTGTCATGGCCATACCGGCCTGCAAGATACTTCTGCATGCTTCGCTTGAAGGAGTCCATATTATTGGATAGAGGAAGCGCGTATGCTGGTAACATAGTCAAGATTGCACGTTCGTAATAGTCACGTGACCGACCCAAACTGACTTGGCGGCGGACTGTCGCTGGAGAGGTGAAGGAGAAAGGGTCGACCAGGAGCGAAATAAAACGCGAAGCTCAAGACCTATGACACTGCCTACTGCCATGACATGCGGCACTATCGGTTTTCCACTGGTGAAAACAAAGTTAAACAAGCCTGGGCGGCGGCGGTAGTATCATTATATTTTTAAATGTTGTTGTACTGACCCTGAATGAATCAAAACCTCTTTTTACATTATAAGTGACTTAAAAATAAGCTAATGTAATTTATTCAGTTCCTTGATCCATTCAAATTCGCGATCGCAAAACCGTCTTCCTTATTCTATTTGCCAAAAAACATTGTCATACTTGCTTATTAAATTCGCGATCTGTATCACTTGTACAGTCGAACACAAGCATATTACTTGTATGGGCACTGTTACAGCAAGCATAGTGTGTTATTTGCACAAGATTGTTCCGCCGATACGCGGTGACGAGTGACAGTTGACGATAAGGGCGTGTTTCGTCTGTCGCGTAGCATTGTCAGGGACGGGGAAGCCGCACATCTAAAGGTGTAAGGTTGCGATTGCGAACTTTGCGTAGGCGTGTGTTTCTATTAAAAATACAATTTATAGTTTTGTTATATAGGCAAGGCAAAGACATAGGCAAATTAAAGGGATTTCGGTATAGTCTTTGTTTGTTTTAATGCAATCATAGCAAGCATATATGTCTAACAATTTTTTGAGTCATTAAAATATTCCTAACTTTTCGTACTTAAACTCGCGTGATCAAGATTCGCGTTTTATCCCATGGGAGCAATTTATTCGGATATAAAGTATTCTATCACCTAAGTCAGCTCATACCATACTATATTGTTGGCACAAGATTTTTCCGCTGATACGCGGTGACGGGTGACAGTTGTCGATAAGGGCGAGTTTCGTCTGTCGCGTAGCATTGTCAGGGACGGGGAAGCCGCACATACAACGGTTACGTATCTAGGACGAGCGGTGTAAGGTTGCGATTGCGAACTTTGCGTAGGCGTGTGTTTACCTATATTGAAAAAAAATACAGACGAATTAAGAACCTCCTCCTTTTTTTGAAGTCGGTAAAATAGAGTTTTGTTTGCAAAGGCAAGGCAAAGACATAGGCAAATTGAAGGGATCTCTGTCAGTTTTTGTATGAATTAATGCAATCATTTGCAAGAACGCATATCTAACTAATTTCTCGAGTCAATAAAATAAATCTAACTTTTCATACTTAAACTCAATACATTTAAAACTCATGATTCCTTTTTACTCGCGTGATCAAGATTCGTGTTTTATCCTATGGAAGCATTTAATTGGGATAAAAAGTACCTATTCGATCACCTACGTCCGCCCATATTCTGCTTGTTTTCCAACATCCAAACAAACAAACATTCACATTTATCATGTTAGTATGAAAATTCTGGCCATGACCTATAATTATGTAGCCAACTAATCCCACATATAAACAACATTAGGTACATATATATGCACATTGGTATCAGTTATGAAAAACCTAGCTAGAAAATACCAGGTGACAACCGCATTCATACGAAGTCGTCAGTATTACAAAGGGAAGCCTTACAAACGATACAGTATCTAGGCCGAATGGACAGTTGAGCTCGCTGTGTTGTATAGAATTATAGAGTTGTAGTTGAAGAGGCTCATTAAAGAAGCCTGCTGGTTTTAATTGCAGGGAGTTGCTAAGAATGTTAATAATGACGCCATTACTGTAGTTGTTGAGAGGAAAGATTTGAAATAATTTGTTTCCATTATTAAATTATGTAAAAAGAAAAACAGGAGCTAATTGAAAGACATTTAATAAAAAAAGTTTTTAGAAAAAATATACACCGTTTATAGTCGACCGTTAAAATCATGTTCTTCTTTTCGTAGTTTCGTAGAGTTTTATAGAAAGTTAGACTTTACAAAATGAATGGACATTAATTAGGGTTTAACTTGTCTAGCGGATTTCTTGTATTCCATGAAATAAAAAAAATAAGTTAGAAATTGCTTTGAAAGATAACTAACATGGGACAAAGTTATTACGACTTAAGATTTTATCACCAACAATCTTTTATGAACAATCTTTATTTGCGTAAAACATGGTTAGTTAAGGGTCATGCTGCAAGGCCATAAGTCAATTTCGAGGCTAGGTATGTCTGTTAAAAAGTGTATAAAGTCAGGGTCTTTTATTTGGGAACTCTAGGGAATTTTATTTGAAGATAATACTTTTCCACAAAAATATTATTGATAAGAATATTAATTTCACATTTTTGCAATAGTTTTCTACCTACTCTTGTCATATGTAATCTCGAACCATATAATTTGGTATTTTATGTCCGTTACATAGTACCAAGTTGCGACGTCAGTCAAGCAAACTGTCTATTTTTCCAGTCATCGAGAAAACCTAGGTCTATTACGAGGCCAGTAATTGTTAGTACTTACAAGTCAAAACGTCTAATTTAGTATTTGTCATTGACTTTGTAGTGCAGACTAAATTATAGGTGAATAATTACAAGGTGCTGTGGACTCTATCATAATAACATTAAACACCATTATGTAGGTACGTTATGTCTGGCCATTGGTTTTATTTTGGGCTCTTGAAATAAATCCTGAAACGGAATTATGCTAACTGGTAATGTTTTTTGCGTACTTATACAACTAAATTATCTTATTTTTCATGCATTTGCTATGCTACATTGGTACATTTTACGCTGATTAAAGAAAAGAAACAACATTTTCTTTAAAGTGATGGATGAGTTGTAATCACAAACAGGTTCTGTTAGTGGTAGTATTGACTACCACAATTTTTGAGTATTGACTCAAAAATGGTTTTTATTTTAAACTGTTCAAGTCTGTTGTTGGTTGCGTTAAAAAAGGTTTGCGGATGAGTTGCAAAATCACTTCCTAAATGCTCGCCTACATGGGCCGTTGAGCAAGGGACGGACGGAAGGGCCGCAAGGTTTAAAGAATTCTTTTTAAAATTTACACGGGATTGGCAATATAACCTTCTATGAAGTTAGCAGAGGCCGAGATATTTTCTGTTTTGTTCCAAAATGTTTTTTATGTTATAACTGTGACTTATATTTGAGACTATCGGCCGCCCGCGACTCCGTCCGCGTGGATTTCGATTTCCAATAGCCTAAAGCCTTCCTCGTCAAATGGACTATCCAACACAAAAACATTTTTCAAATAGGACCAGTAGCTCCTGAGATTAACGCGTTCACACAAACAAACATACATACAAACAAACATACAAACAAACTCTTCAGCTTTATATATTAGTATAGATTTGAGATTGTAGAGGAGCTCGATGGCACAGTGTCTAGCGCGCTCGCTAGTCATCGGATGGGTGACCAAAAAATTTCATCTTGAGTTCCTCCGTGCTTCGGAAGGCACGTTAAGCCGTGTTCCTGCGCCTGACCTCTCTACGGTCTTGTCAGATTGCTATCCCACCGAACTATGAGAGTGAGGGAATGGGGAGTACGCTTGTGCTTGCGTACGCATTTGTGCACTATAACATATCCTACGTACCTGGCTGATCGTATGATCGGTAGCCATGGTCGAAAAACAGCTGGACAGGGTATTATTGTATTTTACATTTTCGCAACCACTATAATAAATTCATATATTATCTTTCAAAGGTCCGATCCGAGAAATCAACATTAAATCAAATTAAAATTTGTCAAACATCATTAAACGTACCCAGAATAGACGACCATCGATCGGAGTCGTTAAGACATCGTTAATCGATTGTATGTCTGCCTATGTCTGTTTTATGTGTCTATTTCACCAGACTAGGTCCGGTACCTACGCTATTCTCCAGTGACGTGTGAAGTGTGTCCGAAGCTAAAATTAAACCGGGTCGATATGGCGGCGGGTCTTTTAACTGCACTGCTTTGTGGGTCCAGAGTTCTTTTGTCTATGGAAAATGGGGGATAGCTCGAGTCTTTTATAGATTTTTCATTTATGTTTAGGCTGAGTGGTTTGTTGTTATATTTACAAATAAGTCATGGTCTACTTTGCTGGAAAACAGCGCTTAGACAATCAATCCGGGAATGCTCTCCAAACTGTACGTTCGTTATGTTCTTGACTCGTGGTTTCAGCGTCAAAACAGTGAAGACAGTTGATAAGTGCAAGCTCCCACAAACATATACTTACATTAAAACTTATAAAAACTTAATACGATCTATCATCAACATCTTCTATGCCTGGAAGTACATATCTTACTACTCATTGAGGTATTACTACCACGTTATATTATAGAAACCTTGAAGAAATATTTTCTAACAGGTACGCAGATGTCCATGAATAACATATGCCGTTTATTGTACTATTTCTAATCGCAATAATGCCGTCTTGTGTTTCAAAAAAATTAACATTTCATTACAGGATACGTAGTAGTAAATACGTCAATGGCTCCATCTGGCCTTTTAAAAACTCCTCCCAATACCTACTTCGTTTACTGAGATGCGGTATCCGCTTATGATCTCGTTCATTCGAACGTTTACATTACTCGTAGGAAAAACTAAACGTTTCCTTCTAATGTCTGAGCAATACGAAATGTATTTCTTACTGTTGTTATATTTTTCTAACATCGCATTGTTAGCAGATGCTTGGTTCTCCGAGAATGCGTGTAAATAACATTTATTAATAGACGCCTTACGATCCTTACATTGCGATCTCGACTGGGTTACTGCGATAAAACGTTTGTGAGAGAAATTAAGTACTTTGTAACGAAAGATGATCGGATGATTTACACTGTTAAAGTATTTTTTGAGTAAAAATAGCTTGCTGTGTAAATTCCAGTAAATTTTGTAACTTCGTTGATAAAATTATGCTTCAAATGTAATGAATGGCTATTGTATGCAAATTATAGAATGGATTCTAAGTTGAAAAGTAGGTATTTACTTTGTAGTTCTTCGCAGCAAAATTTGATTTTAATGAAATAAACTTTATCATAAGCTGATGTGTTTATATTCTTGACTCTCGTGGTTTCAGCATCAGAAACAGTGAAGTTAGGGAATAAGTGCAAGATCACACAAACATACATATATAACCATACTCATTAAAACCAAGAACATTCTCTCATCTTTTTATGTGACAGGGAGGCAAACGAGCAAGCGGGTCAGTTGATGGTAAGCGATCACCGCCAACCTAGGACATCAACAACCGTAGAAGGGTCGCAGATGCGTTTCCTGCCTATAAAAACCCCATACCCTCCCCAACTGAGCTCTGGTGACATTACTCACTGGCAGAAACATAGCACAACAGTCACGATGTGCTACTTCACTACACAATTAAATGATCGTTCACTTGCAAGATTTCATAGTATTATCTATTTTCAATGTAACAATAAAATTTACAAACTTATGTAAAACATTTAATAGAGCTTGTTATTCGGCCGCGAGCAGTCTTATTTCTACTTATCCATTTCATAGGTAAAATAGGGTAAAAAACAAAATGCTTCAAAAGTCCAATATACCGGCTCACATAAAATTTCATCCAATTTCGGCTTGTAAATTGGGATCCGTTATCAATATTATCAAAGTGCGATGTTATCTTTTACGTGGGAACAAACATTGGCGTGCCAATCAATCTGTCTTATATTTTACACATTTTTGATCAAAAAACAACCTGTCTATTTTATTACACCTGCGAGTATGATACTCGTGTAATAATATGTTTGGAAATATTTGAACAACAATTTTTGTATTTAACTGTATTTGTATTATGTGGAGAAATCCGAGAGATAGAGTTTAGTGGAACTTCCAGTCGAATGAGCCGCTCGTCTGAGGAAGTACTTCCTAACTTGTGCTATGTTTCTCCTGGTGAGCAAGGTCGCAAGAGCTCAGTTGAGGAGGGTATTGGGTCTTTAAGGCCGGAAACGTATCAGTGATGCCCCTGGTGTCGCGGATATCGATGTGCGGCGGTAATTGGTAGTCTTTACTTTTTTGCCGCCTCTGATGTATAAAAATGACGAAAAATACACTATTGGTTCCTTAAAATAATTAACCGAACTGTTGCCACTAAAGAGTATCGTCAGTTCGGTGTTTTCTATCAACCTATACTATGTATATACAAACGCTTGAAAGTTTCGGTAGTTCGGTCAACTGGCCTAATAACCGAACTACTGCCACCACAGGCGATAATCGAGATCGCATCATACCGTTTCGGGTTATACGGTCCGACCTTCGTCAAACGTCAGAAATACATAAATCATGTTTATCACAGATACACTATCAGCAGTCCGATGGTCCTGGCTTCAAATCCCGGTCGGACCGAAAATTCGTATCTAAGTTTTCCTGTTGACCCAGATATAGTTTGAATGGCGGTATGACACTTCCGTGCCTCGGAAAGCAGACAAAACCATTGGTCCTGTGCCTGATCTACTATTTGAAACAATTTATGATTGGCCGCAATCGTCTCTGATATTGCCGCAGTCATGAGAAGACAGTAAAGTTACATAGATAACAAACTTGTTTAAATACGTATGAATGAACGTCTCTAATTTTTCACATATGCGAACTTCGTTAATTAACAAAGTAACAAAATGATTATCCTAGCGGCTTTCCAGAGCAGTTCTTCTAAAAAAACCTGTAAGAAACTCACCAGCACTTTTCAACTATCTACTTATTTCGTCTATGAGAAACAGTTGGTTGTTTTCCGTGGTGAAATAATTTTCCCTATGATATCTAGTCAAATAAATTTTTAGTGACACATCTCACTGTCAATGTATTTTTCTATGCCAGTACCCGACTATGATTTATGATAACAGTTAAGCAATTGTCGCGCGCTAGAGAGTTACATTAGGTCTACTGTCAGGTCTAGACAATAGCAACATTGCCGATAGGGATACGACTAGAATCTTGTATGATGATAGGATTCGATTATTTTTGTAGATTTCTTTAGAGATGAGACTCATTTTTGGAAATTGTTTAGATTATATTGATGAAATGCTTATAAATTAATTTAATTTGGTAAATTTCATCATCTAGAAGAAGAAGAGCCTTATTCTAGCGCATCCGTCCAGCAATGGGCTTGAATAGACATATTTTTTTATGGTCACCAAATATGTAGTAGGTATATGACTGTAGTGCCGATCTTGAATAGAACTACCAATTTTTCCCGTGGCGTGAAATAAAATTATAATTATTTCACATCAGCTCATACATTCTTTTATCACATAGGTAAGCACTTGTGTTACAGACATCAGACTCAACAGTGACATTACAAATATGCTTAAACAGATACATATTGGTAGTCGTAACAACCAGACCTATAATTGAGTAGATAATTGTTTGTATTTTTTGGTCTACCAAGAGGTAGCGGGTTCGGTAAAAACCGACAGGGTACATGCATTTTAAGTTTACCATGCTGCAGTCACCAACTGCAACTTGCCTGTCTGACATGGTGGTGACTATAGACATTAACGTCCTGACGGAGGCCTACGTCCACCACTGGACTGCTACAGGGAAATGTTAATGATGGCAGCATTGATAACCTTGTTTACTTGTTCTTGTTCCAGGCCTGATCTGGTTCATAGTACCCGTATCCATGATAATCTGCAACGACGTGATGGCCTACGTGTTCGGCTTCTTCTTCGGCAAGACTCCGCTCATCAAGCTCAGCCCCAAGAAGACGTGGGAGGGCTTCATTGGTGGAGGATTCTCGACGGTTCTCTTTGGACTTGTGGTAATGTTGATAATTATTTTAAGCCAGTATGGCTTGTTAGCTTTGTACCTCATACATTATTGCTGACAATTTTAAAAGAGATTTCGCTGGTTATTTTAAAGGACATTTCTGAGCGTCCACGGGAGCAAGCAGACCTTAAAAATATATAGAACATTATGATTGTGCAGTTACTTATAAGGAAACAGCATGTACACTAAATTGTGGAATAAAATAACTGTCTAATACAGTCCTGGCTGTACGAATTAGGTTTTGCCTTTCTGAAGCTAGACGGCGTTTCTATGTTGCAATCATTCTCTATCATTAAGTTATTCATAACTGTAAACTTGACATGATATGTCTTCTTAATGGGAGCATACAATGGAAGAATGAAGAATTATTTTACCAGTAATGGTCATGCATCCGAAGTACGTTTCATTAAGTGTGGTATAGCTTAGTGGAAATTTCTCTTGAATGATCCGCTCGTCTTGGGAAGTACCTCCACCGTACAGAAGACCACATTGAAATAGCACTTCGTAACTGTTGTGCTATGTTTCTGCTGCTGAGTAAGGTAAACAGGTAAACAGAGCTCAGTTAGGGAGGGCATGGGGTCTTAAGGGCAGGCAACGCATCTGCGACCCCTGTTCGGTGGTTTACGACCATAGACAGCGGTGATCACTTACCATCAGATGACCATCTCGTTCGTTTGCCTCCCAATACCATAAAAAAAATGTACCAAAATTTCCCAGTTTGCGGCGTGCTCCCTCCCAATATTGACACAACTACACCTTCATTCCAGATGTCCTACATGATGTCTCAATACCCGTACCTGGTCTGCCCGATCGAGTACTCGGAGTCGCTGGGCCGCATGACGATGGACTGCGAGCCGTCTCAGCTGTTCCGCTTGCAGGAGTACACGCCGCCGCAGTTCGTGCAGCCGCTCATGAAAGTGGTGAGTGATTCATAAAGGTTAAAGTTTGAAACGGTTACCGTTAAATCGGTTACCAATTGAAAAGGTGAAAGTCATATATTGGTTAAAATACCGAATTGTAACATCTGTGTTTTAAATGATACGCCGAGTAACAATTGCTTTCTTATAACACTGGCTTAGAACGACTCTTAAATTTTTGGCTTACTTATTCGCGTAAAAGGGATGAATATAGTACAGAGTTAATTTTGCCTGAACATGCAGTTCCCGCGTATACTGGTAACCGATTTATTTCGAATTTCGATACTGTATATTTACCTATACGTTTCGGTTAGCGAATGATTCGGTTTCCGTTATTTTAATTCGATTAATAATTATTAATAAGGGCTAATAACCCATACAATTATTGTATGTTTGTTAATCGAAATAAAATAACGGTAACCGAATAATATTTATTAATAAGGGCTAATAACCCATACAATTATTGTATTTATCGAATCAGAGATCAAGGTGAGAATTAATAATTATTATCAATAAGGGCTTATAACCCATACCGGAATATCCCTGATTATAACTATAACTGTTCAAACATTATGTGTAAATATGTCATCCAGACAATCTATTACAGACTTATCTAGGAGTATCCAGGATCTCTTGTATCCCGAAGTCTACAATCATATATTACTAGTACTACTATTTACTATTGCTAATACTGTAATCCTTCCAGATTGGCATGGAGAAATTCAACATGTACCCGTTCATGATCCACTCGCTCGCTCTGAGCATATTCAGCTCGGTGATTGGACCGTTCGGTGGATTCTTCGCGTCTGGATTCAAGCGGGCTTTTAAGATCAAGGTGAGCAAACTTTTAAATGGGAGATGACACACTATGCCTAGAAAATGCATTGCCGCCGAACTTCCTAGTGTGTTTCTACACTTACGGACGGATAGCTCGCGCTTACGGCTGTCTTTATCGAATGAGTTAATTCTTTTATTTCGGATCAATAACAAAATCAATAGGTTTTAGTGGCAATCAAACTTATAAATTAATGTGAGTAGATATGTATTACATTATCGCCCCTTTACCCTAACTGGTGGGTTATAGAGACTCTTGAGCGCTTTTTAACAATAGAGGCATCAAATACTTTTTTGCAACCCTGATTGAAATCTAGGGAATTCCCGTCAATATAAATAAGCACAATAGTTAAATAAACAGCAGAAGGCGAAAATGTCACTGAGAAATATCCAATCAGTGCGGAGTCCAACGGACCCGGCATATAAATCAATGCATAAGGCACAGAATACTTTACAGTAGCCAACTAAAAGATTAACTGATCACTGAAGTAGAAGTTTCACTATTCTCTCTCTCTATACCTAAATGTTCTCTCTTTATGTTTCTGTCAGATCTAACCACATATTAATATTTAATATACCTCAGGACTTCGGAGACGTGATTCCCGGGCACGGCGGCATCATGGACAGATTCGACTGCCAGTTCCTGATGGCCACCTTCGTCAATGTCTACATCACCAGCTTCATTCGCACCGCTACCCCCCAGAAATTGCTGCAACAGGTAAGGATTGAAACTGTTAACATTTAGTGGCATTGTGATATTGTGCGTCGATGAGAATGTGTCATAAGGGATAAGGATTATGTTGTCATCAATGGTAAAATACATAGAGTAACGGACGCAATTTACTTTTCCTTATACTGGCAACATTCCCATTATCGTTAGCTCAGATTAGTTAATATCAATAGATGCAACGAATATGTTGTCAGTTATGCTATCTTTTTCTCCTTATTATGAATCACGTGTGAAAGTGCGAGATAGCAGACACACTTACTCCTGCCGTTTTAGACGGCCACTGTCCAGTTTGATGACGTCATTATCGCGTGGCCCTCGTCTTCTGTTGAGAGAGACTCAGAGAGAAACAGACTTAAAAGTGAAAATTTAAGTAAATGCTGATGATTTAAATCAATCTTACTGTACGTTATAAGGTATTATAGATTTATTTGTTTTTTCTTTGTAAAAGACGCATAGATAACTCCGTCGTGGGTCGTATAATTTAATTTATTGCAACACACACCTTGTGCTCCCTTACATAAGGTCCATTTTCCAATCAATAAATATCCTTGCTTCCAGGTTTACAACTTAAAGCCGGAGCAACAGCTTCAACTGTTCTACGCTCTCAAGGAATCGCTGGAACACAGGAATATACTCAACCTGGTACCCTAGGCGATCTAGTTAAATCATCCGAAGGTATCTCGTATTCAATATAACAAGTATACCGTATTGACTAAACAAATTGTAAGTGGGACTCGACACTTGGCTCGCAAAACGCTAGCAAAAGTCTATTTTGTAGTTGAGTATTTTATAAATTAGTTATGTATGTGTTAACCTACATACGGTTGGAAATCTTGTGTCTGTATTAAATTAACGTAGAATTTGGGTTATTGGTCCTTATCGCGTGAACTTATTTTCGGTAAGTTATTCCTTTATTTTTTATGTAGGATTTTTTTAAAGAGTAATGGAGAACACCTACAACCAATAAGTGTTATGTGAATGCAGTAAGGTCCAATTTCGAACGCATTTATCGTCCGTGACTGTAGAAAATTGGTAAGGGTCAGTGCCCTCACACACGTTTGTGTAATATTTTACAAAATGGCGTTTTGCGGGTCAAATGAGACGGTGCTTTAAGGTAAAACATATCTTATATGTACCTTGAGATGGAAAGATTATTCTAGTCCGTGATTGTTGAATCATTCACTACGATGCGGTTACTAATAACAAAGTACCAAATTCTGAAGAGGTTACTTCAAACGTACGAACAATTTTGAACTCTATTCTTATATAGATACGGCCGTCATCATTCAAAAATAAATTTTGTCAATTTGGGATTCAACAGGGAACATTTCGTATATAAGTCGTTTTATAAATTTGTATCAAAAATAGAGGATTCTTAAAACAACAAAATGAAAACCATTATGAATGACCATTGACCACTGGCAAAATTAACTTTTTATGGATATAAAAGAGTTACACACTGAACAATCTCATATAAAGGTATGCAAGCATCAAAGTGAATGATTAGAACAATGATATAGAAAATATATATGTATAATTTATGTCCCAATAAATATTCGATACAAAATCCCATTCAGTTGACGCGAGGTGAACTTAATATAGGGATTATAAATATGTCATAATAGTAAGATATTAAAGTAAACGGCAATTACACAGTCCGAATTTTAGTAAAATTTTATTTTATCTTCTTTACTGTTATTCAGGTGCAACTGTCTTGAAAATCGTAAAGTAACAAAAAAAAAGTTGACGTGATGAGAAAATAATAAAATATTGGTAGCGAAATAAATACAATTTCAAACAGATTCACTTGATTTAACAAGTTAGTTTTCATCAAATCGGTTTGTGTAATTGCCCTTTGAAAATAGATTTACAATGCAATATGTATCTAATATTCATTATAAGAAATGGCTAAGATAAAGTTAGGAATACGATCATATTCATTTGTGTGATCCTTTAGCGCCTCAAATTTCTCGAATTATTATTTATTAAATAAAAAAACACGTTTCATCAATCTTAGTTTAAAACATCGTTTATTTCTTTGCGAAATTCTCGAATGTGTCTGCTAGAATAAGTTCCTTATATAAGTATATACGAAATATACAATATTTGCTTATATAAAGCTTCTACTATAGGTCATGTATACTATTTGGTATAAAATAGTTTGGCACGGAAATATGTGCAATACTTTTTTTAGTTTGAATGAAAGAAAATATTTGAAATCTATCCGAAACAAGTATAATATCTATAACACTAATACTTATAATACGGACACGGAAGAGATACAAAATAATTCTGTGATATAGAATTGTTTTCATAGCTAAATTGTATGAGAATTCTTTTGAAAATGTAAAATACAATGAAGTAAATCCACATTAATTGCTGATATATAAATCGTTTAATGTAATAATGTTGGTTTTTCAAACTTTACTTTAACGTTTTTACAAAGTTCTTCAATTAAACTTGCACTTGTGTTATTGTATCTTATAACTCCTCGATAGTCTAGTGGTTTAAGTACCGAGCCGTGATCTCGGGGCTGGTTGGATTCGATTCCCGGGTCGGGCAAATTTGTGTTGGTTTTTCCGAACACAGCCCGGGTTTGTGATCACTTACACCCATTTGGCAAGTGTGGTGATAAATGACCAATCAAAAAATCAATTGATCACGAAAACATGATTATAAACGATGGAGGGTTTTGCCCTGCAGTGCGACATATAGGCAGATACTTTTTTGTGTTATTGAAAAAATCCTTCCAACCGTTGAAAAATCCTTGGTGTTGCATTTTATATTGATGCTTAGACTGAATAACAAACGACTGTATAATGTGCTAAATCTTTTTGACATTTACAAACTCCTGAATATACTATTCGACAAGCTAAAAACAATATTATTGGAATATTGTATTCATAACGCAATGATGTATTTTTAATTTGGGCGAAAGTGATTTGGCTACCATGCTAATTCAGTAACTATGGATCCCCTACGTAAAATAAAAAATTAAATATTACATCTCAGATATATCTTACGAGTATGTTTAGTATTAGGATAATTGCTAAAATTATTTGTTATTCTATTGTATAGGTTTATGAAATATGATTATAATATAAAAGCTTTTCGCCTTAGCTACAAGACGAATCGCCTTACAATTGGTGTTTGGATGTTAATTGGTTAAAACAAATCATTGTGTGACTGACGTTTGGTAGTGTTATCTTATCTGTGATCACCAATTCGCATTAGGCAAGCGTGGTGATTGACCCAAAATCCATCTATGTAACGATAACTTGATTTCAAATGATGGCTGTGCACTGCAGTGGTACATTTAATAGGTGCAAACTTTATTTTTCTCCCTCCTAATACTTATTGAACGCCTCTATGGTCTAGTGTCTTAAGTACAGGGCCGTGGTCTCGAGGCCTTGGGTTCGATTTCTGGGTCGGGCAAATTTGCCAAATCCCACCTTTGTATGATTTCGAATGATGGAGGCTTTTGCCCTGCAGTGGGACATTTAATAGGTGCATGCTTTACTTTTCAAGATTGAAGTTCCAATTGTAAGGCGTTTTTTCTGTACGATTTGTTAAGTTTGGTGATGATTTTATGTGATTTTAAATTACGTTGTATCTCACATCATATTTTTCGCTTGTTCAATTGTACTGTTCGCTAGTTCTCCTTAGTTAATAATTCATAGATTTACACTACAATAAGTAGTGGTATTTGTATGACATTTGTGTGTATGAGAAGGTATTAAAATTAATATCCTATGAATGGATGGGATAAGACGTTCCGCAATCTAATTCTACAGTATAAATTAGTTTTAATTCTTTTGTTTGCGGGTTTTCCTATCTATGCATTAATTATCTTTAAAACGGGTTCTTTTGATTTATATCTTTGTTGGATGCACCGCAAATTTCTTTTGCAATCAACACATATTTACAGCATATATCTTTGAAGCATATTGTTCGATGATTTAGCTTTATTAATTCAGAAGGACTGTCAATAAAAAGAAAAGTATATTTCATTGAATTGGCCTTAAATTAAGAAAAATATGTATTATATGTAACTGAAATGAACAGAACGAAAAAAACACAGTTGTTAAATTTTTATGTGCTGATTGCAAAAGGAAAGTATAATAATTAATATAATTAAGTTACCAATTAAATGTGTACCTACGTAGTTTTAAAAGGTATGTGGTGTTGTGCTTTGCATTAGAATTCTTAGAGAAAAGTCGAATGTTTGTCAAACAGTTTATTGTGCTTTTAAAATGTTTATTTAGAGTCAATAATGTGCTGGGTTTTGCTTAGGGAAATTATATTTGATAATGTTGTCGTTTTGTTACGTGTCAGAAGAGATATGTATGGTGAAGTTTATGATAGTAATACTACTATAAACATTAATTATTTTATTAATCCCTACTACAAAAATACGAGGCTGTATTTATTTCCTACATTTAAGCCCCAATTTTTAAAATGGTCATAATATGTCTTACAATAGTTTAGTTTCAAGTAGGTATCTCATTATTTTTTGAACTATTAAAATACCTTTATTGGAATTAATTATGTTAAATAAAAATATAAGGAAAAATACGGACCAAGTGGTACATCATAATTATATTGTTATTAAATTCCTATTTAGAAGTTTTATTTGCCATAGGACAAAACAAGATGATCGATTTTGCAATTTAACTTTCAATAAAGTTAAATTGCCTGGTTTATAAATATCTATTGGACGTTGTTGAATTGATTTTAAATGAATTAAACTGTTCTTTGTGTCTGAGGTTCATTATTAAAATAATTGAAATATCCATGCGGAAAATAGTCGTTAAGGCTGCCTTACACTTGATAAGTTTTCTGAAGCAAACTTGAATCGTGAAGCAAAAAAGTTAAAATGTTTTCGCGGAATCTGACAGATTGAAAATCACTCAACACTATCAATCTTTGTTTACTCTAAATATAGGTAAGTGCAGTAAGGCAAATATGGGTAAGATGATGCTTTATGCTGTTTTATATTAATTTCGAATAATCTATAGCCGACAATGGTAAGAAAATTATTCATGTGATAATTTGAGTTAACATTTTGTTATTTGCCAGTTTAAATGTGATTTTTTGTGAATCATCAAGACTAAATATAATAATTATTATAATAAACATATAATAATAATATATACACCTCGATTCATTCTTTTAAATTGTTCATCATTCGGTCACAAACGTATTTATATTAATTTTGGGGCAAACGAATCAAGTCACAATGTTTTATGGAGCAGCATAAAAATTAAAAGATTATTTGAGTGGCTCGATTCGTTTGCACCCAAAGCTATATTTGAAGATCTTATATTATTCTAATGTTACGGAGTGTCGTGATGAATTATGATGTGATTGGTAAGTGACCGATTTTGAATTTATAGTAACATGTAAAGAAAATTAAAAAGTCCGAAGTGTATTTTTTTTTTGTTTCGGATGAGTAATATTGTTTTTTTTTTTATATACCAACTCGAAATGTCGTTCAATAAATTGAAGTAAGATATTGCTAGGCGCCCTAATTAATAAAATTTTAAGAATTTCTTTTATCATTTTAATTCAAAATTGGTCCTTCCCAAAGTAGAATTTGGAATGATACTTGATGGTATAGTAGGTATTAATCGGTGTACCTAAAAATAAAAATATGTGTACGTACTGTAGTTGTATGTGTTAAAATTATTTATTGTTTACGTGACTTGTATTGAGGTAAATAAATGGAATCCTTGTGTAGATGGTGCAAGTTTTATTTGAAAACTTCAGTTTTTTTTTTCAAATTGGTTTGAATATATTATGTGCACCATATTTCCCAATTTATTTATCCAAGCAAAGATTTTGCCAATTTTCCTATATTTTTCTTCATACTGCCGTCATCAACCCACTTATCCTGGATGTAGCCTTCATGTAATAACCAGGTTGGTCAATTCAGGATCTTAGTCGTAGCGTACCCTGGGCTGAAGCTGGATGCGAGACGCCGAGGATCGGGCTAATTGGAGAGCCCTAGGAGAGGCCTATGTCCAGCAGTGGACTGCGATAGGCTGATGATGAAACCGGGATAAGCGCTAGGAGATGGTGAGTCTGTTGTCTAGTTTCACAGAGTTTCACCACTGTCATAGAGACTTTCTGTCATTAAATAGTGCGTACAGACAGCGTCAGATATATTGTGACACTTAGGGTACTCAAATAAAAAGACGCAACCATATATTTTATTGACTACTAGCGGCCCGCCCCGGCTTCGCCCGTGGTACTTGTCCACTATTTAATGGATGATATTATACATAAAAAACTTCCTCATGAGTTACTCTATCTATTAAAAAAAACCGCATCAAAATCCGTTGCGTAGTTTGAAAGATTTAAGCGTTCATAGGGACATACAACGTACAACATGACAGAAAAAGCGACTTTGTTTTATACTATGTAGTGATTTGGCTGCGTCTTTTTATTTGAGGAATAATATCGGTACAAGATTTCCACATAGTTGACAACTTTATATTCGCTCAAAAAGTCAACACAATGTCTATTTATTTGTGAACCCTGAGAGTCACTATCTATCAGACGCTGAATGTACAACTACAAGTTATTACAGCTCTTAATGTCCTCCTGTCTTAGGCTCGTATTAATAAATCGCACTCAACTCTGAGCTCGAACTTGAGCGCGAACTTGAGGTAAGTAACAGTTCTAAGAAGAGAGGTAGAGCTTTGTGGAAATTCCACTCGAATGAGCCGCTCGTCTGGGGAAGTACCTCCACCTTACAGAAGACCGCAGTGAAGTAGCACTTCGTAACTGCTGTGCTATGTTTCTGCTGGTGAGTAAGGTTGCCAGAGCTCAGTTGGGGAGGGTATGGGGTTAAGGCCGGCAACACATCAACGATACCTCTGGTGTCACGGATGTCCATGGGCGGCGGTGATTGCTTACCATCAGGCGACCCGCTAGCTCGTTTGCCGCCTCTGACATATAAAAAAAAAAAAAAATGCTGTTTTGTATGAGAATGACATATCTAGTTCGCATTCAAGAACGAGATCAGAGTTGAGAGCGATTTATTAATACGAGCCTTAATGTCTTTTTGTCTTAGTGCTTTTCGCTGTCCAAATGACCTTCCACATCAGCAACCTCCACTAATTGCTCACAAGGAAGCGATGGTCTCAAACAAAAGACTCGTTGAACAATCGGCGGCTTTCCTTCGCTAATTAAATTAACTGGTCACAGTGCGACATCCGAGGTGATTCGAGACAGAATTGGCCTTAAGAATTTGTTGGATTGTTGCTGGCGTTTGAAGATGAAGATGGGAAAGGGATTTGGCAGAAAAGAAAATGAAAAAAAGGTGAGAGATTTTTTTTTATTCTTCTGAACACGTCGGTACTTATGTATGTATTAAAAATATTTACGAGGATTTTCTTTCCGCAGAAGAATAACTAAAACACGTTTCCATATTGACCAATGTCTTGGTTTTGATGCATGATCAACCCATTGTGCTCAGTCTTATAAATGGGATCCTGCAAAATACGATATGTTTCCGTGGCAAAAGAGTTACAAGAGTTACAGAATATGTGCCCGCCATATTTGGCCATAGATAACCCTATCTCTTTTTGATGGTTCATTTAAGCGGTTCTGATCTTTATTAACACTCGCGGCCACGGACTTCGTCCGCGTAGATTAAGCAAGATCCCTTTTTTCGCAATAAAAGGTAGCCTATGTTCCTTCTCAGGATCTAAAGAAAAATCTAAATCTAAAAAAAATTGAGGGGTTTAAACGGGAAAGCGCTTACTTTCGCATTTATTATATTAGTAGGGATATATATTTATACCTTTTTAATTCATGTAACATCAATGAGACATGTCGGAAGCAAGTTCCGCGCCCGCCATGTGCGGCGGGATCGCGTTCCCACGCTGCGTTTGCGCAAGCGCGCGTGGGCCCGCTGTCGCGCGTGCGACGGCATTACAACACTTCCTGGCTGTGTTGGACGATTTTGTGAGTAGTATACCCTTTTTAACAGTTTTCTTTTTAAGATGATCTGATCAGGAGAAAAAATTAAGTTCGCCGAGGATCGGGCTAAATGGAGAGCCCTAGGAGATGCTTATATCCAGCAGTGGACTGCGATAGGCTGATGATGATGATGATTTTAGTAAAATTATAAACCGAATTATCGCCGCTAAAGAGGATCGTTAGTCCGGTGGTTCCTACCAACCGACCTATTGACACTTAAAAGTTTCAATATTTCGGTAAACGGGACTTATAACCGAACTACTGTCGGTGTCACTTGATGTAATTCCCTTTCCCGAATCAATCATAAATTTCCATTATTATAATTATTTGTTTTTGACTCAGGTTCAATGCGGCGAATTTTATTTTTATGTTATAGGGAGGCAATCGAACTGGAGGGTTACCTGATTGTAAGTGAACACCGCTGTCCATGGACATCAAAAACCATACAAGGGTCGCAGATGCGTTGCCTGCCTTTAAGACCACCATGCCCTCCCCAACTGAGCCCTGGTGTCTTTACTCACCAGCAAAAACATAGCACATCAGTTACGAAGTTTCCGTTGATCCATATGGATATGTCATTGGTACGGCATTTTCCATATTATGAATTAGAGGAATTATTATGAACTAGCGGCCCGTCACGCGGTTTCACGCGCGTCCCGGGGGAACTACTTCCCGTACCGGGATAAGATATAGCCTATGTTACTCTGGGTGAATGTAGCTTTCCAACAGTGAAAGAATTTTTCAAATCTGCCAAGTAGTTTCGGAGCCTATTCAATTCATACAAACAAACAAACAAACAAAAAATCAAACCTTTCCTCTTTATAATATTAGTATAGATTAGAGGATATCCTCTAGTTCATAATTTCCTCCAACGCTCCGAAATCTTTTATTGTATTGTTTTTAACTTTCGCAAACCGTTCACATCACGTCCGAACTATCCCGCAAACGGAGACGCGCACGCAACGCTATTGCAAAGATGATATTTATAATTCACACCGTGTCACCGGCGCGATCTGAATTAAAAGGGAAAGCAATATAAACCGCACAAAGACTTTTATTAGAGATAAAAGGAAACCACCGTGATGGTGATGTATGGTAATAGTTTGCACTTGTTGAATTCTAATCCGGTGATATGTTGCTGAAATAGATCTTCTGACTCGCTTTTGAAATTTCGCTTTCTAGATTCGCGGTTATGCAAGCTTGTGACATGTGGATTTGAATTTGAGGTAAGGTAAGTGGTATAGTTGTGAATCTTTTCGATGCATACAGGAAACTAGCAGCCGCTTGCGACTTCGTCCGCGTGGATTTTGGGTTTCGCTCATAGCCTTCATCGTACAAATGGACAACACAAAAAAAATAGCCAGAAATCCCTGAGATACCTACGCGTTCAAACAAACAAACTCTTCAGATTATTATATTGGTATAGATAGACCACAGTTACACACTGTGGTCTATCTATACATGATCTGTAAGGCACTAAGTGGAAGTCGTAATGGTTATTTAACCGTTAATCTTTAGTAGGTACCATCGCGTACACCAATTTTTACTAATTAAATGTATTTTATCAACTGTTTATATCATTCTGTTCATTAAAAGCGTGATAACAGCTATTTTAACTATTGATTCAGTTCACAGCATTAATTGATCATTATGTTATAGGTATGCACACAGAGCAAGTATTGATATTTTTTAATAGGGCTAGGGTGCCAATTAAGCTTAGAGGTAGTGTTTCATCTCATCTCGTTGGTTTGGATTCGATTCCCAGGTCTGCCTAACTAAAGCTACACAAAGGATGTTTCCAGTAAGCTTTGGGGTGTTCTTCTTATTTTCAAGATACATAGGTTGAGGCCTTCACATAAACAAATCTTTCACCTACATCATTATTATCATTGTTTGTAAATGTTAGGTACTAATAGGCGGTGATGATGTAATTCTTAGTTGGTAATTTGTTATTTTGTCAAGTGATACGGAAACAAACGGAGAAAGTGCGAGGCAAAGGTCCCCGCTTGCACAGATTATGTTAATCAGTACGGCAAAGACTTAGCCGGGGTTTGCCGGCTGTAGACATAACGAATATTATGCCAACTGGTGCCATAATGTCTTCTAATTAAGTTCGCTTGTATTAAATAGTTCGGTGCTAAGTTGAAACTGAACTGATTGCTACTGAAAAGCATAGGTTTTTCTTGTTCAGTCAACAAAACCTTATTAAAGGTATGTCAACATGGATTACATACGTCTTATGTTAATCAGTACGGCAAAGACTTAGCGGGGATTACCCATAGATTTAAATCGTAAGATTTTCCCTCACCATATTTTGAAATTGGCACTAAAATAAAAGCGACAGTCGCTTTTTAGAGCGAGACGGCACGTTGACAGTCACCCATTTTAATCCTTACAATAAAGTTTGATTTTCCATAAGAAGTATACCTTCCTGTAACGGAGATCATCTTCGCTGAAATGTACTATAGTAAGTGTAACATTAAAGAAATTGTGTGACCATAGGCCGCTCGAATTCTACACATTAGAGCTAGAACCTACGTACTTACCAATTCATTCATACCGTTAAAAGTCTTTTATGTTCCTAATTGGAAGCCACTTAAACTAGCATGTAATTACTATTTGTTTCAAGTTGGGAAATTCCCTTCTTCTGTCAAAATGTTTCTACACCGTTTTACTTGTCGTACCTAAAGGCTTTGCAAGGTGATTTTGGAACAGACAGCATAGTCTTAAGTGGTGAAATGCAAGGACATAGACTTTCGAGGTGTTTAGGACAACCATTTTTTTAAATACAATCATTATTGTTATGTGATTATGGTTATAACGACTTGTTAACGCACTGAATCAATAGAATAGTAGGTAACTATAATGTGTGCTTTATCATTCTGGTACTTAGTTCTGACCTGACCAATGAGAAAAATAACATTGATCATCTAATTAAGGAGGGATCGCTAAACTCGTCATTTTCACGCCGGATGGATCTCCCTCTAGCAATGAATTTAGTGCATGTGAAATGACAAGGAGGAAAGATAATCCGTGGAAGGACAACAATAAGCTAAGAATTGCTTTCTTTGCCTTCTAAGTAGGTTGTATGGTTATGTCAGGTGAATAAATTGGTAGGAGCTGTTCATGTGTGACAAGCGTCATTTTCGTGTGCCATTCGTTTGAATGAAGAGCATATTGTAAGAAAATACATTTCGAGGTAAGTGCGTCAGCGCTCAAAAAATTATGCATTTTAGCAAACTGCATCGTTTGAAGAGCATTTAATGGAGAAAACACATTTTGAGGCGAGTGCATCGACGGTCAATAAATTATTTTAGTAAAGTGAAAACAATTAACAGTAGTTATAAACGTTATTCCCGTATTAATACATTTAGTACCTTTGGACATGACTTAACTATTTTATTGCGACCATTTTTTATTTAAAAACAACAAAAGCAAGCCAGATTTTCACCCATTAAAAATATATCATAATCCTTATTGCAAATAGAATCATGATTTTCTAAGGTTTTTTCTGTTTCTTTAGTAGTGCGGTTTTATTATTGTACCTATTTATTATACAACAATAATAATTTCATATTCCAATTTTGAAACCTCAAAAAGTGGGTAAACCCAACTCTATACACATAACCTGCTCAAAATGCTACACCGTAGTCTGTGGCGCGCGCTGGCCGCACCAGCAGTGTACCTGCGTCCGCGCGACTTGACGCATGCGCGATGCAACCGCCGCGCCTCATCGCCAAGTTCGACAGAGTGACAGCCGTGCTTGACGTGTACGACGTCGTGTTCCAAATTTGAATTTTTGAATTGTTTTCTATTTTTGTTTTGTTTTCGTCGGTGAAGTGCGGACTTTTTGGTGGGCTGTGGTGATTTTTTATTTTTTGTTTTTATTGGTGGGTATTTTTTGGTTGTTTTGAATTTGAGTTTGGA
Source organism: Nomophila noctuella (assembly GCA_958496325.1). Lineage (NCBI taxonomy): Eukaryota > Metazoa > Arthropoda > Insecta > Lepidoptera > Crambidae > Nomophila > Nomophila noctuella. The sequence continues at coordinate 15,509,047 of OY292487.1, read as the reverse complement.
TTTGTTGCAATTTGTTATGATACCTTTGCCGTTTTTTCTAGCAGGAATAAGTACTCATTATGATGTTTATCTCAATACTAGGTATTTATTGTACTTCTGAAATTCAGTCTATCTACATAATACACAAAATTATGTAACAGTACGTAGATATACTTTTAACTAAAATTAAGTTTTTGCTTGATATCAATCCTTTATATTCTGAAGTTGGCAAGCTCAAAAAAAAAAATATTGCGACGTGAAAGTCGTGTTTCATCACATTAATATTTGTCCTGATTGGGATTCAACCCGCGACCTCTGGTGCATGGGGCAGGGCTACTACGAAATGTGTCGGCGAAATAGAAATATAAATAATCTTGGATTGAAACAACAATTGCTTAAGTCTAAACTATGCTTGTTCTATGGATGCTACGGATAGAAATATCCACGCCAAAAGCGCTGGGTCAAATCTCAAGTCAAAAAGACTTTTACTTACGGAATAACTCCTGCATCTGATCTTTTGTTCAGTCGTGTCAGATTACTGTCCTACAGAACTATGCGAGTGTTCCTACATTGTGTATAGGGATTAGGGAGTCCATCTATGCTTAAAAAGCCACTTGTTCCTAAACATGAAGTACCTACTGTAATATGAAGATTTGACGGGCCAGTTGGCCTAGTGGTGAGAGACCCTGGCTTGAAAACTATGAGTCGCGGATTCGAATCCCGCTAGGGGCAAATGTTTGTGAGATGAACATCGGCATTTGACTTCGAGCCATGAATGCTTATAAAAGTATTTAAGTATGTCTATCCGTTCCTTAGCATCCATAGTACAAGCTTCGAGCTTAGTATGGGGCTGGGCAACTGATATGTTAGTCCAATGAATTTATTTCTTTATCTTAGTGTTGCATATAATTACCGTCATAGCCGAAACTCAGCTAGGATACCTAGACACTAGACACCTTTTGCGTTGGTAGCTAACTACTTAGCCAATTAAGTAATGGCACACATCTAACACAATGTGCCGGCCACTCCACTCGCCTCCCGCGCTCTATAGTTTCAATTGCATTGCCGTTGTGGCTATGGGAACTGGGTGATACGTAAATCATATCTGGCCATCTTAATTTACTCATTATCAAGGATGGAATTAAAAGTATTCTGTTTGTACTCTTGTGTGGTTCACGTGAGTTTTAAAAGTTTTTTTTTTTAATTTAAGGTTTGGAGTTTTGTCTACGGACATTTTTTAAGTTGAATAAATAATTTGTTATACTCCTTTGTTATATTTGTACTAAATACTAAAGTCAAAGTCAAAGCGTTTATTTTGCAACTGACTGAAATGCTTTAGCACGTCAAATATTTTTTTTACCCTATTATTACCTACTTCGACTACAAATCCCTTTTCTATATTTGTTACGGCTAATAGCCGAAGTGCGGTTAATCTAGTTTTAGCCGGATACAACAAGGTGCAGCTCACCCCGGTAGATAAAAAATCTTATCCTAGACAAGCCATAAACCATGCCAGTCCGAAACCAGATTCATACTTGTAATTGTGTTGAATTATATTTTAAGAAACCCACTTCTAACGTACTTCTATTAAAGTATTTCTGCATACTAATTGAGATAAGTAAGATACATCTAAGCTTTACCGTATGTGGCGGGCTGCACTTAGTTGTAGCTGGCTAAAACTAAGTGTAGTGGCACTTCGGCTTTTAGCTGTAACATATCCATCGAGAAGTTGCCCATCTCGGAAAGGAACGACATCATTCTGATCGATTTAATCAACATCTCTATTTAATGATCAAATAAGTATATTAGATTTGTCTTTGGTAAACTAAGATAATGCTCGCCCTTTTGTGTAGTCGTATGAATGACGTAAACAGGTATAATTATAATTTACGTAAGAATTAATTAAAATCAGGTGGTATTATAATTTATAAGGAATTAATAAAATTATGATAAGTTTTTCAAAGACATGCGAAATCTGAAATCATTATGAAAAAAAAAAGGATTTTGTTTCACGGAAATAAGTATTAGTTTTTCCTTGAATAGCGAATAGAAAATTGTAAAAATATGAATGTTGCAAACATTGTGAGTTAACAGACAAGGACACATCCAAAGTCCTCATGTTTGGGACTAGGCATTGGTGTTGGGATTTGCCCAATATCATAATAGATACGCTTAGAGTTTTAAAATCTAGGTAAACTAATATAATAAAGCTGAAGAGTTTGTTCGTTTGTCAGAAACTACTGGTTTGAATTGATAAAAACATTTTTGTGTTGATTAGTTCGTTTGTCGAGGAACTCTTTAGGCTATAATACCTACAGCACTATGAGTGCGGAATTCGAAATCCACGCGGACGGAGTCGCAAGCGGCCGCTAGTTATCTCATAAATTAGAGATCATTGATGATGTATTTATTTCTTCAAGGTTTTATGTAATAAGTAGTGTTTATAAATAATCCCAGCAAGCGCTCCCCAATTTTCCTAGTCTAAGGCTTGTATTAATAAATCGCACTCAACTCTGAGCTCGATCTTGAGTGCGAACTAGATATGTCATTCTCATACAAAATAGCACCTCAAGTTTGCGCTCAATTTTGAGCTCTGCGATGCGATTTATTAATACGAGCCTAAATAATACAGATTGATGCTCCAATCGATCAATCGATCTAGTTAAACGATGATGCGAATTACGCATTCCATGGCTGTTGACGCAACCGTTGCACAAGCGGCACAATAGGAGTGTAGGTAAGCGATATAGGTAATTACCAACTTTCTCTCTGTATCCACTTGTCGAATCTTGCCGAATAGATCACTATTTTATTAATGGCAGGACTTTTCAAAGCAGTTGGTTACTTATCTTTTTGAAGCTTTCTAATAACTCTGACTTCCTAATGCTTTATGAGGAATTATTGTGATGACCGTTTATTCTCACTAGTTCGACTCATTAGTTCGATCGTCGAACTAGTGAGAATAATCCCATTAGTTCGATCGTCGAACTAGTGGGAATAATCCCATTAGTTTAATCGTTGAACTAGTTTTTTGATTTTGATTTTGTCTCATTTCCTCTATTTCGATTTCCTAGAAAAACTTATAAACGCTTACGTATGTATAAACGTTAGTGTATGTATGAATGGACCGGCCACTTGCCAAGATATCAAATTCCGGTGCGAAAAAACCAGAGGACTTAAGTGTGTAGTAGGAAAAATGTTCGAGATCTAAACATGGCCCAAAATACATTGTGGACGTAATCCCGCTGAACTTCAGTCGCGTTTTTTCGGCTTAGTCTGTTTCTATACTATGATGAGCTATTATTAATGAATTCAAGGGGCATCTATCAATACGCAACCGTCATAACGTTATCTAAATCGCCGAGTTCAAAGGCATCGCATTGTTCCTAGCCCGTCTGTTCTCGCGACAGATACGATCTCGCCCGGATCTGGCGCATCCTATTCGATTATATGAAGATGACACAGTGTACGCAATAGCCGTGAAGATGTATTAGGTTCCTTAGAATTAAATTAGTGTCTGTTGCATATAAAATACATTTAGGGGTTTATCCAAAACATACAAGAAAGGAGCTTACAGATGATGTCAGGAAAATTGTTTTTCGCTAAATCATAAATAAGAATTTATAAATTCCTTAGACTAACACATCAATTGCCTAGCCCCAAACAAAGCTTCAGGATTGTACTAAAGATAGTAGGAAGTGGAGAAACATTCTTGAATACTTTTATAAACGTCCATGACTAGAGTAAAATTGCTGATGTTCGTCACATAAACATAAGTGCCTAGCGGGATTCGAACCCGCGATCATTGGTTTTGTAGTCGAGTCTCTGATCAGTAGACCAAGGGGCCCGTCAAATCATTATTCATCAAGATATTCATAATATAACATGCCTGTCAATATTTTTTATGTAAGAGGAGGTTAAAAAGCAAGAGGTCCATCTGATGGTTGGCGATCACTGCCGCTCTTGGACATCATCATCATCAAGCGTAACCTGCTTTTATAACCCCATGAACTCCCCAACTTGAACTTAGGAAACTTTACTCACCGTCAAATATTCATAACTATGAAGTGTTACTTCACTGTGGCATTCTAAGGTGGAGGTACTTCCCCAGACGAAAAACTCAACCAGTGATATTATTGTTATCTCACGGTTATTAAATAAGCTGTAATATGAATGCAGATTACATACATCATCCACTTTTGTCATAAATACAGGGTAATTGCCCAAGCGTTGGTCACGCGTAGTTAATTTTATTTAATTTAGGAAACATTTAATTGTTAAGTTTGCTACCGGTTTTCTGTAGCCGTTTATATTTGAAAATGATAATGTGTTATGGGTTTTCCCGAGAATTTGAGATGTTTTTTTAGTGAATTCCTTCATTTATTACTGGCCTAACCGACCGGATCTTTAATGAAGATTTTTCGTACATATTAGGACGACTGGTTAGATAGCTAATCTTTACTTTACATTGTTCTATATCCATATTATTTTATAAATACTTATTTATCTTTCATCTTCACCTTATGTACATTAGGTACACTTATATTTTGTTAAGTATTTACGTATCTCGACAAATGGACTATTAAAAACATTTTTTTGATTCATATTAGTTGTTTCTGAGATAAACGCTTTCAAACAAACAAACAAACTCTTCAGTTTATTTCTTTCGTATAAAGTATAGATAACGCTCAGGCTAGGACAAACAGTTGATGTGTATGTTCATGCTCGCAAATGTCTATGCAGTGCGGGGATCGAACCCGCTATTTATGAAAAGTTAGCATGCAGCTCTATTCTATTCGTAGCTACTACTTATCATCATCAACCTGTCTGCCAACATACAATAGTTGTTTCTTATGTTTGTTTATCTCGTTCGTATCGTATCGGCGTGTGCGCAAATGTCGAGTGGGTCGCCGCCGTGAAAGGTGCGGTTCGTGGCTCGTTACATCGTTAGGGCCACACTGTTGCACTGTAGGGGATGATAAATATGTTTACTTAGTACTAATAAATAAAACATGTTGTAAATTTTAATACAATGTTTTAGTGAAATCACCCATTCCCTAAAATATAGAGTGGATGATCTATCTCGGGGATCGAGGTCCTTACTACACTGTGACGGTGCAATCGTGTATATGCTAAGTCTCGGCGGAATCTATGGTAGCGCGATGTAGGTTAGTGTCAGCGCTATCTGTTGAGTTGAATTGGAACAACTCCTTCGTGGCGATGTGGACTGGTGTTGCCACAATGTAAAATACAAAAAGGTGTTTTAAGTTCTGATTCGTTTTTGATCAATAAATATGTAAATTGATATCCTAGGTTAGATAGTGAGGAAATATACAGGTATATGCAGCTTTTGTGATTTTTTTAAAGCTCACTGCTGGGTATGAGATCTCTCAAATCACTCGCCACTTCGTCCTCGATCCTCGGCTACCAGCCAGCTATCTTGCGCAAATTGGTTGGGAGGAAATAATCATGAACAGTTGTTCAGGATAATTTCAACATTAACCAAATGAAACACATATATTTTTAAGTAGGTATGTAAAAAGAAATGATATCAAAAGTACATATGAGAATACAAATCGTTTGATCCAGAATGCTAGCGAGTTGTTCTTTGTTAGTTAAAGTTATTTCTCTATACTAGAGACATCGACGCGTTAGCCGAGTTGGTCGAGATTGATGATTTCGTTATTTTAGAGAGTAGCTGTTATTAAATGTATGTGTGTAATGTGATAATACCTACTAAGCCTTTAAGAAGATTCTTTTTGCTCAGCGTGGTTTTTATAAACAAAAATTATTTGTATTTAAAAACCAAGTAATTATAAGGGTTATTGCACTACCAATTTTGGGCTATTTTTATTTATTTTTATCAGGAACTCCCTATCTCAATTCCAACCAGACTAAACCTGTTATTTGAAGCCAGAACAGCTGGTCACAGATAACTTAATAGAAATGGGTAAAGCTTCAAAGTATAAGTTTCGAGTCACTTCGCACTCCGCAAAATAGACAAAGTCGCATAAAATATAACGCATTACATAATGCTAATAAATCCTCTGCGAATGAGAAACAGCGTATTGTCTAGCGCCGCTCGCCGTTGTTTAGTGATGCGCAGAGTCGATATCGATGAAATAGTTTTGATCGATTTATGATGTGTTGGGCTGCTATAGTGTTGAGGTGACAAATAAATTTGTCAATCCTCAACAGCTGTGGATTAGAAGAGGGATTGATCTCCGCTCCGCACAGTACAAATAGTTCTATCATATAATATGTACCTAATGTATTTTATATTATGTTCATGTGTATGTTCTAGGTCTCAGGTTTAACAAAAGAACAGGTCTGTTCTAATAGTGAATGGCACCGTATAAAAAGTTAACGAGCAATGATATCTTTTCAATTAATTCGCTATTACTGAACCTAAATACCGTTTTGGCATAGGAATCTAAAACGATTCAGTCTCTGTATGAAAAGATCCCACCACCAGTTTTATTCAAACGATAGGTAATGACATAACCTACCCACATCACTATAATATTATGAAATAAGCACATTGTTGTTAGTTTACTGCCCAAATAAACGGCTTTATTGCATCGCGAACTTCTCTCGACACCGTTCTATTGAATTCTGACCTTTGGATATACGACCGACACGCACTTAGCCAATTTTCGTAAATTGTACCGGAATTTAAATAAGATATCTGCACGATATGATATGTATTGACCTTAGTCTAATATTGTGTTTGTGTATTTTGTTAAATGCAAGGGTACCTCATTAGATGGTTAGACGACCCGCTTGGTGTAATGGTCAAGAATTAGATCAAGAGGTCGCGGGTGCGATCCCGGTACGGGACAAATATTTGTCAGCATGAACATGTCTGTTTGTCCTGGTCTTAGTGTTATAATATGGCTCTATGTGGTTGTGCCTATGGGCTTGTACAAAGCAGACGTGTCGATCTTATTTTCCGTAAAATAAATTATAGTGACCAAGTAAATTTGAAATTTATGTCGAGAATCCTAAAAGTGCTATTTAAACAAATCTTCGAGTGTCATATAGAACGTTTCGGTTTTGAGTGCTGACGACGCGACCGCTCTTCACCACTTCGAGAAAACGAGACGGGACCCTATTTCATATTTTTTGACTCGCTCGGCAACAGCTACCGGTGTGTGGCGCGTGAGTACCTACTGCATACAACGAGCATAACAAAGATATAAAAACATGAGTACACTACACTCACCCACTGGAAGTGGCCGGCGTGGACATAGTGGCTCGCAACCTAACTTGACATGCATTGATCCGCAATCAGAATTCCATGAAAATATTAGAGTTACTATGCGTAATAAAAGAAAGCAATTAGATGATAATGAAAACCTAACATTGATTCACCACGATGTTGCAGAACTAAGTCAGCAAATGTCACAGGTCATGTCAATGCTGACGTCGCTTACAACAAACCAAACAGAGTTTATTGATAAAATATCGTTGGATGTGAAAGCGATTAAAGAAGAAATTGCCGACATAAAACATGTGACTAAAAAACTCTCTGAGGGTCAAAATGTGGTACAGGCTAATATGTCATCATTGAATGCAAAACAATCTGAAACTGAAACGAAAATCAAAATGCTCGAATCAGAGATAGAAACTTTCAAAACTACGAAGAATGCTTCTTCTGCAGATAGCTCTTTGGAGTCAATGCTAGCAGAAATAAGGGAAAGAGAGGCTAGAAGTAAAAATATAATCATAATTGGGATACCGGAACAACATCTGGAGGACAATGAAGAAAGGCAAATAGCTGAGAAAAATGAAATACTGCGTGTAACAAGAATTGCTGACCCTAACTGCCCAGAACCAGAACATTTTGTGAGACTCGGAAAATTCAACCCAAAAAATACTCGCCCTCTCAAAGCGTCCTACAAATCTCAAAATATAGCCCATTCCATATTACGCAACAGAAAAAATATTAAGTCAGACACCATAAAGGTATTCTCGGACCAAACGCCTCGCCAGAGAGACAACATGAAAGAACTAAAAGAGGAATTAAAACGTCGAGAACACAATGGTGAAAAAGGCCTTTTCATAAAATATATTAAGGGTGTACCAAAAATTCAGAACACGCCTCCAAAAAACTGAAAACGAAGAATCACCTTTATGATGCTACCGACCCTGAAACCAATATTACATATCAAGCAGTTAACAATTTTAATGATATCACCACTAGTAGAAAATCCCTTAAGTTTTGGTATGCGAATGTGCGCAGCATTATGAAACCAGGCAGACTGGATGAATTGAAATGTGTAATTCAATCACTCAAATACAAACTTCACGTAATTATATTAACAGAAACATGGATTAAAAATAGCGACGACGCTGGAGTAATTCAAATTCCTGGATATTATCACTACTATAACTATAGAAAACACACAAGAGGTGGTGGAATATCTATTTTTGTAAACGCCAACTTAACTCACAATTTGGTTGAAGATGAATGTCACAATGGCAACCACTACCTGCTAATCCATGTCGATAACTATTCACTGGATATTGGCGCAGTTTATAGGAAACCAGATCCGGCAAATCTCAATGAATTCCTTGATAATTACTCGGCCAAGTTACACAAAATCAAAAGAGGCATAATATTCGGAGACTATAACATAAACTTACTTAATTCAGAACGATCTACTATAATATACAACGAAACTTTAGAAGAAGCTGGTTTCAGGATTATTAATAAAATAGATGAATCGTACTCGACAAGAGAAACTCCTACCACAAGAACCATAATTGACCATGTATGCACAAACCTAAAAATTGATAACTTTCATTTAGCAATCGTGAATACTCCTATTTCCGACCACAAACAAATACTCTGCGAAATCAAAAGACTTCAACCAAAATCGATTAATAAAATAACCTATGAAGTAATTAACTACGATGATCTATATAAAGCTATGAAGGACAATCAAGAAATGAATGAAGACCACTCGTATGACATATTGGAAAAGAAAATACTAAATTGTATAGCCACTCAACCGTCCGGCGCGCTTTATGACTATGTAAGCATACGTCCGGGTCCGCGCGGCCCGTCACAGCGTAAAATTGCGGCTTGTGAACTCTCGAAAAATGCTTCATAACTCATTACCTAAACGACCTACAGCTACAAAAAAAATATTGTGCTGAAGCTGATTATATACACTACCACACAACATATATTTTATTGTATAAAATTTCATATTTTTTTCTGTATTTGGGCCAAAAACATACAAAAACTTGAATAAATGCTTATTTAATTATTTCAACTTAACTTTTTTGGCATAATTAAATTTGATTGTGACAATTAAAAAATATATTATTAATCTGGGCTAAATTACCTTTCAAATGATACCAAAATAATTTTGTGTTATACAGTTGTTGAGGTACAATAAATTCATAAAGATTACCTTCTCCCTCACATTGGTCATCGCTGGTCGCGTCATGAGTAGGTAACTTTCATGTTATTTTAAGAAATCTTCAGCAGACTTAATGTATTTTTATCAAATAATTATAAAGGTATGTTAATAACAAACTAATGAATCTTCAATAAAACAAATTTTATGGAATAGTTAGAAAAAACCTTATCGGCGGCTATTGTTTGTACACGAAAGTTACAGCCTCTCGTAATAATGGGTTTACTCGATATTCATCACCGTGAAAGAAACACCACAGCAAATATGTGGTTCTACAATCATAAAGATTAATAAAAACCAACTGAATTATATAATAAAACAAGTTCTAACGACATAATCAGCAGTAATTCCACGCGCATGCACAAGTCCCTCAAAACACAGGTAACACTAAACAAAAAAAAATATTATTCAGTCCAGAAAGCATACTATAGTGCCATCTATGATTTTTTAAGTGTATTAGTTAATAGAGTATCGTTCTAAAAGCTCGGGCTATCGTCACAGGCCAACAGATGGCGTTTTAAAGCAGTTTTATACACCAAGAAATTTTTTTCTCTGTTGGATACTATAGTATCCACGGACGTAAGTTTACATATTTTTTTTGGATACTATGGTATCCACGGACGGTTGAGTGGATAAAGCTTTCAAAGAAAACAAAAACTAAAATTTTAAACCCTCCAAAACAAGATTGGATAAATCGAGATATTATAAGAGGGATTGTTGCAAGGAATATTCTGTGGATCCGTCATAAAAAGCATCCCGAAGACAAAGCAATAGAAAATACGTACAAAAACAAGAGAAATCAAGTAGCCCAAGTCATACAAAATGCAAAAAGCAAATACTACATAAAATCCTTTGACAACTGCAAAAAAACTCCAGCAAAAATGTGGCAACTTATTAGTAGTTTATCAAGTAATAAAACAAGAGAAGTCTCAGCACCAAGTAAATTAGAAACAGAGGATGGATATCTTATCGGTGCTAAAGATATTTGCGAACATTTTAATAAGTTTTTCTCTAATGTCGGCGCAAACTTGGCTAAACAGATTCCATTAACGACTGTCTGTAACCCTGATTACGCCACAACTGGGTGTTATAATAACAATTCGAAGACCTTAAGTCAACTTTGGCCAACAAACATGGATGAAGTATCTAAAATAATGGATAGTTTAAAGTCTAATACAAGTACTGGCATTGATGGAATTACAACTAAGTCCGTAAAGTGTGTTAAAAATATAATATTACGAGAGTTGATAAACTGTATAAATAACTGTTTTGAGAATGGGTTCTTTCCTGATTCTTTGAAAACTGCAAAAGTAACGCCTGTTTTTAAATCGGGAAGAAGTTCAGATCCAGGCAATTATCGCCCTATCTCAGTACTACCAACAATATCAAAAATTTTTGAAAAGGTAATATATAACCGCCTTGAGACATTTTTAGACTCTATTAATTTTCTTTATGACAAACAGTATGGCTTCCGTCCTAAATCGAACACTCTATCGGCAACATTAGATATAGTTACGAAATTAAAGACCAGCATCGACAAAAAACAGATAGGCTTAGGAGTCTTTATTGACCTAAAAAAGGCATTTGACTCCATCAGCCACGACTTACTGCTCAACAAATTATATCAGATTGGCATCACTGACATTGCGTTGAGAATATTCAAGTCATACCTTGAAAATCGTCAGCAAGTGGTAAGAATAGGTCAAGTGCAAAGTTCTACCAGTATTTTAACCTATGGAGTGCCTCAAGGTTCCATTTTGGGGCCCCTTTTATTTCTCGTGTATATCAACAGCATAAAAGATATTGGTTTGAAAGGCGACGTTACCTTGTATGCTGACGATACCAGCTTATTCTATTTTGGACCCTCATTAGATTCCATCTTAACAGATGCACAAAATGATTTGAATGTTTTAAATGACTGGTTCCAATCTAATCTTCTCACAATTAATGTTGCAAAAACAAATTATATAGTGTTTGCCGCCAAAAATAAGAAAATACCCCAATTTTTACCACTTACAATAAATAATTTACCAATTAACAGAGTGTGCAAAGAAAAATATCTAGGTCTGATTTTAGACTGTGGTTTGACTTTTAAGTGTCATTTAGATAAAATAAGATCAAAAATTAGGTCACTCGCAGGAGCACTTCGTGGTATTGTTAGATGTCTTCCGTGGAAGGTAAAATACACCATCTACAACGCCCTAGTCAAACCGCATCTCCATTATCTAGTGGAAATATGGGGAAGTGCTGCCAAAACTAATAAAAACATTTTACAAATAGCGCAAAATAAACTTGTAAAAAGATTATTTAATTATAACTATCTTACACCATCTGATAAAATATATAAGGAGACAAGGTTAATGAATATCAACCAATTGTATATTTATAATACCTGCATATTAATACGGAAAATTCTTAGTAAAAAAATACACACACAAATTAACTTTACTAAAAAGCACCAAATACAAAGAATGCAACTAAGAAATGCAAGTAACCTAATCTTAAATGTACCTCGAACCAACCATGGTAAGAAGAATATATTATACGAAGGTGCCAAATTATATAATGGACTGCCAAACGATATTAAAGAGGCAAAATCCACATCGACATATAAAAGGCTACTTAAACACTACATCTACAATAAAACAAAAAAATAATAATTAATAAATGACCTAATGACAGAATAAACAATCTTTAATAACTTATAAAATAATGTAAAGTGTTAAAACGTCTGTCAATATAATATTTAATTAAATAAAAATAACCGTTATGCAGAAAATTAAATTAAATACAATTTCAAATGACTATTAACCATGAGTACCTATGGACGACAGTGTAAATCCAGCGTTGCCAGTGCTGAGCGTACCTACTACAGTCCGGCGAGACGAGCCACATCCAGTTGTGCGCTATATCGAAGACAAGCGATCAACATTGCGTTGTGCGCGGGTCGTATACCTGCGGTTTGCTAAAACTACCTCCTTAATATTCGATAAATTTGTGCGTGTACGTTTTGTTAGATATTTGTGAAAGGACAATTTCTTTTGTAATTTGTGTTTTATAGCCCAAGAAAAATGTGTATATTATGTTTGTTTTCTCATGTAAGTGATTTTGTAAATCTTTATGAGAAATAAAAATATCTTTAAACCTAAACCTAACCTATTTAAGTATATTTGTCATACCACTGTTGATTCTGATGTCTGTCACACAAGTGCTTGAGCTACTTAATACGGAGTCAGATTTAAAAAAACCTGATGATAATCAACTATTCTAGAAGTGTTATAGATATGTTTTCATTTGCCTGCCTTTAAAAACACATGTCCTCAATTTAGCCCCGGACACCTTACTGACAGCAAAACTTATGAAGTGTTTCGTTTTTGTGGTCTTCTGTACAGTGTATTTCCTTAGTCACGTCCTATGTCACACGTCCTAAGCTGTAGAGCTTAGTTGAACAAAACAAAATTTCTCTAAATATAATAGAGGTAGCTCTATTATATTTAGAAGTTGAATCAGGCTATGAATAAGGTCAATCTCATATCTCTCCCTTTCTTATCATATTCAATAATCAGGTTACCATTAAATTTGAAAGCTATAATGTATCAGACCTCTTTTCGACTGTGTTCAAAAAATTAATTATTAAACTTCAAGGGTAACCTATTTGAAAGCACTTTGTACCTCAGAACATTTTATAAACAATGTATATATGAATGACGATTAAATTCCTTGTTATATAAAGCCGTAAATAAGATTACATTATCAACTTAGTTCCTATCTTGTGAACAATACGTTTGTTTCTCTTTATTCTAGAAACGTTAAATAACAATATCATTTATATGGCATCGTGGGAATTAGTTTTTGTGATTCTGACGTCAATGTTTCCCATTTAACAGGCTTTGGCAAAAACTTTGGCGGATCACTGCGGATCTAAATGGTCATTGAATGGTCGATTCTCCAAGTTGAAATATCTGTTGTGTTTGTGAATTTACTATGACCAATGAAGAGGGTGGAATATTTGTTATCATCTAAAGGATAAATGTTATCGAAAATATTTAAAAATTTCTTACGGCGTCATTATTAATGCATTAAACGTGTTTTACTTCTGTTACAGGTGTAAATAATACAGTGAAAAATGGCGACCAAAATGAAGAGGATTGGATTACATTTAAGAACAATTATATTGGTAAGTGTAATCTTAATATGTACTAAGTACTTCCTATATTGGAGACACATGGAAAAGGCACACCATATTCTTTTCACTTGATTATTTTCCATTTTAAAATATACGCCACCGACATCTTTTTAGCTTCTGTCACACAGGTAAAATTACATAGTGTTTTGTTTTTCGAAAAAAGGCTCTTTATGTTATGATTTTGAAGAACGACTTAAAATCGCAAATAAAATGCAACCCTTTTCAATACAATTTTGGTGCAGTCAAAGGTTAACTGTCTTTTTCCGGTAATTGTTATTTACTACCCTCACGGTTCAGTATAGTCAACAAAGGATTATTAATAAATTTACCAACATACCAACAAAATACATATATGTAGTAACATGATATCTTAAGATATCTCTCGCTACACTTGTCCAAAAACAGAATATCCGTTTTGATATCCATTAATATTGATCGATGGGTGATCATGACTGATTACAGTCATCTGTTCTTGTTCGTCACAGCTATTTGTCGGTGCTGGGGACACCCCGCCACGTCCGGCTGGGTGTTTGACCTGCGACTATTTTATGCCAAGTCTATTTTTTCGTGACCTGTGACTAAGACTTTTTTATTTCCGTACTAGCGGCCGCCAGCGACTCCGTCCGCGTGGGTTACGATTTCCGCACACAGTCTTACTAAAAATAGCTGAATAAAGCAACGGTCTACCTACATGCATGGCATGCAGTCAACTTGCACCGTTTTATGGAACTAATTTACTCAGGATTACCCAGGATAGAAATAATAATCAAATTAAGTGACGGAAAACGCTTCCCATTATTAACAATAATCTGGAGACCTTATACATTTGAGAAATCATCTGTTCACCGCGATTCAGATCCGCGGCCGAGCCTCTAGCGAGTTGCGCCATCTATCGGCACATTTTAGAACTAAATAGTTCGCTAGCAGATTTTGCAATGATAAAATAAAGGAATATACAATAGGTTAAAGCCTACCTCGACAAATGGTAATTGGTAAGCGGACTATCCAACACAAAATGTTTTGTCAATTCGAACCAGTAGTTCCTGAGCTTAGCGCGTTCAAACCAATTGGGATCTTGAGTTGCACGTGTTATTGTGAGTCAACCATAAAAGATAGACATATGCTGTTCGGGGATATTTTTTAGGCAATTTTATGTAGAATTCCGTCATACATGATTTCTATGTTACTTTTACCATTAAGGCTGCACACGTGACTGAAGCTTAAGAAATGGAGTAAATTCTCCCGTTTTCCCCACATTTCCCTTCACTTCGCTATTCCTGTTGATTGTAGCGTGATGAAAAGTATCCTATAATATGCCCAGGAGTATGAAGAATAATGGTACCAAGTTTCGTCAAAATCCGTTCAGTAGTTTTTGTTTCTATAAGGAACATACAGACAGACAGACAGACAGACAGACAGACAGACAAAAATTTTACTGATTGCATTTTTGGTATCAGTATCGATCACTAAACACCCCCTGATAGTTATTTTGGAAAAATATTTAATGTACAGAATTGACCTCTCTACAGATTTATTATAAGTATAGATGACAGCAAAAAGTGCAAAAACCTTTGATTTTAGATTTGTTTTTCAATGCCCTTTTATTTGGACAAACTTGGGCTGTGGACTATGCCACATTATCCACTGATAATTGGAACGTTTTTCAGTAGTTTTTCGACCCTATTTTGTATTTCATATAAAGAATGAAATGTTTCTTTCACGCTACATACCTGACAAATATTTGTTTGCTACATGATCTGGATACTTAACTAAAATGGCCCATACAAGTGTAACAGGACAACTAAGTTCTTAATCGTTCAATATTTTATTACTTTTAGAGTTTTTTCCGGCCGTTTTTCGACCATGGTGGCTGATTTTTCGGTCACCCATCCGATGCGAAACTTGCTTTCCTTTGCCATCGCAGGCCAAACGCGCTATAACCACTGCATCGAGCTCCTTGACTACTTATACTTACACTTAGGCTCGTATTAATAATTCGCTTTCAAAACTGATCAATGAATCGATATAAAGTGTGAAATTGTGATGCTGTTTTATATTAGAATAGCATCTTAAGTTCGCTCTCAAGATTTTTTATTTATTCATTTATTTATTTTAACCTTATTGCACAACAAAAAAATTGTACAAAAGGCGGACTTAATGCCTCATCTACCAGTCAACCTTAGGGCAAAACGAAAGTGAATAGTAGGTAGGTAGTGCTATTAAAATAAAAGAAATTCAGAGTTGAAAGTGATTTATTAATACGAGCCTTAGGTAGCCTTACCAGCCGGGTCCATCACTAAGTTGTGCGTGCGCAACACATGTCAATAATGTGGTGTCAAGTGCTCTGGCGCAAGTGCGCAACGCTCCGACGCGCCTGAAGGCCGGACTGTGAAACATTTCTTCGAAAACAGAATAATTCCGCGCGGAGTACTGAAAGATTGTCTGGTTTACAACACAAAGTGAGTTGTAAGAAGTTGTAGACGCATTTTGTAAGTAGTTTTCGGAATTTTGGAAGAGTTTGTTGATTAATGGGCTAAGGTAACGTTTCTTACGCGTGATTAGGAAATAATTTATTTAGCGTGAAAATGTAACAACATTTATATTTTTGTCATTATAATAGGATAAACAGTTTAATGCCTCGGTGGTCTAGTAGGTAGTTTTTTTACCGTGGTCTCGAGGTCCTAGATTCGATTTATGGGTCGGGAAAAACATGTGTCGATTTTTCTTAACACAGTCCGAATTTGTGATCAGCAACCCGCATTTGGCAAGCGTGGTGAATAAGCCAGAACCCATATTTGTATCGAAAACATGATTTCAAATGATGGCGGTTTATGCCTTGCAGTGGGACATTAATAGGCTGATACTTTACTATTAAACAGTTTGAGCCATCTCTTACTGGCAGTAACAGACAATTGCAGTCGACCACAACCACAAGTCGAAATTTGCCATTAGGTACACATACTATCACCATGAGTAGAGATGCTCATGGTGATAATTTGCCACAATCATGACCATCACAAATTCTTATTTTCCTAAACACTTCTGATATAACCCGGCGCCAATGTTAATACGCGACCTACAAACCACCGTCTATACGTCGCCAATGCCAGACGAAAAACGACAGCTTATAATTAATCGCGATATGTGTAGAAAATAATCTATCAGCCAAACTCGAGGAATGTCCGGATTAGCATATTTACGCAAAATTCCGAGCCTTAATTCAGATCCGGTTAAATAAGACCAATTAATAACTCGTGGTGCACATAACATAGGTCGCTGCGCTTTACGCAACCCGCCCACGGGGCGATGCGATGCGTCAGCGATACTCATTTCGCTGCCATAATAGTTGGTGTATTCCGGCAATATTAGAGTCTTTGTTTTTTCTCCATCTACATCTACATTTGAACAGTAATATTATTAAGGGGAAAGATTTGTATTTTTGTATGTAACGAATAAACTCAAAAACTACTGGACCGATTTGAATATTTTTTTCACCGTTGGCTAGCTGCACTATCCCCGGTGAACATAGAGAGATTTTCAACCCAGATATGTGGAGGGAAGAGGGATATTTAAAAAAAGAAATTAAGCGCGGCTAAAACCGCGACGGAAGGCTAGTAAAGTACCTATATAATGCGAACTGCTAGGGAATGGAACTCACTGGCGGGTTATTTTTTTCCACAACACGGATCGTTATAACCTGGATATCTTCAAGGCTAGAATGAAAAAGCTTCTACTAGGAAAGGATAGGGCAAATTAGTGTCTGTTTTTCCGAACACGGGCAAAATCCACATTTGACAAGCGTGATGGTTAACCCAAAACTAAAAATACATATTTGATGATTATGGAGGCCTTTGCTCTGCCATGGGACATTGGAATAGTCGGATACTTTACTTCATTTCCACTTACAAGAAATTCATTATGTCACATCTTCCTCTAAGTCAGCATTCTACAACCAATACCATACCATGTCCTCTTTTCAAATACAAGTTTGACAAACAAACATTTAAAAGTCTAACAGTCCATCATCTTACATATTTCCAGACAGCATCGTTGCCAGATCAATGAATATGTTAATAGGAAACGTTTGCGTTTTGAGAATATTTACAAGACGGCCTTGAGCGGTTAGGCGTGAAAATTTACACTTGCCAATAGTTTTAAATCTTTACATAATATGCCCTGACTATACTTCGGATTACTCTGAAAAATGGTACTTAAAATTAAGCGACGATCGCTTCTTATCCCAATCGACAACGCATTAAACGTACGACAACTCAAATAAAATAATGCCACAATTTTCTAGTGTCGGGGCAAATCTAGCGATTCATATCTTGCCAGTAGTTTTGCTACAACAAGTATTCAATATTGTCTACATCACTTATCTTAAATACTTAGCCAATTTAGAAAATGTTTATTTAACAAGAGTTTTGTTGCAAGAACATCCATTCGTTATTGGCAATTTAAATCACTTAAACTTATCTAATACTTGCGACCGCGCGCAACTCCGTCCGCGTGGATTTCGTTTTCCACACACATAGTTTTATACTCGTACTATAGCTTAAAGCCTTCCTCGACTAACTAACACAACATATTTTTTTCAAATGGAACCAGATTTTCCTGAGTTAAGCGCGTTTAACAAACAAGCAAAGAAACAAACTCTTCAGCTTTATTATCCCCACTTATATTAATTTATAGATGCGAAAGTAACTCTGTTGCGCTTTTCCGCTTAAGCCTCTTAACCGATTTTGATGAAATTTGGCACAGTTTAAACACTATCTACCATCACTGTCCACATCCATAAACCAACCAATATCGCCTGCCTGACCTTCGACCTGGCGACCTTGGACCGGAGTCACGGAACCGGTGACAGTTGACACCGCGCCCTTGCCGACGCGACCCGCCATTGTTGCCGTTGCGTCAGCGATCGGTGCATTGGTTGGCGCGCAGGTACGCTGTTCACAGTTAATCCCAACTTTAGTTGGTCCACTCAAACCTAGCCTGCACTAAAGTTGGTCGGGTGACTGCTCTATCAGCCTCACAGCACCAGGACGTCCACTGCTGAAAGGATTATGAAATTGTTTTGTTATTGATATCTATGATAATAACATATCAAATCCCATCAGTATTTCCTGTCTTGTACAAACAAAACAGGAAACAGAAAATTTAGCACGCAGTGTACACGACAACATAATAAGGAAAGGGCATTTCAACTCTTGGCCGGTAAGGTCCTATTTTTTGGTAATCGTTTTTGAAAATACTTCGGTGAAGAATTAAGTAACAAAATAAAATATTCCAAAGATTATTTCTCGCAGCTTCATGAATTCGTTGAAGAATCTTGATACCGATGTATTAGGTTTCCGCCCCACCGACCTATAAAATTGAGGAGAGAGTACACTTTTACTTCCTCACGCAATTTGCATAGTAAAATCTTGAAACTTTGACCACCGTAGCCAAAATTTTGCTATGACGACATTACGAACATTATTTGCACACTCTTGCTTTTAAGTACCAATCATCGACCGCAGTTCAAATTGTACGTTCTATGTTGTTACCTCTTGCATAAATGTGGATGCTTGAAAGATGGCGATATAATGTTTGTTTTATTGCACAAATTGCTTTTTTAAATAGCCATTTGTTTGGTACACTTGAACTGGGGCCTTGAAGCAAATTTAAAGTAGAACAGGATATGTACAAGAATTGCACAAGGGCGATATGAGTCATGTAACATGGTGACTTTCTAGTCGTACGTTTTCGTTGGGTTTAGGGCGTCCATTCTATTATTTACTATTGAGGGAACTGTCACATACGCTGAGTGAAATTAACTGTTAGTAGGTACAGACTTACTCTACTTTTTTGAGATGTTATAGGGCGGCAAACGAACTAGGGGGTCACCTGATGTTGTGTGATGAAGTACCACAGATTCGCTGCCTGCCTTTAAGACCCCATACCCTCGCCAACTGAACTCTGGCGACCTTACTCACCAGCAGAATCATAGCACAACAGTAACGAAGTGCTGTTTCACTGTGGTCTTCTGAGACTTCCCTAGACTAGCGGCTCATTCAAGTGGAAGTTCCACTAAGCCCTACCACTCTCAAGGTCAATCTTTACATTTTCCATTCTTAACTATAACATCAAACCGGTCGTCAAATGTGTTATGGTAAAGAAGGCAATACAGAATCATGGATTATTGTCAGACGGTGTTAAAACACCTGCGCGATCACTGATCAGTATGCGAGGCATTTCATCTCGACAGCGGCGATCGTGAATAATTTAATCAATTAGTGTAGAAACACACTTAGCGGAAAAACGCAACCGAAGTTCTTTTTTTTATTAAGAATAGACTTCCATTTGACCTCGATCACACCTGATGGAAAGTGTAGATGAGGCCTAAGATGGAGCACGCTTGTCTAATAGATACCTGTTCACTCTAGTCTTGAAGACATCCAGATTACATCGTTCGGGAAACACAGAACACGGCAGTGAGTTCCACTCCTTAGCAGTTCGCATGATGAATGAAGAAGCAAATCGCTTCGTGCGAGAAGTAGGAATATTAACAATGAAAGGGTGAAAGCCCTCACCCTCACCCTTACGCAACGTAATTGCGGCAAAGTGTGTCATCTACATTTAAAATGGAGTATACTCGTATACAAAAAAAAATACACGATGGGCGTAATCCCGCCAGAATCTGATCGCGTTTTTTCAGCTCAGTGTGTTTCTATACTTAGGCGAGACTTAATATATAGCTTTTATCTGGAGCCCGTTGCTTGGTGAGAGTAAAGCCTGTTTGGCGAATATTAAGGTTTATTTTGATCTTTCTTAGATTGTTTGATGCTTTCTGGTTCTCGACTAGTGTCTTCGTGTGTCGGTTTTTCCGGACACAGCCCGGATTTGTGATGATGATTTGCTTAAGGATAAAGAGGGATGCCGGAATAAGGCCCAGAAGTGCACACGATGTTCCATTTTATAAAAATAGCTAAAATATTCGTTCTTAATTATTCGCGCTTTTCGTATGTCGCTAAAAGTTGGGGTTAATATAACAAAAATTAAAAGAAATTCAACTATTTATTAACCCCACCGGAATTGCGTTCTTTTGACAGATATGTGTAAACAAATCTATCTACGCCCTATCAGCATTGAAGTAAAGCTCAAATTCGTGTGTATCGAGCCGACCCGCAGCGGGCTCGTGTGTGTTAAGAGTTGCCACTACAGAAATATAATTTCAGATAATCGATTAGAAGAGAATATCGAATATTATTACGTTAGTGGATCTTAGCTAAAATAGAAATAAAAATACCACTTACAATTTATCTACAGAAATGAGGTGAATAAGTGGTTGCAATTTTTAAGATACCCGTACGATCCCGTACGATCGTGACATGAGGGGTAGCATGCCTAAAATAAAAAAAATATATATATTTCAGTGTCATTATCCTATTTATCTTTTAAATATTTTATAATCTTAGTAAAATATTTTCATGAATCAATCAAACGTATGCATTATTTTATAAAACTATATTAGAATCGAATAGATCTAAAATCGAATATCGATATCTTTTACGCAATGGAAACACTAAATTAACTGCCAATTCAACTGTCAAAGTTCAAAATATCAAAAAGTAATTGTGTTTTTCTTGCATCAACAAAGTGATCGGTTTTATTTCGTGCGTTTAACTAAACAACTTCATCATGAATACTGACTCCGACGATCCGGGTTCAGCCGTAGCAGGTAAACAAATACTTTTTACAACCTTCAACAGCTAATATGGTGGAAATCGTAGATTGTATTACTGATGGAAAATAATTAATATGCATTTACCCAAAAACACTAACTTTTTTTAAACCCTTTCTTACGCCAGTTAACTAATGACTATTTACTCTATATTTACATAGTACTTTCATATGTGTGCACTGTGGGTGTTCGGCACGTAAGTCATTTATTCCTTTTAAAATGTACAATAGGGCGTAAGCCCATAGAGAGTATGTGCGGCCAGTTATGTCAGTGAGGAGGTTGGTTATGTCGGTGACATGGTCGCCCCCCGTGTGGCAACACAGTAAATTAGGACCGACATAACTAACCGCACTAGAAATAAATGAAATATAAAAGTAACAATAATTTGGATGAAAAAGTATAAAATAAAAACAATTTTAGACAATTAAACAATTTCAAACAATTATAAAAATCAAAGCAATAATATAAAAGGTTGGCGCCGGCAACATGAAATTGTCCGCGAGCCAAGGTCTACTTCCCAGCGAACCCGCCGAATCATGTCCCCAAGAGATGAACGCGTGAAATGATACGGCATTATTGCCACTAGAGTTCTTCAGGTGACATGATTCAGCGGTCGCGAGTTTGCGAGGCCCTCCGCTTCCGCCGGTGAAGATGTGTAGCCGTAGGCGAGCGCCGTTTCGATAGGACCGACCAGCCGCTCCCAGACTCCGCCCGTAAAAATTATCGCCGGGTATGAAATAGGGGCAGTCGAAGCAAGTCTCTCCCTCCGGTAGGCCTCTGCAAGGTGGCGTCCAGGCCACACTCGCCGCTGACAGGTTTTCAATGGGCGCATGCACGTCTGCAGACTCTCTCTGTCGGGCACGTCGGGTGGCTGCTCACGAGCCGTCGAACTGCCGGCTGCCATCCGGGGATGTAGTGGCGACGCGCTGGTGGTGGTGAGCTGCACAACAGTGGAGACAGTGAGTCGCACGACGGCTAGCCACTAGGCGTCGAGTTTGACAAGGCTGGAACGCGCAGCTAGAGGTGTCGTCTCGGCTTAAATTTGGGTTGGCTTCGGCTGGGCAAGGCTCTCCGCGACGAGTCGGGCATGTGAGTTATGCTGGGAGCGGAGGCGTCACAGACGCTCGGCATCTTCAAGTTCCCCGTAGTCGACGACTCCGCGATGTGAGGGCCGTTAAAGGAAGTAGGAGTAGGACCCTCGGCTAGGGGATGATTGCTCATAATCGCTCATTAAGAGGTACGCGTGCGCGCGCCGAAGAGATGTGCGCGAGCGCTGTCGCAGAAAGCTCTGAGGGGACAGCAGATCACGAATGAAAAATAATGAAATGTCGAGGCGAGATGTATGGCCGTGGAGTTGGCTCATTAGGCGGCGCCCGATGTGCCGCGCTCCGATATCGGAACGGAGCTATGAGCGACACGGCTGACCGCGATGAGCAATGAAATAATGGGCTCAGGCCTCGATCGAGTTGAAAAATGGATAGCTAAAAGTACTCGTAACTAGTGCTAAGTGCATGATCGTGAGCCAATGAATGACATAGTCGGGCGACGCGGTGAGAATCGTCGGCGATAGCCCGCCGTCCAGCGCGCGGATGACGATGTTGGCACGAAGTCGCGCTCGTGGTGGACGCGCGCGCTGGAGGGCGGCGGTGCGGGTGCCTCGTAGTCGAGCTCGCGGCTGGCGCCGGCGCCAGATTATGGCCGTTCTGACAAAATGTTGTGCGCAACGGGAGGCCGTCACCGAGGTCGCGTGTCGCGCGCACGTCGTGGTGGCGGCGATAGGCTGCTGGCAGCGGGCGGGACTGCATGGCCCAGGCAGATGAGCAGCGGCCGCGGCCACCTCCGAGATGCCGGCCGGGGGGCGCCCAATAAGGGGCGTGGCCGACTCCGAGAGGCCAACAGGAACAGGGCGACCGCTGGTAGCAACCTCTGGCCTAGTGGGCGCAGTTTTCAAAGCGCCGCGCGTGAACATGTCTGTGGGCACAAACGAACAAGTTAAGTTACTGGCAATGGTAGAATGATCCTCGCGCTCGGGTGGAACCCGCGGAGTGTGTGGCCCTATGTGTGCGGGAGTTTGGCTCATCAATGCGGCGCTCGATGTGTTGCGCTCCGATATTGGAGCAGTAGGCGACACGGGTGGCCGCGATGAGCGCTTGGTATGAGCTTGGCTATGAGCTTGGCTCGTCCTGGCGGCGCCCGATGTATCGCGCTCCGATATCGGAGCAAGGAGCGACACGGGATCGGACCGCGACGAGAGCTGGGCGCGGGAACACACAACAGCCCGAGCAGGTTCGGGCTTAACAGTAGGACCGAGCATGGGCGAGTAAGAGTCGCGCGACAGAGCGTCAGTTGTTGAGTTGCGTATGTAATATTCCTCGCGCTCGGTTGGTGTCCGCGGAGTGTGTTGCGGCGGCCGCTGGTAGTGAGGCGCGGAATAGGCGACGGCGGGTTCCTGCGGGGTGTGCTGAGGCTCAGCATAAGTCACTGCTGCCACAGGCGCACTGGGCGCGGCAGCAGTGAGCGCAGGCTCCTGCGAGGCGTGCATCTGCCCGCGGTTCACCACGGGTGCAGGGGCGGAGAACTCAGGCCTCTGCGAAGCGTCACGCCTCTGCAAAGCGCACATCGCTGCGCGGTCTAAAGAGGCCGGCGGGGGCATCTGGCGGCTCGATGGTAAGTGAAAATTGTGCTGTAAAGTGTGTTGCGGCGGCCGCTGGTAGTGAGGCCCGGAATAGGCGACGGCGGGTTCCTGCGGGGAGTGCTGAGGCTCAGCATAAGTCACTGCTGTCACAGGCGCACTGGGCGCGGCAGCAGTGAGCGCAGGCTCCTGCGAGGCGTGCATCTGCCCGCGGTTTACCACGGGTGCAGGGGCGGAGAACTCAGGCCTCTGCGAAGCGTCACGCCTCTGCAAAGCGCACATCGTTGCACGGTCTAAAGAGGCCGGCGGGGGCATCTGGCGGCTCGCTGCAGACGGGGCGGGCTGAAAAATATGTGCTGGTGCGCGTATATGCGCGCAACCTAAAGCCGCCGAGTCTGAACGCGCAACTGTAGACAGAGGTAAGGGATTAGGTTTAGGGCAATCCTTGTCTAGCCACTCTCTCACTTTCTTGTAGGTGCTGACAACGGGTCTGATTTGAGGGCGGTCGCTGGAGCGTCGGCTGCTGGCCTGGTCGCTAACGCGAATGGATGCGAACTTCGCGTCTAAGGCGCGTTTTTGTTCCAACGTGGCACGCTCTAGCTCGCGGTGTCGACTGTCCAGCTCCGCTAAACGGAGAAGTTGGGCACGCTCTAGCTCGCGTTGTCGACTGTCCAGCTCCGCTACACGGCGAAGATACTTAGCGTGGGCTGCAAGCACCCTTGCTTCGACTGTCGAGCTGTCCCTAGACGATACCCTGGACGCGAACTCCTGCTTGGCCTGAGACCGGGTCAGCATGATTAGGAAAAGTGAGAAACGGGAAGAAATTGAGTGAATTTAAAAAAAATAAAAAGACAAGATAGCGACTGGAACAGCGGCTGGAACGCCGAGTGGAGGCTTGGCTGGCACACTCTAGTGCCTCCAAGGCAGCAATTTCTGCCCGATGTTCTGCCTCGGCAATGGACCGCTCAGTGTCCAGGGTGGCGCGAGCGAGGGCGGCGCGAGCGTTTTCGCGCTCTAAGTTTGCAATTCGGCGCAGATGATTAGCTTCGGCAGCTAACTTTTGCGCCCTAATCGTAGTGGACGAAGACGATTTGCTTTGTTCACGCGCTTTCGAACGAGTTAGCATGGTAAGGCAAATTTAAAATATTGAAATTTATACTTACCCGATACTTCTGACAATCCCACTTCTGACACCACTTTTGTTCGGCACGTAAGTCATTTATTCCTTTTAAAATGTACAATAGGGCGTAAGCCCATAGAGAGTATGTGCGGCCAGTTATGTCAGTGAGGAGGTTGGTTATGTCGGTGACAGTGGGCCTAAAATTCTATGGCCAGCCGGCGTCCCCCTTTAACCGACTTCTTTAGGTATATTAATGACAATCATAGCTCTGAATATATTCATATTCATATTCATTTATTCACCATATCATAACATACAAGCCATACAGTACACATAAGAAATATACAGTAAGTGTATGCTACAAAACCTCTTCGAGGTATTGTGAACTTAAACTACTTTAAATAATATTCATAAATTTTATATCTTAAAAACTTAACTCAAATAATGTTACATTTAATATATTATTTCCTAAAATTATACAATAAACCTACTATATTCATCATCTTTAACCAGTAGTCACCAAGCTTCGCTTGCAAAAGTGATTCCGCACCACGTGTCCACTCTCTACGTGTGGGCCGCGAAAATATTAATATTTACATCTCATTATTAGCCAGAGACCGTTACGTTTTGAATACCATGACTGATTTTAGACATTCTAAGCGACTGGACAGCATCTAGGAATTCGGACGTATGCAAATCAGTGATAGATCATTGCGTAAGAGAGGGCCGAGCGGCGCCGGTGTGTTTGTGACTTATTTTACCGCGCGGGATGTGCATAATACATTGAGGTATTACTACTACGTGTAGAGTAGATAACGAGGACAAAATCTATGCGTCAACTAGAAGGGAAGGGGGTGGATAATTTAGTTATTTTGTTGTCTTTTTATTTTATGAAATGACACACCACTAGCTTTATTATTTGTACATGTTTTTAAAACATAAGACGATATTTTTTTAAAAATAATAATAAAATATGTAGTACAATAGACGTACAATAGACAACTGTTGTCTAGGGACAACAGTGCGTAGAATATATTATATCTATAGGTGTCTACTCTATGCGTAGAAGTAATACCTCAATGGATAAATATCGATGTTTGAACGTCGATGCTCTTAGTTCTAGGACCAATATTTAAAAAAAAATGTTTCTGTATAAAAACTGAATTTCAACAGCAATCAATTTTACTGTTTTTTTTAACATGCCTTACAGAGAGGGATTTATATAGTAACCTGTTTTGATAAGACGAAAATAAATGTTACATGTCGTTGTTACATTATTTGGACAGTATTACATACTGGTTCAAGATATAACTGTTAGAACATAACCGGTGCTAATATTACAACCATTTAAACATCGATATCTCGTATGCATCACTAGTCGCCGGGCAAAAAGAAAGCTAGCTCACAAGGTCACGAGCATGGGTTCGACAAATTCCATAAATATCTGAGTTATTCACGCCTTTGCGTTGACAGAACAGAGCTGATTAGACAAAGACCGGATAGCATTCACGTTCGATGGGAGTGATAATTAGCAAACAAATTGGTGACTTAGTTGGCAACTGATTATTGAATAAGTAGTAGAAACTCGCTTCTTATTTTGGGTAAAAATGATATTATTATCGTAAAAAATTAACAAGTTGGGCTGCTTATTAATATTATGAACTAGCCTTTCGCCCGTGACTTCGTCCGGGTCTCGCCCGTCCCTTTGTTCGTTCATTAAAAATCCATCCCTGGACTAAAAAGAACATAAAAAAAGAATTGGCCAAACTGGTCCAGGCGTTTTTGAGTTATGCGCTAAACAACACATTGTGCGATTTTTTTTATAAAATTACAATTTGTTAATAAAAGTCAGATTAAAATTTAACTATGGTAGAAAATGCCAAGAGACATTCAGCCTGTTGTGGGTACCCTATTTGTTTTGCAACAACAATCAAATAAATAAAACATAATACCGCCCATGGCAAACACAAACGACATTGAAATCAGATCAACATGTCGCGCTATCTGATATTAATTGTTAATCAAACTATGACAAGTAATTAAAATATACAATGACAATATCTCATATCTATCAATAATTGTCACGGCTTAGGCGGATTTCCTTGTTCGCTAAAAATACCATAATCAAACGACTTGATCTGATTGAAGCTTAAATAAATAATAAATATACCGAGGGCGTGTCTTATAAGCGTTTGATTCGCGAATAATCTGGTCACGGTAATCATACGATCAGAATGGTTTTTGTGGTCACTTCATATCAAATT
This sequence comes from Nomophila noctuella, assembly GCA_958496325.1. NCBI lineage: Eukaryota > Metazoa > Arthropoda > Insecta > Lepidoptera > Crambidae > Nomophila > Nomophila noctuella. Next base: position 15,481,709 of record OY292487.1, on the reverse strand, counting down.
CAGAAGGAACTTGAGGTAGAAAATTATGAGTTGTACTTCCATTCGTCTAGGAAAGTATCTTCGGTAATGGGCAGTTCTAATGGGCAGTAGAACAGATTAAAGGAGCACTTCATGCATGTTTTGGTATGGTTCTCCTGGTGAAGTTGTTGATGTTTGTTTATAGACGACTGTGGTCACTTAGTTTTCAAGAATCGTCAGAGATTTTTGAAGTTACAATCTGTATTTATTAAGGTACTAGCGGCCGCCCGCGACTCCGTCCGCGTGGATATCGGATATACTATAGCCTAAAGCTTTCCTCGTTGTATGGACTATCCAGCACAAAAATATTTTGTCAATTCCAACCAGTAGTTCCTGAGATAAGCGCGTTCAAACAAATAAACAAACCCTTCAGCTTCATTATATTAGTATAGATATAATCGAAGGTAATGCTCATCTAGCAGAGCCTAGCCTATTACAAATGTAAATGTTAATTTCAATGCATGCTCTACAGTCCAGGTGACCTGCTTTTGGTATCGTGGGCCAATTATTTTATAATACATGATACATAAAAGACATATAAACCTTTGCAGCCATATATGATTGGTGACTAAACTTGATTCTCCTTTTATCGAATGTAGTGTTTAGGGCATAACTAATTATATCTTAATGTCAACTTATACGAAGCAAATTATAATAACTCTGGCAGTGATTCAGCATTAACTTAGCGGCCGCTCGCGACTTCGTCCTGATGGATTTTATACTTTTAACATATAATAGCTCACTGCCTTCCTGGACAATTGTACCATCAAACAAAAAAATATTTTGTCGATTCGAACCATTAGTTACTGAGATTAGCTGAGATCATACTAACAGAAAAACAGACGGACTCTTCTTCAGCTTTATTATATTAGTATTAGTATAGATCGAAGCAGGGCTAAAATATATAATGTACTCATGTTATGATCATTGGAAATTAAACAACATATTGTACAAATCACTTTCATTTACGCGTGTGCCTACCAAAGACATGTTTTATACTGATTTCCACGGAGTGGTCTTTGTGTTGAAAGCACAACTGATACAATGTGAAGCTGTATCAATCTCGGTAACGATAAACTACTTAAAACAATATAATGCACTATATATAGTGCATTGTGTGCAATATAATGTTTTCGAAAGTTGCTTCGATGCTGTCTAATTCCCACGACATTTAAGTTCGGTCATTGAATTTGTTAGAAGCCAAACAACGCATGCAGATTTGTGTTTGTGACACAAATGTTTACACAGTAGAAAAAGCTACCTCCAATGTGCACTTAATATATAGTCAGGAATAAAATTCTTCATATCATTAATTTGACTAGCGGCCGTTCGCGTCTTTATCTCCTTGTTTATTAAAGCTTAAAGTCTTTCTCCACGAATGGACTATCCAAAGCATTAATATTTTTTCGATCCGAACCAGTAGTTGAGATGAGCAGTGAGCACGTTCAAACAAACATTAAAACTCTTCAGCTTTATTAGAAAGAAAGAAAGCATTATTACATTTATTAGTTATTACCAGTTATTACATTACAAAGCGGCCAAAGTGCCTCGAAGCCCATGACAATTATAGTGGACATCTGTCATCAATGTCTTAAGTTTGTAGAAATAAGCTTCTGTAAAAAAATATGTTTAAGTTTGGATCCTTATCCTTCAACAGCCAAATTTTTATTTGCTATTTATGATATCCATCGTTTGATCGACTCCTGATCAAATTTTTTTATTAGTATTTATTAACCTATCCGGATATATCAGTTAACAGGAGGTTGACGAATGTCGACGTGTTTTTGTCAGATCAATCTAATCAGATTCGGCGACTTTGTTTCACATTCGACACGCATGTTTGATACTTCGGTTTAATTAGCGAGACGAATGAGAAATGGGTGTTTAAAATTTACTTCTGGGTTTCACAAGGACGCAAGAGATCCTGAAAGTAGTAGGAAAAATCCTTTGTGTGACAAAGGGCTACTACTTTAGGTGAAAGAGAAATAGGAAATACATAATATTGTTATTATCAACCTCTTCATTTCTTCATTTATTATTGGCGAGTTTCTACCTGGTGACTCTGGAGGATTTTAAATGGACAGGGGTAGATAAAAAATAATGCAATTCGCTAACTGTTACGGTTTAAGTCCGCAGAATATCAGCAACATCGTACCAGGACTAGCTAGAGTCTCTAGGGTTAGCCTTACTTATATGTAGTAAACAAAAACGATTTACCGATTTACTGACGACGTGGTCTTCCGCAGACCCCCTCGGGGGGCTGCAGGTGCGGGCCTCGAGGAAAATCCTCCTTGCCCGGGCTGCTTCTCAGGCACTCCAGTGCCTGGTGAGGTATGTCCGGCCCCGTCCGGGGCCGATCATATCTCTCCCTCCGCGACGCTGCGGCCCCCTATGCGGATGGGCCCGGCAGGTGGAACCCGTTGGGGAAGCCCGGCGAGCTTACCAGCAACCGGGGGGCGGCTTACCGCGTAATCAGGCGGAGGGAGAGGGTCGGATGGGATGGGTAGTTGGGAACATGGGAAGGTAGCTGTTACTATGTTTGTTTATATATGAGTATGTACAAAATAAAAATATAAACAAACAATTACTCTAATTATAAACTACACTAAATCTAAACTAAACAACTAAACATAAACAACATAAAGCAATCCCGATTTACTGAATTCGTTGTATCTACACTGTAAAACGAGCCTATTCATGTTGCAGCTCTAGAGATTACCGATGGAAATCTTTCCTTATTTTTAATCAAAATCAATCAAAATATACTTTATTTATGTAGGCCTCAGTGAGGCACTTTTAAATCGTGAATGATATCACAATATAATTAATCTGCCACCGACTTCGGAACGCAGTCATCTACCGAGAAGAAGCGGCAAGAAACTAGATAGTTGTTCTTCTTATTGATGTATCCTTTGATCCGCCTGTTTCACCCTTTCTAATACATCCTAATAGAGCCACATGATTGCTGACATGTTATGCAGCGGATACAACGTTATAATTAACTCAAAAAAACAAAAGACGGCGTGTAACTTCCAGTCAAGATTACCGATTGCGTCACACAACAGAATCAGCCACCTGTTTGACGATATGGTCTAGTTTACCAGACAATACGGTTACGTTGAAACTCGATTGTTATCGGAAAAAATCGGAAGCGCCGGTAAAAACCGGTTGTGATGTAACTGATGTTGTGTTGCAGATGACACATAACATGTAGTGCTAGTGAGGTTTCTACGGTTCGTCTAGGATAAGATCTGTTTTAAAAGTAGTTTGAGTAAAAACTACAAAATAACAACTGGAAAGAAAAGCTCTAAGTTGGAACAACCAGCTTGAGTGATACGGCCTGGTATTTTTTTCAATGGTTCTGAAAGTTTTGATATTTTTTTTGTATATATATTTATTTATTCATTTATTTATTAAGACCCACCATTGACAATATCTTTTTACATCGCCATGAAAGTATGTCTGAATAAAGCTATTTAAAAAGTAATATTTCTTTAGTATCCAATCAATAAACAAGTCTATTGGTCAATAAAAAATATCTTAAAGTTATTTTATTGCTCTCATAATGATTTGAATTTTGTTTTTTCTGTTTTAAGAATAAATAGTTAGAACTTATTCACGTAGAAACGAAATAATCAAACGATAACTATGTCTTTGTAGCCCTTTGTGACACCCACGGAATTTATTTATAGTTCCAATAAACTATAGGAAACATAATACCAGATATAAATTATGTTGTAAGCGTGCGGTATGAATAATATTATTATGTAAAGGCATAGTTTGTGTTTGATCTAGTAGATATTATCACTATTATCACGCGGATGTTTACAAATGATCTGCCACGCCTAGAATTATAGAACAAGTAGTAATAGCCTATACACATTATAGTATCTGTTTAATTGGATTGGTAAGTTTTTTCATTAATATAGAGATAGTCGCAGCGTACCCTGGGCTCCGAGGCAACGGCCGAGGATGCATCCGGGAGAGGAGCTAGGATGATAATAACGTTTTTATCATTGAAACCGCACATAGAATACAGAAATCACAATACAGTATTAAAAGCCGCACCGATAAATTATGCCATTCCATTTCGTCCTAGAATATTGAATGAAAGAAATACACATCTGTCATGTGTTGTGTGCTGTTGTCTACATACATTTTATGTTATGTCGATAATTAGGTTGATTTAACTTATTTGTATTTCGCGATAGTATCATTTCAATAATATCACTAATGGAATGACAATGTTCACCTGATATAAGTCACTTAATTTATTTATTTACTTATATAAAATCATCTTCTTCTTCTTCCTAGCGTCTATACCGTTTCTAAGCGGGGTCTGCTTTGACCATGATCCAGGATTTGGCAAGTCTGGTTGAATAAAATAATTATAACTATTTACTAATATAAAATATAAAATATTATTTACTGATACGAATAGGTATATGTTGTGCTTCGGAAGGCACGTTGGTCCTGCGCCCAATCTCTTCGTGGCTGTGTCATATTGCTGTTCCACCGAACTTAAACTATTTGGGTGAGGGAATTTTGAGTGCACCTGTGCTTGCGCACTCACTTGTGCACTAAAATATGTTCTGAGTACGCCATGGTCGAATCGGTCATAAGTATAATTATACAAAAAATGCCACGACAACTATTTCCTACAATTATTGACGAGTGTCAATATATCATTAAATTCAGCTTATACAGGAAACCTGTGTCTAACACGTCTTATATGAATTAATGCTGCATTCCACAACACAGCACGCGAGTCGATTACATAAATCTCCTTCGATTGCACATTCCTCGTTGACGGTGTGTATACTCAGATCCAATCGGAAGTAATTATCATGCATCCGTATACTAATTTTCTAATTAACACATTCACATGGTAAACCTGACGTAGTGATCTGTGTGGCACGATGTGACATATGATACGCCGTGTAGGGGGAAATAGTTCCATTTGTTCTAGTGCTTAGTGGTGACTATGGGCACAAATAAATAGGCCTCCCCTCAATAGGGTTAAATAGGTTATTTACCCTAACTAGGGCAAATAATCCGCATTATCATCATTATCAGGGTCATTTCATTCCCTCTAAGATGGTTAAGAGTGATAATGCCACTGCCACAAGATGATGGCTGCCACATACGTCATACCTTTGGGGACTGGTCGAATGGGACGCAACCTTGTTCATAAAAAAATGAATCTTAGGCATTACACATATTAACATTTGCTTTTACCTACATATATATAATATGTATCAGCAGTACGTACTATAGGAAACTTGAAGCTTTTTCGCAAGGTCCACATAATTTATTGCAGAACTTTGTCCTCACGCAAAAGTCATGAAGTAGAATAATTATATTTTAATATATATTTAATAAACGAGTGAGTCACGAGTGCACCCAAAACTAAGCTGCATTTGTAAATAGTTCGTAATAAAGTTATTACGTACAGGTGCGTGGAAAAGTGGAAAATAAAAGTTTTTCGTTTTGGAAAATTGAGAATGAATACGATTAGGTACATTTTTTAACTACAATTTGCTCTTCGTGTCTTTTCAGGTATCTTCTTTTATATTATACTAAGTTGTAGATATAAATACTCGTCATTTATTTTTATTTTGTATTTAAAATAAGGGTGCGTTTATTTTAACATCGCTTCACTTAGAAATTAAGACAATCTGCATTTGGCAAGCGTGGTGATTAAGCCAAAACCTAACTTTGTAACGAAAACATGATTTCAAATGATAAAGGCCTTTGCCCTGCAGTGGGACATTAATTTGCTAATACTTTACTTTCGTTTACTGACTAAGAAATATTTTTGATAAGAAATACGGGTGAGATATGTCAATAAAACAACGTTTAGGAAATTAAAGGAGAGCGTTCGCTACAACATCTTTTACTGATAGAGCCCAGTTTGTCTCTCCCGTTTCTAATTTTCGATATCTCCAAACGCTTTCGCGCACGAGTGTCCAGCCTCGCTCCAGATGCATATAATTAGTCGACAATGAGCGTCTCAGCGATAATTGTCAGCGCCTACGGACAATGCGACAATCACGAGTAACACACGCCTGCGTCTGTACAGCTAAACGATGCCTGCGTCTGTACATTGGTGTGTGGTTCTAAGAAATGCTATGGAATGCGTTTTGAAATTACACAATGCGATTTTGTGTGTGACTTTTCCTCTTGAGCAATTTTGAACTTGATGCGTGATTGTTATACGGTTTTAGCTAAGAACTTTACCAAAAATTCAAAATTCATAATTATTAGGAAATAATTATAATAACAACAAATAATAAATTCATTGGACTGACACACCAACTTTAAACTCGAAGCTTGTACTATGGATGCTAGGGAAGGGATAGGCATAAAAAGAGAGGAGTTTTTTTATCAATAATAACAAGTTATTTATACTATTTTTCTAATAAAATGAAGCTGGAGAGTTTGTTTGTTTGAACGCGCTTATCTCAGGACCTACCGGTATAAATTATAAAGAAAATCGTTTTAAATAATCCATTTGTCGGTGAAGGCTTTTAGAGTATAACACTATTGTGGTAACCGAAATCCACACGGATAGAGTCGCTAGAATGTAAAAATAACTATCTATTAAATATAAATATGGTTTATCTTTTCGAATCGTGAAAGTCTAAATAAGTATTTTTCTAAATTGCGTAGTTAGGTATGTTTTGCAGAACCAATTACTTTTGCATAACTTACTAATCATACCATTTGTATCTATATCTAGATTTAAACAGCTCCAGGTTATTAGATAAATATTTCCTTACAAGAAAATACGAAAGGAGGAAATGAGTAATTTGTATTGGAACGCCCCAGGGCTACAAGGGAAATGGTCTGCGTATAACAACTCTCTATTCATTGCCTAATGTCATTATTTCACTGTCAAGATTCAAGTAGATTAGAAATTGTCGCAATTTCCATCGCACTATTGTACGCAAAACATTGATAAACACATAGCTGAAATATTATAGCTTAAAGCCTTCAACGACTATGCAACACTGTTTTTTTTTCAATTCAATTGATTTGAAACAAACATACTCTTCAGCTTAATTATATGAGTATAGATGTACAAACGTGTTAGCTTCAGTGATGCAGTATCTGCAGTCATATATGCCCATATTACTGCAGGCCAAAGGCACTCCTAATTTTAAATCATGTTATCTTTACATAATTGTGGGCTTTGGCTTAATCACCACTCTTACCAATGCTTTATTTATTTCGTATAAGAGGACATAATAATCATCTTATTAACCAAACATGAAAACCCAAAAGCAGATTTGGTGTTCGGTCCAAATCGGTACTTGAACCCGAGACCTCCGCAATTTCCATATTGCGACGACAGACGATTTGACAATCTGCACATAAATAATTAGAACTCTATTATAAAATACTGCTAATTGTATAATTAAGTTTAAATGCCACGCGTCATATAAATCACATGTTATTTTCGAATGACAAAACATTTCTATACAAAGACATTGGTATAAATTCTAGTTTCATTAGCTCAGCTGTAAATCAAATGTTTGGTAATTTTATTTTGATTAGATATTGAATAGATTTCATTCTCTTCAACATTCGATGTTTTTATTTTTGTGTGCACAACGTACTTTTCGTGCAGTCACAAGATATTAAGATTTAATTTTGCAATTTGATTAACAACAAAATTATTTTGCACGTCGAGGGGCTCAGTCTATAGCGTGCGATTGCAAAGATAAGCAACTTTTGTAGAGGCCAGTCATCGGATGGGTGGCCGAAAAATTTCATCTCGAACTCCTCTCTGCTTCGGAAGGCACGTTGAGCCGTTGGTCCTGTCCCACCGAACTATGAGTGTGAGGGAATAGGGAGTGCATCTGGACGCACAGACTTGTGAAATATATCCTGCGTACCCAGCTGATCGTAAGATCGGCTGCCATGTTCGAAGTAACGGCCGGAAGGGTATTACTCGTATTATTATTCTGCACATCACTTTTTTACTTAAATGCACTAACACTTGAATGGTGAAGTGCCGCAAGCGACACAACAGTTAGTAGCCACTTTTTGTATCCTTTTAATTAATGTTAGTAAATGTCAACGAATTGCAGGAAATGTACATAAATAGATGTGCAGAGATGGTCAATACTCCAGTCAAAATAGACAAAATTAAGACTCAAGTTTGCATTAATTCCAAACAAGCTGGATTTTTGTGCAGGCCTAGAATACGTCATTACAAATGATATGTCAAAAGTCCCCATCGATCCCGCTTGTGCGTTGTTTTTTATTCGTGGTCAAAGGGCCCAAATTTGCGTTTTTTGCTTATATCTCTGAAACTATGAGAGCTATCGAAAAATGGTTCAGGTAAAGTTTGTAGATCGTAAAATTGTCTACCTAAAAGATTTCTACACTTTTCTTGTACAAAGCAGCGCTGTCGAGATATCTTGACTTTAAGCCGCAGGAAAGTCGTATTTTCTAGTAGCCCACATTATGCAATTACAATAAATTGTGTTGAGTAGTTTATCTGGAGCAGGTGGCAGTTAAGTATGGATTGGCTCTAAACTATTATTTACCAATTTCCAGCCTCAATTTTCAGGATTTAGATCATTGAAGTCAAAAAAGACAAAATGATGTATCAAGCTTGCATTCATTCCCAACAAGGGGGACTTTTGTGCAGGCCTTGAATACGTCATTACAAATGATATGTCAAAAGTCCCCATCGATCCCGCTTGTGCGTTGTTTTTTATCTGCACTGAAAATCTTCGGATCCTATTTTTAACCATTCTGGTAGTCAAACCTCAATGGTCCCCATAGAGACTTTTACTCCTTACATGAAATAGGATCGACTGGCGCGAAAAAAAATTTTGGAATTTTCAGTACAAAATGTATGGGAAAAGTTTTTTGCGATTTCTGACATTTCTAGTACTGAAACCTCAAATGGTCCCATAAAGTCTTTTAATCCTAACATGTAATAGGATCGATTGGCAAAAAAAAAACAGAAAAACTTTTCCCATACATTTTGTACTGAAAATTCCAAAATTTTTTTTTCGCGCCAGTCGATCCTATTTCATGTAAGGAGTAAAAGTCTCTATGGGGACCATTGAGGTTTGACTACCAGAATGGTTAAAAATAGGATCCGAAGATTTTCAGTGCAGATAAAAAACAACGCACAAGCGGGATCGATGGGGACTTTTGACATATCATTTGTAATGACGTATTCAAGGCCTGCACAAAAGTCCCCCTTGTTGGGAATGAATGCAAGCTTGATACATCATTTTGTCTTTTTTGACTTCAATGATCTAAATCCTGAAAATTGAGGCTGGAAATTGGTAAATAATAGTTTAGAGCCAATCCATACTTAACTGCCACCTGCTCCAGATAAACTACTCAACACAATTTATTGTAATTGCATAATGTGGGCTACTAGAAAATACGACTTTCCTGCGGCTTAAAGTCAAGATATCTCGACAGCGCTGCTTTGTACAAGAAAAGTGTAGAAATCTTTTAGGTAGACAATTTTACGATCTACAAACTTTACCTGAACCATTTTTCGATAGCTCTCTTAGTTTCAGAGATATAAGCAAAAATCGCAAATTTGGGCCCTTTGACCACGAATAAAAAACAACGCACAAGCGGGATCGATGGGGACTTTTGACATATCATTTGTAATGACATATTCAAGGCCTGCACAAAAATCCAGCTTGTTGGGAATTAATGCAAACTGGAATGTCTATTTTGACTGGAGTACAAGAGAATATCAAACATTGTAAGACCTTAATCACAAGGTAATGACTAGTTACACTGGAACACTGGTAGTAAGGCGGAAGTTATTGAAAACTATAATATAATATCTAGATACAATTTTAAGTGTTCCAAAGTTTCGGTTGAGATCAGGCTAAAATAAGTGTCAAATTAATTCAACAAAACTGGTTCCCGTGAGAGAACTACTTTTATGTAGGCGGGCATTTTAATGGGGTTTTACTGTCTATCTATAAGATTGAATTCTCACTCCTTTTACTTCAATGTTTTAGCAAATCACGTTCAATCAGAACTCTTTAAATACATCTAAAATAGTATATTTTTGTGAAGTTTATTTATAAACACTAAATAATTTTCTTTGGTGAACACTATAAGAAATAGAAATAGAAAACTATTTATTAATCGTCAATAATATAATTATAAAAATGCAGTTAGATTTTTCCTTAAATGAAAAGATTTATACTCCTAATCAAAGTTAAGTAGTTGAGTTGCAGTTTGTTTGACATAAAAAATATTTTGCAAGTCATATCTATTTTTACCTAGTAGCACTTTTAGATGTGAATGGCCAGTGTAGTATGTACTCGTAGTCTTAGCTTTCCTTTAGGTCGGAGTTAAATTTACCCATAGTCGAATAAACATCTAACGTTTCACGACGCAATAACAGAAGTTAAACATTATAAATAAGATAAACATTAAACATACCCAAACTCCTGCGCAAACGCTCGCGGTGCAACCAGTTCCTATAACAGTCCACTTTCCAAAACGCGCAGTTTTCACTAATCTGCCTTTGTCTTTTTGCGTAACGCCCCAGATCTTAACAGCCGTGTATACTAGATCCTGCACACCTGTGTGTAATACATAAAATATAGTTGTTACGTGTATTACGCTTGAAATTGTGATATGTAGATTATTTCGTTGTATGTACGTATGACAGTTGTTTTTCGTACTATCTTATTTCACTTTCTGTTTGGCCTAAAGGTTGACATGTAGAGAATGCCTTAAGGCATTAACTACAACTTTTCTACGCTATATTTGTAGTGTAATTAAGGGTAAATAACTAATTATTATAGTTTAAGTGGCAAATATTCAGAGTACCTTTGGTTATTCTTGTTAATACGTAGGAAACAAATCATCACGCTTCGCTTGCCAAATGTCAATCGGACTATGTTTTACACTAGCTCTGTTCGTTTATATGAAACGAATTTCATCCGACCAGGAAATTGAACTTAGAACCCCGAGGTCAGGGCCAAATACTAAATCCAATAATCCATCGATCTATAAAATAATTGATTTCGACAGATATCATTTTTGATTACACTCGAGTGCAAACTAAGTCGTATACGCAATGTATTAAGCTATCCTTTCACCTGTTCTTGACATGGATCGTATGATGACAGACATCTGCAGACATTGTCCCATAATCACCCGCGTACCAAAGTTAGCGGGTCGGTGCTAAGTCACGCCGTACTATTGTCAAGTGATCTTGATAATGACCTTGATGCTGAGAAGCTGAGAGAGCTTGATTGCTGAGGAGTTTGTGAAGAGTTGGGTTGTAGAGGAAACCTCCGCGGACTGGCCGCTTTTTAACCGACTTCAAAAAAGGAGGAGGTTCTCAATTCGTCTGTATGTTTTTTTTTTTTATGTATGTTCATCGATAATTTCGTCAAATATGGACGAATTTCAAAAAAATTTTATTGGATAGAGTTCAGTTCTGAAGTGGTCCCATTTTCACCAGTCCAGGATCTGATCATGGAATCCAGGAGAAATCGAGGGCAACCACCGAAAATTGTATGCTCGTATGGTGTTTTTGTTACGTAATCATGTTTTACTCAGGTATATGCTTCAGGGTGTCAACATTTGATGCTGCTGTACTGATGATGATGCTACAGTACTCCTTAGCGGTTAGGAGTTGGAAGGCAGAGCTGCAATTGGTCGATGGAAACTATTTAGTAGTATGTAGGGCTTAAATGTTGCTTGTGAGGTATGCTTGAATCAACATCTGATGCTACTGTGCTGATGATGAAGCTACAGTACTCCTTAACGGTTAGGAGTTGGAAGGCAGAACTGCAATTGGTCGATCGAATGTATGTGGGGCTAACGTGATACTTGTGTATATTACATCCAGACCCACGGCGAGAAATCTCGCCGAGAAGTCTCGCTGGGCCTTCTCGCGAGAACAAGTAATTTATCCACACTCTCATTTACTTTTTACAACAACTAAGTTCCTATTAATAATTAAGTTCACGACGCTTTAACACAACTAAAAATCATGAAAAAAATTGACTTTTTAAAAAAAAAATTAAACCGACTTCAAAAAAATCGTGAACACAAAAATAAACTAAAAATTAAAAAATAATTCCTAATATCTATTACCTAATACTATAATTTTCCTAAACTATGTCAAAGTAATCTTAAACAAACTAACTGAAGTCGGTGCCTGCCCAAAAAAGCAGAAGAGAAAAAGCACCGACTTCAGTTAGTTTGTTTAAGATTACTTTGACATAGTTTAGGAAAATTATAGTATTAGGTAATAGATGTTAGGAATTATTTTTTAATTTTTAGTTTATTTTAAGAAGAAAATTAGATCTGTCGTATATTGTCCTTAAAGCGCAAACACTGTTCCTTTTTTAAACATCGCTCGTCAATTAATTTTACATTTCTTTAATTATTGTCAACGCCCAAACCTGATTGATTTTACTCATTTTGTAGGAACTCTTGGAAACCCTGGGTCCATAGAGATCCGGTCCTTTGAAGCAAAGTGATCTAGATAATGACCTTGATGGTGAATTGCTGAGAAGGAGTTTGTGAAGAGTTGCCCATGTAGAGGAGTAAAAACTTCGCATACTGGCCGCTTTGGAGAAGAAAATTAGATCTTTCGTATTTTTTCTTAAAGCGCAAACACTGTTCAAATATCGCGCGTCAATTGCTTTTATACGGTTTTTTAACACTTCTTTAAATTGTCAACGCCCTAAGCTGATAAATTCTACTCATTACAATATAATATGAAAACTTTTAACTTTGAAAAATAATAGTGGAACATATTATTTTAGTACGGATTTTCGTACAAATTGTAAAAATAATCCCTTAATAACTTCCTCGTTTGTTGTATTCAAAATAAATTATTAGTTTTGCTTAAAGGCTTATTGTGTTTCAACTTTCGTTTTCATTTTGCATTATGAGAATGAATTGATTATCACCTTTCGTGTTTAAAGCTTACGATATGCGGTTACGCCATAGGTTAAATATTTAGAGATCTAGATCCATTTTAGTGTTTTCGTGAAACAACTGGTTTGTCGAATTGGGATCATCTTTAGTCATAATTTGCTTTCCAAATGAAGAATGGTTTGTTGAAGCAAAACAAATTACATAAAGATGTAGTTGACTGTATGAAAATAGCTCGAATGTAAAGATTGCTACATTTTTATAGATAGCTAAGAATACTAGGTATTGAACAGATTCTATGGTTGTTAGCTAACTGATATTTTCCAAGTATTTGTTTGCCAACTTTGTAACAAAAAATATTATTTATTAATAAATAAACTAACAAGCTTCTTTCTGCCTATAGTAAAGACTTGAGAGCTAACTAAGCGTTAAATAAAACAATTAAGAGCTTCTTCTTCAACTTGTTCTGAGTAGTATCAACCTAATATACTTAGTGTCGTAAGATGCGAGTACTTTTCGGGGGGATAGGCAGCAAGGGGTTTCCCCAGGGCCGTCTTTCTATTAGAGGCTCTGGGCACATGGGCATTTCTACCTCTGGTTTAGTAAACATGGGGCCCTCAGGCAATGGTTTGGGGACACCAATCGATCGCGGGCCCCTGGGCACGTGCCAATAGTGCCCAGGGGGAAAGAGTGTGTTGTCATTCAGCAAACTGCGGTGACCCACCTGACTGCCAGTTTGGTAACAATATTAATAACCCGACGTCCTAATTTCTGTAGTCCAGCAATGAACATGAGATTTTTTCTGATGATGATGACGATAATCCTCCTTAAATGCAATCTATCAAGGAATGTACCCAATCCAACGCGTGTGAAACGGAAGATGAATCGCTTGTTAGTATGGCAGGCACGTAATGGAAAGCGCATGCGTTAATCTGCTCGTCGCCGGAATGAATAGTCCTGCGCCCGCGCAGGTGACGAGCGAGTAAGGTGCGCGTGCGTTGTGGTTCTCTCTCATTTAACTATGTCCTGCTAGACGAAACTAAAACTAGTTATAGATATTAGAATATTTTTGCGTATCATTTTTAAAATACAGTAAGCTTGTAAATTGCTTAATAATGAATATGTGCGGTTGTTGGTGTCCTTGGGCAGCAGTGATCACTTATCCCATCAGGTGACCCTCTTGATCGTTTGCCTCTCAATGTACTCGTAATGTAAAATGTACAAAAAGTTATTTTTTCTATGATGGCTGATGGTGATTAATTTTTATTCTAAACCTAGTGGATTATTTAACGGAAGGATTGGTTTTTACGATAGCTTGGTTATTAAAATGTCAATGATCTATGTATTTAAATTAAGAACGATAGCCGGTAAGAGTCATGCCATAAGAAACCTTGGTTACTTTGACCTACTAAAACCGTAAATTCCCTCCATATTCTTTTCCTCGCATGTTTCTTATGAAGCAAACTTGTGCTTTCGAGTGCAGGAATAACATGATAACGTACCTTTTAAGGCAACAATCCTAAATTGAATACAATATTCAATTTTAGAACACAAACATTAAAATTCTAATTAAAAATCCGCCTGGGATTTGAACCAAGTTCTTAGACTAACTTATCTTACTGCTTCGGAGTAAGTTAAAGGAATTGGCGAGAACAGGACGTCCTAACTCAATATCGGTAAAGTTATTATTAAAAAGAGTAGGTAAAAGTAAATGGTTCTCACAGTCGCGGAACCCTCTCGATTGTTCGCGGCAGACGTTTTCCTTGTATTGCACAATTATGCAAAACAGCAGTGATTTAGACGACTATTCGCGGCATTTCTTTTTGTTACACTCCCATAACCAGCATCCAAATTGTGTACGAAATATAAAATCTGGATGCAGGATATTTTGGTTTTCTGATTAGGACAAGAAATATTCTTGTGATATGTATTCCTTGTTAAAATTTTGAATATATTTTTAATATTATAGATAGTTGCATCGCTTGTCTTATACAAAAATTAAAATGACTTTAATGACTACTTATTATTAGGTAGGTAATACACACTCTTTGAATTGTTTATCTGTTTTTTGTGTTTGATATAAACACGTGTTTGTTCTAAAATACTACATTATAGACAAACAAAGTTTGTGGTAGTTAATCTTTTTTTGTAACACATCTTCTCAACTTGTTAGAGACATAGATTTGACCTCGCTATTCTTCGAAATTGGCACTAAAATAAGAGCGACAGTCGCTTCTTAAAGCGAGGCAGCACGTTAAATTCACCTGTTTAAATCAAAAGTCAACGTGCTGTATCTCTCTTATTTTAGTGCCAATTTCGAAGTAGGCGAGGGCAAATCTATGGTTAGAGATTGTGTCGCTACCAAACTGGTTTTATTTAGATTCTACGAATGGTTTTATTCTTCTCTTACTTCTATTAGTCATCGAAGACAAACATATTGTCGACATACCTGCAATCAGTTCATAGAATTACTTGTGCCCTAAATATTTGAATGGCAAGGTTAGGCCATGTCTCCGGAAGTTCGTCGGAAACCGCCCACGACTTGTCAAAATGTCAATGTCATCATCATCTGCTGTCAGTTAAGATGACTTGTACAAGTGAACAAGTGAGTCATTTTGTTAGCACAGCATTTGACTTGTTGTACACATAATAAACGATATTAAAAAGACAGACTTGCTTATAATTCTATTTATTCTAGAAGATTTAAATAAGTTTCCTAATAATTACGACGTACAGAAAAGTCGAGAAGTCAAACATCCGACAGATAAGACGTTATAAAAAAATATTGAAAAGCGCAGAACGCGTTTAAATTCAAATATCGCGCGTCAATTGTTTTTTCTTGTGAATATTTTCACCTTCTTGTTCGCTAACTCCCGGTTTTTTTTATGTTATGGTGTGACAAAAGAACAAGATTGTCACCCGATGGTAAGTGAACACCACTGCCAATGGATATGATGCGTTGCCTGCCTTTAAAGCCCTGTACACTCCCCATTTATTGTACTGGAATGTTTCTAAGTCGCTTATTGCGACACCCACGGGGTACCCACAGGGTTGTACTATTTTACTGGTGGTACAATGCTTAAAGCGGCTACTATACTTGTTTCCATTCTGCCCACAGCTAATATGGAGTTCAGCTCGTGGAGGCGACGGGTACAGCTGTCCGTACGGCCAGCACTGCAGCTTCGAGCCCGCGCCCCCCGGCCGCGCCCCCAACTGCGCGCGCCCCGGCCTCACGTACTGCATAGACCCCGATACGTACCCTGAGTAAGTGTCTGTATAATAATAATACCCCCTAGCCGAATTCGGCAAAAGCGGCCAAACTTATCAACCATTCGCAAGATAGCTGACGAGACTTGACGCTAGCCGAAAAGTCTAGCGCTTAGGGAGCGTTTCCACATAATCTGAGCTGCGCGGAGCTGAGCAGAGACGTGAAAAAATTGACCTCAGCTTTTGTGGAAACGCACCCTTAAGTGTGTAACGGTGGCCACCGTCAGCCTTGTTCTCAATAATCCCTCTACCGTTCTTGCAATTGTCCCGGATTTGATCGGTGAATTTCTGCACCTACTTACCAAGTTCGCAGGATATATTATTGTGCACAAGCGCGTGCGCAAGCACAGGTACACTCCCTATTCCAACACTCTTATAATTCGGTGCGACAGCAATCTGACACGACCGTAGAAAGATCAGGCGCAGGACCAACGGCTTTACATGCTTTCTGAGGCACGGCAGTGTAATCACACCGCCAACTTTTGGACTCCGGACTGCATTTGAGTTATTACAACAGTAAAACATAGACACAATTTCATCGGTCCGACCAGAGATTCGAACCCAGGATTTCCAGCGCACAATTCACCAGCTTTAACTTTCATTATCATCTTCCAGAGACATAATACGGCAGCTGATCGAGAACGGGCGGTATGACATCCGCTCCCTGCTGCTAGACGAGAGTCGCGATGAGTTCACCGCGACGATGAAGCCGGACTTTCCTTACGGGTACGGGCCGAACTCGCTGCCCCATGTCGATCAGATATCGCTTGTCAACGATCCGTATCCGAAGGATTATAATACGAAGTTTCATACGAGGTATAACCATGGTGAGTTGAAAAGCTGTTACTGATATTTTGGATGGCTTTATCTTAATTTTATCTATATACTAGCGGCCCGCCCCGGCTTCGCCCGTGGTACTTGTCCACTATTTAATGGATGATATTATACATAAAAACCTTCCTCATGAGTTACTCTATCTATTAAAAAAAAACCGCATCAAAATCCGTTGCGTAGTTTTAAAGATTTAAGCGTTCATAGGGACATACAACACACATAGGGACAGAAAAAGCGACTTTGTTTTATACTATGCAGTGAAGAGGGTATTTATGTGGGCCAGAAAAATAAGCATTTGATTTGTTTTATAGTCATTTAAGTTAAATTGTGGCATTTGATTCACAATGATCACATGACACAAGTTAGTTAAATATTGTGGCAAAGTCCGTTATACTATTTACGATATGACAGTAAGTTTACAAAATTAGTGGTAAAATAATTATTTTTGAGTCATTTAAGTAACACTATCAGACGCTGCCGTGCGTTGAACTCCGGACTGTCCTTTACTCAGAAAGATAACTTAAACTATTAAAATAATTATATGTATGATCCAGTCAGAGTACCTAAAATAAAATTATAATTTTAACAAATAAAATTGGTTTTGAGATTTAATAACGACTATTATTATTTATATTTTCCAGACATTTTCAACCAGAAGACTCCCCTCCAACCGCCGTCACCAGTGGACCCGTCTCCTTACAACATCAACACGTACCAATCGACCAACTACACCAAATTCGGCTTCCAAGGCTTCCAACAATCCGGATCAGGATACTGGAATCCCTCTAGCAATCCCTACGATGATAACTACAAGAAGATATACAGACAGAACAATGTGAATAACCCTGGTTATAACCAGAACCAAGGGTATTATGATGGGGGGAATGGTAATGCGGGGTATAACTATGATACTCCGAATTGGTTTCGGCAGATGGCGAGCGGAGTGACGTATTACAACCCTAATGAATGGTGGAAGTGAGTAACATTATTTTTTATGATTAAGATATTTTATATATGTAGAAAATAAATTAAGAGAATAAAGAACCAGTTTCAGAGGAACAGTGCGAAAATACAGGGTATTTGTTATTTTTTTTCTTAAGAATCCATTAATTTCATCTAAAACATATTTTTAGTTTAATTCGTGAATGTTACATGATTTTGCTTCTTTCTTATTAGCTATTTCATTGTGTGCAGAAGTAACGATTTACGATAGAGCTCCAGGCTTGCCGGTTTCCACTCGCACGTCCACCTGTAAAGGGATCTAAAAATTACATTTTCCAATGACAGTGGCCAATTAATATCAGTATTTATATATATAAAATCATTTATGTCTCTAAAAAGCATTGTCGATCGCTATCAGGACCTAAATATAATTATATATAATTTCTATTATCTTGAATTCCAGGTACATCCTCCCCTCCCGGTCTGGAGTAACAGTGCAGCGCTCGATCTCGCTGCCAGCGCGCTCCACTGTACAGCGCTCGCGGCGCCGACGCAACGCAGAGCTGGTCAAAGAGGCGGCTAAGCGCACGCTCACCGGCGCTGAGGCGCTTCGGATAGCGCTGGGGCTGGCTAGGTAAGGAACTGTACTGACTACCTCTGACATCCTGCTTACTGTAGTCCAGGGAGGGTATCTGTACTACATCCTCCCGTTCTGGAGTGACTGTGCAGCGCTCGCGGCGCCGGCGCAACGCAGAGCTGGTCAAGGAGGCCGCTAAGCGTACGCTCACCGGCGCTGAGGCGCTCCGGATAGCGCTCGGGCTGGCTAGGTAAGGAACTGCTGACGTCCTGCTAACCGTTATATAGGGAGGGTATCGGTACATACTATGGGTCTGGAGTGACGGTTCAGGGCTCGAGCTCGCTACCGGCGCGTTCCACAGTGCAGCGTTCGCGGCACCGACGCAACGCTGAGCTGGTCAAAGAGGCCGCTAAGCGAACGCTCACGGGCGCTGAGGCGCTCCGGATAGCGCTGGGGCTGGCTAGGTAAGGAAACGTGCTGACTACCGCTGACTTCCTGCTGACTGTAATCCAGGATGGATATCGGTACATTCTCTCGGTAGCGGGTGACCAGAGCTGGTCAAGGAGGCTAATAAGCGCACGCTCACTGGCGCTGAGGCGCTCCGGATAGCGCTGGGGCTGGCTAGGTAAGGAACTGCGCTGACTAACGCTGGCTTCCTGCTTAATGTAGTCCAGGGAGGATATCATAGGCCATGTTCCCAAGATAAGTTATATTGAGTACACCTGGAACCCCACACACAAGGCCTAAGGACAAGGTTAAAAAATTGTGATATTGAGTAGGTACGGTATGTGTCTTTTTTTGCACATCATGTGTTGATAAGTAACCGTCTAACTGATTGAAGTTAGGAGTTTTTTATTCTATAATTTAACCCACTATATCCCGATTTATGCTTTATGTCCCAAAAATCATGCCTGAAATTTCTTAAATTACCCCTAAAATAACTCATATACCCAGTCGGTTCATAAGTTCTGTCAAAGCCTTATATTTTTGATTTTTGAAGACCGGCCAGAAATAACGCGCCTAATTTAAAAAATAGAACATTCATACATGTCGGTAATAGAAGAACTAATTATTTTTGTACATTATTTGAATATGGAATGGACGAATGAAGACGATAGAGTCACGGGTTTTCCGTTGCACCACTGTTGTAACGCATAGAAGGAGATTTTCAATTTCGTACAAAAGTTGAAAAAAGCGTCCTATTTCTTTTATTGTACTATCAATGGATACAATGAAGTCTCAAGATTTCAAAATCGTAAAAAAAGCGGCAGGCCTTGCTCTTTTAGGAACACTGGCAGTCATCAGAGCAGTGAAGGCCCCAAACGAAAAAAATCCCGTGCGTAAACAAAAAACGCCAGCTCTCCAGCTGTGGCTAAACAGAACCAAACTAAAAAGAGTGCTAAATGAAAACCTGAGACCACGTGCTTATCGTAAAACGACCGGATTATTTCTGATGATCGTATAAAGAAAATTAAGCAGGAAAGATCCCGGGCTCTGTTACAACTGCACGCGGGAAAAAAAACTGCGAAATTCTTTTTTTGTATGTCTTTTTTTTTACGATAGGTTTAAGTTATCACAAACAAAATGATAAAGTGTATGCCCCCATTAGTGAAGAAGCAAGCACGTGTATTTCGAGGGACCAGTGAGGTCATCACCCTTCCTCATTCATGATTTGGCTTGGACTCTCGGATTCAGGCATAACTGAGGTGTTTTTCGGTAAAAAATGGGGGAAAATGAAGGCCTTACTATATCAAAATACTGTCCTGACAAGCAAAGTATAACCCTTTTCTTAAATAATAATCAAGAACAGACATAGGACATTCCAACAAAACTCTACACCGGCTCATATGGCCCGAAGCACGAAATACTGGTTGACGGCGCGCGGAATTGACTTCACCCAGCATGAACGCCGGCTCTCTTCTAGTCCACATTTAAACCGATGGGATTGCAAGTTATACCAATATTTGAAGAGGAAAGTCTGTACTTGACCTCACCCGAATTTGGTGTCTCTCCGAGCGTTTCTGATTAAATCAGCGAAAGAAAGGTGTAAGAATGTGGTGCGTGCAGCGATCGATGACTGTCTTCGTAGATTAAAGGCATCTGTCCAAAATGGAGGAGGACATTTAAAATGATATTGATAAAATTATATTGTAAATTTAATAACCTTTTATTTCATATATAATTTGTATGTATTTCTCCAAAGGTGTATCAATAATTTCCTAAAAAGTTTGTGACAGAACTTATGACCCGACTAAGTATATACCATTGTTCCAGCGCAGAGACGTCTCGCGAGACGGAGCGCACGCGCCGCCAGACCAGCCGCAACGCGCAGAAGCTGTGCTCCTCGCGCACGGACTTCATCAAGCCGCGGGTCGCGCTCAACATCGAGGGCGTCTGGCGCTACGTCGTCAACATGCCCAACAACAACATGACGCAGCTCGTCAGCGCAGAGACTTGCACGTGAGGATCAGTTTCACTCCCTTTTCTCTTACTCTCGTGGTTGGGCAGGACAGCAATCTGACATGGACGTAGAGAGATCCAGCGCAGGACCAACATCCACATTTGTGACTCAGACACAGGGATTTAATAACACCGCTGACCTGGGGACCTCGCCGACCGAAAATTTTGGATTGTGCCTGAGTATTCCGGACAGGGACATACAAGACATAGATAATTCCGTCCCACAAGGAGTTCCAACCCCCACCATTGTTTCGGTTTCGGTGGGTAAATAAAGTTTCCAGAGGTTTACTTATTTCTACTTTGCTGTAGTTACTAACAATTTAACAAACAAACCTATGTCATCTATTCTGTAAAATAACAATAATGAATATACATACTACCAGAATGTTTTCTTTTTCCTTTTAAAGCATTTAAACTAAACAGCGCCATCTATTGGCTTATAGAAAAACTCATAAGCTCCATATTCCACAGTGCTTTTACAGCGCCATCTGTGGAGGAGTAGCAAAACAAGAATATAAGCTGTTCTAAGTTTTAGCGACACGTAATTTTAAATGTATTTTAACAAAGCACATTTATTTAAACGTAATTTCATATTTTAACAGGTCAACAACATGCAACGGGCTGTGCATCGTACCGCCTGGCTACGTCTCGCATTGCGACCAAAAGTACATTCAGAGGAGACTAGTGGCGCTCAATTCGACTGGAGATTCCCTTTATCTTGACTCGTTCTGGATCCCTAGCTGTTGTCAGTGCACCATCGTGCCCAGTGAACAATAATTTAAGCCTTTGCACCTAACTCAGTTTGTGATTTTAATGTTGTAATTTTTTCCCAAGTGTATCTATGTTTCTTCTACTCGACGCTAGATGGCAGTCAACGTCGCAGAAACCATAGCCAGCTTTTCTTCAAAAACACTGCCTGTCTTTTGTATTATTTTAAGTTAATATTGGTATATACGCGATATCATGACAGATTTCTATCTTGTTTAAGGTTTGGTTGAAAAACATCTTACGGTAGACAATTTTACTTATAGGTTTATACTATTTAGTATGATATTCTTGCTTGTACCAAAGTTACTAATAGCATTTTGGTTAAATGTGAGCTGCCAATCTAAATTACTAAATATATGGCCTTCCTTATAATTTTGGTACTTAAAGCTTATCGCAATCGCCTAGTTTAGTAAGAAGTCGGAATAAAAGAGATTTCAGTTCCTTTCGTCTTTCAAAAATTGCTTATTTAAAATTAAACTTTTATCCTAAAGGCAGAGTATTATAATTTTAAAATTGCATAATATTAAGCTTGTTTAACAAAGTATTAATATTTTAGTTAACTAATTGTAAATATAGTTAGTTTTGTGCATAATCTGGTTAATTTCTAGTTACTTATTTAATTTTTAATGTAATACTATTATTAAATGGCGATTTTGTAGATACGATTGATGTCTCAGAGGCTTTTGACTAGTATATGCAATGTGTATTTTAGGTAAGTACATTGTATTTAATAAAATACCTATTGTTGTATTATTGAAGTTTGATTAACAGCTAAATTACATTTCGAAACTTATGTGTTAATTTTATAGTGTTTTTTACAGGAATCATTAAAGAAGAATTCATCTCAGAATAAAAAATATTTTCCCTTTTTACCTTTTTTACGTAGGTGTTACATTCTATTATAATATTATATGTATTGATTATTTAGTTCTTTTTCGCGGCGATCTATTATAGGTAAGCAGCGCGCGGTTTGACTACCCCTATTGACTTGGATTGTCCTAATCTTATAGCCGTCAAAATACAAAAATAGAAATAAAAGTATTTTTTGCTACGATAACCGGAAAGATTACAACGATTGGACAATTCTATTAAATTTCGCATTATTTTTAGAGTACCTACCTACATTACAGATACCTACAAACACGAATTAAATTATTTAATACTATTTAAAAGTACACGTATTAAATTATTTCTATTATTTAGTAGCAAGCATTCATAATCGTGCTTAGTAAATAATTTCATATAAAATTATTAACAAGTTAAAAAAGTCGACAATTTGACTTATTAATTTATCAACAGACTAAAAAAGATGGCGCTATAGCCTTAGTATTAGTAATGTACGTTTGCAAGTTTTAATAACTTATTTACCTGTAGTGCGATGAAAAATAACATTAACACTCTTAATAGCATTTTAAAAATTGGAATATCAAATTATATTTTAATTTTGGTTGTTAATGCGCTTTTTCATGTTTTCGGAATTTAAAAGTGGTGAAATAGTTTTCCGTCAGAAATGTCAGCTACGTTTATTCTTATTCTTATTTTCACGAAACTACCTACATGCAAGTGAGTTGTGGTAAGCTGTTTCTGCAATATATCGATGTTTTTATATTCTTTGTTGTTAGCAAAGTGGTTGGTTTTTATTATTATTGTTTTGTGTTGTGGTGAACTCACAATAACTGATGTTCGCAATGCAGTATTAGGTACGTACACAAAATCTTTATTTGTTTAAAACTGACATTTAAATATTTCAATCGTTGCTCGTTCGATGGCGTAATAGTTTTGTTTACCCTGACGTCTGAATTGCGTTTGGTTGCGTTTCCACATAAGCTGAGGTGCGCGGAGCTGAGCAGAGACGTGTAAAAATTTACCAACCTGAATCGGAATGGAGATGAGATGTGTGTGTATTTTGTTTGAGCAATATGATTGGTCAATTTTTACACGTCTCTGCTCAGCTCCGCGCAGCTCATCTTATGGGGAATCGCTCCCTTATTCACTAAGAAGAAAGCATGACTAGTGTTTTGGTCTAGTGGTTAGACAACTACAAATCCAAGAGCTTCGGCTTTGAAAATGTGATTGGCAGTTGCACTAGAATCCTAAAATGAAATGTGTTTTAAATTTATCTATCAGTTTCTTAACGACCATAGAAGTTTGTGTAGGTACCCAGTAAGTATTTACTGTGAGCGAGTTGTACATTTATCGACAACCGGAAAATCTGTAAAAAACTAGCGGCCGCTCGCGACTCCGTCTGCGTGGATTTCGGTTATACTATAGCATAAAACCTTCATGGTCTCATGGACTAACCAACACCTTTTTTTTTAAATTCCAACCCGTAGTGTCTAAGATTAGCGCGTTCAAACAAACATACAAACAAACAAACTTTTCAGCTTTATTATATTATTTTAGGTAGGTATAGGTTGCTTAAATCCCTTTCCCAAACCACGTCAAACGTACTTGTTTTGATTATAAAAATAAAGGAAATTATATACACGAGGGCAGGGTTAGATTTTCGACCCTCGGCTCATTTATCAGGGTCATCACCAAACATCATTAGTGCATCTAATAAAAATAGATCCCAATTACCGTTGGTCACGGAAACCCGTGAGAATAACAGGATCAATTACACTTATATAGTTTTGTTATTTAACCACATAATAATTAGCAAAGGGTTCTTAGAAATAAAATACCTACTTGTGTTATTTACAAGCAAAAGCGGGGTAGAAAAAAAGTTTTAAATTCTATCTTAATACGTAGAAAATGTAACTGCGCTGTAAAGGTAATTAATTGGAGTTGTTTTGAAAATAAAAATATACTTATTTAGGTATATAGGCCTCTGCAAGGCACGTATAAATCGTCAATAAAATAATATTACAATAGAATGACACGACCACCGACTGTTAAGAGTGTTAGAATTTTTAACAGGGTGTTTAATGTGGTAAACATTAAAGAACAGTAAAAGTTTAATAGTTCATTAGACTGTGTCTGGATTCTGGAATAGTGATTTACATTAGAAAAATAGTCATAGTCATTTCTTAATAAATATATTTTCGAGTCGCTAAGCACCGCCATTTATCGATGTTTGCTTAAGGATGTAAATCGTACTTCACGTTTTATTAGATGTTTAAATTCAAGGTAGCATATTTTCCTTCAATCGAGTTACTAGGGGCGGAAAATCGCCACATTTGTAAGGGATTGGTACAAGGGACCGACCCTTGGGCGTACCCTTGGGGTTACAGGGCCTACCTTAACAAATTTTCCCTTATCCTGTAAACTTGATGCTTATTTATCAATACTGTTTGCGTACGCAAGTTACGATGTAAAATTGGCATGTGCTTTATTAATTTATAAAATAAAATTTACAAAATTAACCATTAACGACTCCGATTTATTTACCAAAAATAGAATGAATGAAACGAATAATCTATCATTTGTGTAAAACAACGAATACTTACTTACATATTAAAACAATATTTAAAGAGTGGTTTTAGTTTTTAGTAAAATTTTTAGAATGATTTTAATACGAATAATAAAGCGAACATGAATCGCAGAAGGAGAATTACGTGAATAATCATACTCGTAGAACATCCAGCATTTTAATAATAGGCTTTAGTTATTTGGACAAAAAAGTTTTCTCTAACATGCAAAAATATTCAAAAGTAACATGACCAAAGACAATATCGCCCCATAAGCAACAACGCACCACAAATTTTCCCGAACCGCGACAATGCAAACACAACGCCCGTTTACGTCGAGCGCCAAAACTCGCGCTTTTAAAAATAAAAATTCAAGCAAAAAGTCGCTCAACACGCATAAAAGTAAAAGAGGAAGCGGGGAAAAAATCAATGCTTGCGTTTTATGTTCTATGCGTGTGACAGATCGGTTGCCATGGCGACGAAAGCGGGGGACGCGCCCGCCATCTCAAAAGGGCTTATGTCAAACGAGGAAACGACAAAATGGCGTCTAAGCTTCCCGCGTAAAGTCGTTGCGTTCCTTTATGCGGCTTTTTTGTTCCCCGACCTTCCTGTGCGTTACGAGAGCGGGACGGAAGATAGGGTAAGGGAGCCAGTAATCGATATTACGCACTTTTGTAGCAATGAAATTGGCGCCGTGCGATGCAAGAACAATTTTGCACGCGTTGCAATCTTATTTAGGTTTTGATAAAAGTTCCTTGGAAATATAGTTTTTTTGGTAACTCTCACATAGTTTTGAGTGTTCTTATGACTTTCAGAAGTTCATAGTTCCGAATTAAAAATTATCGATTGTAATAAATTATTCTAAAATGTAATTAATGATGCACACAAGGCCAGATGTTGCATTGTATTAAAATATGATAAATAATGATGGCTTTGATCGTGAAATGAGTAATTTGTTTGTGTGGGTGGTGAATTTCTGATGAGTCATAGTCCCGTGGTAGGGGGAGGTTGGAATGACTACCCCGCGAAAATACACGTTT
This sequence comes from Nomophila noctuella, assembly GCA_958496325.1. Lineage (NCBI taxonomy): Eukaryota > Metazoa > Arthropoda > Insecta > Lepidoptera > Crambidae > Nomophila > Nomophila noctuella. The sequence continues at coordinate 15,455,487 of OY292487.1, read as the reverse complement.
TTCTTAGAACAGGAACATTTCTATTTCCAAGAACTGTTTATCATTCCATTCCTTGTGGCCGGCATTTCGGAAATTGTATCTCTTTACAAGTTTTTACCCTTATGAACTCTTTCTGCTGGTTAGCTTAATTGGTGAATGCGGTTCACTGCAAATATACATCACGAACGTATAATGTTATTCTTGATTTAATCTATACTAATATATAAAGCGGAAGAGTTTGTTTGTTTGTTTGTTTGTTTGAACGCGCTAATCTCGGAAACTACTGGACCGATTTGAAAAATTCTTTTTGTTTTGAACAGGCCATTTGACGAGAAATGCTTTAGGCTATTGGAAATCGAAATCCACGCGGACGGAGTCGCGGGCGGCCGCTAGTTATAACATATTATGAATGTTGTTGGACGCAAAAAAATATTTTAACAATACCCGAACTATCTTAGATCATCATTACTAATTATATAAAAAAAGTGTAAAATTATGAAACTCAGGCTCTCGATTTTCTAACATAATATAAATAATATCAAAGGAAGTTCATGCGTTTTTGTTATTTTAATGCCTACACTGTTAATTTTTTGTGAATAAAGTACGGAAATCGAACTCTCGTTAATGGAAGCCACTGATATTTTGCGCAGCATTAGAGGCAGGTGGACCAATGACCTAGCTTATAACATGTGTTACAGTCATCAGAATCAACAGTGGTATTTCAAGTAAATATATACCTAAATAGATACACATACCACCCAGACACAAACAGGCATGTTCATGCACCCAAATGTTAGTCTTGCGCGAGGATCGAACCCGCGTACGACCCCGTAGTCTAGAGATTAGTTTTGAGATTTACACCAAGCGAGTCGTCAAAAAAATTCTTATTTCTTCTACCTCAAGTAGTCGTATTCCTCATTATTGAGGGTCTTGATCATTGTATAAAATGAAACACACAACAATCCTCACTGACTTCTTATATTAGTCAAAATACATTTAATTTGGTTACCCTTCAAAGGCCTGTTATGCCAGGTCGATGCGTAGTTGCCTAGTTTCAACTCTAGCAGGCAATATTAAGGAGCAGTCAACCACACAAGTTGTTTAGTGCTGACCTAGGATAGCCCTGCCGCATCTCTTCCTGTAGGTAAATCAGGGACTAACTTATCTATACTTCTAGTTTATTTGGCACCGCCCTATTTGTATGAACGCGCTAATCTCAGGAACTACTGGTTCGAATTGAAAAGATAATTTTACACATTGTCTGATTGCCCATGTTGGATATCATTACGGAGTCGAGGGCGGCCGCTAGTCATATACTTACATGTTTGTTTTCTTTGTCAGACGTTTAACTGTCTCATAAAATCGTGCGTTACAATCGAATTTCCGACTGCCATTCCTACATACCAACAATCCATATGCTCCCAATACCCATTATACAGCAAGGTGTCTTCAACGCGAGGGGATCAATTATCAACACCGTCAAGTGTCCCATACAGCAGCGTGGTAGGGTGCGTGCTAGCTCATAATATACAAGCACGGGGCGTGGGGTTCGAACCCCGTGCCATGCTTGTAATGAGGTCTTTGTCTTTATGGAATCTTGCAATCGGAATGGCGCTCGTGCTAAGGAATTTTAATACTGATTTGATATGATTGTTAAGGGAGCTGTAATCGTAGATACTCATGTTACAATCATTGCAAACAGACTTTGCAGTGGACTGTCACTGCAGAAGTGAAGGAGAATGGAAATACCTGGAGCGAAATATAGCGAGTAGCTCAAGACCGACCGGGATGGCGACGCACTGTGAAGCCCTCTGCCCCATCGAGGGGACTTAGGACCTTAAGTCGAGCCAAAGTAAGTCACATGTATTCAACAGTATTTTCTAATCACACCATCACTATTCCTTGTCTTCATATGTGGCTTTTGTTGCGCATCTTTCACACCACCAATAAATGCTAGATTTATCTCATTCGTTCTTCATGCATTGTAATAAAAAAAATATATAGAAACTTTTATTCCCGTTCGTCGCATTGATACCTCGATTCCATTGGATGACCGTTAGTATTGAATGTATATTAATGTCTTGCCTTAGTATTTTATATCGCTATCCCGACCCTCAAGATGCTAACTCCCCTTCATATTCATTGCTTATTCCCTAACCTGTCAACTACTCGACCTGCCCACGTTTAGCCAGATTTAGACCGTGGGGCGAAAGTGTGCCAGCTATACGCTCTTCAGTAGGGTCGGGCCCTCATACACCTTGCTGAAACAGTCGGGAATCGAACCTGTCGCATCTAGCACCCTCCAGCAAAAATTGCGCAAATAGAATTAAGTATATTATTGACATACCCACATTCTTGCCATGCTTTACTCTGGACCGGAGAATTAAAGTTAATTAAGTGTAAAACGCAGTGACAATTGAACAGATTCAAAGTTAGATGGTTTAAGCTCGCTAATCATGAACACCAGTCCTTCCCACGTCATGATATTATGGAAATCGGTGGATTAAAATGGGTAGTGGGAAGAACGCTTTTATTTAATTTATATCTCCAGTTGAACCGTCGAGATGATCACAAAAAACCAATAAACTCCTCATTTTCCCACACATCTTTCATAATCATTGATTCAGAGTTAAGTGCATACGTTAAGCCAGATTTAAACCCTAGGGCAAAAGTGTGCCAGCGTTACGTTGATCCCTCCTGAGTTCTACACATTGTTGAAACAGTCCTGTATTCCAATACCTGTCACAGCTAGTACCTTCTTGCAAACATTGCGCAATAATATTATTAGTGCAGACACCAACAACTGTTACATCTTTCACAAATTGACAACTTCTAGATTCCAAATTAAAATGAAGATTTTGTTACTAGCAGTAACACGAATGACCATTAAACAAATCCAGGATTTAAACACCCTAGTAATAGTTCAATTAAGCTTCCAGCGGTAGCCATCGTCAGAATTAAGTCACTTTAGTGGCGAACCGTGATTGACATTGATATTCCAAGGGTTACCTGTTCATTGACATCTCCAGTTTAACCCTCAGAAAACGACAAAATATCTTATGAACTCCCCACATATCTAAACTAATATATAAAGCTGAATAATTTGTTTGTTTGTATGTTTGTTTGTTTGTTTGTTTGAACGCGCCAAACTCAGGAACAATTGGTCCGATTTGAAAAAATATTTTAGTGTAGGATAGTCCATATGACGAGAAAGGCTTTAGGCTATAGTATAACCGAAATCCACGCGGACGGAGTCGCGCGCGCTCTCTAGTCTTTCATAACCATTGATTCAGTGTTAACCTGTCCATACGCTTAGCCAGATTTAGACCGTGGGGCGAAAGTGTGCCAGTACTGTTAGGGTCGATCCCTCCTGAATCCTGCACCTTGTCGACCCTCAAGCACCTTACTGAAACAATCGGGAATCGAACCTGTCGCACCCTCTTGCAAAAATTGCGTATTAATACTGTTACTGCGCCCCTTCAGATTAACGTGTTTAGCGCGCCGGTAGGTCGCTGATTACCTATCAAGCGCTTGTTTGCTTGTTGGTAGTCTGTTTTCAATTAGTAAGTACTAATGAATAGTAAAATAATCAAAATCTAAGAATAAGTAGGCATATGTTTGTGTTATTGAATCCGTGAACAACAGACAACTAGGGCTTGCAAATATTCGACGAAATCAGGTATTCGAATATTCGAATATTTTTCGAAAAATATTCGAATATTCGAATATTATTCGAAATTTTTTTTCAAGCGTCCACCAACCAAACATGGAAATATATAGTCTTGAGGCCATCACAAACGATACTGGCTACGGCAGTATAGCTGTAAACTCAGTCCGAACTGAGTGGGACAGGTTTAAACTTTTACACTTTTGCCTATGCTTCATACATTTTCTATGGGAAAGTGCATACTTTTTTTTCTCGCTTCTTTCGACCAATCATGGAAAATGAAAATATATATTATTGAGGTCATTTAAAATGCTATTTGATTTGGGAGTATATCTGCAAAAACAAACTCAACCCGAACTGAGTAAGACATGCTAGAAACTTGAACACTATGTACTCACGCTTCAAAATTTTTTTAATTGGAGGTTGACTCCTTTATTTTCCTGCGGCCATCAACCAAACATGGAAATATATATTATATTCTTAAGAGCCCAGTGAACGATAGTTACACAGGCAGTATGGATGTAAACGCAGTCCTTACTGAGTAAGACAGGTTAGAACTTTTACACAAAAACTGGGCGTTCGCTACCTAAATTTTTTTATGGAAGGTGGCGTTTTTATTGTTTTGCATTATTATTACATCCATACTGCCTTTACAAATGTCTTCCGCAGTGCTCTTAAGAATATATATTTCCATAATTGGTTAATAGCCGCAGGAAAAGCAGAAGACACCATCACTCCTAATAAATATCTCTCGTAATAAATAATAATACCCTCCGGCCTTATTCGGCCATGGCGGCCGATCTTACGATCAGCCAGGTACGCAGGATATATTATAATGCACAAGTGAGTGCGCAAGCACAGGTGCACTCCCTATTCCTTCAATCTCATAATTCGGTGGGACAGCAATCTGACACGACCGTAGAGAGATCAGGCGCAGAACCAACGGCTTAACGTGCCTACTGAAGCTCGGAGGAGCTCGAGATGAAATTTTTCAGTCACCCATCCGATGACTGGCATCTGCGAACGTCGCTTAAGTTTAGAAACAGCAGGCCGAGTGCGTTAACCACTGCGCCATCGAGCTCCCCATTAAAAAAGAAGCGAGGGTACATTGTGGTCAAATTTCAACCCTGTCTCACTCAGTTCAGACTGAGTTTGCAGATAAACTGCCAAATTAAATAGCGTTTGGAATGACCTCTAAAATATATATTACCATAGTTGGCCGATAGACGCGAGAAAAAAAGAATGCCATTTCCCATAGAAAAAAAGTATGAAGCGTAGGCCTAAAGTGTAAAAGTCTAAACCTGTCACACTCAGTTTGGACTGAGTTTACAGCTATACTGCCAAAGCAAGATATCGTTTGTAATGCCCTCAAGCATATTTCCATGCTTGGTTGAAATGAAACTTATGAAGTTAAAGTCGCTAAAGTTTAATCTACTTAGGGTCATTTAATATCGGTCTAAAATCTCGATAATCTCGATCAAAACTGTCGAGATCTCGATCAATATCACATATAGCGAGATAATAGACCGTCGAGATAGAATATCGAAAAACACCTACTTATTTTTTGGGATTTGGGACTATCGAGATTGCATTTCCTAATTAATCCCTATAGGACATAAAATATTCGAATATTCGAATAACGCGTCAATTAATATTCGAATAGTAAAATGAGTCGAATATTCGAATTATTCGAATATTCGAATATTCGAATTGCAAGCCCTACAGACAACTTGAGATTGGCTCCCTTGAATAGATTTTTTTTGCATAATTTCTAACCAGCACAATAGTTAGATAACGTCTTACAGTTTTTTAATTTAATGATAGAATTATAATTTTTTTGAGATTTTGTTTATTGAAGATAAATACTGTCTGAGTTTAGATACGCCATATTTATTTTTACGAAGTAATTCTACATGAATAAGTCAATCTGTGTAAACAGCTGAGTGAATCTTCAAATACACATGCTTTATAAAACATGCGAAAGTTAACTTCAATCTATATGTATCTATAGGTATTCAATGTTTAAAATATACGATAAAAACTACCTAGGTAGGTACGAGCTTTTTGTGAAACAGTAACATTTCGGTTACATAAAATCCTAAAGCTTGTAAAGCTTTCGCAAAAGAAAAAGATTGTTTTTTTCAAATAGATTTTATAGTTTAGGTGTAAATGGTAATAAATAATACTCGTAGGCCACAGTACTGTTTAAGTTCACAGTAAAATTTTAAATAAATTGAAGATCTTCTTGTTTTTTTTTAATTGTTGAATTTTGGTGAACTTCTTTCATAATTACCTAGTAATAATATCTATGACGAAACACTGGAAAGAATATACTACATATTGGGCTACAAGTGCTAACCAGTCAAAAATCAGCGATCAAAAGTAAAACAAACACATAACCACTTAACAGGCAGTCTAACGTATGTCGTACATTTATATGCACATTTTTCTATCCATCTACTACTTAAATATTTATAAAAAATCAATACCCACAAACAGATTTAATCAGTTCCTACGAAGTGTAACGCTTGAGGAAAAAGTTGCAAGCACAACGGGTGCAAAGTCTCGGGTCGATAGCACGCCGCGAAAGCCCGAAACAAAACAGATCGAAGCTCGGGCCGAATGCCGAATCGAATCCCGCCAAATGCAGCGACAGCTGTGCTACGCACGTAGCGCGTAGCCGTAGAGGCGGCTCGGCAGCGGCACCGGCACGGCACGGCACTATTATTATTATTTGTAAACAAGCGTGCGGCGCGTCACGTGACCCGCCGCCATTGGCCCGCGCGGCAGCTGCCGGCGCCGCGACCGCGCCGCGCGCGCCAGTCCGCCGCCGACGACCGCCGCGACACCACGCGCCGCGCACGCACACACGCGGACCGCACTCGCGAACTCCGATTCCCTTTTTGTTTATTTTTCGCTTGCGTCCTTCGGACCGTTTTGTGTTTCCGAGGCAGCGAGACGAAGAAAAAAACGAGGCGCGGATGGATCGAGCGACCGGAGAAGGTTCGTCCGCGTAAAGTTTTGTGCAAGTGTTGTTCTGTTCGAGTGGAAGCTTTCGGTTTCGTGGATTGTTTGGTTAGATGTCGTAGGAGCAGCAGACCGTGGCGAGGTCCGGTGCGTTCGCGTGCTTCCGCCGGAGCTTTGCCTGTGTGCAGCTTTTGCGAATCGATTCGCGTTTTCCTTCGACGTGTTTTAGAGTTTGGTGTTGTTGACGAAAGCTCCGCGAGAGGCGTTCAAAAGTTGTGAAGTACCCTCTGAAGTTGCAACTTGGGTCGGTAAAGTCGGAAATCGGAATCAACTCGGAAACCGTGGACTAATAGTAATAGCTAGTTCTGGAAGTTTTGTACGTTCGTGGGATACGTTTGAAAGGAGTAACTTAAAGGTGTACTTATGATTGTCACTTAGGTAAATGAGGGGCTAGCGTCAAAGAAATGGCACGCTACGCTGACGCATCCGCCAGCCATCGGCGCTGATGTCACGTAATTTAACCCTTAATTGCAGCAGCCAATATTAAATTGGCAGGAATGTGCAACCAAATAAGCTGCAGCATTGTACTTTTCCTGTTTAACCCTGTGTTGTTCTATTACGAGTATGGAGCTTTTGTAACGTACAGCGCGGATATTGTCACTTCAGCTGTCAATTGTTTCATTTATAACTTCTTTATTTCTATGGTTGCTTGTAAATTGTAGACGGCATCAAGTAGATAAATCTCTGTTTAACTATGTTATGTAATCGTACGTTTTAAATCTATGATCAATGATTTTCTTTTATTTTTCCATAAATATCAAAGCGAAGCAAATCAAAGGCACTGAAAAGAAACCAACGGATTGGTACTTTTAAATCAGCTTGAAGAACTAATTTGGTAGGTAGTTGTAAAAGCCCCGAACATGTTCAAATAACTGATACAACAACAATGTTTACAACAAAATCATTTTATCGCGTAAACACAACACACAGCATAGATGATTACATAAATATCTTATTCGCGGAATCCAATCAGAACGTGGGATATCTGAATGTGGAAACACATCGATAAACATCATAACACCAATCTCTATTCTGAATTCAGCATCGAATTAAATTGAAAGAATAATAAAGATATAAATAAAGCCACAACTTCCCTGCTTAGCGAAGCAGGAGACAACACAAATGAGATGAGACGTCAAAAGGAACATAAGAAATGAATAGTTGCGCGATTTTTGTTTTTCCACGCCGCGGACTGCCTTATACATTCCAAAGCTAAGTTTAGAGAAGTAATTTTTATAGCAATTTGCTACCTTCAATCTTTGTGTTTGCAATGTTGATGGGCATTCCGTAGATGTGGAATGCTCTAGAGATGATCACGTTTGACATTGAGTTTTTCTATCTATAATATCTTATGATGTATAGCGTCAATGTGACATTCAACATTTGAATAAAGTTGTAAATCGTACCCGTGAATTTGTCTGAAAACGGGGTCAACCTTATGTTAGAGAATACAATTTACATGTTTCCAAAACATGTTTCATACTTAACATAGTGTGTGAGTAATATTGTATGAAAAAATTTACAGCGACACTTTAGCGTTTTGTAAAAAGTGTATTATTCTAAACTGGCTATTCGATTCGATTTCTAGACGTCGGTAGAATTTCAAATATACATATCTTATATTGTTCTTTGACTGCTAATAATAAAACGCTTTTTACATACCTATCGATGAAAAGGGGATTTAAATGTTCCACTCTTTAAACTCGTTAATTATAAGAATCTAATTTGAAAGCGCTTACAGGACAGCATTTCAGAAATCGAATGTGCATAAGTGCGCGTATAACATGAAAATTTATCTTATGCGAACTAGCTTGAACATTGAAATAAGGAACTGATTTCCAATTTCAGTTCTACATTAAATAATTAGTACATTATGTGCCAAAAGTTGGCAGAGTTAAGTTTCATCAAAATATTGTAACAAGTATCACACAGCCCGCGCAAACTTCGTCAAAAATCAAATATTGAAGTATAAACGATTGTCAACTGAAGAGACGACGATCTGTGCCGGTCCCACGGATTAATCGAATAAATAATACGCCTTCCTCCCGTGAATGCGATAATGGGGAGTCAAGTTCACTGAGGCCAATGAAAACAAATAAACAAATTGGCCAATTTCGCTGGAGCTAACTGTTGGTACATCACGGCATCGCTACGGATTGTGCAATGTAACATACTTCCTTTTTAGTTGGACGAGCGAGTTATGTTTCCTCTGACATTCTAGTTTCGGTGGCTTTACGGTTGTCACTGATTGCTTGCAATTGACAGTGTTTCCGGAATATTTCGGTAGCCGAGAAAATAGTATCAGGATCAGGGATTGGATGTTTAGATAGTCAACAGTTTTTCATCAGTTTGAAAGTGTTAAATTTCATGGAATTATCCGGAATCAACATTTATCCTATTACATTTTGTTCCTTTTATGCGCTTGGGTTAAAAGTGACTATTCTTCGTAACGAATATGCTATAGAAGTTTAAATATCGGCATACTCGGCTCAACAACAGAAAGAGTTGCACCCGAGCATCTCGTATTCGACAAGCTTATTGATTCCCATTTGATTTATGATACGAGATATACGCATAAGTAATATACATATGAGAATATAAAAAACAGCATAGCACATGTCGTTGCAAAGCAATTTATTAATGTTAAATCTTGTGCGAGCCCGCTCATAAATACCAGAGCGGTCCTAAAGGAAGCAGCCATTGATCCCGAATGCACCGCGGTGGAAAAGCTTGCGTATTTTCTTTAGAATAGCAAATGTTGCCTCAAAGTCTCAACGCGAGATCAAACGCCCGGCCGTCTGTACTCCTCAATATCCCGATTATTGCCACAAGTAATATCTTAAGTTGATTCATACTTTCTCTGAAGGATAATCCCCATCTTATTGCCTCGACGCAAACTCAAGACCCTCAGTTTTCATAAGGCACATGGCTGCGTTTAGATACTCAACTCTCCTCCCAGTTAAAGTTTAAATATCAATGTGTACGGTGAATAGAGAAGTTTTGAAGGAAATGTAATTGTGGAGGAGAATATTTTATTTGCGGAGGTCGTCGCGACGGTGAACGCTCGCAGTTAGTATCTCCCATTCACGTTTTGAACTTGGCAGAGACTTTCATATAGAAATTTGTTTCGAATATTTCTTATTCTTGCTTCCTTTTGATATGAAATGTTCTGTAAACAAACTTGAATGGCTCAATAATTCAAATAGAGCTCTTAAGTTTTTAAATTCAACTCGTAATTTGATTCTTATGGGAAATTTCTAACCATTAACAAATTTCTAAAACGGAGACAATACTAAATCATACAACATTGTCATACACATGTGACTTCCTTCAAACAATTCCATCTCATAGGTGTAAGTATAAAAACTATTCAATTTCCGATGTCGCATCCGATAGCAAAGACAGACGCGCGCACAAAAAATCTTTACAAAACTGTATCGACCACGGAACAATGCGTTTTTGAAAATCCCAATTCGCTTTGATGGTACCTTATATCGAACGGAATAGAGATCATAATTGTCTGTAGTATTTGGGAGGAAGAGCAATGGTAAAGTTTGTCGAGGTATTAAGGCATCAGAAAAAGTGGTAGTGTGGGAAAGATTGTTGTAAAAAAGTCCACATCTGCGCCTCTATTCAACCCGGAGTGGCTCAATGGGATGGGACGTAACTCTATATCAGAGGCGACCTTATCATCCTAATGCGCCATCGAGATTTCATCTCAATCTGTGTTTTGGATCCAATCTTAATTTTTAAATAATAACCTTTGCGTCATTACAACGATACTTGGATTCTTTTGTGAATATTAAATGGAGTATGTGCCCCATTTTACTTCTTAAAAATTAGACTGAAACTGTTAGATTTTTCTACCATCATAGTTTTGGTAAATTGATTGAATCTGTACAAAGCAGGACGAAATAAAAGTGTATTACACAAGTCAGTTGCACATGTATTAATTACACTTTTCACTTCTAGTGAAATTTGTTGAACAGAGTTTTTTGTATTTCTTCTTTTAGTCACCTCACATGTCAAATAATAAAATTCCGAATGGACGGACCAAAAATTTTGCCGTTCTCTAACAAAGAAGCAGTAATTTGAAGCTTAAAAAGCCTTTCACGACTCTGGTATGAATTTGAACAAGCTATCCTTTTAAAACCTAAAAGACACGTTACAATTAGATATCACAGAATCAGTAGCGTGTAACATGTTTACACGATGCTAGATGTAAAATAATAGGCGGGAATCGGGATTGCGGCCGTACCGGCAATCACGTTGATCCACGCATCCTGTCGAAGTTGCGCCCGGCAATCATTGATACATCGTAGTCGCGCGTGTGAGAACTAAAGAGAATGCAGTTTGAATTTGGAACGACTGCGATTTTAAGATGGCGATTACAATTTGAATTTGGAAACACTTCGGTTTGAGGTGCTGTTAAAAGTTTCCATTTGAGCAACTGTTAATTTAGGTAGGTGCTGTTAAATATTTAATTATAGAACATTTGCAATCACGTTGATCCACGCATCCTGTCGAAGTTGCGCCCGGCAATCATTGATACATCGTCGCGGCGCGTGTGAGAACTAAAGAGAATGCAGTTTGAATGTGGAACGAATGCGATTTTAAGTTTGCGATTACAATTTGAATTTAGAAAAACTTCGGTTTGAGGTGCAATTCGAAGTTTGAATTAGAGCAACTGTGAATTTAGTTACAGTTTTTTTTAATAATGGAATCAAGTGCAATTTTAGGAGATGTGGCATATCGTTTGATTATAGAACACTGGCAATCACGTTGATCCACGCATCCTGTCGAAGTTGCGCCCGGCAATCATTGATACATCGTCGCGGCGCGTGTGAGAACTAAAGAGAATGCAGTTTGAATTTGGAACGACTGTGATTTTAAGTTTGCCATTGCAATTTGAATTTGGAACAACATCAATTCGAGGTGCAGTTAAAAGTAGGATTTGGAACAACTGTGAATTTAGGTACCGTTAAATTTTTAATTATAAAACCGCTGCCATTTTAGGCGCTATGACATCGTTTGATTATAAAACACCGGCAATCACGTTGATCCACGCATCCTGTCGACGTTGATACATCGTAGTCGCGGCGGCGCGTGTGAGAACTAAAGAGAATGCAGTTTGAATGTGGAACGACTGCGATTTTAAGTTCACGGTTATAATTTGAATTTAGAAAAACTTCGGTTTGAGGTGCAATTCGAAGTTTGAATTAGAGCAACTGTGAATTTAGTTACAGTTTTTTTTAATAATGGAATCAAGTGCAATTTTAGGAGATGTGGCATATCGTTTGATTATAGAACACTGGCAATCACGTTGTTCCAATTCCAAGCATCCTGTCGAAGTTGCGCCCGGCAATCATTGATACATCGTCGCGGCGCGTGTGAGAACTGAAGAGAATGCAGTTTGAATGTGGAACGTCTGCGATTTTAAGTTCGTGGTTACAATTTGAATTGAGAACAACTGCGATTTGAAGTAAATGAATATTAACTACCTACTCGTAGTATTAACAATGTCGCTTCATGAGGTGATTTTATTCAGAATGAAATTATTTAGAAGAAATGTGATACATGAAAAATATAAAAGAGGAGCACTAAAAGTTCCGAGCACTTCTATGAAGAACAAAACAACTATAGTTTTTGGTGAAAATTGTTCTGAGAATTAATTTCATATAAAACAACTGTGATTCTTATGTTGATGTTCTTTGCTTACTTATTGTTTTTCTCTTTGTTTGCACTGCATATAACAAGTGCCATTACGGAGACGCATTTGAAGAGAGTGCTGATTTATGAAGATTATTTGATGACTTTCAATGAGAAAATGACGATCTACTTTAGATAATGCCTTTCGTATCATTGTTTGAATTAGGAGTTAATGGAAGTTTAGTGAATTAATAAAGGTTCTCTCCATCGATAATGAACCAGGTCATTGCATAGATTTGCTGGGATCCCGAAAATAGGCACTGGAAATATCGAAAATAGAATTTTAATTTTTCTGTTAGGTCATTCATCGGAATTTCAAGGTTGTTTTGGAAATGCGCCTAGCTTAGCGACCTGCCTGATTTTTTTCAGATATTTCATACAAAATTAATTGATATAGCGTCTAGTAAGATTGACGTTCTTATTTTATGACGTTTATATTTCAATTACACTAAAAAGTGTTTTTCTAAAATTATTGACTTATGTTAATGTTGAATCTGTATGTATTATTATATACTAGTACATAGACGTGGCAAATCTTATATATGTAGGTAGTGGTTCCACAACTTAATACAAACTCTGACTAGAATCTTAAAGAGCTGTTAGCTTAGATAACGGACAAACTTAATTAAGCCTTTTGTGCTCGTAACAAATTTTCTATTCGCGACGTTTGCCCAATTTGTGGATATTTTCTATTCAGTAATAAATAACACAGATCTTTATTTCCAAGTTTGAGTAAGTACAAAATGATTAAAGATAATAAAATCTGTGTAGAGCACATCTACATTAAGTTTCTATTATAATCAAGAAAGCCAGTAAACTATAACCACTCTTTGTTATTATTTAATCAAGCACCTATATCAGACAGATAATTCAGAGCAATCACATGATTGGTGGATTTGTTATCGGGTTATCAGTCGATGATCACAACGCTTCCGGAGGAGGTATTGTGCTAACCGGATGTACCTAAAAACATATTAATATGTTATTTGAGACTGCGCAATGACATTCAGGTTGAGAAATTCGGTAAGATTCACATCCTGGCGTCATTGTTAAAAGAACATATTTTAAGTTTGTAACTCTTCTGGTTTTGAATTTCATGGCACCAATAAAATTGTAAAGCTATATAATTCATCTCATGAAATAATGTAATGTTTTGAACTACGAATATGCTGGATAACAATGCAGCAATTGAATGCAGTTTTGAAAGAACGGTCATTCTTATCCCTAGTACATAGTTTAATACTTAAACTCTTAACATTTCATTAAAGATTTCACAAAGAAACAGTCTTGAATGATTCGACAACAGAGAATGAAAATTCATGACTAACGCGCGCCAAGTTCGATCCTGAATTCGGTGAATTACCAGTTATTCAAAGACAAGAACAAACTGAATCAAAGTTTACTCGATTCAAGGATTTCTGAGCGTCATCTAAACAACCACGCTGCAGCGCGCGTTTGTGCACAAAAAAGCGACAACATCCGATGCTAAAAATAAGCCGTGTAATTACAGCCCAAAGCTGAAAGCGCATTGCTTTCGCTGCAAGCGGCTGGTTGTACGGTTGCCCTTGACAACCGAGACCCAGATACTATCGCGTTCCACGCACACTTGCGAACACACCCACACATATACGAAACGAATCCTTGCACTACATGGAAGCCGACACACATGGACGTCGCGGTCCGTTTTAAAGCTTTTTAGTTTTTTTAAGAACGCGCTTTGTAAAGCGTACAAAGAATTTTGCGTTGTACTTGCTAGACTTTTTGATCGTCGTGCCACGGTGACGTCAGGCCATTTGAAATTCGGATTTGGAATCAAAACTGGCCATCATGAAAGATTAGTCACACAATGTTCATTCTTGTACTTCGAATTTGAAATCAGAATTTTGTATAGAAATAGAAAAAGAGGTCTTGAAAAAGGAGGATACGCAACTGACTCCGCGCAACGTTTTTGTTTTGATTAAACGACTTAGGTTTTGTTAGACATCTGAAGCGCTCCCAGTTGGCGTTCTGAATAGAGTGTAGATGAAAACTTTTTTATTTTCTCCCTCAGGAAAATCCGCGAAGGTACTCGAGGGGAAGCGAAAAGTCGAAACGAGCGTGTTGCAATTTAGTCCCGCTTTATAGACCAAACAAAAGAGTTGCTTTGATGTTCAGCCTTTGGTAGGCTCGAGATATCAATCAAGTCTATTTGGAACGGTTGAGCCCTGAGAATTAGTGTCTTCTTTTATGAAATAATGTTTTGTTTACTTTTATTTACTTGTTTGGATACCAATTAAACAAATTGATTTGCAAAATCAGTAGATTATAAGTCTCAATTGACTAAGTGTCCTATATAATATGACAGGGGGTTGAAAGAAGTAGCTTTTTAATTTCATGTAACTTTGATTCGAATATAACCGTCAACTATTTATAGTTCGAAACTAGTTTCCTTTCCGAAAATAGTTTCATATAAAATTAAGTTTCTAAAAGAAATCACAACTTCGTACTGCATAACAACTGCCGTCACAGCTCTGCAGATGAAATGCGTCGACAAGCCGATACAATATCATTAAAACATCTTCTTCCCTTTAATTTTAGAACCGAACGTGCCCAGCCCCGTGATCGGTATGGGAATGGGACAATATCGGAATGAATGATAACGTAAATTTTAAAATTAGAATACGCGTGCCATTGATACACCTTAATGATATTTAAAATTAGAATTCTATTTTTTCTTCTTTTCATAATGGTCGCGTGTTTTGTCTTTTTTTAAGATTGGGGTAAGGATAGTTCTGATTGTCCGTTATTTTTATCTTATGCCTATAAAAAATATGTGTTATACAACAATGAAATATTTTTCTTGTGAAAAAATATCTTAGTTCGTTCATCATAACATAACATAGTTTTATCAATCATCGCCGCTTATTGAGGTTCCATATAAACTAAATATCCATATTAAACTTAAAAAAAATTTTCAAACGACGATGTTTATAGAGGTCTCCCATACTTAAAATAACTTACAGACAAAGAACATCGACCGAAATTCAGCAAAACAATGTTTCGGCTGATTTAATAACTTCCAAAGCATTCGTCGGGTTCGGTTCGTCTATATACGAGTAAACAAGTTATTATTAGAAGGGCCTGTTAATAGTAAAGCCACGCTCTATTTCGGTCGCACTATTTTGAGGGAACTATTTTTGAGCAGTTTCAATTTAAAACTGTGCCGTTCAAATTTGATCTGGAATTGATAAGACAGTTTTATTTTTGTAACGGTTATTTAAAGATTTTACTGATAATTTGAACTTGACTGATTTGAAAATTTGAATTTCTAGCGTGGATGATTACCTATGGCTTACTTTAACTTCAGTTCACAAATGTTTTTATCACTTCGAGTTCTATTTCTATTTTCTATTATGATAATAAAGTTCATAAGAGCTTGTTACTCAAGACTAGTGCAGGCAAAGAGCAGAAACCGCGATGCTACTATGATTAATGCTCATTTTAAAAGAAAATGCTTTATTATGTATAAACTAGCGGGCACCAGCGTGGAATTCGTTTTCCGTCCATAGGCTTTAAGCTATAGCATAGCACTATGTTATAATATAGCCTAACGCTCATGGACTATCCAACAATAAAATAAATTTTAAATTCGAACTAGAAGTTCCTGAGGATTCGAAAAACAAACAAACAGATATTCAGCTTTGTTATAGTAGGACAGATAAAAGACGTAGGTATACCTACCTCAGCAAGCACTAAGGCTCACATGTCTTGTGATCGGTGACGTCACGGGCCGCGTGTTATCGCCGGTCTATCTGACGCGCTAATGGTGGGAACGATTTGCGCGAACCAACGTAAACGGCTCTTATAATTTGAAAATGGAACGTTTGAAGCGGCCGTGCTGGTGTGTTAGAGTTAGAGTTACGTATTAGTTTTTGCGGTCAATATAAAAGTGACGTACACTTACTTATTATACTTAATAATACTTTTTGCTATACAATTACTTAGTATACAGTTCACCTTACAAGACTAAAAAACATTTAAAAATATCAAATGATAACAGACACATGTTTGAGTTTGCAATTCTAGTAGTAGTAGTAGTAACCTTAGTACGCAGTAATCTGAGTTATCTGACCATGACAAAGATGCGAGTTCGGTGTAGAACTAGCACAGTTTTGCAGTAGATTTTCTTACAAATTTATTGAGAATCCAGAGTTCAAAACAAATAATGACAATGCTCCATTTTCCGAAGGAAACAGAACTTAATTACCTGTCTCATGTGTAAAGTTACTACCTTCAATAACTGCGAGATGATTCTATTCTACACTGCAACGCACGATTAACTAGGTCAAATAACTGTGACAATCAATAAGTAGCTTTAACCGAGTTATGCCAGTCAGATCCAGAGCGTAATAACAACAAATTCACTAAAAAAACAATCGAAAAACCATCTCGGTTTCCATCGTTCGCGCCATTGATTCGCGGGATTCAAAACACACGGGACGCATGCGCCGCGGGCAGTAAACAGCCAGAACCAGAAGTAATCCAGTTTGACCACCCAATTTTTGGGCACCCACTTGAGCACCTCGCCTTGTCCACTTGGAGCACCTATTCATGTTATTGGCTATTGCTTTAATGAAGATGATCAAGATGACCTCACTACACCTGATGATAAGCGAATGTTAATCCAAATGTAAGGTTGGCAGGCTTAATAGAACAACGTACTCATTGAACCTATCACCCTCAGCAGACCAGATCCCGTTTCAACGCCACCTTAAAACCTCTGGATTGTAACAAAATATTAAATAGTTCTGCCAAAACTATCAATCCGCTCTTAAAGTTAACTATAACAATTGTTCAAGTTACAAGTGCTCAAAAATTCGGAGCTCCAAGTGGACCGCCTTCTGAACCATAACTTTGCTCCTACTTTCCTTCCTACTTCCGAATTTACATCTTCCATTCTGCGTACAGTGCTGGCAATAAATATTGCACGGAGGTTTGCAAGAATCTGGCGAAATAATTGGATTTTAGGTTCCGTAGGCTGGTAACTATCGGTTATTATTGTTAGCAGCTCTTATAATTCGTATAGTAAAGCAGCTTAAGATGAAGATAGGAAGTTATCCGATTGCCTGCAGAATAAACGTCTATGTGTTATATTTATTGCCTGGTGTTGTGGGTATTAAGACTTCGACTTCGTACGCGAGAACAGTTGATTAGAAAAAGTTTCAAGAGTCGTCCGCACTTGGTTGCTTTTTCACTCGTTTTTATGTCGAATTTTCTGAAATTTGCGCAAATTCTTTTTTTCTCCCTCGTGTAAATGTTCACTTTGCTTATTTTCGAACTTCAAACATTGCGTTGATATCATCAGTTAGTGTTTTATAAGTATGTTGTTTAATGTGTATTTTTGAATACATTGATTTTTCAGCTGTGCTAATTGTTTTATTCTTGTCCACAGATCGGTGCAGGCCGCACGGATAGCCCCGGCACCACCACAGCACCGCAACACACCAGCAACCAAACCACGGAACCATCAAACCAAAGCCTCCAGTCATATCTTTCGTTTCGAAAAGCTAAATATATAAGCACTATTTTTTTAACCTTTTAACGATAAAACTAAATCGTAAATAGTATACGCTACTCCCAAACAGTACAAATTAATTTAAGTCTGAATTGATCGGTATTTACAATAAAAAGAAGCCTTCGAACGAGCGAAAGAGAAGAATCTATCAACGACCAGTATTTAAACGTTCCAAAATAATAGATATCGTTAAACGAGTGCACAAAATAGTTTATCGATCGTTAAAAAGTTAGTAACGAACCAATTCCTCGAGCATTTTCTAAAAATCAGCCAAAGATTTTATAAACCCGTAGATATAAGACTTGTAACTATAAGTTAAACTGCCCGTCGTTAAGGAATTTTTACAATATTTATTTCATAGTGGGCAAACGAAGATATTGTGATTAGTGTAGTGTAAACCAGTGTGCCGTATAACCGTAAACTAAGTGCTATTTAGGATACCGGACAAAACAAATCGACTCAGGTCTCAGAGTACAAATTAATAAGTTCCAGTAGAGTCGAGCGTTCGTACGCAAGTTAGACTTAGCAGAGGATATTTTTTTATGCGTCGTACCTCGCGAGCTGCGGAGGAGATGGAAGAGCGCGGGCGGGCGCCATGAGCGAGACGCTCCGGAGCGAGGGCGGCGCGGAGAACGCGCACCTGCCGCCCTTCAGCACGTTCGGCGACATGGCGGACGAGCAGCGCCTGCTGGCCGCCGACGCGCGCCTGCTCGACCCAGCCTGGGAGTACTACGAGCGCCACGGCGACGCCGTCTCCGTCATCGCCTCGCAGGCGCAGTACCGCCCCTGGGAGTCCATGCCCCTCTCCGTCAACTCCAAGGACGCCATCCTGCGCGCCGGCTTCTCCGCGCCGCTCGACTACCAGTCCGTCACGCTGCAGCCCATCCCCAACAAGCTGCCGTCCTTCCAGAGCCAGTTCCAGACGTTCCCGGAGACGACCGTCATCCCCGAGACGGGGCTGCCGAGCGTCACGCCGGTGCCGGTCACGACCAGTCCCACGCCCAGCGCGAGTCCTAGTCAGCTAACGCAACTCACGCAGCTCACGACGGCGTCGTCGCCGGCGCACCTGACCACGCTGGCGCAGGTGGCGCCGCTGTCCACCACGCTGACCACGCTGTCGCCGGTCAACGCGACCACGTTCCACACGCTGACGGCGGTGAACGCGCGCAGCTACCCCATCGTGCCGGCGCCGCTGCAGGCGCGCGAGCTCGCGCCCGCCGGCCAGACGTACATCGACGACCGGCATATCCAGCTCTACCAACCAAACATAGCGACGATAAACGCATTCCCGACGCAGAATGGAATCCTGCACCAGAACGGGACGATACTCCACCAGAACGGGAGTCTAATACAGAACATCCAGAGCCCGACCGTGGTGCACGTGCTGAAGAACGAGCCGTTTGACGTGAAGTCGCTTCAGGACAAGTACACGCCGAACGGGCTGCACCATAGTAATTTCCAGAACCCGATGTTGATCGATAACGGGTACGAGAAGAAGACTAATGGTTTCGGGAGCGGGTCGTCGCCGACGAGGTCGGACTTCAGGAAGAAGGAGCGGCGGAAAATGCGCGCGAACAGCTCGGAGTCGGACGGGTCGAACATGGAGGTGGGGTCGGAGAGCAGCGGGCAGGTGGCGGCGGTGTCCTCCACGGCGGGCTTCAAGTCGCCCATGCACGGCGCGCCGCCCATGAACACCGGGCCCATGGAGCTGGACGACATCTCCAGCGAGAAACAGGTAACATTCACACACATATTTTTTTTCTAATTGAAGCTTTTCACACACGATTCCTTTTGCGAAGTTCAAGCCAAAATTCCAATATTTTGCCTTATTTCGGTCAGATTCAAATAATATGACACTTACCCATGCGATAACACACTATTCTTTCGAAATTCTCAAAATACATTTTATAAAGCATTAAAGAAATAAACTGTCTCCGCTCTTTAATTAGATTAGAAATTAAATTAGATTACCGCATTGTTCTTAAGTGACAAAAGCACTTTATCGTGTTGTAGAAAAGCTACAGTACATATATAACTTTGTTGTCTAAGCTTACAAGAAACAAAATGACTATGAAAACGATTTATAATAAGTCATTATCGAATTATATTATTTAAAATTGTCTAAGAAGCATTAAAACTCTTCTAGTCAGTATTGCTGTGATTCGTATTGAACATCAAGTTTCAATATAGAAAAGGAAGCTAGAGTAACATAATACAACCTATTGTTATAAGATGTCAGTCTTCACCGGTCACAAGGAGATAGTAAATCAATAAAGACTGTTAACAAGAAGCAACTTCCATTATGCATTCGTGTGTGGACTGCTTTATTTTGAAGACAAACGTCGAGGATTTTATCGCATGAAAATGTAATTTTGCGAGTAGATAAATTGACTTGATAAGATCCGAAAGACGATGTCTTAACTTTTTATTAATTCGTCTCGACTTCGCTGAAAGGACCTACTTCTGATTGCCCTTATTCCCAATATTACTTCCTAGGAAATCTCATTCGAGTAGGCGCTAAGATAATAAGCAGGAAGTTACTATAAATATGTACTCGACTTCGTTCCGTATTAATATCGGGATTATTTTAGGAGCTTATTCGCCTTCGAAACAATTATTTGGTAATGTTGTAATTGTTTGTTTTATAAATAAATATCTTCGAGTACAAATACGATTTGCATCTCTATCTTTATTAATGAAATGTTGCAATTACAACTTTCAATATTCGAATTCGTAATTTAACAAAGGCACGTAAATAATTATTTTGATCTTGAATGTGTAAAAGTAAATTACATAGACATTTTTCGAACGTCTCGTATTTGTTTTAGCCAAAGTTGTTACCACGACTGATTCGTCTGATGAACTACATCAAAGCTTTTTAAAAGTTGCCCTGGCCGTGTAATTTAAGTCAAACAAAGCTAGGAGGAGGAATGAGCCCGAATAAAGTTAGTTAGCATCGCTAATGCCGGCGAGCTGAACGCAACAATAAAATCGTGAACAACTAATCTCGCTCCCGCGAATCGGCGAATTGCGTAAACAAGACTCACGGGAATTGCCAAAAGCCGACTGAATATTCGACGAAAGATATGAGAATTCTCTGAATTTCATCCGACTACACGCCGTGGAAAGTGGATATTCGAGAGCTATCCCGAAAAAGAGAAACTTTCCCCGTAATTCCACCTTTTATTATTCGAGGAGTTTTTATTCCCGAGCCCGAGTTTCGGAATGGCCCAAGTCTGTGTCTTCGCGGCTATAAATTTAATAGTTAGCCGATTCTCTGCTCCACCAATAAATTAACTTCTCCTCCCGTTTAAAACACAAATTAAAGTCGGGCGATTTACGCGTGTCCTGCTTAGAAAATTTTATGAGTTTCATTCAAATTTGAGAGCGAATGCAATTAGGCGGCAGTTCCGGCCGAGTATTAGCGAAGTTTGATGATTTAATTGTACCTACTGAGGCGATATTAAAAGTCGTTTGGTACCTTTATATAGAGTCGCAATGTTGTGAAGCGTCTTACAATATCGCGAGAATTTGTTTCTTTTCAATCATTGATTTAATATCATTACTCAAAGTATATGTACTTCTACCTCTTTATCATTCTTAACATGTGAAAAAAAAGCTAGAAACAACTTTTATATCGTACTGATCTGTTCAACCCTAGATTTGTTACATGCCTGGGTTAACTGAATTATAATAATAGCTAAAGCGGTCGATTCTCATAGAAAATCAGTGAAGCTACATAAAAATATACCCACATCGTCTTGCGACATCCTACCACCAGTCGCAACATCCATTCCAATATGTATCTAAATTCTAAACAATCGGCAAATGGCCAGTCATAATTACGGTTCGAATAGATAATGCCGGCAGCTGCTAGAAAGGTGTTCCTTTCATTAGAATGGGAGACGTTGACATTTATTGCGCAAGAATGTCGCCCGGCCTGCCTCGCCGGACCTTTGCTTCGAGTTAGATAGGTTTTTTACAACACTCCTGCGAGCAATTATGACTAGTTAAAGGATACTGTGCGGTACTAAACGCGAGTGGGTAAACAATTTTATAACTTATTTAGTTAACGCAACACTCAAGGTGTTTTGTTGGTATACACGTAGGTTTACATTTCGATAATTTAATGACTACTTCGTTAACACGTCTAAATTATCAGTTCAGTACAAATAACTTCTAAAGGTTAAACTGTTAGCACGCCTTATGAATAAGCTGCATCAAGTTTTGTTCTTAAAAATGTTAGAGCTTTGCATTGTTTGACGAATTGCACTAAACTCGCTAAATTATACCTATGTGTTCATAAAATTATATTACTGCGTCTATAGATATGATAACCTTATTCTAAGAAACTCCTGGTAAAAAAATCTTAATTGGTCGCAAATAACAATTCACAATTAAGCTCTACTTATTTTTTCTTATCCTGCTTTATTCAATGTGTATAAACTGCATATATGGCATGTAATTACGCCCTCAACCAGCCCTGTATGGTATGCGGACGGTGACACGTGTCATGGGCTTTTAATAGACCATCCGTCACTTCAATTTATTAACTAGCACCTGATACAGAAGTTACGATATTCCTTGTTGTCTTCTATTCGTCTTTACGCTGTTTAATTCGATGAATCAATGAAGTGTCAGTTTATTTATTATTGAATTATTCTTTAGCAAACACGTGGCGAAGTGATTCCGCAAATGTTAGAATTACAGTTAATTTTTTTGACCAATTCTATGTCTTTTACTGTAAAATAAGCAAAGGAACTTTTATCATACAGCCAAATCAAAAAGCAATAATTTTCGTAATTTAATAAATTATTTCAGTATGTTTCATTTCCTATTTAAATTATTGTACAGTTAAGGAAATGTTCAGTCATATTTAAACCTCAAAACAGTTTTGCTGTCAAAACGCTCTTATTTGTAGAGGTATATTCGGTCAACTAATGGTTAAACTTGGCCTTCAACCAAGCAGGTGCAATAACAAGATCTCTATCTGTGATGGATCAGTGCGAACTAGCGGTGTAGGTAACTCCGTGGCTTCCAAAGCAGCCTATCTGATTGACTCAAATTGCTTATAATGATATGATGAGATAGAAAGGTACCTACTTAAATTAGTTCATAATTTGCCTACCGCAAAATGTGATGCCTATTTTTACCTGTCTGTTAAATGTCATTCTCTGTCTCGATCGGATGTAATCTATCGTTAAAATAAATTTTATTTTTGTGTTTAAACATGTGCACATTAGACAATGAATAGTCAGTTCATATAAGTACATTGTGATCTATCTCTTTTAACCAAAATTATCTGAAATGCTAAAGAAGTAACAAATGGTAGTCCCTTTTTTAACTCGTATTATTTTGACAAAAACTGAACGAAATTTAACACTACTACTAACTACTAAACCATCACAGTTCTCATCGTAGACTACTTCAAACAAATAGTACATATAAGTTCAACAATATTAATTCTAGAACATTACTAGTGGTGATTTCTGGAAACTTGGCATTTATAGTACTAAGAAATGGCGGCTAGTACTCACGTTCGTAGAAATTGTGTGAGCGAGGTCGTTCGAACATCCTAAACTTAAGACTTATTAGGGTTCCTACAAAAGTAGGTACCTAAACCTTATTAAAATGGATTAACTTGAAACACTAACATCTAGGATGAAATTGGCATTTGCATATAAAATATAAATCGTATTATTTAAAACGGGTATTAGGCTTGTGGTTTTGCTTTTTACTTTTATGAGTTGACAGCCACACTATAACTAAATAATTAACACGTTTTAATGTATATAACATTCTTCGTTGATTTTCAATTCCATGGTATTATTTCCTATCAACGCGAAGGGCTGAAGTAATTTCAAAACTTTTGTATTAATTCAATAATTCCAACGAAATCGCGTTAACATCAGCAAAATAATAGCAAACCCATTCTAATTATAGTGTAAATTATAGTAAATAAAGTAAAGGACACTTTCATTGAGCGCTTTTTTAATTTTACTTTAAGATCGCCTATAAGTCGATTGCAGTCGACTAATGAGCATTTTTTCGAGACTTCATTGTGTCACTATGACATAGGTTGGTCTGATGATCTCTGGGTCTTCGGATCAATGCCGAGTCCTAGCATATTATTGTTGGGTTTTGGTAAATTGCTCCTTATTTGGTAAGCGTGATTAGCCAGCAGCTATCATTGTAGCTTCAAAGTATGTTTCCGATGATTAACCTTACACCGTGAATTAATAAGCTTGTATTTTTAACGATTGTATTCCATGTTGTCCATGTTTCGCCTAAAAAATCGATCACCAATTTATTGGTCGTGGGTGGCCGGCGTCAAATTTATTACACACATTAAACACGGTATTTTACAATATACAAAGTTAACTAATTAATTTTCGGCGTTCTAAGAACCTCGCATGACCCCCACAATTTGGTGCAGTTCTTGTTTTGTCGGGAAATGCAATTTATTAGCATTCGCGTGTGTGTAATGAGTTCATTGATGCAATCTTTCGTTTGAATACCTCTCATGGCTAACGGGAACAGTTATTAAAAGTTAAATATGTAACATATTAAATAATAGCTTTTTACTGACAGGTCCTGGCAAATAGTACTGTTGTGTAAAGCTTGATAAGTATACAAATGTGCCGAATGGTGTAGGTTTGATCTCCGTTGAGAACAAAAATGTGCCAGCTCAAAACAAACAGACAGAAACATGTTCATATTCAGGTATTGGGATACCTTACGGATATCGAACCTGTGACCTCTTGTGTACATTATACATGGCGATCATCTATGTATGTGCAATTGTGCATTGTTCAAACGAACACTCATTTAGTATGATGACTAAAACAAAATATGTTTCTAATGTTAAATGTTTGCTCCATCCTAGCGTACTCATTGGTTAACTCATTTGGATCTTAGTATACCAGTCGACTTATATTTTTAAACCAAATTGGTCAAAATAATTGCATTAATAATGCATATTTTCCGAGACATTTCACCACAGACAAAATAATCATAGATCACTTCTATTCAAATAATAGGTTCATTCACTTCAGGCTTGTTATACAATTGTTGTACAGAAGAAACTGAACCTTATTTCTATAAGGATAAACGACATTTTACTTTGGCGGAGAGAGTCTTGACAGTCACTCATTACGGTGAGTCAAAGGCGGGAAATCCATTGTGCTTTCCTAGAAAACAAACTGAAATGTATAAGGGATGAGTCTTTGCATATTTATATAGCTTTGATTGATTCGTTCTGTATGTTTATTCACTAGGATATAAATAAAACTGTTTTTACCATTAGGTATAAGTTGTTACTATCGTTAAAAATACGTGAAAGATCGACTTTTTCATAACATCTACTCTTGGTAATTATAATGGTTTTAGTCACGTAGTCATACAGTTTGCGGAGATTTTATACTTACTAACAATACCTACTATGTATGTTATGGCGGAATAAAGTTAAGTCATTTCAATAAATAAAAAAAACAATAACTACTCGGTATTCAAATATACTTTAAAGTTAAGGTACATTACATTAGTCAAACGTTCCCACTAAGTTAAACGGCACTTCATGATATTTCATTAGAGGCAAAAAAATACCATCTGCTGCGTATACTCGTCTATGCGATTAGGAGTCAAGCATTTCTGTAGTTAATTAATATGTAAGTACGTTTCATAAGTAACCATATTAGTAAGAAACGATTACTGCAAATAACACCTAGCGTTTGTTCCGTTTTAATTAATTTGAACTTCAAGTTTTTCTATTTAAATATGTGTTGAAAAATGTTTCAAGCAATTCAATTTCTAGCCAACTAAAACATTTAATTTCAATAATTAAAATGTAGTTGACTTTATATATTACGTAGAAATAATACACTTGACACATTTTTACTTTTATGGGTTCGATTCACAAAATCTTCAACGCATTTTTCTTGTGCTTAATATCTCGGTAGTGACTACGGCTTCACAATATTTTATATGTACCTACCAAGGCTCAAAATCTTAATCCAAAATTCATTCTTGATCCTAACAGTTCAAAGACTTCTCATCGGCCTATTCACTCACATTTTTTTACCATCCCATCAAAATGATCGCATCACAAAAGTAATAAAATGAAATAAAAGGTTTTGAAAACAGAATCCCGTCAGCTGTTCGCCGGGGAACAATCAGTGGGTCCCGATATATGGTCCCGACGTGTCCCGAATCCAATGTCGGCCGATGATTGCCGAACTTGCTCGAACGCGAATCAAAATGGCGGACTTCTTGCCGCTTCACAGCTGTTACGTTTTTGAAATAGCAATTTACTTTTGATATTAGGCTATAAACAATATAAGTGATATCTTTTTCTTATTGTTTTAATGAGTAGGTGTATTCTTGAAGTCCAGAGCTTTACACAGAATCGATATTAAACTTACATTTAGATTACATATTTCAATTATTTTAGGCTCAGTTATTCTCCTAAAATATGTGTCTTGTCTTTAACAAGGGTAGAAATAAAATAATGCTTTTCATTGAGAAAAACTGTAGAGCAAGCCCTGTTATTAGTAAAACTAAAGTTTTTATGTCGTATGGAGTGGTAGGTATATTTTCGTCGTATAGTTTGAATTTATAGTACTCTTCATTTCACTGGCTATAAAGCTTCTCCAGTTTTTAACAAGTTGAATGAAGTGACTCGCAATTATTAATTAAATTTTATTAAAACACCGATATAATTTTATTGAGGCTATGAAAATTAACTCGTGACTAAAAACAATTTATTTGTTGGTCGCCGAAATTTATTATTGCGATAAAGTACAGTTCAGTCAAAAAAAAACAGTTTCATCAACATCCAATAAAACTGAGTTCGATAATATCTACAAGTGTTAGCGTTGTAGCAATTTTTTACGTTCCAAACTGAAATGGGTCAAACGCATCGAAAATGCACCGCTCCGTCCGAATGCGCCGGCGTCGACCGAGACGAGCCATTAAAATGAGTGCAGAATGCACCCAAATTGTTGTCTGGGGAATAATTGCGACCCTTTTTGCTCTGCCGACCGTACAGTAATTCGATTTTGACCTTTATTCCTATAGTGATAAGTGCAATTGCATTCGGGAATCATTTTACAATAACGATGCAACTAATGCCAGGACACGCGATGCGAGATCGGCCGATATGCCAATTGTAACAGTTAGCCTCGTTCGCGTTTTTGTTGAATTTTATTTCCTTTTGTTCATTTCAATATCCTATAATTAAATAAGAAAGTATAAATACGTACGAGCAACATGACAAAAATTGTGATCGTGAAAATTGTTGTCATTGAATGAACAAAAACAAAATTTTACGAAGATATATATTTTATCGCTTTCAATCCGTTTTAGTAGGTAAATAACCAATTCAGCGAAGTCGAGACATACCAGAAATTGTATCAATCTATGTATAAGTTAAGTCTTAAAGCTATAAGTTAAATCCCCTTTTAGCTTTTATAAGCATGCCAGAATACTTCTCCATCGATCTAAAGAACTTCATCTTGTTCTTTCTAAATCGCGGGTTCGAATCCCGCTAGGGGCAAATGTTTGTGAGATGAAAACCGGCATTTGTACTCGAGTCATGGATGTTTATGAAAGTCTTTAAGTATCTCTATCCGTTTCCTAGCTTCCATAGTTCAAGCTTCGAGCTTAGTTTTGGGTTAGTCGACTGGTGTGTTAGTGCAAGGAATTTTACTGACTTACCTATTTATTTAATTTCTCGGCGAAATTAATAAAAGGAGCATAAGGAAACGAGGATCGGGCTGAGTGGAGAGCCCTAGGCGAGGCCTATGTCTAGCAGTGGACTGCGATAGGCTGTTGATGATGATGATTGATGATCATCAACAGCCTATCGCTGTATCGCTGATGATGATGATTGATGATGATTATTAAATTTATCCAACAGACAAAGAAGAAGAGGAAAAGATGCGGCGAGTGCATAGGATGCCAGCGCAAAGACAACTGCGGGGACTGCGCGCCGTGCCGCAACGACAAGTCGCACCAGATATGCAAGCAGCGCCGGTGCGAGAAACTCACCGAGAAGAAGGTACGTGGATGGTTTTGTGTGGTGTCGGGTTGATGATGTGCATGCAGGAGGGGTAATGGATAGGGGATAGTTAGGAAAGTACGTGACGATTATGACTTGATGATTCTCATTCTCTTGGGCGTGGGAGAAGATAGAATCAGCCAATCAGTTCTTAATTTTTTAGCTTGTGTTACGACAATGAAGTTAGAAATCTTAGAAAAGACAATCAATGCCAACTTAAGCCTAACTAAGACAGAAAAATCTAACAAAAAAATCTGCTAGCTTTTATGATACGAGTAAAACTCCTAAAACTCCATCTGTTTATTTTATTACCCATCAGTATTCAAAATCGTCGTTGATTACTCATCAAAGTAAGTTATTTTGGCAACAGAAAACGTAACATTGAAAAGCATGTTATGTACGGAAATATGTACTTGTCCGTTTTTTCAGCGAACAATTTTGTTAAGGTTCAAAATACTTTTTCTCAAAACAAAACAACGATTACGTGCTCTTTTAATGAATACATTTTGAAAACAAACGAATTGTACAACACAAAATCATGTAGGTGGGCTTTTTGGGCTACCAGTGCTTTTATTTTTACTTGAAGAATCCCGTACTTCCTTTTTCAAATATTGTGGCTACAATCTTCTTTCTGGGTCCGAATCTGCGTTACTGAATAAGAAATCTTAAAACTTTAGAACTTACCATTAGCTTGTAAAACGTTTATAACAATTTTAAGGCCTGTAATAACATCAAAAGGAATATTAATTCATAGGCACTCACCGTATTGATTGCAGTTCCAATACAAACGAGAAATGTCGTATAAGTGTCACGTGTTTCAAAAACACCTTTCATTTTCATACGCGTCATGTTTAAAACATTCAGTCAAATTCGTTTATGAAAAAATCTCGAATCGATTTGAGAATGACGCAAATACTCTGTATTGGCTTTATGTATGTGCCATTTGCATTAATTTATTCGATCGCATATATTGAGAACAGCCATTTTGTTCACACTTCGCGTTGCGTGTGATATTTAGCCGACTTGCTGATGCTACTTCAAAATTTTATGCCTTGATCACACGTACCGAGCAAACGGGCGAGACAGTAAAATGTTTCTTGGCCGAGACAGTGTAGTAAAGTAGCTGTTCACACACGTTTTGAAATAACTGCCGAGCACTCGGCGCTATGTTTATACGTACCGAGTACTCGACCGAGAGCATTGTCTCGCCGGTTTGCTCGGTACGTGTGATGAAGGCATTAGAATCAATTTCGCAGTAGACTTAATATCTTATGCCAATATTCCACATTTGGCTCTCCGCTAGTCAATTATTCTAATGTCTTAAAGAGAAAGCTCACAATTTCACATGAAATTTAAATTTATTTAATACAGAAACCGAAAGAGTTGATAAGAGGTTTCGTGAAGGCCTTTGTTCTGCATTGAACCTTGAATAGAATGAATACATATACTCGTAAGTACAGACTAAAGATAAGGAGTACAATGAATGTGTCTCAGTGAAACTTGAAAGTTTAAAGGAAAGTTATTGACTATTTATTTACTTTGGACTCTATAGAATACCATTTTCTTTTATAAGTATTGGTTAGGTCATCGTTAACTTATTTAGGCAGCTTGTAGTCTTTAATTGAATAGGGCATGGTATTAAAACAAGCAACGCTCTTGTAATTACCTACGAAAAGGACTTTCATACTCCTTGAGTGATAAGCGTGACTATTAATTTTCTCCCTTAAAAAGAGAAAATCAAATGTCACTCAATTAATTTCAACCTATTGTTATCACCCTTGTTTTAGTTAAATCAAAGCTTCTCGAGACATTATCTCCAGTGCATTCGTGCAAAAGATAAGTTGCATCTTCGCGAGTGCACTCTACTCGTAGCTCATCTGGCGACCTTAGCGTCAATCACACTTGACCAGCCGCGGGACTACAGGGGTTATTTATTATATCGGTGAAGACGAATTTAGCTAGTACTAAATTCCTTCGAAGTTATAAGAGAAAGAAGTAAACCTGGAATAAAAAAAACTACGACGAAAGGGTATTTCGTTCTTCAGATGTTATATTTAATAGCTATAGGTGGCTCCTTCAATGGCTTTCACCCAACCATAAAAGGTACAAGATAATTCAAAATCAAAGTCAAAGCGTTTATTTTATAACTTAATTAACACTGAAATTCTTTTGCACGTCAAATTTTCTTTTACCCTAATAGCTCTACCAGCATTCCTCAACTAACTCTCAAGAATCACTACACAGCTTGAGATCGGAAATCGCATATCCAACATCATAATCACAGGTGCTTCAGCACTTGCAAAGTAGACCCTAAATAACGGTAATTCCTGAAGCCGGAGCCAGCTTTACGGTGCTTGTTTTAAAACTAATTTGCCCAAGTAACTTCGCAGCCGGTAACTTGTAATCGTAAATTAACTCCGCTACCTTTCCCCCGCACTTTCGCTAGGAAAACTTGGAAAACGACCGCGTAAGAAAAAAATATATTCAGATAATTCCTTAGTTCTTTCGAGCAATTTTCGGGTGTAGCTTTTAATGTATTTCTTTGCCTGTGGGCTTCGGGATTTGAATACGGTTTTGAGTTTTAATGTAAATAAAGTTTGAGGAAAAATTCTCGGTATATCGAATTATGTTGAGAGCTTCGCTTCTGGCGGTGGTAAGTTTTCTTAATTTAGTAGAAGTGGTCATACAAAGGAAGAAATAATGATATGAATTGGCATGTAACATAAGATTTTATTAGCTTACATACTTTATTTAAAGACGTACATACCTACATTGCTTATAATATTACTAGAGGCCTAATGTATAATATGAGAGGTATTATGTAATACCATAGGTTTTATTGGTAGGGTTTAGCCTTCCTAAACAACAAGACTATCCAACGAAAAAAAAACAATTTGAACCAGTAGCTGAGATTAGCGCGTCCAAACAAACTCTTCAGCTCTTCTCTTTTTCTTAAGTATAGATGACGTATTTTTTAGCAACTGTATTGTGGAGAAATAAAATGTATAATTACTTGTTCACTTTAATTTAATTTACATTGTCGCCAAATAAAAAATGTTAGCAAATAACACATAAATTTTCCCTCACACCATAAAGCTCGTATTCTAAACACTAAACAAAACTTTTTCGCATAAATAACTGTCGTATCGAACTCTCTCTTGCCGCACAAATTTCAAACACAAACAAAAGACAATAAGAGTCATTATCATAAAAAAGCAATCAAAATATACCAACGGAATTAATAGCGCGTGAAAGGGTCGTTAGTACAGTACTCTCTTTATTTTATTCCTGTCTCTTACTATTTAGATTGCGTGTGGTGAAATATAAAATCTAAGTGACAAAAGCTTGCACTGTACAATTTGATATTTAAATATCTCGACCAATTTATCCTTGAATTCTAAAGGAGCAATTGAAAATCTCTGTAATTAATATTATTTAAAAACTTGCAGTTAAATTAAAACAGCTTACAGTTAATTTAAATATTTTATATCGTTAGAACCATATCATATTATTTATTATTCTTAATCTAACACAGCGATAAATGTGTCGAAAAACCTATTTTCTCTAAACTCGACCGAAACCCAACCTATGTACTTCATAGCAATCAATTCCTATCAAAAAGAAGATGAACGCAACTGATAGCAATCACTTCCTATCACAATCCGGGTTCTAGCGCACCTTTCAAAATCCTCCGGCACGGTTCAGCTGCGCAAAGTCCATTACGGGGTTTTTTACCTTTGTGTGAGCACACATGTCGCACATGCGCACGCGCCGATAGAGCTGCATAGCATGTGCCTTTGCGTAGTGTTGTCTATGTATCGATAGTAGTGATGGTTGGTTATCGATAGTCAATACTAGTTTTCGATGTGATGTCGATGAGTTCGATTTTGGGGTTACTTTAAAATACAGCATAGGTATATGGTTTTTAAATTCGCGAGAAAATTTGAAATGGCTATTGGTTACACGATTATCGAAAAAGATAAACGAAATACTTCGTAACTTGAATCAAAATATGTGATGCACTTTCATACTGCACTATTGTAAGTTATTCGTTAGCGTTTACAACTCTTACGTCCAAAAAAACCTTGATTTAACATTAACAGTTCGTCAGAATACAAATAATTATAGCGTTTTAATATTGCTATACTATCGATACCCTAATAGTCGATTGTATCGTGACTTTATCTTTTTAGATGAAAACGTGTGCTAGTAATAATATCAATAGTTCAACACCACGTGCTACGTCAAAACATCTGCCTCCGTTTTCTTTGCTCATGACATTTGCTGTTAACCTGTTGGCCAGTTGCAACTGTGTTAGATAAATAGATGGTTAATTAAAAGGTAATACTTTGTAAAGACACGCGAGTTTGCGGTGTTCAATTTAAAATATTTTACTCAACTCATTCAAAGATAATCTAAACATATTTCAAAAATGGAATGTCTTCTTTATTTGAAAATAGTTAAATTCATAACAGTAAGTTTGTATATCTCCCCAACATTACACTTTGTTTTCAAATATATCTTAACCGTTAATTTCACAGATCTTGCCAATGCCTTTAATATGCATTCTGTGGTAGAATGTTGTTTTACAATACCATTATTTTTTAACTTGATTATTACGAAGAATAAGATTTTGTAATCTAAATCTATATTTTTTAATTCAATCTGACAATAAATCAGATATATAAACAACTGTAACACACTCGTATACCTACCACCAATTGTACCCACCACATGCCGCCCACACCAGACAGCTGCGCACGCGCCGCTCCAATCACGCCTAGGATCCACCGGGCCCGCCTATTGTGCGGTGATCGATGTCTTATCTTACTATAGAGTGAAAGAATAATAAAACATGTTGGCAGTTGTCTACAAGTACGGGTTGTACAAAGTATAGAAAAGGTGTGACTTTTTTATTTGAAGTGGCTGCATCTGTCTTTTGACATGGAAGATATAGTAATTATATTAAACTAAACGGCGTTTATCGAGATGGTAGCCACCCAACGAAATAAAAAGAAGTTACATTTATTTGAACATTTAACAAAAAAAAAACATTGATGATTATTACCAACACGTGATAGAAAGCTGCCATATTATGATGGATAATTTATCCAAAATCCATGTTCAGTACTATTTGGAGTGAAAATGCTGAAAATTGAAATTGTTATGATCAGTATAAAAATCTAAGATCACATCTATTGATTAAAATATATTACATCACAATGAATCGGCGTATTTTAAATCCTCGTGTAACTTATTACACGAATGTATACGATAAGCTGAATGTTATAAAGTTTAAAGCTGCAGTCATTACTTAAAGACCACTTACAATGTACTTTATGACGTATGTTTATTGCCTGCTTCCAAAGCATTTTTCCTCGCGATCCCTACTCAAATACGTAAGGAATTTTAATAAAGACGCCAGACTCCACAATTTTTCACTGTATTAGACAGATATTCTTATTATACGTAAAATATATCCGATATAAACGGCTTAACTTTAAAAACTTTCCGATATAAATGTATTGAGTTGATTCTTAATAATCTCTTCTAGGTTTGATTAAGAGTATTTGAGATAGTATATGTAGAAATGTCCTCTCTTTTATTTAAAAATAGAGACTTATTCACTGTATAATTGTTTACTTTCCAGTGAATACGTCTCTTTTTTTTCTTATATTTTTCAGCTCTGTGTTCTTTTTGTATTTACTTTAATCTTTATAGTACGCAACGGATTTTAATGCCGTTTTTGGCATACTTACATAATTTTCCAAATAAGCATTTATGTATAATTGAGTAGTAAAACACTCTCATTTTTGGGCAAAGCCAGGTCCACTCGCATGTTCTTTTGAAAGGTAAACACGTAGCAAATCGCTGGGACGAGCAGTGTTCCATAAAACAAGATTCCCTATTCCGATACTATTGACCTACATCGCGAGTTGTTACGCATATCAATTGGTTCGAGGGAAGGCCCTTGCTTACACGCTTACGGCACTTTGAAAAATAAAGATATCTTACGACACATCCGATGATCTTAACGTAAAGTCACTAACTTTATAATAATTATATGAAAAAAAAAACATCACGACACATAACAAAAAATGCAAAAATCCACCTTAAAGCCTCTGAGACAACATGATTTATAAAATTATAGATTATTAAACTCGTTTTAGATGTCATTCGCGATTGGCCTCAATATCAAGATAGAAATGCACTCGAAAGCTGCAATCAATATTCTATAATTAAATGACATTAGAAAATATTCGCCATCTTGAATTGCCAATGTTCGACTTCAGGTATCGATGAGACTTCGTGTTTAAGGCATGATTAAGTTTTTATTTGTGAACTAAGTAGGTAAAACATTTTATAAACACATGGAAATTAAAAGTACACCTTTATTTCGTGTTGGCAATAAATGAAGCCATTCATCCGAAGATACAAATTTATTATGTGTGTAAAAATAGAACCAACTTCATTCAAGTCTATATCGTAATTAGACATTCCTTGAACTCCCTTTAGTTTCATGTACAAATTGGACGTTAACAGAAAAAAACTACAAAAAGCCTATGCCAAAAAGAATATCACAAAAGAAATAGTGTTTTTCTTTGCGTCGCCGCCACAAACAATTGAGTAGAGAAAATTGCCGACAAACTCTTCCACACAAGTCCCCGAGAAGTACAGAAATACAAACAAAAATGAACTTTGTTCCGTCAACGTAAGCTTGCTAGTCAAACTTTCGAAAACAACACAAACCGTTATCATACATTTTAATGACATTTATGTATCGCATTCTACAATATTCATAAATTCTCTTAAATCGACGAAATTGGAGCCTCTGACAAACAGCCCAGAAACATCTCATGAAATTAAAACCTATTTTTATCTGCGAAGCAATCTACAGGAGATTTATAAACCTCTATAAAAGAGTCGGTGACCTACGATATTAGTGCTTTTTTCACAATTTATTGTAATTTGTGCCTGAATAAGAGCAGATATTGTTCGGCTAAGCGAATAAGAATGTAAATTTATTGCAAGATTTCGTCCTTGTCGCAAATTGGAATTGTTTATTCGCAAGTTTTTCTCAATATTTCTTATTATTTTTATTGAAGTGATGTGTTAATGTTAAATACACGTTGTTATTTGAATTGTGCAAGTTATGTATAAAACAAATATCTTAAAAACGAATTTTCGTGCAAGTTTGATTGGCCTTTTAAAATAGGCTAGGAAAACATAAGGGTAGAAAGGGGAGCACGTGGTTTATTCCGACGGTAAACGGCTTCACGTTTTCCTGATAGATATTGTATGAAATACAAAAATATAAGTGTAAATAGTCTAACAATTACTTTGTTTAAAAAAAAGAAACATCTGCAACTTTGTAGTTGCAATATACAATAATATGACTGGCCACTACTTGGCTCAATTAAAAAAATATCGTATCTCAACCAAAACCGTGCGAAAAACGTTTTAAAAAAAGAACAACCGTAATCCGGGTCGCAAAATTGACGTGAAAGAACTTGATTTTCGAATATAAGTCGAGGCCGAGGGGCACGTGGGCTCGCCCACCGCACAGTGGGGCGACCGATTATAACGGACGGCGGGAGTTTACACTTTTGATTTTTTTTATTTTTTTTCCGAACCGGCACGCGCCAAGGACCGATGATTCACGACGGCCGGCAGATGTTAAGCAGCGCTTTTTGTGATATCAGCTGATGTAACGGGCAGGACGAATCGACTTATTAATGATGCATCTTGCATGCGCTCTCAGCTATTACGTAGGATTGACGTTGCGTAATTGATTTTTTTCGAGCTCGTTTCGTGCCGTTTTTACATTCATTATCGGACTTTTGAGGAAATGGTTTTTGTTCTTTTTCATATTATTCATGCATCTATTTAAATGAAAGTGTACAGTATAAGTCTATATGTGAACGTAGGCGCAGTCTGTAACTGGCCTGCCAAAAGATATCAACGCACTGCTACTATTCGTAGTAAACCAAATTCAACGTCTGTGTGACGTACAACGCTTGATTTGCCTTGTTAATCCTAGTAGAGTAGAGTGATAGCTTAAGCTTTACCCTTAAGTAACTGTTGAATTAAAAAATGATAATAATATTAATTAATTCAGACTTGTTGCACTGACAAATTTTGTAGAACTATTCGTTTGGAATGACTGAAAATAATTTTTTTTTAGTAAACTATGTAATTTTACTGATAAAAATTCACGTCTCTAAGGGTGCATATTCTTCGGTGGGGTTATAAAGTTCAATATCCTCTAAATTTCGCCAGCAGCAGTGCGTGTGCAACAAACAGGAAACAGCTCAGACAGTTGTTTATGTCAAAGTTGTCCCACTAAACAAAACTAAAACGTTACAGTGCGTCGGTAAAAGTTGGTCGGACTGAAGAACGCAATAAATCGCTTCATAGGTGCCGTTGTTTGAGACTAAATACTCCAGAGGATATTTAACAATGTGATGACGTTAATTTTGTTACTAATGAGGCAACGAAAAAATCATTTTTACCAAAATGTGTCTTCGTATGGGGAAAATGGTAACCAACATTATTCGGACTAACTGTAAATTTAGTAACTGCGACCGAACAAAATCTTGTAGACAGTTTCAAAATTATGTGTATTTGTAAGTTGACAAAAGCAATACTTTTATAAAAAAGTGTTTAAGAATGCTTTTTACGATCAGAAATTTAAAATATTATTATTAAGTAAAAATATCACCATTTTGTGATGAAAATATTTAATGTAGCCAGTTTATTTGTATATAAAAATATAATATAATTAACAAAATACAAAATTGATAGTTACACAATGTGACTGTTAAAAATGTAGGTTATATATCAGTTGCTTCAAGCATTAGACAACACACATTACAATTTTAAAAGCCTCTACCAACAATGGCATACGATTTTTTAATTTCTAAATAAAACATCTGCCGCGCGTCGCGTTGAAATAACGTGTGTATTGTGAACCGTGTATTATTCTAAACAGCGGTTTGAATTTAGAAATTAGACCTTTTTCCACATTGCAGTAATAGTGAGACCACTGTGCAGCTTTGATGCATTCGTTTTGTGCAAATATAAAACATTTTGTTTAGAAACTGTAAATAAAAAAAGAGCCGTCATTAGCTGTTGTTAGTTGGACATAGTGCTAGAAAATAACCTCGAATTGATTTTCAGTTGACAAACTTGCTGCCGAAAAAATCAATGAAATTTAGTAGTAACTACAAATCTGTGCTATTATCTGTAAATAACTAAATCTCTTTTATTGCAAATAATGTTATTTCGTTTTGACAGACCAAAGTTTAGCTGACAAATGGCAAGTTTTTATTTAGATTAAATAACAAAATAAACAACATAATATCTAAAAAAGCGTGTATTATATGTAGATCAAACAAAATAACGTTACTTTCCGAGACAGATTAAAGTAACCATTTAAAACTCGTCACATCATGTCTTCGATGAATATGCCACGGCGTTAAGGAATAAAAAGAGCTATTGTCGGTTGATAATAAAATTTAAATAGAGAATTAAATAAAGCTGGTACACATTGGAAGAGAAAAAAGACGTTACCGCAAACCGGTTAGGACCGGTGCATTCGATTTACACAGATTATGTTTATACCAGCTTTAGCTTTACAAAGGATGGTTGGACGCTGATTTAAAAGTAACGCTATTCAGTACAAGCGTTATTTTAAGCAAGTTTTAGATCCATATAACCATTATCTTGTTTTTTTAATAAATTTCCTAATGTATAGATTGTAATGTTAGGATTAGGAATTTTTGCTACTACTTTTTATGTCATTTAAAACATATATAAAGAGATATGTTATTTAGTTTTTGTGTGAAGGTAACAAGCCTTCAATTTCATCAAACAAGTTTTTATCAGTAAAGTAGCTTGAGCTTTTTAAGCTAGGTCTGAAATTAATGGTATAACGAACAAGTGAAAAAAAAACTTTTTTATATTAATCTTACAACAAAATGAGGAAAACGATAAGAAAACCATTTTCATTATTTTATTTAGCACTATTTTTAAAACCGTAACATTACAACTTAAATCCAATGCGTACAATTCCTCCTACACTCAAAGTTCGCGAAAGCTCCCAGCGTATGCAACTGGCGATGGCGTATAAATCAATACTTTTCCTAGCGAAGACTACCCCAATGCACGCAACTAATTCATACAGGCTAGAACGCTTTATAAATAACTCTATCCATACGACCTCTTTCTAGCACGCACACACGCGCAGTGACCAATCGCGGCACAGTTTCACTAGGGTTGACGGCTTGAAGTTGTGGTATGGTGGAAGGGAACGTGTTCAAAAGAGTGGAGGAAGAGTAGGACAAGAACAACTGAAGAAGTTGAGGAGTTTGATAAAATTTTACAGGAAAAACCTTACGAATAGACTTACGAAATGACTGTCTAGTCTTAAATGCCTAATGAAATGTTTGATGTATGTACTTGTATTAAAAGTCAACAGCAATTCCTCCTTAACTATAGTGCTACTTCGAAGTGGTCTCATACGTATAAGTAAATGTTAGTTATTATAAATCGACTAAGCCTTGGTTCGTAAAACAAAGGTTCTGGCACCTCTGTTTTTCTTGATTCAGATTTTTCACATTTGGCCTTGCTAAACTATAAACGTCGTTAGGTTTCCAAAGTGTCATAAAACTTCTCAAAACATGATTTCATAATGACCGGTTCGTCCTTCTTGGATAATACTTCGCAGAAAGCTCGCACTATCTTCTCGCAGCCCTAGCATGTATTTACTGATCGTGTGCGTGCGTTGAAGTGTGTGCGTAAGTGCGTGAGGGGTGCGTCGTGCACCCCATGCACCAAACTGGACTC
Organism: Nomophila noctuella; assembly: GCA_958496325.1. Lineage (NCBI taxonomy): Eukaryota > Metazoa > Arthropoda > Insecta > Lepidoptera > Crambidae > Nomophila > Nomophila noctuella. The sequence continues at coordinate 15,416,646 of OY292487.1, read as the reverse complement.
GTTGCATTTTATTATTACTATTAAAATCGGATTCTATACGCCCAAAATCTAGTAATTTATTACACTTTACGGTCCTAGCCTCTTCCACAATAAACATTTATGAAAAATTCACCATTCTCTCCCATCAATAACGGAATTTATCGACGCTTCACTCATAATCCAGAGTGCATGGAACATGGATTCGTTTATTAGATTGCGCCGAATTTTATTGCGTGCGTTCGTTTTAATATTTTATTCACGTTTCTATTTTGGAATAATGCGTGGGTTAAAGTCGGGTTGAGTTAATGAGAAATTGCGTAACTACTCAAGTACACGAATATTCTGACTTCTTCGCCCTTGCATGCTAGGAGTGACATCACATTTCATAACTTTAATTGTTTCGTGTATATCTGATGACATAACTTTATGAATATAAGGATTTGCGAACTTTATTCAATAATGAATAGAAACAAAATGTATATTTTTAAAAATAATTTAATCCATACGCAATCTTCAGGAGCTGCCAGATTCAAGGTTTTTACTCATCTCTAATAAATTAATATAAGTGGCCAGTTTGTTCTAACATAAACGTCAAATTATTCTGCCAAAAAGCTATTTTTAGAATTAAGGGCCTGTTTTAAACAGATTAAAAAAAAAGTTTAAACTATATCCGCTCGAACGCGTTCTTTATTCAAATGACAGCTCACGCGAAAACTAAAACCTTTAGAAGTTATAATGACGGTGCGTAGGGCGGCGTGTTAAACCGTGCCCGCGCATAGATCCGAGCTAGAGCGTATTTCTAGAGGGCTGGGTTGAAAAATATGAGGACAGTTTAAAAAATAAATGGAGTAAGAGCATTGGAAAAATTAAATTGAGCATTTAATTACAAAAACCGTTTATGCATCTTACTTTATTGTTTTTCAATGTGCTTTGAGTTAAAAATATGTGATTAGTTTTAGTTTATTTTGGTAAGGCCATGTTTCAACAAAGTAAAAAAAAATGTTTTGGTAATTCTCATTGTAATTTTGACCTTTTAAAAGGTTGAGTTTTGACAAATTATAACTTAGTTGTCAAACACTTTTATTCAGCGCGTATTTTGTTGACGTTGTGCATGCTTGCAAGTTATGCTAATAAGATAACATTTAAGGCTATATAATTATCAACACATTTTTAACTTCGCAAACACCTCGATACCTCCCATCTATTTTATCTATAAACAATATAGTTCTGCACGCAACACCGGCACTAGTTCGGTTCAGTTCATTAGAGTTCCCCACTGACACGCGCCGTGCCGTGCAGTGCTCCCCCCCTCTCCTCCCCCCCTCGGGGGCTCTCGACAACCCCCATTCTCCCGCCCTCTACGTCAGAGAGATCTAATTCTGCACGCTTTGGAATAGACATTGGAATGGACGACTTAACCTTTTTTTTAAGTTTATAATTTTCTTTCTTTTTTTCGGCCAGTGTCTTATGGTTGAAATAAGAACAATTAGTTAGGGAATGTTACGTAAAGCTTTTTGATAAAATGCGGTGTTTTTACTGACTTCGTCAACTGCATCCGTGTAGTGGTAAGAGCGCTGGGCTCAAAAAACGAAGAGGTGGTGGGTTCGAATCCCGTGGGGAACACCACCACCTTGTATTGGTTTTCCCAGTTTGGTTAGGATATAGCAGGCTTGAATCACCTAATCGCCCGATAAGAATGATAATTCCATTTTTCGGAAGAAGCGCTAAGATGTTGATGATGATTAATCTGACTTCAAACTTTTTACTATTCAATGCAATAAACAAAAAAATCACATCAAAATGTACAGTTAATTGTCAACTCTATATTTTGTAATCCGTATAGATTTTTTAAATATCAGTTTTAAATGATTTACGCAGGGACAATATAATTACGTCATAACTGAAAACGTTTACATTGCGTTACACATTAAGTTTCTTGTTTTAATTCTTTAACTTTTGACAGTGATAAACATTGAACGAAAATCTATGTTCCGTACTATTTGCGAAAATCCTGGCCATATTCCGCCATTAAAAAAAGTAATTAAAAAAAGGTTACATCACTAGCAATCCGCGAAAGGAGTATGAATTACGCAGTTTTCCTCATTTCCCGTGTGTGCGTGTGCTATGTACATAGAGCTATGTGCTGAGGCCCCGCCCTCAGGGCAACGGGCTGCACGCGTAACCTACAAATCTGCACTCGTTACGACCTCCTTGCTATTGCATAGACTCTGTGGTGTATTAATTGTTGTTTTTTATTGTTCGATATTTGAATTTTGAACTGTCGCATTAGGGTAGAACGTCTTGCGGTCACGACGTAGAGTCGTAAGCCGACAGAAAGCAAACTGAATGGAAATTGAAAAGTATTTTCATATTTTTATAAATATTCCTTAGCTTTTTAGTTATATTCCACTACAAAATAAACCTGTTCAGTACAGTGTCCTACAGTGGTAGATACAAAGAAAAAATCAAATAAATTCATAGATTATTTTATTATCTTTTCATGCTTTTTCACATCTAAAGCAAAAACATAAATAGGTGGAACTAAATTCATACGCAATATAATTTAATTTTATAAATATTCTAAACCTTATACTTAACTATCAACTCCACGAAATTATTACCTAAAATAAAAAAAAATACTGTCATGGAGTCATGACACTGCTGTCAAATTAACGTCAAACTTACCCGCCATGTTGCTCTGTTTACTGAAACCGTTATTTTTCTAAATGACCTAATTACTAAATAGGCATAAACGCGTTCATTCCCTTAGGTAACTAGGAAGGGTTTAGGTTATAGTTGTATATACTTGTATATAATGTGGAAGGCGTTGCCTGGGGGACAGGTAACCTACTGAACGCACTGCCTAGTTAGGGGAGCCATACGCACAACTTGACACTTATTATATCTGCTCGTATGCTGTGAAAACAAATGATTGTAGTGGAAGGGAACGAGATGAGCTTACATAATATTATGATGTACTTAGTATGACTAGAGTTTTCTGTTGGAATTATAAGGTGGACTTCCTAGTCAAGCAAAAATAATCCGTGAAGATACCTTCTGCGCAACTTTTTGCATTTTAAATATAAGTTTTAGGTAATAATTAAGAAGTTGATGAATGATAACATTCTATATAGGGAAAGCTCTTACGAGTTCTAAGCCAGTTGTAAAAAAAATGTGTCTTGTGTTTGGATATTTATGTACACATAACGTGTTTTAATTTCAAAACTTATTAGGTATTTGAGTTTCTGTTTTAAGGCGCTTTGCAAAGGCCTTAAAATGAAAAATAATTTCTACGGTCGAGCTCAACATCGGTTCTTTCAAGCTATTGCAAACTTTTCCAGTCAATTCAATGCACTAGACTTTCCACAATCAAATTATCACACATGAGCAAATACAAGATTGAAATCAACCACCAAGTTTGCCGTGTGTTCGAGCATAAAATTTAAAAGGGCGATTAGCCAGTACTACAGCGCTCAGCCGAACGTAAAATACGAAATCTAGATGTGACTCCATTCTCCAACGCCATATCCTGCTTCCCCACATATTTTCCCGTTTATTTACATTCACAAGTGAGTCATTGCTGCCCTCATCGAACAATCAACTGCAGGCTAACGACCTCGCAGCTTCAAGCCTTCCATACCCTTTCAGCACTCACCAACTTTACCTGACCCCTCTGCCCTCATACCTTCACCCCTCTAAGACCTGATTTCCCAAGTGAAAGACGCGGGAGGGAGCTCTACGTACACTGGGGAGGGTCTAAGCCAAGTTTATTGTGTGACCCGAGCACTGATAGGCAAATTGCAGTTTTTTATGCACTAGGGTAAGAGATACGGGGTGTATGCTCGTACCAGTAATTGAGGTAAATAGAACGCTTTCAAAGATGGACGGCGATAGGGCGATTAAGGGATGGCAGGGTGGTTGCAATTATGCATAATAAACGCGATTCCACATCTGACCGGCTAAATGGGCCATTTAGTACATTTCTGAGTAAACAATGTGCTCTTCACAAGACAGGTGGTGGTCTAATTGCTTGAAATATTGCTGCTAATAACGTCTTTAGTTTTTAGCTATTACAACGAAAGCCTAAACATATTGTTTTATGATAAAATAACAATCGCAGGGAGAAAAAAAAATTGGCCAAGTGCGAGTCGGACTCCCGCACTGAGGGTTCCGTACAAATTTATTTTTGACGTATTAAAAAAAAACTACTGAATAGATTTCGTTCGAACCAATTTTCGTTGGTAGTTTTCATGGTAATATATACAGGTACATTATATAATTATTTCAGTTTTATCATCCTCTTATTTTAGAAGTTAGAGGGGGGGGGGGACACACTTTTTTCCACTTTGGAAGGGTCTGTCACGCAAAGTATTCACTTCAGAAAAAAGTGATGTTAGAAACCTTAATATAATTTTTAAAGACCTATCCATAGATACCCCACACGTATATGTTCAATGAAAAAAAAAAATTTGAGTTTCAGTTCTGACTATGGGGACCCCCCACTTTTTTTATTTTTCTATTTTCGTAGGAAAACCTTGTTGCGGTTTACAGAATACATCTACTCACTAAGTTTCAACAGTATAACACTTATAGTTTCCGAAAAAAGTGGCTGTGACAGACTGGCGGACAGACAGACAGACAGACAGACATGACGAATCTATAAGGGTTCCGTTTTTTTGCCATTTTGGCTACGGAACCCTAAAAACAGCGTTTAGTAAAACTCCGAATATCTGCGAACTTTTTGAAAAATTGCCTAAAACTAAGTATATTGTTATATTCCATGAAAAGTAACCTCAAAGTTACTTAATTATAAGAATAAAAATGGAACATCCAATTCCAATATAACTCTTTTAAACTTATTTCGCAACCCGTGTCATGCTATTCCATAGAACAGGTGTCTTGTAATTTTACGTACCTACTTCCAGCATTTTATTATTGTTGAATAATAAATAAATATTAATCATGTTAACACGTAAACAACTAGTTATCACATTATTTATTGTTATTATTTAATGTAAGGACGGAATGACAGATGCGTATCGAATTCGGAATAAAAACTTTTTGTATGAGAACTTACTTTAGCATCAGATGGCATATTATTATTGCTAGCTGTTTATTGTACGCTCTAACAGGCATATTGAAAAGGTTTAATTATAATTCTTTGGTATAGACTCTTTCGAAAAATTATTTACGATGAAGACTTAATGTATGGTATGATAGTTAAAGATCATAGCTTTGCAGCTTTTCATTATAAAACACTTTACAGAGCGTTATTTTATAAGACTGAGTAATAATTGCGAATCCCACAAAACAAATCATTGTCTTAGAAAAACCAACGGTATTTGATGTTATTAACATCCTCCCAGTAAAATGTAAGGAAATAACAAATGAAAGTTATTACCATTGAATAACACATAAATTCCAATGGCAAGTACAACGGTTATAAAACGTATGCATTATCAAAAAGGTATACTTTACGAATATGCAGCCATGACAGGACCTGTCGGAAGGATATTATAAGTCATTGTTAATGGTAATAATTTAGTCAAAACACATTTTATAACTTGGTCTCAATTTATGTCACTTCATTGTCTTTGATTCTTAACAGTTTTATGATGGTAGCACATCCTTTGAGTTTACGACAAGGGCATCTTTTGCATCGATACATAAAAAAGATAAAGTTATGTAAAATTAAACTATAACTTTTTTTTACAATGACTAAGCGAGCCTTAACGAAAAATTTAATCTAGCGAACTCCTTACTTAGTTATGGTAGGTAGAGTTTATACTGAAACGAGAAAGCCTAAAATAGTTAGGTCCTCTTAAGCCAATATCGGAGACTAAAATCTCATATGACTAACTTTGTCAAATAACCGTCTGCTTCCCAGGCAAAGTTGGATAAAAAACATAGCATAAATCAAATAAAGGTGCCATCGTGTAGCGTTACAGGGTTGAGAGCAACGGAAACACAATATGTTTGATGCTAGTGAAGCGACTCCAAACGGATGTAAAACCCAAAAATAAAAAGCAGGAGTATTCAAATCAAGCCATCGAAATACGAGTAATGATAGGCTTGTCAACGCAGGAAATTATTCCTTGCGTACAGCCCTTCGACGATACAAGTGGTCACGTGATATCTTGCTGAATTATGGGTTCTAACATTAATCTACAGAAGAACAAGAACAATTTTATATCATGTCACGTCACATTGAATATACTGAATGATCCTTCAAACATATCTTGCATTATCTGATTTAACGGCTTCTGTTTTTAGCAATCTTCGGCCATTTCCTAACAAACTAAGCTCAAACTAAACACGTTTTGCATGTTAGTTACACCTATACAATAATAAATCGACAGTAAAAAAATCTGGCATGACTCGAGAAGCAGTTCCTGCCAAGTATCTTCTAACGTAACATCTCTTAAACCATCATTAGTTACTTCACTGTCTTATCATCTTAACTATAACGGAAGCGTTCAAAAACCGGCGCTCAATCATAAATTATACTTTACTGTTCCCGCCGGGATCGGGTTGCGTGCAGTTGTCACGTAATTACGATTATCACCGATCGGAGGTGACGGGCTTAATCGATTCCTCTTAACGAAGGAGGAGATTTAGTGTACTTTTAGATTCATGTAATAATCGGCGTCTTATTTTGAAAGTATCAGTATCATTAAATATTTTAACGAACTGAAACAACCAGTTATGTATGTAGACATAATACTCTTACATGAACTACATTAAGTTGAAAACAACTGACCAATACAATCTTTTTGTTGGATATTGGCTTTGCCTTACCAGATCAGTACATAATTTACCAAAGGTAAATACAAATGATGAAAATAGTCATCGTTTACTCAGGTTATAAGTTAATTTATCATTAATCTCTAATTAAAATATATAAGATATGAGCAAATAATTTTAAACTTTAACTGATATGGAGCAAAACAAATGAAATGTACTGCTCACTAAATAAATAAAACGAAAACATCAATTTTCCTGTTATATTCATGTAAAAAGACGGAACAATTCTTCAACGGAACATAAATTCCGCTTAACAGTGCCCGGGACGGTATAGGTGCAGTTGTCACGTAATTACGATAACCGTCAATCGACTTTACCTACGTGATCCCAAGAATGATCTTTTCAAATGGTTATGTACATGTCACGACAATGGTTGATTTAATTGAACTGATTGACTTATTTTCGTTCTAAAAGTATTCAAATTCACTTTCAAGTAAAATACGGAAAATATCTTCAATGGAACGTAAATTCCGCTTAACTGTTCCTGTGACGGGTTACATGCAATTGTCACGTAATTACGATAACCGTCAATCGACTCTACGTGATCTCACCAGAATGATCTGTTTCAATGACTACCAACGTGTTGAGACAGACATTGATTTTATAAGACTGATTATGTACATTTAGTTCCGTTTTTATATAGCGATTGTTAACCACACATTTCATAATTTTGTATCCTGAACATTACTCAATTAAGAGTTTAACGGTGCCAAAAACCCAGTAATGCACCGCCTCAGATCAAGATCTTTGTTTAGTAAACTAAGATATTTACTACTGACTAAGGGTTACACAAATTCTAACCTAATGTGTACTTCGAAGTGACTATTATTTAAAAATATTACAGATCTAAATTTTTCATTCCTAACTGCAGAGTAAAAGCTTTGATGATTAAATTAATGTCATCGCTATTGATTGTTACGTATCGCCGTAATGACTATGCTTGCTCAATGCGGATTGGTAATTACAAACCCGAGCTTTGTTTGAAAAATCCGACACAAGTAAAAGAGTCTTCTACTTATAGGCATTAACACCGGCAATATTCATTTATTAATTTGTCGTATAATTATACAATTACAATTGTATTAAAGTACGTAGTATACAGGCGTCTTGATAACGCGGACGAAGACGCGGTAATAACTAGTTTTAAAAACATTTTCAATAAAATCCTTAGATGAGATGCAAGTATCTTTATATAGATTGCAGACAATGTTAGCTAGCACATGCCGTTCGGCATTGCCTAGCGTGATAGGTGGCTAGCAAAGTATTTTACGGAGCTTCTTAATTAAATGTAAATGTTAACATGAGCCCGTCGATTTTAATTAAATTTATTTAATGTGTGGACTGATGTAAAACCCTACATCACGTGACATTTAATAAAATGTTTGTAAACATATCAGAATGGTCATTTTATTGTCATTTTGTAAAAAAAAACCGAAAGTGCTTCTATATTTTTTTATGGATTTTTCTTAGAATTTTTATTCTACGCAATTGTTATTGTGACATTTTACAATGCATTAATACTTACATCAAACACTCCTATCTGCGTATCTACGTATGATTGCACTTTAAAATGTAAATGGACTCCATTAATCTCTTTATTAGCATACAAAAAACGATCTCCAAAATCATCTTTTTGATGTCGAATAAAAAATACATTTCAGTGCGTGGATAAAGAATGGCGTCCAAGTAAATCGTTCCATACACGATCCATCAAACGAAAACTGGCTTGCATTTATTAATTTTTGACATAAATGTCGGCCATGTTGAATTGGAGCAGCTGCCGGGTCGTTGACCTGTTTTTTATGGTACACCCAGGTAGAAGACTCCATTCTATGCATCGGTCATAGGAGCTTTGAATCCTGACATGGGATGCTTGTTTAAAATAAATATACACAGTAAATGTAGTGTATTATTGTGTGAATAGGTAGTGCATTTCAGATTTTATTATTATAAACCTAAATAAATAATAATTAAAAAACAATTTGTAGAAATACTTATTATATCTACCAACTTTAGTATACGAAAATACGTATTTAAGTTATTTAAATACTATTATTGAATTAATGCAACTTGTGTACGAGATATTACAGGACATAATTATTTTAAATGACTCAGTTATTTATGAAAGTGAACTATACTCAACACTCTTGCTGAAATGTCAATGTATTAAAAAAAGTTAGAATAACAGTTTTGAATTTTCAAATTTTTCATTAACCATTCCAAAAAGGTCAGACGTTTCGTCGGCGAAATATCACGAAACTCGTAATGAAAGAATAATTACATTGTGTGAAAAGATAATGGCTTGTTTTGAAGTATTTGCGTCCAAACCGATGTTTAGGCTCCATAAAATTCTTTGACTTTCAACGTAATCCATAAAACGTACATGTTAATCTTTGTAATGGACCATTACACTTGATACAAAAAGATACTGAGAATACAATAATGGTAAATTAATGAACCCTAAACATATTGCAATGTGTTCAAGAAAGAAACTATAGTTTATCCTTGAAGGAATATTTTATCCTTGCCAGTTATGGATAACAGCTTACCTATCAGATCGTTGACACATGTAGACTTTAGAGATGATCATCAATAATTAAATAATTAGCAGACCTTTAACACGTAGGTACTATACCTATCGCGTTAACTCCCATCTAGCCTACCACCAACTTATCTATCCTAAGACAAGTCACCGCATCGACACGCCAAAATAAAAATACATATTTTATCATGTCAGCTTGAGAAATATACGAAATAATCCTCAATTGTCTGTACTAATGTAATAGAGCTGAACAGTTGCTTTGTTTGTACGTGCTTATCTCAGGAACTAATGGTTCGAATTGAAAAAATATTTTTGCGTTGAATGGTATATATGAGGAATTAAATCTAAATGTGTAACCATGATGTAATCTGTCTGGTTCCCCTTTAAGGGTTACGAAGGTCTGATGGCAGTCGCTTCACTGTAATAACCAGACTCGCCAAATCCTGGATGGATCATGGTCAAAGCGGACGCACAGAAACGGGATAATTGCCAGGAGGTTGGTTTATAAGAGGAGGTATCCACACGAACGGAGGAGATGCGGGCGAAGTCGGTTGAAACATAGGAACATACTCATACACTAGCGGCTGCCCGTGACTCCATCCGCGTGGATTTCGATTTCCAATAGCCTAAAGCCTTCCTCGTCAAGTGGACTATCCAAAACAAAAAAAAATTTCAAGCCGGTCCAGTAGTTTCTGAGATGAGCGCGTTCAAACAAAGATACAAACAAACAAACATACAAACAATGCCCATGCTCACTAAGCAGAGAGTCGAAACATGGGTACATAGTACATTACCTGTTCAGCTACCTCCTAGCTAACCTATCCAAGTGACCGCATCATCCGCGGCCTCCGCACGTGGGCCGCAGCTGCCGCGTCGGAAGTAGCGCCATATGCGCCGTCAGCTGCGCGCGCGCAGGATTTATCACATTCTACCATTATCTGCGATTAATCGCGGCGGTGGCGGTGTTGGGTACCTTTGTGAGCTTGTTGGAGAGTTGGTGGACGGACGGTTATACTGTAAGGTTATCGGTAAAGTAGAGAATATGACTTTGACTAAAGTTAAGACAAGTGGATCTAGCTACAAGGTGGATCTAGCTACAAGATAATGAAAAGCTTAGTTAAATTAAACTATTTTAAAAGATAGATACAGGGAATCCGTTAAAATTAGTTTTAATCAAAGAGTAACAGTAGTGTAAACCTAAGAAAACATTCAACAGCATACGAGGGGTGATCCAAAAGTAATGATAATCAATATGAAATAAAGGTATTTGATCTAAAAAAAAAATTTATTTCTCTACATAGTCTCCTAGCAAGTCAATGCACTTAGTCCATCTTTTCTCTAAACCGATAATTCCTTTCAAAAAAAAATCTTTGCCTTGACCCTCCAAAAACGCCTCTACTGCAGTCATCACCTCGCTATTGTCCTCAAATTTTTTGCCCCGGAGGTGTTCCTTGAGTCGGGGAAAGAGGTAGAAGTCACTAGGGGCTAGATCTGGCGAGTAGGGTGGGTGTTCGAGCAATTCGAATCCCGTTTCTCGAATGGCAGCCATCGCAACGGCTGCTTTGTGAGCCGGTGCGTTGTCTTGGTGAAACAACACTCCCGCTCGGAGTTTGCCTCGTCTTTTCTCTTTGATGGCCTCCCGTAATCTTATGTAAACGGCAATTGCGACAAAAAAATACCATTATTTATAAACTGCAGCGGAATTAAGAACTACCTTGGAAGCAGGTTTATTAAGAGACAGATACACTGAGTATCGAGAAAATTAAGTTTAGAGAGAACTAGGAGACGCTCTCGAAAATTAAATAAAAAAGTTGCTTGATAGAAAGGAGAGAAATAATGTTTATCCGATGTCTAGCAAGCTTTGTTCAGTTTGGGGGGATATACAACACTGTATTAAAATGTCTAAGAATATTTGAGAATATTAAACTTAATCTTCTTGATGTTGACCAAAGACATATTTTAATATCTACCGTAATCCGGCATTATTTAAAGAGTATATTGAGGTCGAGAGGAATCTTTCTGACCGATTAGAGTCCGACTATCTATAGCCCTGACACCATGGAAGACCTTGATACACTCGTAAAAGGCTTAAATGTTACGTTGAAGGCGGCTCTTGTGTGAAAGCTATAAAAACTATTAAAACAAATAGAGCGGCTCGCTTTAAAGACATCTTCCGATTTATCTCCCTTAATTTCGGTTAATTAAAATAAATTGATATCAATATTAATGTTATTTTCAATTTGTTACAGGTAAGACGCCCTCTATTTCAGAAGCAACAGACATGCAGTATGGCGACCAACGTAAAGGTAACGGCGTAGTTAGTGTACAAATTTAATTTTGTTCCTTAATTTATTTTAAACCCCAATGTTTCAAACAAACTTATTTTAAATGTAAACAATTCAAATAACTTCAGTTTAAAGTCAAAATGGCGGTTTAGAATACGATATGATTTATGATAACTTCATAAAATTGGTTTGATACAATCAAATTGTTAATGGTTGAATACTCGACCTAAAACGAGAGGGAAACAACGTTCGAAAAAAGAAAACAAGAGAAAATCGCAGCGAAACTCGCGTGATTCTCGCTCAACCCGACATCGAGTGATTTCAATTCGAGTTGATAGGCGATGGTAGCCGTCACTGGCTCAAGTTGAAAGGTTGAATGAGTCACCGCGGCGCGGGGGGAGGGGGGGAGTGGTCGCGATCGAGGGCGAAAATGCGACGTTGCATTTTTCCCGGTCTCGTTTCCACGCAAAACGCTCTGTTGCCGTTTCTTTAATTACGGCACCGCTTGGATTTTTCTTCTCCCGCCGTATAATTAGTCCGATTTGTGGCTTAGATGTTAACGTAACTTTATAAGTTTATGTAGGTAGGGAAGTCTTTAATCTCACTTTGTTTTCCTGGACGTTAGTAGGGAATATTTATGAAGATGTAAGAACTCTTTTAGTTTTTGCAAAAGTTTTATGAAACGGGGAAAAATATGCGTAAAGATTTCACAGCAGAAACGGGTTTTTTGCTTTTTAATCTTATGTATTAGTGGTAATACATTTTTGCGGACGTATGTACCTATAGCTTAGTTCCATATCGAAACCTATGTATAGGTCAGGAACACATTATATTCAAATTAAATGAATAAATGATAGAATCTATCCGTTATTACTTAGGATTTATAAAAAAATGTTTTTGTTGGAGATTTGAGTACCTAACATTCAAAAAGATAAATGAAAACAATGGAAGAAACAAGTAGTTTACGAAATACTTCGGAAGTTTAGTGCGTAAAATAACCTGTTTTTATTGCCGTAAAGTTTTACGTGTAACCGATACACCGTAATCAGAGATCTAAAACAGCATGTCTTGAAAAACAAATGCGGACCGAACCACAAGTTCACTATCGCCAGGTGCGATCTTACACTAAATTAGCAAATAATTTATCAGACATTGTGCGGACTACGGCGCATCGAAATCGCAGCTTTTCTTGCACAATGCACGCAACCGTTCTACGCACAAAAGAATCTTTACCTGGCCTCCATACAAACGTTTTTGCCAAAACCCGACAACAATACGACTTTATTCAGCTATCCGAGCTGTCAAATGTCAACAGGAATACCATCAAAAGCGATAAGTGATAAAGTGCCATATATTTTTGATATAAAGTTCATTTTCGGCTGCGGCGACATTGCCAAGTGCAGATGCGTGTCGCATTAAACCAGCGGTGCAGACGACGATTTATTGTTGCTTTAGAAAAGAGAGTTTTCTTACTTTTATTTTCGGAGACAGGATCAAACATAATTCTTTAATAGCTCACCTTTTGGGTTTATGTTGAGTGTTATAAACCAACTGTTTTCATAGGCAATGTAAAGAAAGCTTACAAGGTACACAAAAAACGTAACTACCCCTTAGGCACTTACGCCTGTGGTAATTTTAACTATATTTATCTACATTCACATACACCAATTGAGCCAATCAAAAATGTACCTCACACACGACAAAAAGAAGGAAGATAGTTCCAAAAGTAAATTCGTTTTAAAAAGACTCCGACTTCAAAATGAAGCCTTCATCCTGTCACATTTACGACTTGCAAATGTTACATTTATTTTTCGACATCTTTATTTTCCGCGTTCAACGTTAACTGGTGCTCTATAAAAAACAAAACAAAAGCACATTGTTCTTATTTTATTTTCTTGATCAGTGCAGTTTACCTGTACCAGTGTATTAATTATAAGAACGATGTGCATTTGTCTCAAAAACGCAGGTATCAACGCAGTTAACAGTAAGAAAAAAAATCTTAACATCATTATTACTTTAATTTTCTCTGATCAACGCAGTTTACACTTTTAAAAACAAAGCAAACCTTTTTTCTATTTTTTTTTCCTCGATAACCGCTGTTTGCTTTTTAAAAAACAAAAGTACTCCTGCGCGGCGCATGCGCTGAGCAAAAGCAAGATGGCGCGCGTCCGGCGGCCATGCCACTTCCTCGGCCGCATCCGGCGTAACCCGACGCCCGCGCAGCCTGCGTACCTTGGCCAATCGATTTGACAAGCGTGAACTTGCAAGATCCTCAGGCTATAAATTGGGAACAGGATTTATCTGAGCATCAGGTGTTAAAGAGCCGACGGGTTTTGTTTTAATTTTTAAAGGTCTGGGCAAGCACTTTCACCATACAGGAGATCATAGTGAAGTATTTTGCTATGTTTCTGTTAGTGAGTAAGGTCTCTAGTCTCCAGTATCTATTGGGGAAGTTATGGGGTTTTAGAGACAGGCAACGCAACAGCTACCCTTGTTGGGTTGTTGATGTCCTTGGGCAGCGGTGATCACATACCATCAGATGCCCCTTCAATTCGTTTGCCCCCGCTTGCGTAAAATTAGATTAAAATAAATAAAATAGAACATTAAACGTTTATGATGCCTCTTTAGTTCTTTCTAGTTTTTCGTATCAGTTCACTAATGTCCTGTTTTAGTTAAGTCACGTGGCGATGAATAGACTAGCTAGTGGCGTGTGGACTTCATTCGTACCATGCCATTTTAAAAAGGGTCTACCGGCTTTTAGCATAACATGATTGGTTGATCGTGGCTACATCTAGGTCTTTTGAAAAACAAACAAAAATTTAACTAGACCGAACAATTGATGCCAGATCAAGATAAATAACATCACGATTTGTATAAAGCATTACCGCTCAGCGTGTGCCCCTCTCGTTAAACACCCCGTTGCGCCTATCTTGTGCAGATTTTTCATTGAGTAGTAGTATATTTATATGAACAACTTCACAACTTTTCAACTTTTGCCTGTAGCAAATAATATAAAGACATGCTAGAAGAATTTGTTAAGAGTTTGGTTGAAGTACACCAATGGACGTTCTTGAGAATTTTTGATTCATTATTTCACATTTCTTTCTCTGCTCTACACATCAACTGTGTCCAATGTTAAGCACTATTCAAGAGATTTGACCAACAATTTGGTAGAGCTAGGCCTACGCCAGACGGGGAGCTATGTCCATAGTCGTCAAGCTGTTATATCCCTATAGACGCTACTTAAGACACCCACGTCAAGAGATAGGGTTGCACTATTCTTTCTCATTGTTATATGTCACTTCAAGCTATACAACACCTAGTAAACTATGTATAGTTGATTACATTTAGGTGGAAATATAGTCATAGTAGTGCGCAAACGATACGAGACCTTGGCATTATCTTAATGGATTCAACGTAGAGGCCCGGGATTTGACTAGTCAATCGTCTGAGACTATTTATACTGCGAATCGGTCGAGAATGGGCATTGCTATGTTTTATCTAGGCACTTACTTTTGTTAGTTTAATTGTCAGTCACATCTACTGTAAATTTAGGCAAAGTCACAGTATATTGCAAATTAATTAACAACTAAATTACATTACAATACAAGAAATAAAAATAATCACCAACTGTTTAGGTTTAGAGATCTCAATAAAATCATTTCATCAAGCTGTGCTCCTTGAAAAAAAAGGGAAAAATCACTTTGTGTACAAACAGGCAAACTACGAATACATCTGTCAAGAATAATACATTTTTGAGACAGGTACTTTTTCAAAACAATAATTATGCTTTAATCATTGCTTTAATAGCCCCCCTAAAGCTTACGATCCAATAGCATTCATTAAACACTTATAGACTCGAGTTTGTTACATGATTCAAACATTTAGCTTTTGAATTGCCTTAATAACTCCTTTTTATGAGAAATATTTCAAATTGCAACATGCAAACCCCTGAGTCATCTAATAATACGACAAAAATAACCCTTAATGGCATTTACGAAAATACACCAGCGCGAGTTGTTATTATGTAAAATAACTCAAAACTGAAGTTTCAATTTTCCCCGTTCAAAAGTTACCTGTTTTGCATCCGCGATAAGCAAATGATGCTACATTTGTCATCGCGCAGAAAATAAGTTTCAATTTTAACGCAACGCGCGTGGAATTATAAAACTGTAAATTGCACGAAAAGTATTCAACTCGCGTCCCTTTGTGAGTCGATAGTCGTGAGAGTGAGATGGGAGTATACCCATGTCCCTCTCGCACGCAAGGATGACACTTCCGAGAATCGTCAGTGCTTTTGAAGTATTTGAAATGCGCCACACACAGCACCGTTAGTTTACTACGACTCACTTTTAATTTTTTTTTCGCCCCGTCTCTATCTTTTATTCGGCCTCCCCTCTGATTACCCATGCGAATTTGCTGAATAAAAACAAAATACATTGTTCGTTCGTCTAACAAGAATCTGCGTCTTACATTTGAATAGTTGAAGAGGTATTATTATCGTAATACTTTGAAGTATTCCGTGTGATGTCAAGCTTGTTAGGGACAGAATAAAACATGTTTTTAAGTAACGTGAGCTCGATAGAAGTTTGCCTGTAAGAATGAATTAAAGATATTTTCCAGGAAAAAATCTTTAACTCATTCGGTTTCGTGGTATGGCCGTTTAAAATTTCGATTTCAGACCGAACTAGTCGTGCACCCCCAATGTCGACGAACGGGGGGCGCCGCGCGACGTTGCCAAAACGGAAAGTGAAATTTCGTCATACTCTCCCTCTCATTCACTCACACCAACACGGGATAGTTCGTTCGCTCGGGTGTGGGTGTAATTCGGCAGACGTCGCGCGCCTGTGTGCGTTTGTTTTGATGAATATCGCGCGTGTGTGCGTCAGACGATTGTAAGAGCTGCAATATACCTACGTTTCGACGCTTCCGCGTTCGATCGACTTTCGTAGACGACTTGGGCCGTGATTGTGGACAATTAAACTTATTAGAGCGGTTTCTTTTTAGTCGTAAAGAGCTTCTGGACGGTCAAGTTTTCTTGTTATTTTTAATCGTGTTTAGCTTTGATTTGCAGAGCTTTAATAAAAATGAATCTCAGATTCATGATCAGAATATTTTGCTTTAAACTTTAAAAACTTTAAAATTATAATTTTTGCTTAGGTTTACGCGACTGCTAGTTATTAAATAAAAGTTCTTCTAAACGGTTTAAATCTAAATTATGACGATGGACCACATCATGTCTTAATTGTTAACGTACTTTAATTTTGAATTTTCTAGCAATCATGGCCATGTAACTGTAACAAGTCCATCGAATATAAGCTCGACATTAGCGCAAAGTCGGTAGCGGCTTGCAGCACATTTCGCGGGCTTAGCATCATCGAATAAAGCCATTGACCTTCAGCGGCAGCGCCCGAGGCGCGAAAAACCGATAAGTTTCGCGCCACCCCGCGCCCCGCACCCCGCGCCCTTTAATGGCATAAAAAATCAATTTCCCGCCTAAATTACGCCGAGTCGACAAATTGCGAAAGCGTCTAGTCCATAATCGAGTGTTTTTCACTTTACTCCGCTCAACGTTTAACGTTTATCAGAATAAAAATACAACACTACTGCATTATTTCCTGTTCGGAAAGCTATTATTACTTTCATTTGTTTTTGCGAAAATAAATGTCGTTTCGACAACTCGGGCGGCACGTACGGATATAGAAGTTTGAGTTCGAAAAGGAAAATGTGCGACGAAAAAGTGTCGCTTGTTTTTGCCACAACAAACATTTAAACGAGTGAGATTGATAACAATAAGAAACATTTGTTACACGGAGCCCGGCGTAACACGTAACAAACACAAAAACAAGAACAGGAAATGTGTGAGAAATACCTGTACATAATAAATACATTTTTAATTAGAGAAAGAAATAACAGTAATATTACTCAGATAGATTACCATTGAAAGCAATTTTTAAATAACTATAACTACCTAATATTGTACATCGTAAAAAGAAAGACTTTTCTGGACAGTACATTATTTTCCAGCATTAAAAAATATCGTTATCGATTATGAAATGGCATTATTTGATTAAACAATAGATAAAGCGATTTTATCAAACGCATAAAATACGCGTCGTTAAATATCCCCTTCAGAAACGATGATGTGTCTTCAACGCCATTTGCAAGGCATAAAACGAACCATCAAACCCCACTAGATTTGTCGTGGTTGTAAAAATTTAACACTCTAAGCGAAAGCGTGGAATGATGATCAGGAAAGTTGGAAATGTTTTCAAAGTTAGAATTGGTATGATGTTATTTTAGTTTGGAATTTTGTTATTTTGTTAACGAACCTCGCCTACTACGAGTATACACCTACCTACCTAAACAGCGTTTGATTAACATCATTATTTTTCTTAAAGATGTAATTTGTAAAGTACTTATTGCTCTAGTTAGATTCTGTTAACAAAGCAAGAGCTGATTAACATAAAATGGACGATTTCCATTCTAACATTAACGTTGTTTCAAGTTTAAAACTATCAACATCATTTTCACAATTTAATTATAAAGAACTCCATTCAAGCCTGCCAGTTTAATCTCAAATTGAATTCAAAAATCGAACGCCAGTGTAATGCGACGTGAAACCTATTTTCACGCGTACGCATTCAAATTTCGAACGGCACACGTTCGAACGCCGAAACGCCACGGGCGTAGTGATGTACCCACACGCGTCGTATACATATACGTACGTATACGTTCGTGTACGCTGCAGTGTCCGCGTGACCTTGAGGCGACGGCGAAAGTGACGCCCCACGCGCCCCTCCCGAACAGCCTTCCGCGATCTATTTGGAGGTTTTAATACCGCCTCGTGCCGATTGTTCTTCGTGGAAAACGTGAATTGGAACGCTGATTTTTCAATCTAGACAGTTTTTTATTACACATTCTATTTGCAGACTGAACGTATTTTAGTCTATCTACAGTAGAGTTGTTATTAAGAATGATGACGTAAGCCTTTAAAGACACTGTATTACGGGTTGATTAATTAGAAGAAAACCGTAAAGTTTTCCAATTACTCTTATTCTATAAATAAATCAAAAATTCTTCATGGCTTTATTTACGTTGACATATTACAATATTTTGAAATAAAATGGGCAAAAAACTAGGCCTTAAATTACTAAGCATAAACAAGTCAAAATAATATAAAATCAGTACTTGAACGACGGTAAAATTCACTCTATATCAAACGTCTACGCATGAAAATGTAATAGCTGTAGCAACTGCCTATTAGGTAGAATGGCTTAGCTGCTACGAATCCGTAGCGTCGTAGCCGCCAGCTACGAAGCCTCTTATTAAAACCGTTTCTTTGTACAAAGGATGTTGCGGAATACTTTAGTATCCGGAACTAAGCGAAATATGAAAATATCCGAACAATATTCGTGAAGTGTGATTTTTACATTTCTTTGTATTTCTTTATCAAGTATACAAATGCCTTGGGTTTTGAGCCACATTGAGAAGAAAAAAACAGTCCACCTCATCGAATTCATTACAAATATTATTTTTTAATGCTGTTGACTGGCTTATGTCTGACATTATTACTGTTTTAGTAAATACTTTAGCATTGAAATAGATGGCATTATTTTCTTAACTTATTTTCTTTCTAATGTTATGCGAAACATCCAATGGAGTGATAATAAAATTATTCCAAATTATTAATCGGATAAAATAATTAAAATATGCAATATCCGTATCATCCGCTTAAGTATCTTATGTAGCACTGGGCACACTCACTATAAAAGGCTTTCATCTTGTAATCTTCCTTTTATTCTTTTCACAAGAACTTACATTGAAAATTATGAAGGCTATTAAGATTTCAGTACTCTAAGAAGTTTTTAATGAGGTAGGGATCTTCTGGGCATTAAATTACTAAAGCTTTAAGTCGCTTTTTTGTCTCTAGGAAGTTAAGTCTCGACGATGAAGTTTTTCTTGTACTTATAATTAATAGACTAAAGTTATTTGACAATTTCTTAGCTTCTACAAATAACATGATATTGGACGTGCATCAGAGACAATGGTTCCAAAAGCTTGCTACATCTTGGTTAAACAAAGGGTTACGAAGGTCAGGCGACCGTCGCTCCACTGTAATAACCAGGCTGGACAATTCAGGACACAGTCGCAGCGAACCCTGGGCTCCGAGGCTATGGCCGAGGATTCAACCGGGAGAGGCGCTAAGATTATGATGATCTTGGTTAAACAACGCTGCAGAACTATGCCTAGTGGCACACTTCTTATAAGTACATAAGGCAGTGGATAAAACCATGAAGCGTCTGTAATGTAAAGTATTCAGGAAGCGAACAGTAACCGGTACTTTACCCACTAGACCATTGAGGCGTAAACATTAGAAAATTAGAAATTCAGCAGAAATTTAATTCGGTCACTAAACCCAAGCACGTTATCCTGGATCATTGCTTTTAAACTTTATGTTGATTTAACTCTTTTTCATGCCTTCGTGCGTTGAAAAATGTACAAGTCCTTATTTTTCTGAAAGTCTAATTTTGCTAAGGACTAATTAGGAAGGCTAGAGTAGAGGCTCGGTATCTTCGCTAACCACCTCGTTGCGAAGTACTCCCGTGCGTGACCTTGACGCGGATCCTCGCATGGGGTCACAGACGGGCGAGAGACAGTCCGGCACGGATGCTTTGTTTGATCCCGTTCCTATTCTGAATTCACCAATCCTTGTTCAGTGAATTCAGCATTCTTATTCGAACCTTTTACGTGATCTAGAATATCTGCTGTATGTAGATTTCCTTGATAAATCGAGCATTCTTTTAACTAAACAACTTATTGCATTAAAATTGGGGAAAGAATGGTGTTACAAAGGCACGCATCGCATATGCGACACTTCCAAAGCAAACACAAATCTTAGTTTCTCTTACTTCTGTATTCTCTTGTTCACTTCTTGTATACAAGAACAAGATGGTAAGAAGATGACTGTGCACTATTGAACATTCTGGATAGTTAAACTAAATTACAGGTAATTCATTATGTATAATAGTGTATACAAGAATTTATTTTGTGCTTCTTTACTTATATAGTATGTTAGGACTGATGTCTGTGATGTAGTTTTTAGAAAATTAAAATCTAGGAGACAAAAAACATTAAGTCTGTGAATCACAGACTGTGTGTTGTTTTTTTCTCTGAAACTCACTTACACAGCTGAAACTCATTCGCCCCTCTGAATGGATGACGTCACGCATCCCAAAAAGATCAGGGATGGAAAGGTTTACCCTTTCCTTATATTCAAATGGGTAACACGCAAACACGGCCGGCCTTGGAGATAGCATTACTCCCGATAAGGGTCGGCCAGACGGCCGCCAGACGGCCAGGCCGTTCCGATCCACATGAGCCCTCGTCACAGCCATTCCGTAAACATGTACTTGTGCTTGCCTTTTGTTTTTGGAATGAGATATTTCGTTTTTCTTTTTTTTTTAAGGAAGAAAGTGACAGTTTGACAGCGTTCTTTTTCTTGGTCTGATTTTCTTCTTTCAAACTTCGTTGTTGAAAGTCAGTATTAAAGCATTCACAGTATCATTCGTCATTCGGATGATCCCAAACTTTTTTTTTTACACAACCTTGTATAAGACAATGTTTGAACTTCCATTTGTGTCAACTCATTGGCTACCAAGTCCTCACAAATTATGTTCTGTTGTTATTGACCAATGTACTGCTACTTTATAGCTGACTTTGAAGGATATTAAGAGAGTTCGGACGGAAAATTACTTAACGCATTTATTATTTTGGTCAAGTCAACAAGCATATTATCGTGAGATCACTTTCAAAAATCAATCAATCAATGCTTAGTTCTAAAATTATTCACAAATATTTTGCAGTAGCAACAAACCAAACAGAACAAATGTTAGCAGTCGCATTTCCTATTTTATTGCGCCCGACGGAAAACTTGCGCATCCCTCTTTCCATTCCTACGGAGTGCTTTTAAGTATTACTCACCTTCTGTAGTTCTCTGAGTATGTTTTAGCGGAGAACTTAAAGGTAGGGTTCATCGCAATATTTGGCGTTTCAATGCAAGTGCGGTTTTAATCAAGCAAGGGTTTTCACGCGTGCGGCAGAAGTGCGGCCTTTGTTTGGGGGACAGATTGATCGCGGTTGGCGAAAGTAGTTTGAAGATTTGTGCGTCGCGTTCAAATGTTAGTGATGTTGGGTTGGTGAGGAATGTGGTGTTTTTGATGATGTTGTTTTGATTATAAAGGTGGGGATATCTTTCATGTTCTTGTGTAGGCGGATAAGCTCGTGGATTGTATATCTATGGTCAAAACTTTTCTTCACTCGGTACATAGAGTGCAACAGAGTCCCTTTCCGCTGTATTTTCTTATTTGATTATTCCTACATTTGTAAACATCGTAATGGATTTCAAAGCTGTTTTTGGAAGTTAGAATGATACTCTTATTATCAGAAGATCCTTGAGAATTTCTATACGAAGCCGGTGCACTAGCAGATTTACAAATCTTTTGATGACAACTTCCTTCAGCAAAACTCTTAAAATCTTTAAACCTTTACAAATTACAGAACCTCCACATTCAGCATATACCTACACGTTTAGGAATCCTCACACCTCATCCCCTGCGTATGGTAATAGCCGGCCGGGGGCGTGGGCGGGCGGGGGGGGATCATGTGACCGGCTTCCGGGCTTTCCCTCGCGACATCTGACCTTGGCGGACACGCCATCTTGCCCGATTGGGACGATTGAGACGTCTCGATGCCTCGGATGTTGATGTTGATTGAGGCTTTTGAGGGTTGATTGATTGGGATTGGTACTCGTGTTTCGGATGACTTTATTTAGATTTTAAAAGTGTTTTGGGTCTGTAACTAAAGTTGAACTGCGTGGTAAATTCCTGCCGACAGAAGGCATTACTCACAAATAATATTAAAACGGGACTAAACGCGATATTATTATTATTTGTGAGAAGGCAATCGTTTTAAATTTTGGTTATGATAATGGACCTAAAATCAAAAATGTACTACATAATTACCTAGTTTAAAATACATGAAAACGAAACACAATTATTATCTTAAAAGAATGAACAGTACTCGGCATCACACGGTGCCTTACATAGCAAAATTTAACATCAAGCTTCACATCGCGGTTGTCTCCTGTTATATATCTTCAGATAAATGGGCGATTTATTTTCACCTAGCATGAGCAAAGCTCTAGAAGGATATTTAACACAAACAAACTTAACATCAAGACAAAATGATTTAGTCAGAGCTTGTAGCATCGACAGAATTCTTTATCGGAACCAACATGTACTTTCTTATCTGGTTATTTAATTTTCTATTACCGGAGCTCAAGGCTGCACTATCATTTTCCGACAAGCTTATAAGTGGTTTCTAAGTCGGCGGCCTCGTTGATAATTTAAACTACGAATTTAAAACAAAAGCGTATTTCCTTTAATTACCGATTGTGAATACAAACTTGATACTGGAATTGAAACGAAATGATAATGACTTACGAAATCGCGAGTGTCGCAGTTTCCTTTTGTACGACGTAGATGTGATGTCACGCGATGGAATAACTAAGATAGTTTAACATAAAACATGTGTATACATATCATTCCTTAACACATAACATGTGTAAAATATACATTTTATTTGCCGACTCCAATAAGTGGCACCAGCTATTCAAAACTTAGGGCCTTGGGTTAATAAAAAGAGTAGCCACGACACAACGTAAATCATTATTCTTCATGGATACAGCATCTATACTAATATATAATGCTGAAGAGTTTGTTTGTTTGTTTGTTTGAACGCGCTAATCTCAGAAACTACTGGTCCGATTTGATAATTTTTTTTTTTGTGCTGGATAGTCCGTTTGACGAGGACGGCTTTAGGCTATTGGAAATCGAAATCCACGCGGACGGAGTCGCGTGCGGCCGCTAGTTCTTAATAAAAATGTAACAAATGAATGAATTTATGTCAGATGAGATACTCACATAATCATCAATAAATGCGCGAAAAGAGACTAAACCAAAGAGAACCAAGAATCCAAATTAAAGGGACTTCAACTAACCACGCAATAAAACCAAACTCTAACCTCTCCATAGCACACTTCTCTTCAACAACTTAAACTTGACTCAAACACAACTTAATTAACATCACAAGACAATTTGAATTCAGCATTAATCACAGCCCATTACCGACGGTAGGTATGAAAAATGCCGTAAACTCGAACAATTAACAAAGTTGTTTAATTTACAATTCCACAAATCTCGAGCAAGTCGACTCCACCTATTGTGGAAGTGATGTACTGCCGCGCCATTGTGGGACAAGTATGATATTAAATTGTAACTTTACCACGAGATAAAGGGGAAGTTGAGTTGGTGAAGTTACATTTGCTTTCGGTCGTGGCGGAGTCGTTTGTTGGGAGCTTGGGTTCGAATCTCGTTTCGGAAAGATTTTTTTGTAATTGAGTTTTTCTTTTACCTTATTTATTATTCAAACTCAAGCTCAATGTATTCATGATTCCGTAAGACATAGATCGAATTAAAAACAATATAGTTACTTTTTCAAATAAAAAGCGCGACCTTATTGTTTACTTCCTTTTAACAGTAAATGCACATCAGCCACAAATAACTACGCAGCAACATTATATTATTTATTAATAATGTATTTATTTAGGTAAAGTATAGTTATTCTGTATATGTATAGTAATATATGTATGTATATATGTATATGTACCTATAGTTTTTTTTTATTTTTTATTTTATTAGCACTACCTACTTCACTTTCTGATTTGCCCTAAGGTTGACTGGTAGAGAATGCCATGAGGCATTAAGTCCGCCTTTTGTACAATATTTTATGTAGTACAATAAAGATTAAATAAATAAATAAATAAACATTTGTTTAAATTCAATATTTTACTGTATACTTAACTATTGAACATCACGAAACAAGCTGTTTTTAACAACACTTATCAACAAATCTTCGGCACAAACAGCAACGAGTTAAAGATACTTTTGGGCTCCAAAGCCCTCAAAGGTCGCAAAATCTGTACCTCAATTTGACGTGAGCGGGAAACCCGTAAAGAGGTCGTGAGGGAACAGACCTTCGACCCTCGTTGTCGAGGTCAGTGCCGACCCTTGAACTTGGGACTTTATGGCACCGCCTTTACGCGAATATACGAATCTTATGTTTTGCACACACTGATACGTATATTTGTGTAGTCTATGTAGTTGACGAAGTATGTAATCATCATATTACTTTTATAAATGTGAAAGTTTGTTTGTTTGCGTGTTTGACGGGCCCGTTGGTCTAGTGGTCAGAGACTCTGGCCACGAAACCAAGGGTCACGGGTTCGAATCCTGCTAGGGGCAAATGTTTGTGTGATGAACATCGGCATTTGTACTCGAGTCATGGAAAATTATAAAACTATTTAAGTATGTTTATGTCTATCCGTTGCCTAGCATCCATAGTACAAGCTTCGAGCTTAGTTTGTGGTTAGGCAATTGGTGTGTTAATGCAATGAATTTATTTAAAACTCTTATCTGGAGAGTCCAGCAGTAGTTTGCTACAGGCTGACGATGATGGACAAAAACTCATTGGGTTTTTAAACTGGTATTTTAACCAGTTTAAAAATTCTTCAACTCATTTTTTGGTCATAAAAATTTAAGCTTGACCACATCCCAAATAAAAACAAAAACACACCTAATTGTTTACAACTCGAAAAAAGCAACCGAATTCATAACCAGAGGAAACAAAGCGAAACTTCTCAAAGTAAATAAACCGGGAACGCCCAAATTCACGCATTGTTCGTCGACTTTGCATAATGGCGATAATTTTATTGTTCCATTCCGTACGAAAATCATTTGAAATACTAAATACAACGTTGCAAGGATGCGGGTGAGTCACATGGGACAATGTGACTGACTCAGCCGCCAATCAGAGCGGTTTTCGAACGAATTCCAAATATAAATTATTCGAAATCCGCGGTCTTTGTGCGCGGAATTCGATTTCGGCATTTCTTTTTCGCGTTTCGAAATGAAGTGGATCTGAGTTTTTTTTTTATTTGCTGTGGCAATGTCATTTTTGTTCGGCCACCAAATTCAGTTAGTCTTATAAATTTTATATTTATCATAATAAAAATATGCATTAACGCATGTACTATATACAATAGACCATATATGGCACACCTTTTATAAGACCAGCTAAACTCAAAAATACGCTGATCGTAAGATTGGCCGATGTGTCCGAATTCGACTAAGAGGGTATTGTTATTATTTCATTTGGATATAGATTTTTAATCTTCACTCCGTGTTGGGTTCGTTAAGCCTATAGTCAAGCGCAATAGGATGTAATGGTGTAGCTCTTGATGATAGGAACTTCCGGATGATTCTGCAGGTATTCAATATCGTTGCTTTTTGAATTGTGTATGTGATTTTTGGGGGCATTTTTAGGGTCTCAAGACTTTTGTGGAGTATGTTCGCTATAACGCCTGTGGTTGATTGTGGTGGTTATTATTATTATTCTAGGTGATATGTATATCAGTGTATGCGGTGCTAGATTCCGTATAGTTTCCTTGGTGCCGGTGGTGCGCGTGCGTCACCGTATCCGCCACTTTGCCGACGGAAGGCGCGCAATTTGCCCAGTTAGCGCTCCGCCCGCCACTTGCACAGATTCACAGCCGGTTTTGTTTATACAATCACTGTGAGTATAGATAATAGGTGGAGCAATAGGCGGCACGTCTGTGAACGATTGTAGGTGACCAATGATTTGTGCAAAATTGTGCTCTAACTAGTACTGATTGATACAAAACAATTGCTGGCATAAAAACACAGGAAGTGTGACCAGCGAAAAAAATATAGCTATAACTTAAGCATAAATTCAATACTTCCGAATTGACCATATCAACTTGACCGTATGGCTTGATTGGCTTAATGGCTTCCTTTAAGTTACTTACATATCAAATACGCTATTCTTGTTTCTATGAAAACTTAAATTTTACAAATAAAGGCCAAAAATAAAAAGCGTGTAGCTTCAATGAGGAGTTTACAACTATTCAGGAAAACTTTAATACTCAGCTTGAAGACTATGGCAAAAAGCCTTATCCTTAATTCATTATCTGAATTACAAGCAATATATTAACGATAACAAGTAACAACTTGATTGAACTTATATTGTAACTGCGTAAAAGTTCCACGAGAGCTTTTGCTTTAGCGCCATCTAGTAGGGTTCTGTAAAACTATGTTAGTTCGGCTACTTGCCGCAAGAGGCGTTAGCGTCTATGCAAAAGCTTAAGTATAATGCTTTCAAAGACGTTACATGTTTCGTTCATTTTAACAGCATTTTTGTGTATAGCACATATTGTATTATGAATATTACATACAGTTCTCAGTTGTATATTAATATTAACTTTATCAAACACAAATCACTTATTCTCTTTAGCGATAAACGATTCCAAAGAGTTCTAAAAATCACAACGAATAAAGCAAACCAAGCTTGGGATATGTGAAGAATATATACGATTAAATAAATTATAACATTAAATATAGGAGTTTCTCCAATAATTGCGCAAAATACATACGTCAATAGATATTTTTTTCTTGTACAACAATTGATCGCCAGAGGTCGTTGGTTGGTCGCGTCGAGGACGCGGGTTGTAATCCCGCCGGCGGAAGATCAATTCAGTGCAATAAAACAGCGCCGTGGAGCCGGAATTGATAAAGCATTTATCTTAATATACTTGTGGTTCGCGTTTGATTGCAACATGTGTATGTTGTAATAACGCGTGTCGATTTTAGTACGAGGTAAATGAAAAACGCGATGTTTGCAAGTTACCATTTTAAACAAGCAATATTTAAGGAAGAGTTGTCGAAATTCAAATCAGTGCCAACGGATCCCAAAAAAAAATTGCTAAATAAATTTTGCTCTTATAATCATTTGAAAACTAAGAGAACAAAAATAAAGGAAGAACAATTCAAAATATTGATGGTACCATGAAAATCATTTGAAAAAAGTGTGGAAAATATAGATTTATAAAATTTAAGCACTCCATCTACTGCTGACATCCATTTCGATTTATTTCAATTTAAATAAGCGATGATATTCGTAAGTGAAAATTACATTCACGAGCAAACTAAGGTTAACCAGATTTATAAAATCACATATTCTCATCAGTGAGGCAATCACAAAAACTCAATCTACCTGATCTTCATCCAATTTCACCAAATCATTTTCACACTACTACGAAAATATGTGCAAAACCAATCGTGTACATTTTCTTGGCAATTTACGCCCTATCTAACGAGAGAAGACCACAGTAAACATAGGTAAACATAGGTGTGTGGTCTCCTTATATGTATGTTTGTTATACCCGTATGAATGTAGATCTATGTATAATACCACAAAACAGAAATAATTCAAGAAAATGATTAAAAATAATAATCTCCAGTCAAGTCATGTGCTGTTCACGTTCAAGCAAATATAATTCATCAAAATAATTCAACAGTATCTATTCCTTAAATAAAGACAACCAATCAAGATATATTTTTAGATCTTTTTGTTTTTCTTTAATAATTTAAAGTACTCGTATTCTAAAGGTCTATAAGAACTTAGTTTAACAAAACACTTTTGTTTCGCAAAAATTTCACAGACGCAAACAACACGCGTTAACTTTAGCCATAAATAACGAACACTAGACAATATACTAGACTAATTTTACACGTGAACACATTTAATCAACCCTCCCTTACTGGGCGCCAAAATGAGATTTAATATCGTTTAATTATAAATCATAAATTGTTTGATCGAGGGTCTAAACAATTACTATAAATTTTGAGTTCAATCGTGTCTCAATATTCAATCATGTTAAGAAATATATTAACTAAACCTTTTTTTAAGATCAATTATTGCCATAGTAAATTCACACTTGGTGTGACATATTAGATTTTTTTAAGCATAAGTATTTAGTGTCATCAAAAATTTATAAAATTTGTAACTTCACTACATAGTATAAAACAAAGTCGCTTTTTCTGTCCCTATGTGTGTTGTATGTCCCTATGAACGCTTAAATCTTTAAAACTACTACTACTAGATAGAGTAACTCATGAGGAAGGTTTTTATGTATAATATCATCCATTAAATAGTGGACAAGTACCACGGGCGAAGCCGGGGCGGGCCGCTAGTATTTAAATAAAAGTCATCAGTGCGACCGTAGTACCAAAAACATGATACCCGCAATAAAAGCGCTAGTATTAATCATATGTCTACATAGAGATACATTTATGTTAATTAGCAAGCATCCCGGTATGTCATTAATGAATTAACAAGTTCTGCCCTCCCCTACCTTCGTTTAAACATAATCAAATGGGGTGCGAGGTGACGACATGTAACTAAACAATATCGGACAGTATAAAAAATGGTCATTTTGAGGGTGGATCGTCTCCGATAGCAACCCTATGACCTTGTCTTGATTGCATAATGGGTGAATGTGACAATACGTAACTTTCCCAGACAAAGAAATAATCAAAAAAGTTTGTGTAGTAATTTCAAACTTTTTTCTTCTGGAGTACAAATAGGTTATAATCAAAAAAACTAATATATAATGTGTAATGTTGCATAAAAGTACCTATCTACATAAATACTTATCTGCTACTACTGCTGCCAAATCTACTAAATTAATAAATACACGCGTGTGATGTACATATTATGGGCGCAAGTGAGTTGATAATATTTTCTTAATTGATCATTCTTTATTTACGTTCATGTATCATGTATAGCAATAAAGAGATAAAATTTGCTATCGCCGGGTTATGTGCCGATTTTTGACGCCAAATCGTTAAATCCATGTTTGTTATAATCTCACCTTGAACAATGATTTTTATAGAAACAAATAGCATTGAAAACGTGTCCTTAGCAAACAGTATTCCGGTCACAGAAAAGATAAAACTCCCGGTGGCAATGTCTCGTCAATTTCTCGGTCGGGTAAGTGCGTTCGAGTCTCGCGTCAAATGCGATTTTGTTGCGCGACAAACCGCTCATTCGCGACAGACAGAGCGTCAGCACTCCCTACCACGGTAATAATATCATCCTTACTATTTGCAACAGCGTAAATCAGATTCCACCACCCCAAATAAAACACAATCTGCGCAACCCTTTAAGAAAATTGCTTTTTTACTCGCGCGAATTCTATTCCGTAAAAATAAAATGTTAATGACACAGCATCTTACATTTATCGGGCATTCAAAATGTAAATATTTGTGTCTTATGAGTATTAGTAGCTAAAAGCTATGAGTCTATCTATCAATCTGTTACACTTTCCTGCTAAAACCTCTCGACCGATTTTTATGAAATATGGCATAGGCAATCTTTAGGAGGAGAAAGAGCAGGAAAGCGGACCCTGGACTCCAAGGCAATGGCCGAGGATCCGACCGGGACAAGCGCTAGGATGATGATGATGATGGCATAGACAATACTTTTACCGCTACCTTATATTGCGAAAAAGTGATATGAAATCCACGTGGATGAAGTCGCAATCGGCTGCTAGTACAATATAAAGTCAATCAAATATGTTAATAATGTAACACAACATAATATTTCTACTGTATAATTTGAAAGATAATAATTCATATCTATGCGAGCGTGGTTCCGCAAATTTCTTCGCATGCCATCTGTTGTCGGGTAGCGGCACTAAATACTTTCGTCCATTGTAATTTAGTAACGGTCTGCGAATGCTCGGGAAACAAAACACACTCCAATTAACCTCGTTATTTTTACTGTACAGATTAACGTTCGAGATTATCTACGCTTTTATTATCTTTGCCGATACACAGCACCTGCCTTTTAACCGATTTTAAATAACAGCCATTTCCATCCATCATGGCGAGAGGCAAGACAATCCTTCGTCCAGTGTTGACTCGAAATTGTATTTTAATGGTGATTTATCTTTATTTATCTTTATTGCAGTTGGTTATCTGAGTTATAGGCTATTTTATTTCATATCATAATAATATTTTGCTCGTAATCTGATATATCAAATTATACTTCACGTTTAATTCACAAGCTCTTGAAACATGTGACTAATTTTGATTGGTGGCTATATTTCGCAGTTCCATTAATAAAAGTGGTTATATACACATATATAAACAGCTTAGTTTGATACTTAGCTCAAAACTCAGCACCAAGCGAAAAATCTAGCATTCATGCAACAAGCAGATTTTACTATGAAAGGTACATTAATTACTTAAATATTGACAATGAAGACTACACATATATGTACTAATTTAACCATTGGTTTTATTATTACTATTCCGGATACGTTCGAAGTATTTGTGTCACTTGCGTGATTTCGCAGTAAATAAAATAAAAAATCAAGTTTCTGCCTATTTATATCATTTCCTTTCTTGTATTTTGTAAATAAAGGCCTCAATATACCGAAATAACTCATAATTCGTGAATGAGTTGGGTCGCGTGCGTGCCGACCTACCCCAACGCGTCGCACATGTGATCCGGATCTAAACAACGCTACATCTCCGTGCGTGATGTCTCGGGTTGCGTAAGCCAATTTATAATTCGAGGATCAGACGAATGCCAACTTTCTCATTTCTAAATTGAATGGCTATACTTGTGTGAAAATGAAAAAGTAGGCCCACGCAATTTTTGTTTTGACAAGGATTCGACGGATAGATAATTATGTCCATATAATTTAACCGTAACATCATTTCAATTTCTAAGTTTAGAATGACGCTTTAGTGGTATTTTTAATAATAATTACTAAAGTTCAAGATTAGAATAACATTCGTTTAAAACTAACGAAATCATAGCAATAGATTGATTCTTGTTGTTGCCGACAATCTTATAACATAATTCGTGAAAACTACCAAAACTTTTGAAAAGTAAGTAATGTGGCTTTTAATGTTAAAGTAAGAGCAGCGATAAGCACTCATATTTTAGACAAATTAAATTATTATGACTTAAAAATTTGTAATGGTTATCGTTGCGAGGAATTAATTTTAAATTGAAATTCTTGAGGACATATTTAGTAAAGTTTTACGAATTAATACGTTACATGAAGCAGTTATGATAATTTATCTAAAACTCACACAGCTGCCGTGAAATGAATTATAAAGCAACATTACTCTCGCATTAAATTAAAAAAATATAAATTCTTTCGTCAAAGATAATGTACAAAACCTGCGATTTAAATAAGAATAGATAATGCCAGAGGGAGAGGTACGTGAGAAAGAGCGAGAGAGGTATATAACAAATGTCGTGTGCATTCTAACACAAAAACAGGAGTAACGAACTAAAACGCCAGGTGCGATGTGCCATGTGCGCGCGGAGCAACAGTATTTAGATATTCGTTGCCAGTACGAGGCTCTAATTTAATTAGTATGACTAGGAGAATAGATCGTTAAGTTTAGCCTTGGATATCACAACTGGCACTTTTATAGTCAAATTATAGTAGGCATTTGCTATTTAAAGTATATAATTAATAAAATTATTGACTGATTTGGTAATATTAAAGTCACTAAAACTTCATCTTAAAAATGATACTTATTTTATGCCAAAATACAACGCATTTACCACTCCTAAATAATAAATTTATTAATTTGCTGAGTTTATGACAATATCATCTCCAAAGAGAAATACTAGAGAAATACAAGAGAGGTACTAAAGGACTTTAAACGCTAAATGACCTCATTACTCAAATATATAACTGTTATTAGTAACTTTATCTAGCAAATATTACTTCATATTAAACTTTTATATAGAAAAGTCTATATTTTAACTTTAATGTATTTCTAGTTCTACCATAGTTTTATTATTTCACACCATCTAGCGGCAAAAAGCAGAACTAAAACGCAACACAACACGCAATGCTAGATATAGTACACAACGACGCCGTTCTAGTTACGTTCGACATCGCTAGATGGCGCTGAGAAAGAAAATTGTGTTCGGCGCTGTTGAAGTCGTTACTTTGTCTTTCAGATAGAATTTGTAAAGTATGTAAAGTAAATGTGAATCTAACAAAACATGATTGTAAAGTAATACCGCATTCGAACTAATCACTAATCTATCGCCATCTAACCTCCATCCATTGCATGTTTGTTTTTTCTATTCATTTTACCCTTTTTTGTGTTAACGTTCTTTTATTTTACTTACTTTATTTTGCTTTATGTTAAGTCCGTGGTGTGTCTGTGTTGTTTTAGCTTATTTTGGCGCCGGACGGGACGCTGCAGACGGTCAAGAGCGAGTCTCGCCGAGGCCGCGGCAGAGGGCGCTCATCCACTACTCCCGTGAGTATTATCACCTCTTTTCTTTTCTTTCTTTTATGTTTTTATTTTCTTTTGTTCCTCTCATGTGTCCCAGTTTCATGTTTGCGGTAACTAATCTTGACTAATACTTCATTAACATACTGATATTAATTTAATCATGAATTGTATTTCCAGTAAAAAATATTCCTATGCGGGATAGTTTGTGTTAGGATTAAAATGAGCTAAGGAATGCATAAAATAAAAGGAATATACCTGTTATGTAATTTCGGAAATGGTGGAACAGGTTGCATAATATCTGCGAATAATTTAGATTTGGTATTAGTATTTTGGGTTTAGTCAAAATATCTGATGTTTAATCCATCTACTTACGAATCATATTTTTTTAACTATGGACTTGATTTAACGAAAATTATAATATCATTTGCCTGCCCTGTTCCTAGGGGTCAGCGCAAATCAAATATTAATAGGTAAACATACGTTTATAAAACAATAACAACTTCTTGCTACGAAACTACGTAACTGCTACAGATGACGTAAATAACTTACTATGATAACATTAAGTTATAATAAACTTAATGTCGTCATTAAGTCAACTCCACAATAGTTGCACGCACTTATCTAGATTACTTGCGGAAGGTTAATGGAAACGACTGCATAATGCTACGACGCTACGGAAATAATACGAACTTTTCTACGAAGTCTACGAGCTACGAACTATTCTAGACTCTGTAGAACATTTCTAGCGATTCTATCCTATTAGGCTAGGTTTGTGGGTTCGAATCCCACTTACAATAAACATTTGGTGGGTTCTACTCATCCTATTTTAGCTTTTTCTTTATGTGAAAAAATAAATATTCGTGTTGAACACCAGCCTTTTTAGACGATCGGCTTGTTCGATAGTAAGAAAACTTTCGACCAGGGTGAAACTAATCGGTAGTACTTCTTTTACAAAACTGGAACGTGGATTTTTCCAAAATTCCAATTAAGGAAACCTTTTTCAGAAAGCAGTAAGTTAACAGCGGCCATTTAAAAGAAAACCGTGGTTGACCTTACTCTTTCAATTTCAAATGCATTTCATCCGATAAAATTTTATAGAAACAGTTCACACACATACACACACACACACACACACACACACTCACTCACACACACCTAAGTCAAAAACGCATCCATACAAAAGCAAACATGGCGCCACACAATCAAGTCCATTACGTAACGGCAAATCAGGCGACGCACAAAAACGGGTCACTCTCGCTCTCGTGAAATAGCCGAATATACGAATAAAGTGAGGTTCACGGCCGCCAAACAAACCCCATTCACCGGGATTAATATACACTGTGACCTATCGGGGGAAGTGTCTGCGTTGGATGATGTACATTGAAGCTTTTGAGATTGACAATTTTGAAATTCATTTCACGATTTGAGGCAATTTGAAGTTCGAGCTCGAAAAACTTATAAACCATATCGCACTACATAAAAATTTTACTAAAAGTGGACTTAATGCCTCATGGCATTCTCTACCTTAGGGCTAAGCAGAAAGTATATAGCACTTTTGTGTAACGATTCGGCCTGTTAGGGAAGTCTCCAAAGCTCCGTTTACGAAGAAAAAGGCTTTAAAGCAGGCGCATTTAAGACTCTTGCCGAATCACAGATGTCTTTCTCTTTGCTTTACTAGTTTGACTAACTCATGTAAAAAATATAAACAATCAGTATTGAAGTTTAATAAAAATATGCTTTATATTCCTCTACGAATAGACGCATCATAATAATTTATGGAGTGTTTGCTCAAGTTATGATAATAATATTATCCATATGTCTATTCCCACCGTTTCTTATTAAATCGACATCCGATGATAAGCACGGTAAATATTAAACTTTTAAACGCAGTTGTGCAGTGCGTCAAACAAATTCATTTAAAACTAAGCATCTTTAAAACGCGCAATGGACCCGCTCCACTCCGTTGTACCCGCACCGTAGTATCGGCGTATTTTTCCGCGTACAACCGCTCGCAACACCTGAGTTCATTCAGGGTGCGTCTGTATTGTAAATTGTAATTACTGAATGGATCGGAGGCTTATTCGCGGAACTGAAAACAAGAGTGAGGTTATATTGAGTCGCAATGTCACGGCTGCTCGGATTTTGTGGGTTGTGGAATACGGCGTGGCAATGAATATTGCTGCTTATAATTCTTTTACGTAGTGGCTATGGGCATATATCATCCCACTAGTTAATGAGAGCATTTAATCGGGGTAAAAAATACTTTTAACCAAAGTCAGCCCTTACCTGCCTGTATACCAAATTTCAATAAAATCCTTGTATTAGTTTCAGCGTCATTGACATACAACAACCTAACAAACAAACGGTCACATTTATAATATTGGTATGATATGTGTCCAGCAGTGGACTGCAACAGGTTGATATAGTGCTTAGAGACCATCACATAACCAAGGCCCTGGGTTCGAATCCCATTTATTTTCCTATTCGTTGGTGATGGTGGCAAAAAACAATCCAATCTAGAGGGAAATAAGTCACTTGATTCTGAGGCGGTTACTGGTCTATTAAAACGTCAATTAAAAGGTAAAATAAAAGTTCTATTCCTAATGAAAATTTATATTCACGATAATTATATAGACTTTTGGAAATGTCAAACTTACTTCACGATCCTTATAATTTTTATTTTCAAAGATATTATTATAAGGAATCTAAAATTAATATTATACATATACGTCTCGAAACCCAGACAAACCCACGTGAACTCATTAGTAGATTGTTGAAATAACACAAGTCTGGAGCACTTTAGCCATATCCAGGCAGGAGTGGTCCCGTTATTGGCTAGACGGCTATTCAGCTGAATGCACTGGCTGTATGCATTTATGCAGGGAATTTAATGCTTGAATAGTTCGAATTATTTATTTTATTATTTATTATTTTTTCAATTCGAATCAGTAGTTCCTGAGATTAGCGCGTTAAAACAAACAAACAAATTTCAGTTTTATTAGCAAAGACTTCGTTCAAACCTATATGGTCAATGATCCCACCAACTTTAGTGCATAAATTACGCATTTTATTTGTCATCTTTGGAAAAGCCAACAAAATACATTACTTCTAATTTGGAAAATTACATTGTCATTCAATACAATACAATGTAATTTGCAAATGATACATTCGGATCACTCGTTGTATCCTTCGAACATTCCTATCTTTCAGTCTAAAAAGTAGAACAAAAGTGAATGTAAAGTCTTCTTTCCATCCCACATACGAATAGCAAACTATCGTATTGTCATAGTGATTAGCATACGCCGGGAATCGAACAAAGGGACTTTCGGAAAAGATTGCGCCCGCTGCGCTGTTGACAAAAGTTTTTCAAAGGCGTTCGTTTGTGCGGCGGCTGGATATAGTGGAGAAGGATTCATTTTACACCCGTTTATATTGGAAAATAGTTTTCTTTTTTTTTTAGTAGGTACAAATTGTTTTAATATGATTTATATGCAAACATGGTCAATACTTCTTTGTATGATGTATACCTTTCCCCGGCAATGGGAAATCTCTTCCATTGCTAATACATGAAAATGGGACAATAACTCTTAAATTGCCGCAACACAAAGTAGCCAAGACTTTTTATGGTTAAGAAATGAATATTACAGCAAAAGTTCCATTGTAAGTATAATTTAATATGGCATTATTAAGAAGTAGTGATTCTTTAATTAAATAAAATTTATTATCCAAGAACAAAGTTGTCATTGATATGGTCTGACCCGAAAAAATAAGACTTAAATAAACGCTTGTAAAAAGCCTATTTCATATAATTTGCTTCTTCGCTCGATCGCCGGAACTTTGGTTCAATGCAAACGATGAGACTTATGCAAGGCTTTATCTATATGTGACGTACATATTCTAAGCCAT
Source organism: Nomophila noctuella (assembly GCA_958496325.1). Lineage (NCBI taxonomy): Eukaryota > Metazoa > Arthropoda > Insecta > Lepidoptera > Crambidae > Nomophila > Nomophila noctuella. The sequence continues at coordinate 15,379,870 of OY292487.1, read as the reverse complement.
ATACTGGCGTTTGATGAAAGATTTGTTTCGCTGGAGTGGTTGACTAAGCCAATTCCTTAGCCCTTGATATCCCAGCATCAATTTGCTTTACATCACACAACTCCGAAATAAACCAAGCCAGAAGTAACTGTCAGAAGTAACTGTAAAATCATCAAATGACTCCTGATTAGTCGTTATATTTCATCAACAATAACATGCAAATTTGCATGTCAATCAAATCTAAATAAGATAAAAACATCAAATAAAGATATCGTTGCAGACGCCTGACCTCTCTACGGTCGTGTCAGATTGCTGTCCCACCGAATTATGAGAGTGAAGGAATAGGGAGTGCACCTGTGCTTGCGCACTCACTTGTGCACTATAATATATCCTGCGTACCTGGCTGATCGTAAGATCGGCCGCCATGGCCGAATACGGCCGGAGGGTATTATTATTTTTAAGGATATCGTTACACAAGAATCTAATTATGTATAATAGTTACCTACATCTTTGCTGTAATAAGGAAAATAAATAAGAATTTGAAAAGAAAATACTAATACATTTACAACACAAGAACTGCATTTGTTATTCAAACGTGGGGTAGATCTAATGATGTGCAGTCGCATATATCTTTGCAAACACCAATCAGAGGGACATAACGTACAATTTATTGAATTTCCAACGAGAATGGTGGTCAGTATTGCTCTACTTTCGATTAGAAATTCTAACTTACATACGCGTAGCTCCGCCAAATTGACTCTTATACTCTCTAGCTAAGCTTCATTATAGGTCGGATTTTAATATAACCTTATTTATAAGAGCTATAAAAGGAGAAGTAATAAAAAAGCAATATAAGGGGAAGCAAGGAAATTTCAGTGTATTAATATTGAATGTAATCTTAAGAAGTAGTTCTAATGGGTCGTACAGTATATTTTAATCGGAATTTTCTTTTAGACCTTTATAATTTTTTCAATACATAATAAGTGTCAATTTTCATGATCTATTATGTGGCTGCTCCTGTCGATTGTAGTTTTTAAATTAACAGTCAGGATGTGCAACAAATGTTGAATGGAATAAAATAGTGTTTTTTAGGGTTCCGTAGCCAAATGGCAAAAAACGGAACCCTTATAGTTTCGTCATGTCTGTCTGTCTGTCTGTCTGTCTGTCCTGGCTCGTTCTCCGCCGTTTCTGAACCGATTGCCACGAAAATTGGTGGAGAGATGTATAGTGATAATTCAAGAATTGGTTTTTAAAATTATCGAAAAATAATCATTTTTTAACCCCTCTCCCATACAGCGAAAAGTTAATTCTAAAAAAAAAAATCGACTTAACCCATCGTGTAGGGTATCGTTAAACAGGTATTTTAAAATACAATAAAACTCGCCTTGATACCATGTCGATCAAACACCCCAGTCTTGAGATATATTATTACAAAGTTAAAATTAGAGCGTCCCCCCCCCCTTAACTTTTGAAATACTATTATTATAATTCTGAAAAAAATTTCCTGTATACCTCCAAGTAAGTACTTTCAACGAAAACTATAGCGAACTCTGTATCATACATAGTTATTTTTATACAACTCGACCAACTTATGACGTGCAGTTGCCCATACTAAATGTTGTCTTAATCGGTCGGGCTATCTTTTAGCTACGGAACCCTTTCATGGGCGTGTCCGACACGCTCTTGGCCGGTTTTTTTATTCAAGTACTTATCTACATTTATTATTTGTAATACCCTACCCTGCGGCCGTATTCGGCCATGGCGGCCGATCTTACGATCAGCCAGGTACGCAGGATATATTATAGTGCACAAGTGAGTGCGCAAGCACAGGTGCACTCCCTATTCCTTCACTCTCATAATTCGGTGGGACAGCAGTCTGACACGACCGTAGAGAGATCAGGCGCAGGACCAACGGCTTAACGTGCCTCTCGAAGCACTTTATTATTTGTATCTGTTTATTGACAAATAAATGTTTTTGTAGGTATTTTGTATTTTGTATTTTTTGTACATATTTGATCATGATAATACCTACACTATTATTTCTTCGTTGACATTTTATAAGTTCCTTTTTGTATAACACAATCCTTTAACAAAACATCCATGGATATAATAATAAAATACATATTCAATTATTCGAACCCGCCGCTTCATCAATTTTAATTAATTAATTACCAGTCCCTCTCGGTAATAAATTAATACCAGACATCCAAACTTGCAATCCATTCATTAAAGCTAGATTTAGCTCAGTCGCTCATATTAAAAAGCTAGAAGTACCGAGATCGGTCGATTCGGAAATAAATTGAAATCCAACGTAATGAAGACGGGCGCGTAAGGGCGGGAACGCATCACCGGGTTCCGAAACAAGTATGGAATCCAAAGTTAACTGAGTTAGGGTCACAGAGTATATTTCCATATCTATCGTATGTAAGATATATCTATATCAATGTTAAACGAAAATCATCTCGAGCTCCTCCGTGCTTCGGAAGGCACGTTAAGCCGTTGGTCCTGCTCCTGTTCTCTCTACGGCCGTGTCAAATTGTTGTCCTTCAGAATTATGAGAGTGGGGGAATAGGGAGTGCACCTGCCTGCACTATAATATATCCTGCGTACCTGGCAGATCGGCCACCATGGCCGGATACGGCGGGAGGGGTATTATCAATGTTAGTTAGGCTCCGTCGATCGTCTGTTACAGATACAGAATCCAATGATGATCGCTGAAGTTTAACTCAACTGTCATTCAAGCATTTGTAATAAACCACATAGGCTTTTTAATCATTATAATTTGATGTTGACCATCATCAGCAGCCTATTGCAGTCTACTGCTGGACAGAGGCCTCTCCTAGGGCTCCCCATTCATCCCGATCCTCGGCGTCTGGTATCCAGCTCCGATGTTGATGCCGTGCATATTTGTCCTAGTACTTAGAATTTCCCAACAGCTCTTCCTGAAAGCTGTCCTAAAACAATTAATTGTTGTGCCTTGTAAAACCATAATCTTAAAAGACGCCAATGATTTATCTACATTTGTTCCAGATCTCTGTTTAAGTGAAACTTACTGTAGATTGATAAATAAGCCACCAGGTTACTATTCCATGATTCCATTTAATGCAACAAGAGGTCCTCTGTTTAAAATTGTCCTGTTCGCATAGTTTCCTTTAAAGTCCAACATAAGAATATTACTGGTACTATTACTGGTCTAGCGGACCCTGGACTCCAAGGCAATGGCCGAGGATGCGACCGGGACAAGCGCTAGGATGATGATGAAGAATATTACTGGTACAGGTAGATAAGAATCTACTCAGCTGGCCAGTGCCCAAACCCTTCACATCCTCCATCCAGTGGACTCTCAGCTTAAACTAGCAGACGGCTAATTCCGTGCCCGCCATCTTGCGGTTGCCATGGCGACGGGCCCGCCCCCTGCACTTGCACTTCCACAAGGCTAGACTGAGTCTAGCTAGGTAGGTTCGTCCTAGCGATTTGGTGATTAGTAATTTTGGGATGCACCGCTTGCATATTCGGGGAGATAGAAGCAAATGGGTTTGCTAATGTAGGGTGTTATAATGATTGGTTGCGGTAATTTGAAGGAATTTGAATATGAAACGTAATAATCGGTTCTGAAGAAAATTTTAAGGTCTTAAGAGAAAACTCTTGTAATTTTTAATGACATCTTGGGAATCAATTGTACGACTAAGAAATCGAATCCAATAATGTTCACATAAGAAAATAAGAATATATTTTGTTTTAGTAACAAAAAACTAACAAATTCCATCGCCGCCGAATGCTCATTAAAAGTTTAGAGTCGAGCGTAGGTAACTTATTTTTGATAGTGCGTTCATTTATGATATATCATAGAAATTATGTTGTATAGTTGTATAGCATTAAATTAAGGTAGTAAGTAATCATAATGAAAAAAGTGGAATGAAAATTATTTTTATGCAGGCTCGGTAAATAAGTTTCAAAATAACGTTTTACCTTTGTTTGCAAAATACTTTTGCTCGGACATTTTACTAGAGACACAACTTTTTTTCTCGTAATTTAAACGCATCATTTACTACACCCGGGTCGTTAGACTCGTAAATAAACAATTCCCGGTCCATAATATATCAAAAACAACTTCTATAATTGATATTTATTCCCTGGCAACACATTCCAACTCTCGTCGCCGGGAAAAACGCGCAAATTTTCAAAACTGCAGCTCCTAAGTTAGATTTATTTCCGCGTATCGCCGTCTCGCTCGCTCCCCGCGCCTTGAGCGGAAAACTAGACGCTAGACGGTACCTTCGAATTATAAACTCGGACGAAATTTGCACAGAGCACGTTGTAATTGCAAATTTCGCCGCTGCACGCATGCGCCCGGCCGCGATCAATACGCCGCACTTTATTATTGTTTTTTCTTAATACAATACCATTTGCGCGGCAAAACATGAAAAGTTTGGTTATGTATCTTTTCCGCGGGTCATTTTAGCGACGTAATTGATCACATGTCGCGTCAAAATGGCGCAATTTAATGTTTAATACGGCGGGTGCATTGTCGGTGGGATGGGGCGGCCGCCCGCTTCTATTGGATAGTTACTCTAAAACTATTGCCTGAAACTTTCATTAATGCATTCTATTGCCTCTTATGTGGAGTTTTAGTGTTCCCTACGCCAAGTCGGATAATTTTGAGACTAAAATTAAAATTTGATCATCTTCTACGTCTCGGCGGGAGATTAAACAACTTTTTGGGCGGTATGGGAAGTTTTCTTTATGAAAGGTATGAATAGTTGATTAAAAATATTTTTACAGGGCTGCATTAACGAAGTTAACATATTATTTAAGTGCGACACAATTGAGATAAGTCCTAATGAATAATATAATTAAACACCTTGAAGGTTAAGGAATCTTTAGCTGAATTCCGTCGTCAAATGTTTGCAAAGACTACGAAAATACATCGCGGGTTCGATACCCACCTTATGATAGTTTTTGTTTGTGGTGGTTATTGAATCTCCTGAGGTCGTTTTTGACGAGGGCATAGTGTTACAAGGACAGAGGCGGGCAATGCCCTGTGGTATACGATGAGCGCTTACCATCAGATAGGTCGTAACACTTCTTTAATCTTAATACTACTGTTACATTCGTAAAACCATACAGATTTCCACGACTTCTTGCAAGTAAATTCTTCGCCAATATAAGATTTTATTACTTATCAAATATTCCTAACTCATAATATCCGGCCCATATTTGAAATTTTGATAACTTTAGAATCATAAAAGCGGCATTAAGCGTTTTATTGTGCGCACAGAAGGCGCTCTGATTACGAAACAAAATGTAATAACGTTCAATTGATTTCGTAAATGTGTAATGCTCGCAATGTTATGTAACATAATATGAGTTTTCTTTTGCCTTTATTTTTCGAGGAAAACGTTTTCTTCAGTAAGTGTATTTGTAGGATTGAGATTAAGTTTTTCGTGTTGGTATTTGATGTAAGGGAACGTGATTTGAGCTTTCTATTTGTCAAAAGGTATTTTTGTTGTATTCTCGATAATTCAACAACATAAAGAACAAAATGGATTGAATATAGTCTAAATAGAATTGGAAAATTTATCATTACGATGAATCGTACTTCATTATTTTTGAGTTTGAGTTGAGTTTGAGTTTGAGTTATAATTGGCAGACAGTTGAAAAACTTCAACGCAAACACAGATAATTTTAAATATGTAATTAAAATCAAAATAAGACTATTCCCGGCTTCTGTCTGTGAAGTTCACTTCTCAATTAGCCCACGGGTATGCAGAAGGAGTCTAAAAACTACCGCGAACAATGCCCATTATAACCCCACGGCGGCGCACACACACACACAAATTGTCTACTACACACACACACACACACACTCAACTGTCTGGTAGAACCTCCGAAATCCACTAGCAATTTTCAACCTTGTTCCTTTGTAATAAGGTGCACGTATCGTACATAGTGATGCATACAGCTAACGAACCAATATGCTGATGCTGGCTGTTCAAAGGGAAGCGTTCCTATTGATAAACCGACGTTTTCGGCTGTCTACTTTGAGAGATGAACTTTATACTCGATTGATATTTTTGAGGCGTAACTAGCTGATATTTATTCAAAGGGTTGATGTAAAGCCTATTATTTTCTAGTCTTTACGTGGGGTAACGTCGCAATTTTGATCGAATTTAAGGAAAAGGAAAATGGAGGAATTTCCGATGACAGAATGTAAAAAGAGTTCGTTTGTAAAATAATTGTGCCTGTGTCTTGCGGATTCAAGACATGTTCATAAAGAAACTTGTCGTGAGAAATTGTGAATTCTGACATTATTGATATCAACCGTCGGACTTTATCCAAATACAACTTCGATGGTCTTATTTATCAAAATACAGAACCTTACATCTGGACGTTGTCCTTATAAATATAAAAAAATATATAAATCGAGTTATGTAAATACGAGCACGTATTTGTAATTGTTCTATTTGTCGGATATTCGGTCTAATCTCCTCCTTATTTTCCTCGTCCGTCGTCCTGATTTTGTTTGTGGAGTGAACGCTTCTAAGCGATGTATGTTTTGTTATAGATGTAAGTTTTTACTGATCAATGTTATTTTCAGCCATATTTTTACCTCGTTTGGGTAAAGCTTCTAGCAAACCAGTCGTGACTTTTACTTACTTTATCCCATGACTCAAAAGTATAAAGTATGGTCTCCAAATAGATAATTTCGATACGCGGCCTTTATACTTAGTTTTGGCCTCAAACTCTGGTGACAAGGTTAAGGCCAAAGATTCTGTCAACTTGTGACTGTTGATCCGAAGGCCGGAATGCTCACCTCGAGTGTAACTAATAGGTCCTCAAGGGCGCCTCGAGCCTCGGTTAATCCCTCGAGATGAGATCTCCGCTCAACAGGTTACTGCTGATGATAGGGATGTTATTTTGGTGTTTTTCTCTCGGAGGAGACGTGACTCTGGCCTTATTTGGTTTCTTATTTAGTCTGTTATGTAGGAATTTCTGCCAGTACCAGAATTTGCTTTATTCAGAAGAAGATGTGCTTCACAAATAGGGCAAAAACAAAGATTTTAATTTTCAGACAGAGACTCTTCCATCCTATTTTTTTTTAACATATTTTACATTGGGCTTCAAGAAAGTTAAAAACACTTTAACAGAATAAGTCTAAATAAAATAAATTAAACGATCTTATCTAAAATATTTCTAATAACATACCCTCCAAAACTACACATCGCGGCCAGAATCTTCGATCGCCGATTCAGATTAATTTAACACTTTCCTAGACCTATCCCAAGTGATCGGTTCCCGTGTAAGAGGTCCCCAGTCGATGTTTTACTCGTTCACCGCGACCCTGCGCAACAAGTGTTCCTATCACGCCGTGACAACCCTGCTGGGTAGGGACGGACTTTTAAGCCAGGATACAGATCAGAAATATGATCTGATACAAGATAATATGATGTGAGTTATAGAGACAGATTAAGATACATTTAATTGTTGGTAGCAGAATCCAGAGTTTAAGTGCGATTCAGAACATTAAGCTAAATAACATTATTTCATTTGCAAAACTAAATTAAAAGCACTGAAGTGTTTAAAACTGTATTCTGTAGACTTCGAGAAAGCCGTTTTGCCGTTCAAAGTTGTTTAACGGTTTTATATCAGTCATCGAGTAGGTACTATACGTTGTTGGTCGGGCTACGCTTTTCGGTACTTCTCACGACCTACTTAAACGGTCTTCACCCATCACATATTGTCATGTCTCCGATCATATATTGTCGAACTCCTGACCTCCACCAGGGTGTCAACACGCTCCCCTGATTCTAAGGGCTATGTATCACCAGCAACAGGTGGTAACGTCTCCATTAAGACCCTCTGAGATCCCCTCGCGATTGTGACCCTTCCCCGCAAATCTGTTACACTAGCCGCGACGAACGGTTTTACGTGACGGGTTGCACGTTAAGGTTTTTATGGATGTTCCGTTGTTTATGGACTGTCTTTTGTTGGGTAAGGAGATTGGTGTTGGTCAAATGTTATCCAAGGTTCCTTTACTATACAGAATTAAGGTATTTTAAAAAAAAAATCAAGGAAAGAAAATGTTTTCTAACGTTTACGCGACTGTTACTCATCAACTTAAATCTGTTTAAAAGTATTTTTACTTCGCAAGTAAAGAAATTATTGTGTCAGTTAAGTGATCAATAACATCTTACCATCTAACAAAATTCGAGCTAATTTCCTTACAATCAAAACTACAACATGATATGAGTCAGTGAGATTAGTAGAACGTATACTTATATTCCATTTCCACAATAAAAATATCAAAGGTAAGATGAGTCACTTGTGTCTCCAGAACTTTTTGGTGAAATTTCTCATGAGTCAGACATGACTCATCGTATAGTTAAGTTAGCACGTATGAAATTCGAATAACATCCTCCCCAGTGGTTCTTAACCTTTTAGGCATTAAGGACCATTTCGCAAAATGACTTAATTTTCAGGGACCACCAATTCGGTGGTTTATTTGTTATAGCCGATGGCTAAATGAAAATAAGAGTATTTAGACGTCTCTTATCTACGATCGCTTCGCGGACCACTTGGGATGGCTCCAGGGACCACTAGTCCACGGACCATTGGTTAAGAACTACTGTCATAGCAGTTTGCTAGTTGCGTATTACGGCAGCCAATATTCCTCAGCAAGGAATTGGGATATTTTAGTTCCCAAGACATTCTTAAACACTATTTATTCAAACACAAAACTGTTTACATTCACATTCAAACCGTTTTCGAACATTTGCTCTGAATACAAGATATTTCACCCCAGGGATATGTGCCAGCGCTGCGCCGTACGTGATCCGAGGGCGGCGACACAGCGATTTATGAGCCACACTTGTTGCCGGAGACATATGAGGACTTTCAGTTTTTCTTGCCGCAGACGCGAATGAGAAAAGAACGAAAAAGATGGAGGGAAAACAAATGAGTTAATTGTGGGAGGCTATCCCAGCTAGAAGTCATATCGGTTAGCCAAAGAAATCAGTTGTTGGAACATTCAGCTATTACTACTACTTAATAGTTGTATGTTGTGAAGTAACGTAAAAACGTTTATGAGCAGATTGTGTAACTATACGAGTATAAGAAATATAAGACAACAATTCTAAATTTAATAACATTAAAATGTTTTTGCACCAGCTTAGCTAACTACCATAGACTTTTGGTAGATAGTGCCCTGCGGCTTTAAGTCCGCCTTTTATAACATAGTAAATGTCATAAACTTTAAATAAATACGAGTAAGTTGGTAATCTGGCTATGAAAAGTGCCACAAAATTACAAAATTCGCCATATTAATCATAGGTATACTGTTATTATTAACCACTGCGCCAAAGGGACAAATAACACAGAAACGCATACTGCAATAACATTTCTCAAACACTGCAGTGCCTCATTGCCCACAATAAAATGTACATTATGTATTAGTACATCATGAATTATTCAGAGAAGACGTCGATTTCTAGAAAGTTGTGGCGCATTTACATATTATCTGGTCCACGAAAAAACTTATGTTACATTTCATTTTCAATAAGGTCACATATCTTTACAGATTTTTTGAGACGTGCATTTTTATTTTAACATAATACTTTACCTTTCTTTAACGTTAGATCCTTGCAATTACATTAAAATATCTGAAATAAATTCGAAACTTTCGAAATTAAAAATAAAAACACGTACAATCTAAGTTGACAACAAAAATTAATGTGTTAACGATGAAAATTAATATGAACGAGGCTCGCATAATAGCCGTGATACAATCTTAAATGGCGCATTTAAATAAATACTTTTGTTTTATACCCGACATGGCGTTACCTGGTAAGAGGCTTAACGGACGACTTTTAATATATCGCGGAATTACAGAACGCTCCAAATCTGTTTTATGGCCGGATTATACTCGTGCTTGACACCCGCCATGTTTTATTGCCTTTATTTATGCTATCAAATGTTTGCGATCATTTCAAAATACTAATCCTTTTGCATCCGAGTGTGTAATGCTTTTCATGATTTAATTATGATTGATGTTGATTCGCGATTATTGGTAGTTTTGAAAACGATGCATATTAAAAAAAATACATAATTTATAATAAAAAAAATGCATGGATATTTATTTCCTTAATCGGATAGTAAACAGAAAGTGCTGGCACGATAATTATAACCAGCCAGTATCATACCCAAATGAGCAAAGAGTTTAAACTTTCAAGCCACGTCTCGAAAACACAAAGAATAGAATTGTTATAGGCAAAGGAAATTAAGTTGTAAAGCCTGTCAAAGCCTCCTTTGTAAAACAAAATAGCACCTCATTACCTGTCAAGCTAAGTGAAAAGAAAATGCTAGTAAATTCTATAAACGTACGGTACACGGCATCGTGTAAATAAAACGGAGTTCTCCTCGCAAGTATATAATTTTCATGGAAAGCTATCATTAGCAATTTAAAATTCATTGTCGAAGGAGAAAATAACACGACGGAAAAACGTTTAGTAGAAAATGCTGGAATTAGCTCGACCCGTAGTTTATTGTCAATTGCTCTGCACTTTGCCAACGTACGTGGTAAATGGATTGAAATAAGTAACGAAATGTCTTCTTAGAAGTTTATTTTGTTAGATACGTATAAAGTACCTAAGTATTACAGTTTTTATCTGGTTTTTAATTAAGAAGAAGAAGAAGAAGACCTGAGTAAAACAAACGGAAGGATAATTTTTAGGTGTTTTTTTTAATCCATCTCTGAAAATACTCAATTAAACAATCGTACAGTAATTATTTTCTACAATCAAAATAGCAACGATTTTCCGCAGACGACTATGTACTTACTTGAAAAAAAATCTTCACTATATGAATCACGTATTTATATTACAAAATGGAAGGTTACTTATCCAAGACGCATCAATAGGATATCGAATCGGCTCAAACGTAAAACGTGTACGTCTTCGTTTTGAGGGCTTTAACTTTTTCCGGGTGAACAACAAATTTAATTTTCCCTGGAAATTGGTATCCCGGGGCACGACGGTGCTGCAATGAATCGAATTTGCCCGATAAAACTCCTATAAATACCTATTCTATCTAGACTGAATTGACCCATAAAACAGAATTTGCTGTTTGTCCAACGAGAATGTTTCAATATTCGTCGTCTTTCATCTTTCGCTTTCACAAAGAAAGTTTATGTTGGAATAGATTTAAAGTATTGAATTTCATTTAGAGAAGCAAATATGGAGTAAATAGCACATTTATTAATGGTTTAAGGAAGTAGCTATCACCTATACTTTTAGTAATGGAAAAGGCCGTAGTCTGCAATAGACTTCTGTGTTTTGTTTTTTTCTTTCTTGTGATTTGTTAGCATTCCAATAATTTTATTTCAACATTCAGCAATAATTTGTATCTTTCCCGTACAAAAATTCGATCACGAACTCCATAGGGCGGGCATCCCACCAAAATATTTTGAGGTACATAATTCGTTACATTTCATCTTGTCACTTGTATCACCACTTACAAACGTCACCAAAACATTGTACAATTTGTACGTCCCTGATAACGCTATCGAAGCAAATGAATCACGCACAATCAACACATAAATAAACTAACGGACCGATAAATAAGCCTTGAACCTAACATTATCGCCGTTGCCGTAAATCACTTAAAGATATTTTAATTAAACATCCTCTATGTATCAAGGATGGTGGCATGGAGAAGGGTTGCTACCGAGACGCTAGGAACTTTCTCGGAAAAGCTACTGTGAGGGAATCATACATATGGCCACCCAAAACAATTTATTTATTTATCAAAAAAATAAATAGACATTTTGGAATTTCAGGTTGAAAATCAATCGCATGCAAAAAACACAACGGTTCATTTTCCCAAGTAAATCGTCCATATGTTGAACCTTAGTAAAGTTATTTTACTACTTATTTTTTTACACTTGACATCTTGCCAAGTGTAGTGACTTCCTGGTCGACTGTTTAAATACTTTACTTATTACCAATTTGCAAGTCTACCTGATAAGCAGCCACGCACAAATGTTGGGTGCGGCAGTAAATATGAAGTCGTAGCAAAGTCTTGATGAACGGGTCCAGAGCAATGGTCCCAAAGTCAAAACCATAGCTGGGCATTAACTCGTTAATCCGTTAATCGTTAATTAACGAAGTTAACATTTTGTTTAACGGATTAACTTTTAAGTTAACTTCAAAAAATATTAACGGACAAATTAACTTCCGTTAATTATGCAGAAGTCCGTTAATCGTTAATCCAATGCCTACTATTTACCGCATGGCTCCGCGGGACGAGGCGTGAAAAACAGGTTCAGACAGTGCCGAGCGCGGCGAGCGCGGCGCGTGGCATTTTGAATGGCGAAGGGAGTCAAGGATGATGACGTCGAAGACTTTTAATTCTGTCACTCAGTCTATAGAAAAACCAAAGAGCTCCAACTCTTTAAAGACTAAAGCGCACAGTCTCGTTGAAATGTGGCTGGACATGAAATCGAATGCCTCATTTAACGATGCTGCATTCCTCGGGGAACAGATATTTATAAATCTTCTTTTATTAAATACTAGCGGCCCGCCACGCGGTTTCACCCGCGTCCCGGGGGAACTACTTCCCGTACCGGGATAAAATATAGCCTATGTTACTCTGGGTGAATGTAGCTTTCCAACAGTGAAAGAATTTTTCAAATCTGCCAAGTAGTTTCGGAGCCTATTCAATTCATACAAACAAACAAAAAATCAAACCTTTCCTCTTTATAATATTAGTATAGACAATACTGCTATACCTTCAAGCTGTAGAACGTCTGTTTTCCACGGGTAAAGACATTTTAACACCAAAACCAGCCTCGCTTTCAGACGAGAAGTTCAACATGTTAATGTTTATGAATGGGAATATGCACCTTATGCCCGACGATTAAATTACACATTTATTTGATTTATACAAGTATTTTGTTTTGTTCCTAACCTGTTAACTTCCATAACCTAAACCAACCAACAGGTTTTATAAGTTCACTAACGCACCGATATAAAAATGCAATTTCACGTAGTTAGTTAACGGATTAACGATTAACTTTAACTTGCGTTAATTCTTCCGAAATGTAACGCTTTAACGTTTAACGAAGCTAACTTTTTTGTAGCGGATTAACGATTAACGAAGTTAACTATTTTATTAACGGTGCCCAGCTATGGTCAAAACCTACTCAACGTGGTCCCAAAGACTCTTTAGGTTAGAATAGACTAGATCTTAGCATGTTCCATCACGCATTCCAACAGTCAACAGTTACCTAGCATGCCCAGACATATCAGAGTGGATAGCAACCCTAGTTAGCTAGGGGGAGGGAGAGCGTCGAAATTAATTTAATTTTAACTTGATAATATATCACGTAGACGTCTCTGTAATAATGGAATTATGTTTGTACTTCCAGAATCCATTTGCATTCTTATTAGATTCGTTAGCGTTCGATCTCGGAAGAGAACGACGTGAGTCCATATTACGCAGGGATTCAAGTACCTATATTTTAAATGACGCCAGTTATTTTTAGCTGAGAGAGGCAAAATGGAAAATTAACTGGTATAAGTTTTAATAAGGTTTAAAACAAAATAACATCATCCCTTTTCCAAAAAACTTCACGCCTCAAGAGAGTTTTCTCTCAATTTGACATCACTCGTAGCACATTCTTCGTCATGATAACTAAATGAGTGCAAAACAAATTTACAGTGCGGGAATCGAATTTGCGTCCTCTTGGCGTAACAATCAACTTCTTACCCGTCCAAACCGGCCATCAAGATGAACAAAGACTATAATTACAGCCTTCAGTCTACGAACAGTTTAATATTGATGTGAGGGCATCAAATTCCGCCGCTGCGTCCATTCCCAGAGATGCATATACGGCGGTAGGCCTCATCTACGCGCCTAATGCGTTTTCGCAGGCTTGATGCTTGACTCCGGAAGACCACTTAAACTAGCGGCTGGGGAAATGGCTGATTCAATTAATTAAGACCTAATATTTTTTTGAGTTGGGGTGAAAATATTTTCGGTCGACCAACTACATTTCATAGTTTCCAATTAAGTGTGGATACGCTTATTCATTAACTATTTTATACATTATTAGAAAACAATCTCTCACGCAGATTTTCAGAAAATTGGAAGGCTCCACGATTTTTGTATCGCCCATTCAAAGTCGTCATCGTCGTGTCAAATCACGCATTTACGAGTATATCAGAGTCTTTTGGTCCTATAATCGCCTCATACGACACAGAAAACCTTTTGTATCTTACTTACTATAGTATATGTAGCTCAGTGGAAGATCTTCCGCTATCAAAAGAACATTACACTCCTCACCAGCTAATACAAAAGATGATAACTAAATGCAACGTCATCGACGTTAGTTTTAGTAGTTGAACAATCCCTTGCCCAGTCCGCAACGCTAGATATTTCATTCAACCGCCCAGACTATTCAGGCTCCCTAGATTGCTATTCTGCCCCCCAACCCCCAGAGGGGGCCCCCACCCCCTCTCGACGCCCCTTAATTTCCGTATCGTATGGTCATTAATTCGTAAAGTGATATCTGCGGCGCCTCATCGATAGTTTAACGTTACTAATTAATTTTGAGTGCTGACTCTGATTTATATTAAAGTAATAGCGGTAATGGCTGTTTAAGTGGGTAATAAATTAAGTGTTTTAGGCTAAATTTTCTAGTAATAGATAGTGGTATTAAAATGTGCTATGTGCGGGTTGGTACGATCTTTAAATTCATGCGTCGTTAAAGTTCTGTTTCTGCATTATCTGGGCATAGAATACCTCAACATTAATTTAGAAAGTCTATTTAATCCGTTCACTCACTAACATTTTATTAGTCCAAGATCACGTCATCATCATCATCCTAGCGTTTGTCCCGGTCGCATCCTCGGCTGTTGCCTCGGAGTCCAGGGTCCGCTTTCCTGCTGCACCTACTCCACTTCGCACGTTCTTGGGCATCCTGGGTGGAAAGACCATTGGCACGCATGTCATCTTCAACGACGCCAAGCCAGCACTTCTTGGGCCTGCCCCTTCTTCCGGGACCCGGCGGTGGTGGCATGGTGAGACATTTGTTTCCCACGTAGCTGGCCGGTTTCCGTAAAACATGGCCGTACCAACGTAGGCGACACTCCTGCAGTTTATCTGCAATATCACGGACACGAAGGCTACCCCGGATGCGTGAGTTCTTAATGCGGTCTTTCCGCGTCACTCCACACATCCAGCGCAGCATCTTCATCTCCGTGACACGCAGCATCTGCTTGTGTCGCTCAAGTACAGGCCACGTTTCACTGCCGTACAAAAGGACGGGCCTAATGATGGTCTTATAGACCTGTCCCTTCAGCTTAACCGGCATTTTGGGGTCACAAATGACACCAGTCACCTCCCGCCACTTGGCCCAGGCTGCTGAAATGCGGGCTTTGACGTCGCAATCGATGTCGCTAGACGCATGAAGTACAGATCCCAGGTATTTAAACTGGTCCGTACGCTCGACCAAGTCACCGTCTATGCGTACGGGTGGGGGATCTGTGTTGCAGGCCATGTATTCAGTCTTCGCCACGTTTAGTTTTAGACCGCCGTTCTCAAGTGCCACCTTCCACTTTCCCGCTCGTCGCACCAGTCGTCCCCTGTCCGAATCCGTCAGCGCGATATCATCAGCATACATGAGTAGCCACGGGGGTTGCTCATGTGCGTCTATGATGCTGGTTGACAGTTCGTCTAATATCACGCTAAACAGGAAGGGACTAAGGACGGATCCCTGGTGGACTCCGACGGTAACGGGGAAAGGGTTGGTGTCACCAACAGCAGTCCTAACTATTGAATCGGAATCGTGGTACATGTCTCGGATGACGTCAATATAAGTTTCAGGCACCCTCTTGGACCTCAGTGCCCACCAGATCATCATGCGAGGAACACAGTCGAAGGCCTTCTGCATGTCCAGGAACAGGAAATACAGAGGCGTGTTCTTCGTTCTGTATTTCTCCATGATCATCCTTAGGGCAAAAACAGGGTCCATGGTACCAAGACCAGGTCGAAACCCGTACTGACAGTCCGAGACAGTACACTCCTGTCGTAGCCGAGAGTCAACTATCCGCTCAAATAGCTTCATAGTGTGGGACATTACCTTTATACCGCGATAGCTTCCGCACTCCTGCACCGATCCCTTCCCTTTGAAGACTGGAGTTATGATACTCCGTCTCCACTGGCAAGGGATCCGCCCGGTGTAGAGTATGCGGTTATAAAGGTCGGTTAAGATGCCCACACCACGAGAACCCATCGCCTTCCAGGCTTCAATGGGGACTCCATCGGCACCGACTGCTTTCCGATTCTTCATGTGGCGAAGAGCTCTGAGGACTTCATCAGGCGTTATGGGTGGCACTAGTCCTTGATTCGGAGGGAGGTCCGGTGGCTGCACCTCCTTATGCTGCTCGTTGAGCAGCTCGTGGAAATACGAGCGCCATCTCTCCTTCACCGCGAGGTCCTCGCATAATAGGTTGCCACTAGGGTCCTTTACACAGCGGCACTTGGAAATATCCAGTGCAGCTTTGACCCTAGAACGAGCTACTCTGTACACAAGCTTCTGCCCCTCAGACGAGTCCAACTTATCGTAGAGCGGTTGTAAGTGTTCTCGTCTGGCTCTGGCTACAGCTTGTTTAGCAGCGCGTTTTGCAGCCCCATATGCGTCGCGGTCTTCAGGGGATCTGGTCGCTTGCCACTTTAAGAAGGAGGCTTTCTTCTCCTTGATCTCCCTCTGGACTTCTGCGTTCCACCACCAAGTCTCCTTGTCACATTTGCGTCCACCCTTTGAGATCCCGAGCACCGCCTTTGCCGCAGTGGTGATTGCATCCTGAATCCCATCCCAGTGGTCTTGGACCGGTTTGCCATCAGCATCAGCACAGGTAACGCTTGTAGCCGAGGCAAACTCTTGAGACGTAGATTCGTTCAGCCGCCACCACCTGATCTGGCGTCGGCATCGCTCAAGGGGCTTCTCCTTGGGTCTTACGCAGAGATCCATGACAAGGAGTCGGTGTTGTGCAGTGAGACTCTCACCGGGTATGACCTTGCAGTTGGCTACTTTGCTGATGTGGTGCCTCCTAGTGAGCAGGTAATCGATTTGGGTAGCATGCCGCCCGCTCCTGTAGGTGATTAGGTGTTCGGTCTTCTTTTGGAAGAACGTGTTCACGATCGCAAGATCCGCAGCCGCACACGTTCTGAGGACGTCCTCCCCTCCCGCGTTGCGACCGCCGTATCCAAATCCACCGTGAACACGATCAAACTCCTCACACCTGTCACCCACATGGCCGTTCAGATCGCCTCCCAAAACGATCCCCTGTGACAACGGGATGCCACTCAGCACATCTCCGAGTTGGTTCCAGAACCTCATCCTTTCAGCATCGCTACAGCCAGCCTGCGGCGCATAAGCGCTCATCAAGTGGGTCGTTACTCCATCAATGAGCAACTTAACCACCATAAGCCGATCACTGCAACGATTCACCTCCAGAACGCTGTCCTGAAACTCCTCAGAGAGCACCACAGCGACCCCGTTCTCCCCCCCAGGCGCACCGGTATAGATCAGCTTGTAGCCATTCCCAATGAACCGGGATCTGCTGCCTTTCCATCGAGTCTCCTGCAGGAACGCCACGTCCACCCTCCGCCTGATGAGTACGTCGGCCAGCTCCCTCACGCGTCCAGTAAGCGTGCCAATATTCCAGGTTGCGAAGCGGAGTTTCCTAACACGGTTCGGGGCTCGCTTCTTCAGCCGTGCCCGCCCAGTGCACGGTAGCCCTTGCCCACTTGTCACAGAAGTCGGGCGAGGCTCCTGCGCGCCGTTTTGCGGCGGCGCCCTAACCACAACCGTATTCCTAACTGGTCTCTCCATTCAGATTTGGCGGTTTTGGTTTTTACGGAGGCGACTGCCGTCTGGCCCCCCAACCCCTAGAGGAAAACCCATTGCCAGAGCCTCGTCCGTCCTTCAGCAGGGTGCACCACTTGCAGGTGAGGTTGACTTGGGCTCCCAAGATGTAGGCGGAGCCCCGAACACCCCTTGTCCAAGATCACGTATCACTTCGAAAAGTTCTTTTGCAGGATTGATGAGGATGAAAATGACTTTTTAAGCCCGAACTCCTCGTTACTTCATTAAGACGCTGCATTAGACCACCAAAAGTAGCTGCAACAAAAAGGCGGGAAGTTGTTTATCTAGCGCAAGTTTGGCGCCCTTTTTGCGCCCCCTGGCGGCAGATTATGGCGCCGTCGCCGCCGTGCCACCAACTTTTAATTACGACCATTGTGAGGGAACTTTAACTCGACGACAAAAGAACTTTTTCTAATGAAACTTGGCCGGCGACCGGTATAACCTAACGTGCCTAGATGTTTTATGTTTGCGAGTTGTATTTTTGGTAATGAAAAGTTTGATGATGAAAAACTGTAGCGGTAAGTCTATTATATTTAAGATTACGAAAATTCGACATATTTCAAGGCCAATGGATTAAATAGAATCTTATTTTGCACACCGTACACATTGAAATGAAATCGTACATTTGCAATATGATAAAGTAAAGTGTTAATTTGCATAATGCAATAGAAGGTGTATTGATATTTAAACGTTAATCAAAAACTTGAAACTTTTTAATTCAACAGACTGCATTCTTCTTCAAAACGAATTAATAAATGATAAAAGGTTTTTAAGTTTCATTAAAGTTAACGAACAACATCGCGCAGTTTCTTTCTCGCTGCACATTCCCAAAGGTAATTGAGCTGATCAACTGTTTACACAGAAAACTGAGTCGCCGCCCTGCATAAATTGCAGACTAGCACATAATTAAAAACCAACATTTACATTCGATTCGATCTTCGCTCTACCATTATCTCTTATTTTCTCTCTTAGGCGTGTTTTCTCATCATAAACAAACCGAAATTATAAATCGTTTGAAGGCAGTTATTATTACGTTTTAATTAAGTTAGGTAAGCGTGCAAAAGGCAGCCCGAGGAAATTACAATGAGATTCCGAGAATTGCCGTCTATACATGCTTGATAAGTTATTCAAGTAAATTCAAAGTATATTTCACTATGATAATGTGAATTGGATGGCTTGAGAGGCTATAACAGCATTTGATAATCCTTGAACTCTAAAAAGCCTTTGAGCATGAAATTACATCCTAATATAACTTCGTGTTAATGTAATCATAATACTTAATGTTAGTAAAAAAGATGGAGCACATGCTATTATCATCACAAATATTAATAAGCAACTATAAAACAGTTGCTGAGTAAAAATAATTAAGTTATTTTTGGTTCGACAAGGATCTAACTTAGGTCTTCTTTTGTATCTGATTGAAATCAGTGATACATGACTAACTTTATTACTTGCAAGCCGTAGTATATTACGTTCCTCGTTAAGAAATACCACGAGATCAACAAAGTGTAAAACTAACTAAGTAATAAGTTGTTATTTTTGAGAATGCAATCCCGAGGACCGCAGTCGTGCGGGGCAGGTTGTTAACAGACAATGGCGATTACTGGGCGAAGTAATCCAATTTGAGCACCCAATTTTTAACACACGCTCAAAGAGCATCTGGCCTTGTCCACTTAGAGCACCTATTGTTAAATTTGGCGGGCCTAGTGATATTTTTGGCAGGCTTATTGATATTTTTAGCAAACTAATATTTTATAAAAATATCAAATGGCAGTTAAAGTGCACCAGGCCAATTATCCAACGTGCAGACACTCAAAAAATGGGTGCTCAAAGTGGACTCCCTCCACTAGCGAAGATAATAGCTGTAATCTTCGTAATGATTCATGCAAGTAATACACTCGTTACAGGCAATTCGCAAAGCTTTCTTTGTACAGTATAGTACGCATGTTTGCAGATAGGAAAATGATGTACGTACTGACAGCACTGATGTGTTATTATGGTGTAACTAGGTATTCGAAATGGCTAAGGTTTTGACGTTTAAATTTCGAACAATTTAAGTAATTATAACACAGAATTTATTGCGAACCTTTTTCATTTAAGTAAGGACTGTAAGGATCTGTGTATATGGTCTGCAGTTATGTACAACCTAACTAATAAGGAAAGTATTCGTCCATATTTAAACCAAAAACAATATCAGTTATTTTCATCGCCAGTTTTGAACCCGCGTGCACAAAGGAGCAAGGGCCCTTGGGTCTGCTAATACATATTAAAAACGCGTAGAGAACGACTTGCATTATGCAACGAAACTTATTGGGCCTATGCAGTACCTACTCTCACACCTGGTCAGATGCAACGGGTGGTCCGATTTGAGACAGAATCAAAATCTTTTCAGAATAAATATAATTATTTGAATTGATTTAAATACCACTTCTTATAATATTACGACCAAATTCAAAGGTTTATATAAAAGGAAAGGCGATAAAGTTGTTAGTTGAGTTTTTTTAAAACCGACTCTCTATGATTCTAATAATTAAATGTAAATAATGATGGCCGTAAATGTCAATGATGATCATTGACATTTACGGCCTTCTTAATATTTGCAATTATTTTAACATTTATTTCCTTTTCGATGTACAGGATTACTTAAGAATAGTAATAAAACAGAACCTGCTTAAGAATACATTAGGCAGTAATCGCATTTCTCGATTCCGTTCGGTTGAATAAGTCTTACTTAACAGGCTAAACAGAGTAATCACTTTCAAGAAAACGGAGGAAGACAAATAGCTTGTTAACCCTTACCACGCCAACGTCTGATATATCAGACATTTAACTTTCGTGCCCTCGCCGCCAACGTCTTATATATCAGACATAAATATCTAACCAATTTAACTCTATTTTTTCTTATCGTTATAGTACGTGACGACATATGCATACAATTTTCAGACTGTTTATACTTTAGTTAATCAAAAATATCAATTTCATAAAGTATTATAATGTTATTTTAATGATAAATTATTAAAAACAAAACCGTGTTGAATCGACTCATACTATTTTTTTTTTACTTGGAGCCTCTGCGCCAACGTCTGATATATCAGACATTGGCGTTCCATTAGTGATGTTCCATTTCAATGTTCCTACCAAAACCAGAAATCTGGTACCTCAAAATAGAAACATTCAAAAATGTAAAAATTATAGAGGTTTTTGTTTTGGGCATATTTTTTGTGTGTTACGAAATCTTGCCAAGTTTTACATTGGTTAAACTTGGTAAGATTTCGTAACACACAAAAAAAATGTCCAAAACAAAAACCTGTATAATCCACTCGATAATAATGCAATCGAAAATAAAGCGTTTACATTGATAAACGCTTTATTTTCGATTCATGTTTTGCATCAAAATTTGATTTGGTGGATTTGATTGATACTGGGTTTCATGATCAAATCCAGTAAATTGCATAGTATGTCACAACACTATAGCGACACGATCATGCATGAGTCTCGTACGCCAACGTCTGATATATCAGACACGGAAGTGACGTCAGAGGCGACAGATGTTTCTAGAACTACTTATTTAGTGTTGTACAATGAGGGTTGGAGATATCGATAAATTATGGAAGTACCCTGCAAAATTATGTTATTTACTGTGTTATGCTTTGCGTTGCTGTGTAGATTTATTACGTTAATAAATTAATGTTTATTGAAATATGACCACTACAGAGGAGTTGATTAGGATTTTAGAAGGAACTGATGATGTTGAATTTGAAGTGTTCTTACATAATCAACAGGTAAGTTATAAAAAAATATAATATGTACTATAAAGCGTCCCAATCTAATGGTGCAACCATGGTTTGACACAATAAAGTGTTTGTAATTTTCTTTTTTTTTAGAGGATTATTGGAATACGTAGATGTATTTACATTAGAAAAACTTACCGGTCATTATTGATATTTTTATTTCATGTAACTAAAATCATAACTACTATTATAAAGGCCAAAGTTTGTATGTATGGATGTTTGTTACTCTTTCACGTAAAAACTACGGACGGAGTCGCGGGCGGCCGCTAGTAATAAAATAAAACCCAAGAAACTTAAAAAATAACTATAAATATTATTTTCAAATGATTTATTTGTTACAAATTAATAATATCGATACTCAACATTGTCAGCACTAGTTAATCAACCAGTTATATTGCGGTGGCGTGTGGTGAACGTTTTTGACGAAAACTCGTGGCGTGGAAAGGGTTAATCCGTAACGAAAAAAGGAAAGCAACGTCTTTATCAGGACAGGATGAATCTTTAGATTTATCGTGTTAATAAAGCCATGCTCCTGCTTTATCCACCATTGCATCGCACCTTAACACTTTCAAAGAAGTAACATTATTTCCGAACGATAAAGTAGAAAAGTTCCAACTTTAACAAATCTATTTGAAGCAAAGAAACTAACAAAGCTATAAAAGCGAAATAATAGTTATGGAAATAGTCTTTCATTTTCCACGAAAGAAAACTCCGCGAAACTACCGACAATATGAATGAAACTATAATATTAGAAAAGTTTGGTCCCGGGAAATGAGAAAACGTTGTAGGAACTCGTTCGTCTAATACACGTAGTTATAAACTTGTTCAATATAATATCGAGTGGTGGTTCTCTGTCTCGCTCGGGCGGTCGGTCGCACCGCTCGGCTTTAATTGCATTCAGGAATACTGCTGTTTCGCGACAGATGTCATCTTCTTGGGCGTGTTCTTGAGAGCTCGAGATAGATTTTGAGAGTATTTAGAGGTTGCTTAGAACCACTTTTCATTTATTTTACGCAAAATTTAAAAACTACTTTGTTTAATATGCTAAGATTTTTTTTTACATACAGACGAATTGAGAACCTCCTCCTTTTTTGAAGTAGGTTAAAAAGAAGCTAGTTGTACACAATTCGATATAAGTACCTACAGATTACAGTTCAAATACTTAACATCATACATAGCAGTATACTGAAAAGTGTGGAAGAGATTTTGTACTCATTACAATTTTTTCAAATTATGTTCAACTTCCAATTAGGAAAGTTTTTAATGATGTCATAATTTATTAATCATATCTTGGCTTTCAAAAACAGATTCCATACACCTTGTTGGTGGAAATTTACAATAAACGTTGAAGGTGGAAGCGAAGCTTGCTCCTGCTTTCTCGTTCTGGCTCTTACTAAACTGACCCCATTTGATTGCATATTCAGTTGAATAGGGCCATTCTGACGTAGTAGATGTCAATTGCTGTCTTATTATGGAATTATATGGGTCCGCACCAATATGAGATGTCCTATTTTTGTTTTGAAATGATTGAAACGAAACATGTAATTTTGGGTCTATTAGGTTTCAAAAAATTAAATGTATGTATTCGAAACCTTCTTCCAAGGTTATCCTTAAAATGTAATAGAAAATACTAATTCAACATACGCAGCCTCGTCTCAATATACTGGCCACAATTAGATTATTTAAATAATATATTCCCTATTGTGCACATAAAAACAATGTTTTTCCTTCCAATGCCAAGCCCAGAAGTATTGAGGGCCTTGAATTAAAAATAAACTAGTTGGTACAGTATCAATGACTTGACGTATGAACTGGAACAATAAGATAAAAAAAAGATTTTTCTCGCACCAAAAAAAATGTGCTATGTGTATCTTGCCTTATATTTTTGTGGCCAGTCATTCGAAATTCAAAATTTTAAATTATGGAATTTTAATTAAATTTCTATTATTCGATGCTAGTGATGTGTGTAATTACCGTTTTGATAAAAACCGTAAAGTATCTCCTGCTTATTTTTATGTTGTACATACAGATGTTCCAAAAAAATATAAAGGGAGGAGAATTAGGTCGTTGAAACCGTCGTCCCGGGAGTGGAGTGGGGATGAGTTTGTACATTACTGTTATGTGCAGAACGCTTAGTACATGGAACAAGCGATTGTTATGATAATACGGACTGCAATAGACGGTAGAGCGATGAAATATTGGCCTCTTTTGCATAAGTACCGAGCCGTAAGGGCCTACTTCTCTAGGAGTACACAAGTTCATTAATGTAGAGTAAATTGTGAACGGAAAAATCGCAATGTACACTTGATGTTTACAAAGTACATATTAATATTTATTAAAAAGTAAAGGTAATTAATAGCTTTACTTAAAAATCCTTTTCTACGAAAACAAATGTAGCGCACCAATTGTATATAGAGTCCATAACTGTTTCTGCTTCATGCGGCTTTCAAACCTATGAATTATTTTTAGATTGCATATCAATAGGTACTGCATTTCAATATTGATTGAAAAGTCAACTTGACTTAGCAAACAAATCTTTACTTATATAAAGCCTAAGAGTTAGTTTATTTTTTTGTTTGAACGCGCTAACCTCAGGAACTACTGGTTAGAATTATTATTTATTGTGTTGGATTGTCCATTTGTTGAGAGAGGCTTAAAGGAAAATGTAAAAAATAAATGTACGCGAACAAAGTTGCGGGCGGTTGCTAGTGTATCATAAAAATTTTCTTTAATACCAGTTATTTGAGAGTATTAACCGGTCTGAAATAAAATAATAAATAATTTACATTATTTTTGTTTTTACGGGCACGTTTTCTCGATGTCTCAGTAGTGCAATGCAAGCACCAAAAGCCTTTACTGATATGTATCATCTGCTTCATCTGCTGCCAGCGTCTCAGTGCGCGAGGCGGCAGCACAGCGCCGTAGCCCGCTGCGCCGGAACTCCGTCGACCTAATTGCTCATTAACGGAAACGCTAATGAAAACAAATTTGTCACGTCAATTAGCACTTCGGAAACTATTATGCAAATTAATACCTTATTTATGAAAATAAGTAACATTTTCAAGTTTATTTGTGACACGGTAGAGATGTTTTTTTTAAAGTTGATAATCTCGTAGCAAAGCGAAGGTACTGAAGTGCAATGTATAATTTGTTAATTTAATTGAAAATGATGCAAGCTATGATGGCTATATATAGTTAACAGGTAGTGTATCCGAGATCAAGAAAATAAAGCATGCCTTTATTTTCTTCATGCTTAATCATGTAAAATGCATGCTTTTCAAACATGCTTAACATAATTTACTAGTATATTAAAACTTATAGTATCTAACAGAAAAAAAATCAGTCATATTAACTTCTCGATACTTTTTTACTCTGTCATGTTATATTACTTGACTATCGTTCCGGTACATTTCCAATATTGAAATAAAGTTATAGGTACACGTAGGTACTATGTGTGTCTGAAACTTGTGCCGTCGCGCGAAAACATGTTGAATAAAAGTTCAGGCCGTTACATAAGAGACTCGTTCGTAACGCTACAAACTGACTACGAATCTAATATTACCTAAAACATTGTAATGTACATTTATTTATACTGCACATGTAATTTAATAAAAACTCTATAGACACAGATATTATGTTTCTTTGAAATCGATAAAAACGTCGTAAAATATAATTTATGGAAGCACACAATCGTAACACAAACATATATTTTATGAAAATGTCATTTTATTATCACTTTATATCTTCATTGCTACTTTATTGACGATGAAAGATGTTTTCACAAAATACGCCTACCGTCGTTTAATCAAAACGGGATCCTTGAAAAGACTTGTTAAACAGCCTATTAAAAAGCTTCTCCGTCGTGTGTATACGTAAAATTTGTAATTTGTTTATCAAACGTCTGGCGGGTGTGTGTGTGCGGCGGGGCGGCGCGGGGGAGGGGGGCGGTCGCGCGGCGCTCCGGCACACGGGCCCCAGTCACGTGCGGCTCTCAACGCGCCTCACGTAACCACGTAACGTATCGATTCTCGCTGCAACTATCGACCGCCGATCGCCGGTGCACATCACTATCGCATTTCCCGCGCAATTTTGATTTTCCATTTTCGAACGAGTGTGTTGTGACTTTTTTTTTCGGTTGAACTTTTATTGTTTTTTTTTGTGGCGACCTTGGATTTCTGGTGTGCCAAGGAGGCTGATTGAAGCAGGTTAGTCACTTGGTAATATTGTTGAGTGAGTAAAATATACTGTGGGAAAATAAGACCGGTTTAAGTATTGCGCTAAATCGCTTGAGTGTAAAGGTCGTTACTCCCGGCGGCACGCGAGCGAGGATATGGAGCGTGCTGGAGTCGATCACATGATCCATTTGAGGAACCGGCGGCACAGCTCCTTACTTGACAGTTATTGCTATATTTATAACATAAACTTAGATTCAACTGTTTCAAACATTACGTCAAGCATTGTTTACAAATAATTGGACACCGAGCTCTACATTTATTTTAATTTCTTTAATTTAATTTTAAAATATTGAATAATGTATGCCTAGCAGATTTTTGTATGTATGTATGTGGCATCTATAAAAACAGTTGGAGTTTTGACATGGGTAATTTAAGAATTAAAAAAAAAACATTGTTTGGAAATCATTAAAAAAGAGCTTGCTATTGAAATATCATAAGGATTTAATGCATAAAATGTTAAAAATTGAATTATTCCATCACTATTTCATAATTTATTTGTAGAAACTGTCTCTAGATGATTCCTATGTGTGGAGTTATAGATTTTATAGGATTTTATTAATTAAGATGAATTTTAGTACATTTAAATATTTAGGGGTGACAATATGGCACACATTGTTATAAAACTATCCTAATACTTCCGCTAAGTATCACATATTCGTATGGGTCGTAGGGTAACTGACCACAGTCACTAAGTTACTAAAACAAAGTGTATTGTTCTATCAACATGCTCCCTAAATAAAAGAAAAATAAACCGTATGGATCGAATCTTCAATAATATAAAATATTATTTCTTCATTCGTTAATTCGATAATTTCTTTCCTTCACAAGTTATTTATTCCTTCAAACTAAATTCATCTAAAACCATTTCAACTGGTCCAAACATCCATATCTGTATTTTGATAACATTTCGAAACCGGTATAATATTGTAAATGAAATTTACGGGTCAAAGTTTATTGTAGAGCAGGATAAGGAAGCACATTAAAGATTATTTTTTCGAAGTAACATGGTATTTCATGTCATGTTTTATCAGAAAGCAAAAGTTGCGACGCTTACTTTATGGCTTACAATTTTAATTAGTTTTAATATAATAATGCAATCGTAATATTCATTAAGTTATAATAAACGTCATTAAATATCAGTTTTGGGATCAACATATTTTCTTCGCATTCTGTGTTTTTTATCTGTGATTTTTCTTAGTTGACAGTCGCGTAAACCTAAGAAAGCATTTAATTCTATTTTTTTTTACATTCTTAATGTACATGTATGTTGAACATATAAAATTAAAAAGTTATACTTGTCAAAATTGTGTTGAACCAAAAACTCTTCGTTAGTAGTTTCTCAAAATATTACAATATTTTAAGAAACTACAAATTCAACTATCAAAATACTTAAAAGTATTTCAATCCATTACATAAGAATCATGGCCGACTTTATTCTTTATTGTTACATTTTAAAAAATGGTCTAACTTCAAACTATTCCACTCGCGTTATCTCGATGCGTTTGCTCAGCAAACAGATACGAGATAACGCTATCTAATGGGCCCGATGCTTACTTACGAAACCATGTTATGATTGCATTTCGATATTGATAATAATATTTTAATTTTTTCTGTATGATAAACTCAACAGAAATGTGTTTCTGTGATAAACTCGGACAGACCCTGAGCTGTTTACTATTAAAATACTGATTTTATTAGTCGATGTTTTATTGTGCTTGTCCCCTTTCTGGCAATACGGCTTGTTTTAGATAGGCCAATAGGAATGCAGCCGCATTTATTTCAAGGATTACAAATTATGTGACATTATTTTCATCTCTCAAATAGTTAATCAAAGTAGATCAGGCACAAAGACATAGATTTTAGCATCACTTGACAACTGCTAAACTCAATGTAATTCGCTCTAAATGCTCCTCAACAATTCAAATATCCGCCAACGCAAAAGACAAATGAATACCGACCTTCAAATAAAAACTGGTTAAACCTCTTCCAAGTTTAAAAATAAATGGAACTAAAAAAACAGAAAAGCGTTTCTGGCATTCGAAATTTGAAAACGACGCGTGGGGCACGCGCGGGCAGTTGTTGCCACACGCGGCGACGCGACGTGTGCATGGCGAATAAAAATGGCGGATTTAGGTCACTCTCTCGCCGGCCTCGATTCATTGAGAGCCGGCGATCGTGCGTTATGCCGGGTCGATGTTTGATAGTGTTGTAAATAAAAACACGTGGCCTGCATCGCTACACGCCTCCGCAGATAAGCCGCGCCTGTTGCTAACCACGGAGCGGAATCAAACCGACGGAGCATAGCATGTAACTAACAGACGATTAGACGTCTTAAGACTTTTAACCGATTAAAGTTGGCAGACAAACGGACATGCTACTCACAATTTTGCAGAAAGCTGCTCTCTACCTATACCCGAGATTGCGCCTAATCCCGTGAAACTGGGCATATGCCCAGTTTCACGGGCATAACTCAAGGCAAGGCTATTTGGGATATCCCAAAAAGCCTTTAGGTTACCTCCTCGGAGTGTCACAAACAAACAAAAATTATTGTCTTTCCTCAATATTTAACCATTACAAACAGTTAAAATTCTGTTCACGTTCACAACATTTGGCGCCTCCTAAACATATAGACCATTAGCTCAACTAAATGCTTCCTCAATATTTGGAAGCAAATATAAAACACATTAGTATTACTCGCGGTCTGTCGATAACAATTATGTAACTTTTCAAGGCGAACCACACCAAAACAAGGCTAGAGCTATGTTGGCAGTTGGACTATGTTACTGATGCTCATTTTCGTAACTTCTTTCCTAGAGTTCTTTCACACGCCTTATCTTCAATCACACTAGCAAGTCTCTTACTAAAAAGTGACGTAGACGATTGAATGAGCACTAGACACTTTAAACAACATTTTGAATACAAGAGACCACCGCGTCCGCCGCCGGCAAAAAGTGAAAATCAATATTGTCCAGCGCGGGAGCATGGATAATTGGAAAATTCGTTGAAAGCTGTAAATTTTCACTTTTGACCACGTTACACCTTTCCCGTGTTGCATTAAGGGCAATAAATTAAAAGTGAGCGACGACATGGCAATTTTGCAGCGGTCTAGCCGATAGTTCCGCTTTTTAAAGCGGAACTATCGGCTAGACTATATATACGGCTATATGTTTTAGCCGCTGATTTAATTAAAATGTCTGATGATGTATGACACTTTGTTACAGTATTTTGTATCAAAAGTGCACTTTTTTCACGAGGATATCATAGACTTTGAATAGCAACACAGCTTTTGAACTAAGATAGATTTTATCGGAAATCCTTTAAAAAAGCTAAAGGAAAGATACGCAAAAAGTAAAAAATAAGCATAATGTGTACATTTGGGCCTAAGTTACACTAATAGATGAGTAAATACATAACCAGATTAACCAACTGAACTAAAAAAATCATTCATAAAACTATAACTTCATTATTTTCATCTAAAGAACATATCAACATAAGCCAGAAGCATTATTAATGAAACTATAAACCGTTGGAAGAACTACACCCGAAGCCATTTACGTCTACATAGCTGTTACGCTCGGCGTAAATTTTAATTCCGTACATTTTCATGAGAGCCATAATTGACTTTACGAGTCATATCAACTGCAATTAGTCTGCCTCACTGACTGTACCTTTAATATGTTTATTCCCATCGAAGCGAAATATTTACATACGCATTTCATGGCAACATGAAAGCTACTATAGTGAATTGCAATAGTTTAATTGTATATTTTTAAAGTACTTCCAAATTCGTCAAAACTCCTAATTGCTTAACATTACTGTCATTTCATTAGTATAAATATTCTTGATGATACAGATTGCTCACCAAACGAACGGAACTGTTTTAACTTTGTCAGATCTTCTCCTTGTTTTATATTACTATGTATCTTTACATTTGGTGATACAATCAATTAAATTCTAATTATTTTCTTACACTTGACGACATGACCACTTACATAAAGGTACGTCCAAGACACTTGCAACGTCAAAAAGGTCTTTAGAAAAACATGGTCGATCTTCATAAATGGGCAGTTAAGCAGATGCAAGCAAGGGCTAACCGTTATGACATTGTTGTGACTTTCACCGGCTAAGATGGAAACTTTCTACAGAGTAATGTGCATTATGGTGACCTCCATTTTATAAAACCTTCAGATCATTATGCTGTGTCTAATTAAATAATAATCACCATAGCTGCTTCTGTTTAACCTAAATGCAACGCTATTGTGAATGGAAGAAGGTATTAAAAAATAATGATTATTTAGATCTTATCTTATATAATAATATACTTATTTTCATTTAAACAGAAGCAAAATCTCACAAATCGCCAAAGTATTGGTTCCAAATCAGGCAGGCAACTGACATTAGAATCAGTAACAAAATAGTAACACTTTAACCAAATTGACTCAGATTTTTTCCCCGTCACTAAATAAGCTATGTTCCACTCGGATGAGTAAGAGTCGACCTTCCATAACGTAAACAGAGGGTCTTTTAGTTTTACGACGCGTAAAATCAAAGTCTCACATCTTTACGTCAAACAACAACTTTGTTATATCAATGTGATAAACTAATACTTACAGAAATAACTTCATTGATCTTAACATTTTATGACAGTAATGCAGAGTCAAAAATTACAAAATAGCTTATAATAATAACAACAAATAAAACCTAGAGAATATGAGTTTTCAACACCACAACTTTAAAAGTTTTCGTACTGACAGTAATTTATCATGCAATTAAAAAAGTAGCGCCGCCATCGCATTCCTTTGCTCCATCGGAAAACGTTTAAAAATCAAACATACACAGACTGGCTGTACGTATAGAAATGTTCCATGGATAAACTCGCGTCATTTTCACGGAGAGTTCTCAATGCTTATTGTAAAATGAATCAATTACTTGAAGCGGAGTTTTACAACTGCTGTTTTTTTATTTATAATCTAATAATATCACTCACAATGCCAAAGTCGCAACCTACAATTCGGTGAACAGTACCTACATATCTTGGAATTCATTACCTTAATTTGCCTAACACATCAAAATTATTATAGTGTACTACTATAATATATTACGATTCATCAAGCGAATTGCATATGTACGGGAAATGCTTGCCTACTCATAGCACAAGTATATGTATACGAGTATATGTATGATTTTATAGGCGCCACAGACGGCTCGACGCCCTGTCACTTAATCCTTTCATTCATATTCACGGGCCTACGCACTACAGCGGCCTATCAATACGTTTGACTAGATTAATGTATACCAACTCTACATATTAGACTAGTATTCATAGATTGAAAGCAATTATGAAATAGCTGCCTTGTCTTTCTTTAGAATACCTACTATGTTTTGATTAATATAAAAAATAACGTTTTAAGTTTGTTTGGTCTTCAAATTTCGTTCAATCAATATTTAACTTGTTCATTAGTAAGTTTGATTCATAGATACGTTACCATATTCCAATGATACTATGATAGCAATTCCACCGTTAACATCTTATACTCTATAATCAAACCCAGATATGTACAATCAAACCACAAATTACTGGGCAATAAGTCACAGAGCCCTTCTACCAATTCGGATACCAAAACGATCCAACAATTCCCTCTGAATTCAAAAATAACGCTACAACTTAACAAATACACTTGCAAAAACCCTTCACGCACCCGGGTGAATCGACTGACAAATCAAACTCGTGTTTACAAACAAATGAGCCCATTCACGCAATCCCGGGTGACAAGCCCTTGGCCTTGAATTTGCCACGTGCCATGGGACCACAGGGCACACTTCAGACGGAGAGGTTTTGTTACATAATACACTTTGTTAGCAACCCAGACACAATCAACTCTCAAATTTGTCAATAATAAAGACAAGATTCCCTTCAATCAACACCAAACTACTAGTAAGAAAACAGACACATAGGCAAAACTTAAATCGGCCGCCGAATCATACTGTTTACAAACAAATGAGCCCATTCACGCAATCCCGGGAGACAGTCCCTTGGCCTTGAACTTGCCACGCGCCAGGCAACCACAAGGATCAGGGAACTCCGACACTTCAGACGAAGAGGTTTTGTTACACAATACACTTAGTTAGCAACCATGACACAATCGAACCTCAAGTTAGTAATAATGACACAATTCCCTTGAATCAACACCAAACTACAAGTAAAACAAACATATCGGCAAAACTCAAATCGACTTTATCAAACTGTTAGTCATGGTGGCCTAGTGTGGACCGCGCCTCACATACGTGAGGTCCGTAGTTCAAATCCCAGCCCCTCTGTTTTTTTGAAAATCTATGTGTGGATTTGTGCCATTAGCTCGGTGGTGAAGGAAAACACTGTGAGGAAACCTGCACATTCAGATAGTTCCTGACTTTAATTCATGTTACATCTGAATGTCTAACCATGATTCAATCTGTCTGGTTCTAAGGATTACGACGGTCTGATGGCAGTTGCTTCACTGTATTAATCAGACTTGCTAAATCCTGGGTTATGGTCAAAGCGGACCCCGCACAAAAAAGGGATATACGCTATGGGTATGACTTAGTTAGCCAACCCAGACACAATCTAACCTCAAACTAGTCAATAATAATGACACAACTCCCTTCAATCAACACGAAACTACACGTTAAACAAACACATCGGCAAAACTCAAATCGACTGAATCATACTGTTTACAAACAAATGAGCCCATTCACGCAAGCCCGGGTTCACGCAATCCAGACAGTCCCTTGGCCTTGAACTTGAGTCACGCGCCAGGGGACCAGAGGGATCAGGGAACTGCGGCCCGACTCTGACACTTCAGACGAAGGTCTTGTGAGGCTATTTAAACTCTTCAGCTTTATTATATTAGTAATAACTATAGGTAAAGACACAATTTCCTTTAATATACTCCTAACTACACATAAAACAAACACATCGGCAAAACTCAAATCGACTAAATCATACTGTTGACAAACAAATGATCCCATTCACGCAATCCCGGGTTCACGCAATCCGGACAGTCCCTTGGCCTTGAACTTGAGTCACGCGCCAGGGGACCAGAGGGATCAGGGAACTCCGGCCCGACTCTGACACTTCAGACGAAGGTTTTGTGAGGCTATTTAAACTCTTCAGCTTTATTATATTCGTAATAACTATAGATAAAGACACAATTCCCTTTAATAAACACCGAACTACAAGTAAAACAAATACATCGGCAAAACCCAAATCGACTGGATCACTGTTTACAAACAAATGAGCCCATTCACGCAAGCCCGGGTTCACGCAATCCAGACAGTCCCTTGGCCTTGAACTTGAGTCACGCGCCAAGGGACCAGAGGGATCAGGGAACTCCGGCCCGACTCTGACACTTCAGACGAAGGTTTTGTGAGGCTATTTATAGATATTGAGTTGGTAAAACAAGGTTCTTCGTGGCTAGGTGAGGAAATAACAATTACTTACAACCGATTTAGAAATTACTAGCGGCCGCCCGCGGCTCCGTCCGCGTGGATTTCGATTTCCAATAGCCTAAAACCTTCCTCGTCAAATGGACTATCCAACACAAAAAGAATTTTTCAAATCGGACCAGTACTTCCTGAGATTAGCGCGTTCAAACAAACAAACATACAAACAAACAAACAAACATACAAACAAACTCTTCAGCTTTATATATTAGTATAGATATAGATTGATCGTATTTTTTTTTAGTTGGGTTATTTGTTTTTTTGTTAGTAGCAGGTTTTACTCTCTGTTAGTGGCTGTAATATAAAAAAATATTAGTAGCAGGTTTTTCTCCCTTGTAGTACTAACAATTAAAAAAAGAAAAATGTTTATAGAAGGGAACAAGCTTCTTTGTGATCGATTTCATCCTCAATACTGTGTCTTTTGAAAATTAGCTTAGCACAAAACAGTTACGTGGCATATGTAATCCGATCCGATGATTAGATTAACTGCTGGCGTAATAGTTACTTAATTGGATTTACTACGTCATTAAACGTATCTGTTATGAAAATATATTATGTATTCGCGGCCGCCCGCGACTTCGTCCGCGTGGATCACAGATTCGTTTTTTCGCAATAAAAGGTATCCTATGTTCTTTCTGGGCGATGACCCGCTAACCCACCAATCTAACCCACTGGTAGGTGAAGGTCTTAGGGTCTTAAAGACTGTCTGTGCTAAATTTCATTAAAATCGGGACAGCGCAACAGACAGACAGAGTTACGTTCGCATTTATAATATTAGTATTGAAAAAAATGGTTACAGTTTTGTAACAACTATAAAACTATACACACAGTAAGTCTAAGTAAGTCCACACAAACTTAAACTAAACGTGGACCACAATCAAAGTCTCAAGAAGCCACAGTCCCAAGTGCAGGAGTGGAACTAAACGCCAAAGTTGAGCACGCTGTAGTGTAAATTCCGCGATAAAAACATAGTTAACCGCCGCCAGACAAACGGCAGACAGGGCTTACGGATGTGCGGAGTTACCTCCCTGTAGGGTTACCAACACGGGTTCAGAGGGAAAATATGTAAATGCTTTGGACTTACACACCAACTGCCTAGCCCCAAAGTTAGCTTGAAGATTGTACTATGGAAGCTAGGGATCCTATGAGTAGCGGTGGGCGATTATGACTGATCGGCATAATCGATTAATTTTGAATTACTAATATTGATAATCGATTATGGAATTAGTAACTAATACAATTTCATAATCGAATGAATAAGTAACTAATTAGTACTACTAATCGTGTTTTCGATTCGAGGCTTCGAATAGCATATAACCGTAAAAAAATAACATTGTATTTGGCGTAGTATTAATATAGGTGTAAAAAAAACCTTGTATAATATTTTGATAATATTATTTGCAATATTTTGATTTTGATTAAGTATTAAGTAGGATCATTTTGTGTTTGATCTCCAAATGTTATAGTTGTTATACTATATTAGTACATTTACATATAGATTTAGATTACATACATGTTAAGTAAATTTTGTTTGCACTACTCAGCAGTACTGAAAAGCCTGTAAATAGTGTGAATCGACTTGCAACCGCTCGTGCATGACTGACCATTAACTTCATATTAGTATACTACTAATACTAATTCTAATACGTATTAACTTTAGTTACTTTTACTAATACTACTATTTACAAGTTACTAATACTAATCTACTATTAGTAGATTGCAAGTTACTAATAGTAAGTCGACTATTAGTAGATTAGTATTAGTAACTTGCAACCGCTCGTGCATGACTGACTTCATATTAGTTCTACTAATACGTATAAATGTAATAGTACTAAATTAGTAGATTAGTATTAGTAACTACTAATTGTTATAATCGAGATATCTCGAGACATTTTCATAATCGAATGATTTCGTTAGTATATCTCATAATCGCCCACCGCTACCTATGAGCTCTATCTTCAATAGTGAACCAGATTAGGTACAGTTACTGAACTACCCCAAAAAACATAGACAGACATCTACAAATGTGATTCCGGCCATCATAGGGATATTTGCCAGTATCGGTTAAAAAATGCCACCAGCGATACAGCTAAAATTGTCTTCTAAAATTGTAACACAAAAAGGCGAGACGCAATCTGGCCTTCTTTTTTTGAATCATAATTCATCATTCTACTGAAGCCTTCCCCAACCCATTGTTTTTATTATTATCAATTTTATTTTATCCTGTAGTTCCTGAGATAAGCGCGTTCAAACAAAACAAATAAACAAACTCATCAACTTGATTATTATGATGATGATGTTTATTAGTATGGATTTGACAGTATTGGTTCAAGAATGCCACTTAGCTTATCGTCTCAAATTATAATTTAAAAAGGAGAGACGAAATCTGCCCTTCTTTTTTGAATCCTCAAGTCTACCGCTGGTTGTCTTCATGGCACCAACCCTAAGGCCTAGACGGGTAGGCGGGCGATGCGTGAAAGTATGCGTAAAGGTATGCGTAAAGCCGCGTGGCAAATAATAATAATAATTATTATTATTATTATTATAAACCAAAATCCGAGCGAACGAAGTCGGAGGCGTCCGCTAGTTGTCTTCTAAAATTGTAACACAAAAAGGAGTGACGAAATCTGTCCTTCTTTTTTACATAATCAAGGCTTCAAATATCCCTTCATGGCACCAACCCTAAGGCCTAGACGGGTAGGCGGGCGATGCGTGAAAGTATGCGTGAAAGTATGCGTAAAGCCGCGTGGCAAATAATAATAATAATTATTATTATTATTATTATAAACCAAAATCCGAGCGAACGAAGTCGGAGGCGTCCGCTAGTTGTCTTCTAAAATTGTAACACAAAAAGGAGTGACGAAATCTGTCCTTCTTTTTTACATAATCAAGGCTTCAAATATCCCTTCATGGCACCAACCCTAAGGCCTAGACGGGTAGGCGGGCGATGCGTGAAAGTATGCGTGAAGCCGCGTGGCAAATGGATGGCGCGATTTGTCCGACTGTCACGCGGTGACAAACCTGCGGGAAGGCTCACCGGCTCCCGTGAGTAGAGGGTCAGGTTTAATGGATGTGTAAATAAGGCACTGTGGCAATTTGTTGTAGTATTTAGTTGGGCAAGTAAGGTGAAAAAGTATTGACCTGAAAATTTCTGCTATGTTAATCAATTTGCTGTCAAAGTTATCTAATGATATATATTATGTACACAAAGTGATTTTTTCAATTGAATTATACACAATATACTGGTTCCGAGATTACTGGTTAAAGTTAGATTAATTTTGGTTTAAGTGTACTCAGAGTTATGAATAAGCTCAATTCCGAAATCAAAATATTTTTTTAACATTACAGGCTTATTATTAAGGCCAATGTACCGCCTACAAAAATACAAAAATAAAAATGGGATTGCTTTCTTCGAAACTAACTTGCTTTTAAAACATTCTTATCAAAGACATATCGCGACAAACACATCAGATCTCCGGAGATTGCATTCGTAACGTAAGTGTCTTCGGGTTTTCAAGCCAACCCCGACCTACCTAAACAGTAATGGCTGATCCCATCGGGACCCCGCGTGGCGGTTCCGACTCTTCAATAACCGTTTGTCATCTGTACGAAAAAAGTGAATTTCGACTCAATCATAAGAAAAGTATGAAGTGCTTAGAAAAACTTAACCGCAAATAATAGATTTCGTATTTCATATTATATAGGTATTAGGTATATGATATAAAACATCGCAAATCCATATCGCACGGACATGAAGGAAGTATCAAATACATACATTCCTTTAACTTGGACATGCCAAAAACACGCAAATAGTTATAGAAACAACAAAACAATACTTTATTCACAATCTTAAAATAAAAACAAAACCACAACATCACCCACCGAACACGGAACAACAAAAAGCGGCATTTTAATTAAAATTAGACGGGACAACGAATCGCGGTAAATGTTTTACAACGGAAAACAAAACATGTCTGGCCCTACCGATAACCGGTAGCCCGCATGTCTACCGGTTATATCGACCGGTCGGGAGATAAAAAACCGGATAACCGGCTCGCTTAGACCGGCCCGTCTGATTTATGCCGGCTGAAAAACTGCTAAATGAATTATAAATGAACCGGACCGTTGTCTAGACTGTTTTGACCGGCGTTTACCGGGATCGGACGGTTTGACTGACAAGTTGGAACGAGGAAACGGTGGGAAATGTTGTTCTAAAAATCAATGATAGTGAAGCTATATTACTGATTCAGACGCATTTCTTCTTTATTATATTTTTCAGAGCTCAGTTGGGGAGTGTTTTTGGTCTTAAAGGCAGGCAATGCCACTGCGACCCTTGTGCGGTCGTTGATGTCCATGGGCAGCGGTGATCGCTTACCATCAGGTCACCCACTTGTTCGTTAAAATACAATAAAATTCTATAGAATTATTGCATACTCGATGCAAGGTTTTTATGATAGGGTCACCTTAACATTTTTTTTTTAATAATACTGCTATATTTCAAAGGGTGTTAACTTCACAAGTTTCTACTTAAATAAAAGGTTTTGACTAGCAAAATAAATATAATAATAATATGATAATGTGATGGATTTTTATACAAAGAAAAATAAACGCAAGCTTCAAAACTACGCGGTTGTTTTTCCTTCGCGTCGAAAGTTAACAGATGCATTTCGCCCGGTCTACTCGTAGTTTGACACTTTTTTAATTTCGCCATTTTTGGCTTTAGTTATCAAACTTTGGAATTGGATATTCGTATACGTCCTAGAAACTAGGAGGGAATTTATTTAGTTAGGAAAAATGTAAACGGAATATCTGATTTGAAACTTCAAGTCAGATTACTTATTTAATGCATTTTTGTGCGTTGTCAATAATATATTTTTTTTTTGTATACGTAATGTTAAAAAAAATATAGCAATTACTATTTTCGCTTTTCATAAACGCACACAAAATGAGGACCATACATGATGAACAAAAGTGCAATGTTAATTTATTGCTTAAAATATTATTTTACATTATAATTATTCAGTTCTTGGTATTTACTCAATCACTAACCATGTATTTGTATTGTTCACAGGTCTTGCAAGACATCAAGGTAAATATAAACCATTTTTAAAAGCTCTATTATTTTCAGTTCATATTTTTATTGCAAGTTTGTTACGTTAACCAATTCTCAATAGACGTTGAAATGGAGCCAATGTAATGTGATGTAAAAAAAAGAACAATATCTAAAACAATCATTAATCTCTTTTAGTTAAAACATCGAAACTGGCAGTTATCAATCGTCATTAATTTCAGAATTAGGCATACGCATTTTAAAATGTTTCTTTGCAGCAAGTAAAAATTATCAATATCAATTTTTATTATGAACCATATAAAACCATATTATATTCGTACCTGTCATTTTACATTATATTGATAAAATAAGAGCCAAGTACCGTCATTTATATGTCATTACGTATTTATGGAGACATGCCGGCTTGTGTGGCGCCCACCGCGTTATATGTTTTCAAAACAGAATTATCGTTGTTAGAACAATTTATAAATATACGAGTCGCTTATACATAATTTAAAAATAGAATTATACTGATAGTATACTTACTTAGGAATTACACATGTTTGTACAAACGTACGTATACGCGTAGGTATATGTTTTCGGAGATCCATAATCTCGTGTTGTTATTGTGACGTTAAAAGTAGGTACCTAGTATTCGTTTAGTAAATAAAATAATCAAAATGAACAAACACATATTTAAAAAGAAATATTTACAAAAGATCTCATTGTAAATAGAAGACTCGCAATTGTACAGTCAGCAAAGAAAATACGAGTACAAATTGCCTTAACAATAAATCTAAAGAGTCGTTTATTCTATCTTTTTGGCAAATTACTTCCATGTAATTTGTGTACGTAAGACACATTGCATCCGCGAAGGTTCAATACCTACTTGGGCGGGGCGCGGCGGCGGTCGATGGGTCAACGACCTCGGGGAGGATTTCGATGCCACCCCGTACCGCCCTCCACTTATTTATTTATTAAAATTTTCAACTGTTCTTATTGTGTCCATAAAGTTTGAGACTCTACTTAAGTAATTTAATTAAATATGATTTATTAATTTTTTTTGGTGACTTCGTAATTTTATAGTCTCTAGTGGGATGTCTTATGAATACGTGAGTACGTTTTTATATTTACAATGGGATTACTCAGAACCGCAATTTGGTCAGGTCAAGACAAGGACGAACGGAATATACCTGTCTAGTGATATCTGTCTAAAAAAATACTTACGCTTGCAATAAATATGTAAATAAAGCAAAAAGTTA
This sequence comes from Nomophila noctuella, assembly GCA_958496325.1. Lineage (NCBI taxonomy): Eukaryota > Metazoa > Arthropoda > Insecta > Lepidoptera > Crambidae > Nomophila > Nomophila noctuella. Next base: position 15,340,145 of record OY292487.1, on the reverse strand, counting down.
TTCACGTCGTAACCAAATCAACAAAAAGGTTTTTGATTAGATAAGGATATAATAAGATAACATAATTTGTTCGGAAAGTTAGATCCTTTGAAAGTTAGAGGATGAAGTTGAAATGTTCAAGATTTCGTATGTCTTAACTTAGAACTCCTCTTTTCGGTTACAAATATTTCAGATTGCGACAACTTACAAAGCAATGACAATACGTTGATGTTCTAAAAACTTAATAGAAAATTCAATGGAATAGTCATACTCTACATGTTTTAATTATGCATAGAGTATTTTCAGAGGTTTTCCGATAAGTAACAAAGCAAACAAGCATTTAGATTTTGACTCTCTACTTTCTCTGTCATCAAAGATTATATTATTTATCTTCAATCTCATGCCAAACAGTTGCCGAAATAACTGCTCTTAAAAACTGGGCATCGTTACTCATTTTGAATCATTATGCAACACTCAAACATCAGTTACACTGCACCAATAACCATGCATCACGTCAACAACACCCTTAAATCCAGGTGATAAGGTTCACCTTGCCATGATCCCGAGTTGTACTCCGTCTCCCTTACGTAGAGTTTTCCCGTCTTGCTCGTTCAACAATCGTGTCGAAGATTCTATTTACAAAACATTTGGTGCGACGTTGCCGCCCTGCCTGCGCCTGAGTTGACGTCATGGGACACAGCCCGTCCCTGTCTAAAAGTCGGACTCTTTCTAAACATAACAGCTTTTTCGTTCGAAGGACAAATAATAAACTGAAACTGTTCTAGAATGAGCCGTGTCTAACGTGCATCAAGATGGTTCTGTATTATGCCAGCAGTTAAGAGCCATTGGTATTGCCAAATGGCGCATTCATTACAGAGAAAAAAAACGGCAATTTTGCAAGAAAAGCATAAAAAAATTGCAAAATAGGTAGATCTTCTGGATAACCTCGAAAGTTCAGAGTCCTGTACCGTGCTTTATCGTGTTGATTCGTCTGATAGAGTCTTAGCTTTCCGTTAGAGAATTTGTAAGGCAGTGTACCTGCACTGCCTTACAAATTCTCTAACGGAATACCATAAACAAAATCCCTTCTGCTTAGATTAGCAAAAGCCCTAATCAAATATTTCATACCTATATTGCTATATCCTGTACTGTAAATTGCCTAGCCCCAAAACAGGCTTAGAGCTTGTACTGTGAAGAGTCATACTTAAATACTAAACAACCATGACTCGAGTACAAATGTCGAAGCTCATCCCACAAAAAAAAAACTTCTGGCAGGATTCCAACCCGCAAGCCTCAGTTTTGTGGCTAAGGAAGACCAAGATAAAGTAGGTATATTACCATTGGACCAACGGGCCTGCCACATATTCATGTCTTTTTCTTTTCGTGTCGATGGCAAATACAAACAAAATATAAAATAACTAGCGGCCGCTCGCGACTCCGTCCGCGTGGAATTCGATTTCCAATAGCCTAAAGTCTTCCTCGTCAAATGGACTATCCAACGCAAAAATCTTTTTTCAAATCGGTCCAGTAGTTCCTGAGATTAGCGCGTTCAAACAAACATACAAACAAACTCTTCAGCTTTATATATTATTTATTTATTTATTTATTTAAACTTTATTGCACGTTAAAGATTTTGTACAAAAGGCGGACTTAATGCCTCATGGCATTCTCTACCAGTCAACCTTAGGGAAAAACAGAGAGTGAATAGTAGGTAGTGCTATTAAATTAAAAGAAACTATAAAAATAAAAATTACACTTATTAACTACTTAACATACATAATACTACACAAAAAAAATACACACATAACTGTATATACAAAGATATATACTTTATGATAAAATACATATACTATACATATACTACATTATAAAGAAAAGAAGTATAAATGATATTAGTATAGATTTTATAATTATTAAAAAATATATTCATGTAATATGTCCTACTGTCCGGTTGTCCGGCCGCCACGTACCCGGCTGAAGAGCCGGTTATGTCAGCGGCGGCACATGTTTGGACACGACGACTCCATGTTTTGCAAACACGCGGCAAATTATTGCCATTTGTTGCTGTAATCAATTGTTATTTGATAAACATTAACCAGTATTGTTATCCAACCGAAGCATAACAATAGAACTGTGGAAACTACCAATTTAGTAGTTTTGTCTATTCGCAGTGATTTATAGTCTGGAGGTCGGTGTTTAACTTTGTCATTGAATTATGCCATTATGTTTAGGATATGAAATCTGTAATCTGTGTAATTAGTTGTAGGTTAGTTGACATTGTAATACAATTGAATATTACACACGTAGTTACTTCAATGGAATAGCGTTGTCAGTGTTTTGTAGGTAATGGTTTCATAAATATAAGAATATAAGAACTGGCATTTCAAAAACTGATTTTAAAATTGCTGGAGTGTACAAAAGAGAAGCACAGGAGCCCAGTCTTCCTATTCCCAAATGTTGTTGAGACACCAATCAAAGATCAGCCGCCGAACAAATATCCTTAGATGATTCCAATCCGATCCGGTAGCCCTTGGCACAATTGCTTGAAAGCGGCCTACTAATTATTTCGCAACGCCCAAGTTTAAAAGTATCGCACACTTGTAATGTAACAATTATATTTTTAGAACAAAAACCGGAGCATATTTTGCGATTTTTTTCCTCATAACAACGGAGTGGTCCAAGGTTGGCACGTAGGTAACCTGTTTGGGAATTCACGGCACCACAGGCCGCCAGGAAGCAATCAATTCCACGCACAATGGCCGAGGCTGGACCAATCGACCCACAATGTGCAGCTTCATTGCCACCGATAGTACTTCTCAATCAGGATTGATCGGGGATTTGGTTAAAGCATCCTTCGAGATAGTTGAAGAAATCAGTTAGGAACTAACATTACTCCTCAGTTGTAGTTGAAAGAATTAGTTGCGAAACTAACCTAAATCCTTATGTAAACGAATCAAGACGATGATGATAAAGCACTTATCTTTTTCTCATATCATATGTTGTTGACATTTCTATATTGTCATATTCCAGAAGCATTATTGCCGCTCGTATACAGCTTATGACAATTATGACTGCTCCATCATCCAGTATATGAGAGATATCCAGAGATACTTATTCTATTAATATCTAGAACTTTCAATGAAATTATGGGAGTTAAATGATATTTACCATGCAGCTTTAACATGACATTCAAATCCTCCACAATAAGGTTGTACTTAGAATTATTTCAAATCTATAAAATTTCCTGTAGGAAAAGCATGCCTCACGTAAAAAAGTACGTGCCATCAAAAAATTCTCACATTGTAGCTGGTTACAGCGTGACATTGTCCTAAAGTTTGAACTTGACATCAAATTCATCACAATGTACAGGCGATTTAGCACTCTGTCACTCAGCTTCACGGTTTAAATTTGTTTGCTCACTAGGAGATGACAGCAATATATTTTCCATTCATAATAATTAGGACGACTAATTCTAATGACGTGTTTAAGAAACTTCTTAGACGCGCTCTGTGAACAAATGAACGCTCGTTTTAAGACTGAGAGACGAACGGCTGGCTATTTGTATCTAAATTGTCGTTATTTATCATTTTCCGGAATTACATACATTATACATATACCGGTACATTTCATTACTACATTAGAAGATTATTGCACATTTTTTTTAACCACATTTTTTATGTAATGCTGTTCTGTCGATGGCATGCTTTTGCCAACTCTTAAGGATTTTGGTAGTCTGACTTCACGGTAAAAAGCAACATAAAATGTCTGTTTCTCTTTCTCACTACATACCTAGTTCCTGTGAAGTTTTGGTATTTACCGGTCCTGATTGTCCAAGATTTGTCCAATTGTCCAATTAACATAAAACGAAATGACATTAAATCAGAAAAAGCAAGTCCATTTGTCCATTTAATAGGTTTAACACATTCCATATTTCCAATCTTGCTAAATCACAGATTTATGGACTAAGGATATGATTTGCCCGTCTAAATACATTATCGTTGATGCATGACTCATAATTTTTCGTATATCGCATTGGACGGCGGCCAAAGATGATGCGACGGAAACCGGCTTTGTGGGAACGGAGGGAACATCGATCTTGCTCAATCAATGCCTTTGAATGCATTGGGACAGGCTAGGTCTGATAGGGAATAAAAGATTATGTTTTGTGTGTGTCATTGGTAAACTTCTGCAAGGAATGAGCGAGTTATCATTGTTGAGGAATTGGGCAGATTTTTTTATTTCCTAGTTCCTTTTCATAGAGAGTAGTAGCATGCCCTTTAAAACCACGACCATGTCAAGTGTCTTTTTTAATTTAATCACAAAAGTGTTAAATTCTCGAAAAATCTCGAAGCGCCTTTGGATACAAACTACGAGTCAATACTCGAAAGAATCAAGGATGGTCTTATATTAATGCTACTAAACATCTGTTACACGTTTAATTTAAGAGTAAATGCCTATTTTGTATGTTGTTACGGAAAAAAACAAACGTCTTAATAAGTATAATTATATCCATATAATTGTTTCCAAAACAACAATAAACCAATATCGCTTGGTTCAAATAAACATTGGGTAGTTCTAACAAACACAACAAACAGATAAAGATCGGTCGGTTTCCTTTGAAATTGTAGTTTTCGATAACCTTTTGTTTGCTTTTTACCATGAATCGATTGGTAACCTCGATTTGATCAGCCGTAGATAACCCTGATCTGTTTAAACATGGAAAAGTAAATGGTATTTTAAATCGCTCAAACTATAGCGGCTTTATCACTCAAAAGTCAAACTTCGTCTAAGAATCGAAACTCTTCTGATTATCGGCGCCAGTCAATATTTATGAAATTGATGTAGTGAATTAACTAAGTAACTACTTACTTTTCGTTCCCTGGGAAGAAATACTAATCCCGCACACTAAAAAATACTTTATTTACCAGTCATCTGGCTTAGAGGACCAAAATTGTTTCTATTATATCAACTCGCCTTAATTGTTTTACGGAAACCGGCCAGCTACGTGGGAAACAAATGTCTCACCATGCCACCGCCGCCGGGTCCCGGAAGAAGGGGCAGGCCCAAGAAGTGCTGGCTTGGCGTCGTTGAAGATGACATGCGTGCCAATGGTCTTTCCACCCTGGATGCCCAAGACCGTGCGAAGTGGAGTAGGTGCAGCAGGAAAGCGGACCCTGGACTCCGAGGCAATGGCCGAGGACGCGACCGGGACAAACGCTAGGATGATGATGATGATGATATCAACTCGCCTCATGAAGGCCGCATACGCTCCCGCTCCACTTTACACCTTAGGCCACAGGCCTAGGCCAGGAATAGCCGGCGGCCAACGTGGTGTCGCACGTGCACGCCACTCTCTACTACAGGCCTGCGCACACGTGACGACGGTTTATGAGCATTTCGTCATTTATTCATAATATTATGTTGTTAATCTTTGGTCGATTGTATTATTGATCTTATGGTTTGGGTAATAAGGGTGATTGCGATTGAAAAATCCGCTAAATGGCAATACGTAGGCGAAGGGTCTTACTCGTATGTTATTGGTGAATTTTGACATGACATTGACAGATATGACAAAATTCACCAATGACATAGCAGTTAGACCTCATGCCTAAGTATTGCCATCTAGCGCATTTTTCAATCGCAAACACCCTCACTACCGTCACCACACAAAACTGAAAGTCGCGCGTTCAAATCCCGGTAGGGTAGTTAATGTTTGGGTAATTAATATCGGCAATTGTAGGTACTCGTCATGAATGTACATATATAAAATCGAGGCCATTTGTGTGTTGATTTTTGGAAGTTACTAATTAATTTATAATCTAGTGCTCTTGAAATATTATGAATTAATTTAACACTTTTTCACTGTTGTATCAAGTCTTACCATCAACATTGTATTTAAAGGGAATTCTGTATCTCTCTGATAAGTGAATTTGGTATAAATAACACCAGTTTGCCTTAACTTGCCAAACAAGATAAAGTTACTTCTTCGGGAGTTAGAAAACGTCCTCGCGTTAAATGTTTATTCGCTACTTACACAACTTCTTCTCACTTCTATTTAAAGCATTTTGTAAAGATTTATACTTAACTGTTGCTCAAGTTACGAGAAGAAAAGGCTAATTGCGGATATCCATAATTTAAGCGAAATTACGAAATTTTATTTTTCTTCTTTCTAAGTTGTTCCCTAATTTATTTATTTATTTAAGTTTAATAATCATGATTAAGTTAGTAGATAAATACCCTCATGGTAAAATAATTTATAGTGAACTTCGAAAGATATTTTGGGATACCTGTATTATCTTATCCTAAAGCCAAGAGCAATTAAGCTTTAGTCAAGAAGTTGGTACTTCTTTAGTAAACAAATCGTCCAAAAATAGCAATTGTTTGAGTTGATTATTATTTGCGACGAAATTGCTCAAAATTTCACTAATATAATACAATTTAAGAGTTTGTTTATTTATAAGCGCTCATCTCAGGCGCTCTCTTTTGTGTTGATAAGTCCATTTGTCAAGGAAGGCCTTAAAAGCTATAGTAAGTATTTTTATACTTTTAACGATGAGTTTATAAAAAGAGAGAGTTCATCATACTCTTGTATCATATAGCATAGTCTTGTAAATGTATTAATATTAAAAAAAACTGATTTTATTGACACAGAAGACCAACACTTCCTCTTTTCTGCTCTTTAAATCATTTAAGTTTTGATTAATTTTACTAACTTGCAATATAAGTAAAACACTCTCATTTATCAGATTCCTTAAAAACATAGCTGATTTAGGTATGTCTTTAAGGATCGTTACACCTGCAGCGTAATATTCGTACCTTGTTTCTTTTGGCACGTTTTGTTCCAGAAACAATTCTAATTTCAGTCGACGCCATTGTTGCTGGCATTGCGCAATGGCCGCCGCGTTTATTGTGCGTTATCGTGCTTCGTAACCTATATTTTGGTTTTTCGCCGCTTTCTTGTTACTAATTAAAGAAAATTTTGTTAATTAGCAAATCAACACAAGTGAACGGTAAATGAAGTAATGTTGAATGCAGCCGTAACTTACGAGTATGTATATCTTGGCTACTAAATGGTATATTGTGTGGCCCGTCTTACCAAGTTTCCTGTTTAATCCCATGAGGGCATTTTATCGGGATAAAAGTTACCCTATCACTGAAATCAGCAATGCCCTGCCTATATTCAAAATGTCATCAAAAATCGTTCAGTAGTTTAAGCGTGATTGACACATCCGTACATACTAACTTTCACATTTATACTCGTAATATTAGTATGATAACTGTCTCTAGCTGTATAAATGAGCTACAGTTATATTTCAATGACATTGCGGGCTTTTGCTAGCAAACGTCTTACGTGATAACTTACCTTCTGCACCCTAAATTACTTAAAGTCCCATACCGATTAAACTTCTAACCGCTACATTACCACTACCCTAGTATTTTCAGCGAATCATTTCAGCGGTAAGACAGTTTGTCGCGACCCCATAGATAGCGCTATAGTTGCCTTAACAAATACACCGTTTTTTGAATATAACTCATACCTCAAAATGTATAAGGGGGCTTAAATAAATATTTTGAAAAATATAAAAAGTGATTCTAAAGTAAACAAAAACATGAAGCCAGTATTTTGTATAAAACACCGTACGTGATCACTTACTATCTACTACGCCTTTAAACTATTAAAGTTCCAATACTGATTAAACTTCTAACCGCTACATTATTAGGGGAGTCTCTGTCGTACCCTAATATCAAGCGAATCATTTCAGCGGTAAGACAGTTTGTCGCGACCTCATTAGATAGCGCTATCGGTCTCTTAACAATTAATCATGTCGCGTACGGCCGGGGAAATGGGACGCGATAACACCATGAAAGAAACTCTAAACCGCATGCCATGTGTGGTTTAGACCGTCTTTTAGTGTAGGAACACACTATGCTAAATTTTCGCGAATTTTGGCGGCAATGCATATCTATACAAAATAACGCGACGTAATTCCGGCATAGTGTCATCTTTCATTTAAAGCACATTGCAAGCGTAGTCTCCCAAATCGAACTTCGGTCGCGTGTTTTCCGCCTAGTGCGTGTTAGTATAGTACATATGTTTGCCGATAGCCTTGTTTGTTGCATCTTCTCCCTATCCCATAAAACAACGAAATCTTTCCGCCTTATTTGGGATTCCGTTAATAAGAGTAATTATTTTGTAATTAAGAGACACGTCCAGTTGAATAAAAAATAGGTGAATAGCCGACCATTGATCTACATATTATTATCTAACTTGATTCTACCATCAGCTTCAAGCAAGCAGTTTCTATAGAGAATACTGGCAAAAACACAATAGCTGCTCTTCTAAATCGCATTTCATACAATATCTGGCAATCTTTATAACTCTTCTTCATAGACAAATATCCGTAAATCCCTCATCCAATGTACCACGTCTGCCTACAATATGAAGTATACTTATATATAACCAATATAACTCGACCGTACCTTTATTGAAAGTCGTAAATTCTATTTGCGTCGAGTCAAGTCAAATTCGTGTCATTGAAGCCCCAAGGCCGAAGCCTTGTATGGACTGAAGCGTATCAGACGGTTACAATAAGTGAGCTGTTTAATTAATGCTTGCAATTAGTATTATTAAGACAGTCGAGTTTTTACATCAGCACATTCAGTTTATAAGACGTTGCTTAGTTAATTTTTAGTTAATTGTAGGCGTTATCACAATAGTTTATTTGCCTGGTAAAGCTTGACGATATTAAAAACTATTTCACTGGATATGGTGAAAGATAAATCGTACTACCATAGATAGGTACTAATATTATATTATTTGTGAAAGTTTGTTTATTTGGATGTTTGTCTGTAGAGCATTGAAACTACTAATCGGATTTTGATGAAATTTGGTATACATACAGACAGGGCAATGGACTGTCTTAGGTGATAGAATACTTTTAACCCCGATTTAATGGTCCCATGGTATAAAACAATAACCTTGATAACGCAGCCAAAGCCGCAGGTAAAAACTAGTGATTCGTAAGTGACAGAGTCAGACAGTGCAATTCGCCGGTTTTAATGCGACAGAAAGGTTATACCTACATTACTATTTTCTGTTATCAATGTTACGTTTTCTAGTTCAAATCTATTAGTTCTGGCATGAGTCACAAGTTAGAAACAGTGTAATGTAGGTAAGCATGCAGACATTTCCTCAGATTGACTCAAGTTTCTTCTCAGAAACATAACAATAGTACGATAATGAAATAATGCGCCGTAAATCATCCGCGAAAACAAACAAAACGTGTACGAAACGTAAACTTTGCCGTAAATTAATACGTAAGGCCATAAATTCAAAATGTTTGATATGCCCACACCATACTTCCACTCGCACAAAAATTGGAAACCAAAATTTGAAGTGACTATCGCTTCTTATCGCTAGAGACAGCAAGTTGGAACGTACGCCACGTCAAACAAAAAAAATGCCACAGTTTTCTTATGTCGAAGCATTTCTAACGTTTTAAATCCATGCGTAAGGAGGGATTTACGCGTTTTGATCCCAAGCCAAGGAGATCAAAGATAAAACGCCTTAGCGTGTTTCTATCATAACACCCGCTTAGTTTAAAATACGTGGATTTGGCTCATATCGCAAGCTGCTTTGATAACATGACACCAATTTTACTATATCGATAGCGTCATACATGGGCGTAGCCAGCTTTGGGCTCAGGGTGGGGCAGCAGTCAACCAATCCCCCGGGGGAGGATGGGGGAACTCCGATTTTTTATACCTTGAGCCGTTAATCTAATTTTTTTTTGTGCAGTAACTTACGGATAGTATAAAATAAATAAAATAAAATAAAAATAAAACAAAATAAAAAAAGTTTATTTCAGATAATTAAAATCCATATTTATGTTAGCAATACAAAGAAAAAAGACTTAAAATAATGTAAGTTGACACAATAAATGATAAAAATAAAATAGATAAAATCAAAATGGAAACTAAGTATAAATAAATAAATATTACACAACATCACATAGGAAAGACCGGGGCTGGATGTGACACGGGTAGGTTGTTACAGAGACATTGGCCGCGAAACAGAGAGCGCAATTTTAACGTCAATAAGAGCCAAATACTATGAGCGATGGTGGCCTAGTGGTACGGACGCGCCTCACATACGTGAGGTCCGCGGTTCGAATCCTAGCCCACACCCCTGGATTTTTCGAAATCTATGTGTGGATTTGTGCCATTAGCTCGGCGGTGAGGGAAAACACCGTGAGGAAACCTGCACATTCAGTGATTTCTGAATTTAGTTCAGTTAGATCTGAATGTGTAACCATGATCGAACCTGTCTGGTTCCCCTCTATGGGTTACGAAGGTCTGATGGCAGTCGCTTCACTGTAATAACCAGACTTGCCAAATCCTGGATCATGGTCAAAGCGGACCCCGTACCTATAGAAACGGGATAATCGCTAGGAAGAAGAAGAGCCAAATACTCTCGCCACCTGGTGGTGGCGAGAGTATTTAGCTCTTTTTTGGCTCGCCGAGAGCCGGGGTCGCCAGCTTTTTTGTGAGAGGAGCCTTCGCATGCCGCCATTAAAATTGCAGTTTAGTAAAATTTTACTCTTTTAGTAATATTGGTTTACAAGCTTTGTTTCATGATGTCAGAGATGCCATTCTTCTGCTATATTCTCCCTAATGGTTTCGCTTTGCAATGAATATTCGGTTTTACAGCTAATATTATTACTGTTTTCACTACATGACTTTGTATGCTTAGATTTGGCGTTGGGGCTAAAAGTGACATTTGCTCGGGGCAGGTTGTGACAGTTGTTTTAACAGATACGCATGAGAAAAAAGATAATAAAACCAAGAAAGGAAAGTCTGCCAAAGAGGGAAAATTTAACAGAAAGAAGACAGAGCAGGAAAATGCATCTTATGCCAATAAAAAACGAGAAAAAATAACGAAAAAAGCTTGTGGTAAAAGAAAGATCCTACATAACATTAAAATACATACTGTTAGTACATAGAATAGTTTTGTTTGATGCAGAGCTATACGTATAATCTTCTATAAAATAAATAACTGACTGCCTGACAAAGTAGTAAACTATCAACGCACAGCCCAAACCACTCGACGGATCGGGCTGAAATTTGGCATTCAGGTAGATGTTATGACGTATGCATCCGCTAAGAAAAGATTTTGATCAATTCCCCAGATCATTGAACCCCCAAGGGAGTAAAATAGGGGATGAACGGTTGTATGAAACTTTGTCAATTTTAAACCGATCGGGCTGATACTTTGCATACATAAAGCTACTATGACGTAGGCATCGTTTAAGAAATTATGTTGATAAATTCCACCCGTAACAGGATAAAATAAGGGGTGAAAATTGTATGAAACTTTGTCAATTTAAAAACGATCGGGTTGAAAAACTGAATGCATAAAGGTACTATGACGTAAGCATCCCCTAAGAAGGGATTTTGATAAATTCCACCCCAAAGGGAATAAAATAGTGGATGAAATTTGGTATGAAACCGAAATCCACGCGGACGAAGTCGCGGGCGCCCGCTAGTCTATTTATAAGTTGAGAAATTGATTTTTGCGCAGTAGAAGACCAAATATTAAATTAGTAATTTCGTTTCATTTTGATGCATAATTATGTTTCCCTTGGTATCAGGCAGGACTGCTTTCCAGTCATACATATGTTATATTATTTAAATTAAGAAAAGTAACTAATTGTGATAAATTGTGTTTAGTAAAAGATTATATAATACGTTTGTTTTCAATTGTAACAACTTGCCCCATGTAGTGTAACAGTTTGCCCCGAGCAGGGGGTTTAATGTTACACAGGTTTTTTTCCACAAATCACACATTTATGTCTTTACTTATAGTCTTAAACATAACATTTATTTTAAATAAAGATCTAGGATCTTTTCTTTATTTTTTGATAGTTTCTTTATCAAACAAGCCTAGACTCAGGTAAACCAATCAAACCTACGAAAAAATATGACAGTTTGAAAAAAAAATGTCACTACCGGCCCCGGTCTCCCCTACATAGATCTGACCCCGTGTGAAGTAGCTTAAGCACTTGTGTTACAGACATCAGAATCAACAGTGGTATTACAAATATACTTAAATAGATACATATAACACCCAGACCAGGACAAACAGACATATTCATGCACACAAATGTTTGTCCTGTGCGGGGATCGAACCCGCGACCTCTTGCGTAATAGGCAACATCTTGACCATTACACCAAGCGGGTCGTCAAAATAGTATGTTGTTGATGTTGTTAGTTAGAGTTAGTAAAAAAAAACATTGTTTAATCAGACACCTTATAAGTCAGAGCCAGGGCCCAGGGCCCAGGGTGGGGCAAGTGCCCCAGCTTGCCCCAGTGTGGCTACGCCCATGGCGTCATAGATATAAAGGACACCTATGTTGGTCTTCGGTATGAAAAAGTTATTGAGATTTTTATCAAAATACAACTTATTAACATACAGCGACGATCGCTACAACTTTTACCCATACTGTTGTGCTATGTTTCTGCTGATGAGTAAGGTCACCAGAGCTCAGTTGGCGAGGGTATGGTATCTTAAAGGCAGGCTACGCATCTGCGAGCCTTGTGCGGTTGTTGATGTCCATGGGCAGCGGTGATTACTTACCCTCTTACTCGTTTGCCTCACTATAAGATTTTGATAAAACAAACTTTACAAAATAACCATCTAACGATGTCTATAATCGTACAAAAGAATTCGTTGTAAACAATCTAATTGCAAAATACTTTGTGTTTGACAGTTTTAAACTAGTTAGCGGAAATTACTTTCCCACTAGAAAATTGAATGTTAATATTTTCACCTGCAAGTGAACTGTGAAACGAACTTCATGGCAGTACCTCTTAATCTTGCTGCCAGCGGCATCCTACATCGGTAATGAGTTTAGCCGGCGAAATGAAGCAAGACAATCAAATAAAGCCAGTGCACAAAGTTGGACAAAGCCGAGGGCCGGCCAAGTCGCACAAAGGCCCTTTGTTTGCAGCTAATGCATGCCCCGCTTTGTCGCGAGCCAAATTTTGACTTATTGTGCTGCAGTGTGCATGCGTCTTAAAAAACGTGAAAATAAAAATATGTGCACATGTTTTGGTACTGCTCGATATTTCAGCGATGATACAGTCGTTGGAAAAACGCTTCGAGTTAATTTATATAGCTAAAAAGATTAAATAATCTTCATTCGAACTTCGATCAACTGAATTTGAACTTGACGATACGAAAAAGAAAGTTTCTTAAAGTTGATTTCAAGGTACGCGATGCAAGGCTAAATTCACGACACGTTCAAACTTTAACTGAAGACGTGAAAGAAACCGAAATGTCAAGAAATTCTATAATAATGTAAGAAGAAAATATCTTTTATATTAATTATGTTTGACAAGTTATCATAGGAGATCGAAGATTTGTTTTAGTCGTTTGGAATTAAATTAAACTACTAAACTAAATAAAATTCATCATTGAAAATGATGGCCAAAGTTTTTTATGAAACTGCTTTGATACCGCCCCAGAAACTCATATTTCTCAATAAAAAGCGTGGTTCATCCTTATAATAATCCCATTTAAAACTCCCTTTCAACAAATAACGCCTATAATTATTATACAAAGCGTTCATTCAAGCACGAAACGCACCTTTCAGTTGCGAACTGTATGAAATTTAATATCGTAATATCTTCGAAAGGTATTGTGAACAAATAAGGCCCACTGTTAGCTTTGGATCATCTGGACTCCATACTGCATGCTTGAAGGAACCAGAAAGGCCAAATTATTATAAGGGATTTAGCAAATATTTGTTGATTGTATTCAATCGCTACCTGGAAACACTTTTACTCTTGTAAAAGTGATTGTGAAAAAATAATTTAAAAATTCCAATAAAAGTTGAGTTGTGCAAAATATAGTTAGTACCTACTGTACAAAATAAGACAGTAAACCCATAATTTTATTATATCATTCGATGTTATTAAAACATAATTAAAATCTGTATGATTTGAAATATATAAATCCCTAACCCTAATATCATTAAGACCTGCGATTTTTATGAAAAAGCTTTCGAAATTATAATGCATTTTACAATTTTCTCAGCTAAGTAACAAAACTTCACACGACCGGAAGGCTGAAACATTTTGAAACTCTACAGAATTATTAAACTCGAAAGCTTAACAAAAAGTTTCCGTGATAGGTTATCTCAGTTAAGAAGGTTCTTGTTCAACTTAATTTAAAAATTGTCGGTCAATTTAAAGTTTTGCCTTGAATACCAAAACTATTTTTTTTTTGGAATATTTATGTACCTATGACCTACATAACAGTATTTGTCTTCTAATAAGTAGGTCATCAAAAGTCAAAATTCATATTCAAAATCATTCTGATTATATTTGTACAAATTTTGAGTAGATTTTTCCGATCACAGTCCAAATTGGTGATCACCAATCCGCATTCGACAAGCGTAGAGATTAAACCAAATCCCACTTTTGTTACTTAAACATGGTTTCAATTGATGGAGGCCTTTTTTCAATTTTACTAAAATAAAATCCAACTTCATACTTGTTTAAAAAAAACAAGTTGATTTATGTAAACTGCATTACGAAATATGATATTCCCGCAAAACTTAGTGAATACAAGTTGACGAATGCACTTTAGCGCGCGAGTGTACCGATGCACCGAGCCGCATATCATTTAGACTACAAAATAGTCAAATTTTATCATCGTCATTATTATTACGTAACACAATTCACACTAAATGTCATACTAGTTTATAAATAACATCAAGTATTATATTGTTAACTCCCTAAATATTGAAATTAAACAAAGTTGATAACTGCACTTTACCGCGCGAGCGTACCGATGCGCCGAGCCGTGTTCGTATGCGATCTCACGCCACACTGCACACAAAAGCAGCAATATCTATATTATTCATTTGAATAACATACGTTTCAACTTGTTCCACCATGTTCCAGTGATCCAATAAATCAGTGGATATTTAGAAAGTGTTAGGTAATTTATGGTATTGCATCCACGAAGGTCCACTATACAAAGGCTTTCTAGAATCTAACTACTTCGTAAGTTGATAAAGCTCTGGTTTACATAAAACCTTAATTTGTTTAATAAAAATTTTTTTGGTGGTCCTACTTTATTACATACAGTAAGAACACCAAAAAAATATTCTTCATAATGTTTAAAATATTCTTCAGCGATAAACTATTGGTCAGCCGTTTTTCACTATTGTTCCGATATTTAATAAATAATTAAGACAAATAAATACAAAAAAACTATAGTCCAATAAAATTAAAATGCACGAAACAATGAAAATAACATGAAAATAATCCCCATCATAGATTAAATTAAACTTAACGTGCGATTTAAACTTCATTCAGAGGAAAATGTTTACGGTATTTTTATTGTATGCTGTATATTTTACTCGCGAATGAGCGTGAAATTTTTGCAATATAAAGGGAGGTGCAATTTTATAATTCGCAACAATATTTATCTTTTTAATTTTGTGGCAAAATCACGATTTTCGTTGATCCAACTTCAATTAAAAAAAAACGTAACGCCTGGTTAAAGTTGTCAACAATTTTATCAATCATTATAAAATATTTCGATTATCAGTATCAATACCAATATTTCTTTTTCATTTGTGATATTGAAACCAAATTGTATAGAAACAAAATAATTAAAGCATTATTTATTCTGCAACCTACCAATCATTCCAGTGATCATATTTCACAATAGCTAATAACAACTGGCAACCCATAATTTGAAATCTTCTATTTCCAATTTTAAATTGCGATCGTGTACGTTCCATCTTACGCTGGTCGCGGTCGACCAATCACGGGCCAGGATTTGAAAAAGGAAGAGGCCATTGAGATAGATGAAGTGTATTACCGTTAATACGACGTTGGTCCGTTGTTATTATAGCTGCCATATTATATTGTTGGTTTATTAGACCCTTCGATACATGATGAAATCTTCTATGAAAATGCGAAATGAGATTCATTTTAATTCGTGTTATTACCTAGGTGCTTTCAAGTTATGATACCTGTTAATTTTCTACGTGATTTCCGGGATGAAAATTGCAGCTGGAACATTTATGTTATTAAGTCGTTATCACTGTACATTGGCTTCATGTTCATTCTGCACTAGTTGATAAACAAACATCTCGTTTATCCATTTTTGTGTCAATAATTTAGTTTCCTTGATGCATATTTTTTTGAAGTGCTACAATGATACGCCAATTTTATTTTTGCTCTTCCGAGGAGGGTGATCTTTCGTCTTTACGTTTAAATTGTTGGCTTAAGTGCCCTAGAGCAGTGGTTTCTAACCTGGGGGTAGTAACCTCTGTAGGGGTAAAACGGAGATTCTAGGAGGGGTTACACATTTTCCTCCCAACAACACCATCAACAGTTACCTAGACGTGCAATTTCTTACATGATAAACATATTTTTGTTCGAATTTGAGTGATTTTTATTATTTTGAATAAGTTAGGGGTAATCTCAATTCACGTACTTGTTCATTGAAAAGTTTAGGATCCACTGCCCTAAATTGTAAACCCGAAGCTATCCACAACATAACCGTATAATGATGAGTCAGTGTTCATTCGGGCAGAGCTACCGCGGCCGCAAGCCGCTCGGAGGGTCGGCGGGAGTGCCCGGCGGGCTGAGCCCCGGAGTGCCCGGCCTGAGTCCCGGAGTGCCCGGCCTGAGCCCGGCGGTGCCCGCGTCGCCGAGCCCCGCGCCCGCGCCAGCTGCGCCCAGCCCTGCGCCGGCAACTACGCCAGCGATGAAGCAGGACCATCCTAGCCAGCCAATGGTGAGTTATTTTATATATTTTTTTTTTATTTGAACATGGACTATGCCTTAGCCTGTCGGAACTTAGTGAAGAAAAGTATCAGCCTATTAATGTCCCACTGCAGGGTTAAGGCCTCCATCATTTGAAATCATGTTTTCGTTACAAAGATGCATCAAAAACCCGGGCTGTGTTCAGAAGCATCGAGACAAAAATGTATCCCGACCCAGGAATCGAACCCAGGACCTCGAGACCACGGCCCGGTACTTAAACCACTAGACCATTTAGGCGTTTATTAGTGAAGAATTCTAATCAGAGAGCAGAGCCCAGTACAAACGAACACGCATGTTTAACTTAAACAAATTTTAACAGAAACAAACCAATTGATTTGTACTGAATCAAAAACGACAGAATGAAATAACTTAATCAACTTACGGAGGGACCAATAGTTGACCGTAACAGCACCGTTGTTAAGCAACATGTAAAAATAATGGCTCGTTTGTAGCATAGCTATAATGTCTTTACTCGCTTGTTAAAAACATATCAAGCACTAATTACAAGCGACATGAATAATAGCTAACGACGGCAAATAACAAGCTTTGTTAAATAAACTTGAGAATTAACGTTACTTGAAATAACGGGACGGGACAATAACGAGAGAATAACGTTATTTAAGTTTATAGTCAAAGTCAAAGTCAAAGTAGTTTATTTTGCAATTTGATTTACATAGAAATTCTTTTGCACGTCATATCATTTTTTTACCTACCAGCACTTCGACGTGAATGGCCTGCTGAGAAGAAGTGCCGCAAGAAACTCAACAGTTTGCCTTTTTTAAAAAATAAATATTTGTACAATTTTTTACATGTCATCATAATAAATCATTAAAAATGTCAAAAAAAAAGTCAATAGGTTACATGTTATTTAAATAACAGTTATTCGTGTTTGATAATTTTTGTGATGTTTTTAAACTATACCTGGCTTTAATTATGCCTTTGTAACACCCAGAATTTAGAATGTAGAAGACTCATTTTGAAAATATTTTTCTTATTTAAATGCAACTAAAATGATAAACCAAATAAAAAATATTAATCCTAGATAAACATTGGAGGTGACTTAATTTAATCAGTTACGTAATATGTAAGTAAATGTAATTTTATTACTTTACCTACTCTACATTGTAGCAAAACCTCTATCTTACATAAGTAAATAATAAAAGCTATTTCCCATTTATCCACTCAACATTATTTAATCGTAGCAAAAACAGTCCAACTCAGATAATCACGTAAAAATATACGTAATAACGTTATACGTCCTCTTAAAATTGAATTCCGTACAGTTTGTGCGTAAAGCGACCCCAAAGAAGTTGGTTAATTTGTTTACCCAACATTATTATGTTACGAGGCTAAAGGCGGACTTTTGAGCGTTTTAATTGAGTTCCTTAGGATTTTTACGAAAGAGTAGATTTATTTTTAGGAAGTTGGTTAATGCATTTTCGGATTTTGTTATAAGCTTACGACTTACATCTTGTTTTTCCTCAGAGTATACGTTAAGTAATGGCACTTAACGTTTACTGGATTTTTGTCGAAGAGAAGGGTATATTTTATATGCACATGTGACATTTGTACATGGCGTAGGTGTATAGCACTGCCGCTACTCTAAAGAGGCCTTTGTTTTCTATGAAACTTCTTGAGACTTAGATTACCTAATAAACCCTGGGGTTCCTACTCCTGCTTGCTTGGCTGTGGTGTTATGGGAGACCAGATGAACCCCTACATCCAATACACCTTGGATGACTGACTTTTGTGATATCAATAATAGCTTTTTACCAATAATGAGGATCAGCAAGAATAAAGCAGACACAAAACGATACATTACAAAGTAGTATGAAGACTGCCGTAGTATCTATTTACTTTATTCAATTTAAAAACAATAAATCAACAGCTAAATTGAAATGTTTAACTTGACATCTTACACCGAAGTTTATTGCTATCGTCAAACAATGCGGGCAGTTTTAAAAGCAAGGCACGTTAATTAAAAGTGAACTAATCTATCAAAGGGGCTTAGAAAAGTACCTCTAACTTGCTCAGGTAGCGAATTTTATTTTTAATATACGAGTTCGTAAGAATTTCACTTTTTTATGTAACTTTTGAACGGATAAACATGTTATGAACAAAATAATTATAACGTTTTCGTATACTCGTATGTACCGAGTTTAGAAGATTTTAATTTGAACGCGAGCTCAAGTTCTCTTGTATGAAATATTAACATGGGGTGTGGCTCGTAATTAAAAGTTTGCTTTGTCGCTTTAATGAGATCCTGTAAAGAGATTACAAGTTTATTACACAATTACTCACGTAATTATGACTTGCGACGTGATTTTCTTGACGTATTACTAAGTAATTTTGATTAGTTTTTGACGGAATTAGGACTTTTCGACGATGAGCAAGTTATGGTTTCCCTAATTTTCTTTGTGGCATTTAGTCTATTTAATATAATTTTTAGTCTATTTCAGTTAAGATGATCCCTGTGAGAGGTGTAAGTACTTCTTATATGAAATTAAAGTTTATTTCAAGGCAATAACTTCCACGAGCTGTTTTTACGATTTTCCGTAGGGGGTTTCGTTATTACATTAGAATAGTGTCGATTTTCCTTTGAAGGCAAACTGCCATCAGGTTCATCTCAGACTATAGGACATTCTACGAAATGGAGCCTACTTCATGTTCTATAAACATTATTTGATAACCTTCCCAAATAGAAAAAGATTTTAAAATACCTGTGTTTAATAAATTAATTAGATTCACGCGGCTGCCGAACAATTCCTATCAAACAACCCCACGATACATCCAATTAATTTATTATGCCACATTGAATAAGCTATATTCTAAGTAAACCACTCAAGTTACAAGAACGGCAACGCGAAAATGGCGGTCAAATATTGCATTCAACCGGGAACTCTGCTCCCCTGGTAATTGTTGCGAAACTCTGGAGTTTGCGTACTACCCGCAGTAACCGGCTTTGTTCCGGCGCCGTAACTCATTCGGCATGGCACAAAGTCAATAGTAATTATTTATAACCATCGGCTAACAATGCTTGGTCGGAATATTGTTTAGGATGCCGGGAACAACGGTGCGACCGCAATTTTGGTCTTTTGGATTTAAATATGAAAATAATACGAGAGTGCGTAATTTTTTTTTAAATTTATATTTTTTAAAGGATCACACTCGTTCCCGTTTTAAATGATTACTTTGGCATAGGTAACTGTTGGGAGTTTGGAGGTTTCTAAATCCCAGCAAAATTTTAGAAACTTTGTGGACCTAAATGTAAAAAACATGGCGGTTAATTTCGGATTTATAAGGCTTTATTTTAAGTGTATAAAGATTCTAGTAAACAGTCCTCCATCCCACAATCGCAAACAAAATAATAGCTTCTCTTTATTTGCTAAACGAATGAAACTTCCCTTCTTTCAAATTATAGCGGCGAAGCCAATCATTTTATGTTAGTAAGTTATAATTAGTATGGCACGAGTAAGAAAGCCTAGCTGGCATTTGGCCAGAAGATAGCAAATCATTTGTAATTAAGAACTTCGCTCTATCTGGAAATACTATTGCGGATCAACATGCAAAATTATAAATAGTTACTTCCCTGTTACATTTTGTAATTTTCCCTGTTATATGATTATGGAGAAGGCAATGGCTAACTACTCCATGATGGTTGCAAAGTCGTTTGTTTCATTCATAAAATGATCACGACCCTTAGTGAAGAATACGTCTCTAAGATGATGATGATAAATATTCTTGATTTTGTATCGCAAGTCGGATTCGCTTAAACAAAGCAAAACTTGGGCTTACATATGTGATCTAATTAAGATTCTTGACAACAAATCCACATAATAAGTAATCTTAAGCCTAAGTATACACGCTTCAGATGACTGAGATTTATAGGTACCTAATAGTCGCCCGAATTCTTTCCAGACGTTAGTTAAGAATGTAAAATTCTTGTATTTTTAACAAAAATGCATGAAGCACAGCTTTTTCTTGATTTTCTGTAAGACCAGTCAATTGAATAATAACTGTGAAACATACTATGACATTGTAGACTGTGTTTGTAATTCAAAACCGTTACAATGTTTTTGACATGGCATTGGCTGTACAAATAGGATTTACGCATACCTACTTATCCTCATGTCACATAATATTATGTTTTTTGTATTTAATGTTAAACTTAATTTACTGACCTCGGTCAACACGTACTATATAGAACGGCCTCAAAAACTAAACAAACACATTCAAATATATGTCTTACGGCGTTCGCATAAGGTGTTATATGTGTATTGTAAGAGTATAAGGGCGCTTCATACGAACAAACAATGACCAAGGCAGCGACCTCGGCACCGATTCTATGTGAATATTATGACAGGTGCGATTATGAAACAGAACTATTTAGTTTTACTTAAACTTATTAGTGACAAGTTACATGCTTGTCATAGTTAGGTTGGAAGTAATGTTGTTTTTATCAGAATACAAAATAAATGCCTTAAATGCCTTGGACTAACACACCAATTGCCTAGCCCCAAACTAAGCTCGAAGCTTGTACTATGGAAGCTAGGGAACGGATAGACATACTTAAATACTTTTTATAAACATCCATGACTCGAGTACAAATGCCGATGTTCATCACACAAACATTTGCCCCTAGCGGGATTCGAACCCGCGACCCTTGGTTTTGTAGCCAGGGTCTCTAGCCACTCGACCAACGGGCCTGTCAATATTCAATGACAGGTTAACCAACTTATTAACCTAATCAACAATAGGCCCTTAACAATTACTTCAAAAAAAAAACAACTTCTCTTCAGCGTACAATACTTATATCTTTAGAAACCAATGAAAAAAGGCTCAATAACCACTAAGCTGTAAAATCAACTTATTATTAAAATAACTCCGCTGTAAGCTACGCTTAGGTTTTGATGGAAGCCTTAATAGATCGCTCAAGTACTATTCATTTGGTTGTAGGTTATTTTCCCTTCCTCCTTACGATAATAACAAAACACTTATCCAATTGCTAGAGCGCCGATGACGTCCATGAATGACTACTACTAGTGCACACTTTTTCATCAAATCGAGGTCATATTTTACATGCTAACAACTAGATTGATCCACTTTAACATAATGTACTTAATTTTGTTTCCAGGCGCCGATGCCATTCTACGCGGGAGATCCGAACAGATTTCCAACCACGTGGCAGACAGACCCGTCACAAGGTGAGTAAAACTATTTAAAGCACGAACTCTCACATTCGAATGAAATGAAACGTTAGTCGCGTTGTGGTAATAAGGGCTATATACCCTGCTCGTCGTTCCAGGTTGGCAGAACCAGTTCATCCAGCAGCTGCCGACGCAGACCGGCCAGACCACGCTGGACTACCAGGGCAACCACACCGCGTACGCGACGTCGCCGCACTACCAGGCGAACACGACGTACACAGTCCAGAACGTGGCGACCACGTTCGACGTGACCAACAACACGTACTACCAGGCGGGAGTGCAGTCCGTGCCGGCGCAGCGGCCGCCGTCCAACCGCGGCGCCTACACGCCGGTCCCCTCGCCCCGCGCGCCGCACTACGCCGGCGAGTACCAGCAGCAGTACGCGCAGCAGGCGCCCACGCCCGGCGTCACCACCGGCGGCGACTCCCGCCCCGCCTCCGCCGCCTCCTACCAGACGTCCGTGCCTACCTCCGCCGCGCCCGTCTACACCGTCAGCCAACAGAACTACGAGCGCACGGAGTACACCTCCGAACATTCAGAGGATTATCAGAACACCGAGAACGGCAGCTCCGACACAAACAACGAGTCGGATAGGCAGGAGCAAAGTACGCCAAATGGACAGCATTCGGGAAACGCCGAGCCTGGATACCTGCAGGGGAGCAACGGTCCGCGAGCTTCACTCGATTGTAGCGGGTATTCAGGCGGCTATAATGGCGGACAGTACAGGGAGAACGGCCAGCAGCAAAACCAACAACAAAACGACTGGCAGCAGCGACAGTGGCAGCACAACCAAAGATTACAAAACCAACAGATTCAAAATCAACAACAGATGCAGAACCAGCAGCAGCTGCAAAGTCAGCAGCAACAAATGCAAAATCAGCAACAACAGATTCAAAATCAACAGCAACAGCAACAAATGCAAAACCAACAACAACAACAAATGCAGAATCAACAACAACAGCAGCAGCAACAAATGCAAAATCAACAGCAACAAATTCAGAATCAACAACAACAACAGTTGCAAAACCAACAGATGCAAAATCAACAACAACAAATACAAAATCAACAGCAGCAACAAATACAGAATCAAATTCAAAACCATCAGAACCAACAAATGCAAAATCAACAGATGCAACAGCAAAATCAAGAAAACGGTGAACAGCAAATGTTCTCGCAATCAGACAGGGTTAACTTGAACTCGAGACTGAAAACGATGATATTAAATAAACAGAATCACACCCGAGATGGCACCAACACGCCACCGGACAAAGGTGATCCTGGAGAGGGCCCGCCTCGTGTGATAGACGATAGAAAAGGCGGGGCGGTCGGTGTGGGTGATGATAGGAACACGACCGGTCATTTTTTATCGTATAGCCACCATCTCCGAGATAATTACCGCATAGGCGAGCAAGCCTATCCGCTCGCTGGTAATTATGCACAAAACGCCCAAGCTTACAGCGCGGGCGAATTCGGAGGTGGTGGCCACCAAGTATGGGAGGGGGGGACGGAAGTCCCGAGAGGTTATGATAAACACGCAACGTCGAAAAACGTGTCCAAAACGCCTCAAAAGTTACCGTCTTATGCAGACATGAGAGGTCAATTCGGTGCCTACTCGAACGAATCGTATGGAGTTCAAAAATTTACAGAAATGTACGGTAGTGATAGTTTAAGTTATAATCAACCAGATAATAAAGATTTCCAGTCCAAAATGCTTATTGGACCAGTGTCGGAAATGAATCAACAGCTTTGTGCTGCAGCGCGCGACACTAGTGCACAAAGAAAAACGTATGATAGAGAAGCATATGATGCAAAATTTAGACATCCTTCGGCGCCTTTGATACCTAAGTTAGAAATTCCCGATAATACGTACCAATATCCGAAAGATGAACGGGCAATGAAAAATAGTCAACAACTTCAAATGGCTCAAAACCAGCTAGCCCAAAATAATGCCTACAGAGACTACCCAAATGGTCTCGTGGCGAGGTCTCAACAAAACACGGTTCTTCCACCAATATCATCGATAAAACAAGAAAATTTTGGACAAAAGCCAACACATTTTCAGAATTTTCAAAGTTACGCTTTTGAGAGGCGACAAGAAGCCCAAGAACCTTATGCGCAAATTCCAAGGTTACAGGAGAATATGGGTTTTCAAAAATACAATAGAAATTTCGGCGAACCTAAAACAAACAACGAATCTGACAACAGGATGCATTCTATTAGAAATACTCCTGTCGAACCTAAACCGCCTTATTACATTGAACAGATCAAATCTGAGCATTCCCCACCAGGCCACAAAATTTATAAGAATATGAGTTATCCTCCGCCACGAAACGAGCCTTACATGTTCCCTGGAGATGGCGGACCTATGTCTATTAAGAACGAGGTGGGGTACTCGTGTTGTCGCCAAGGTTCCACTAAGAAACCCCCACCAGAGCATTTAAGAGACGGTGCCTGTCCTGGACTTCAAACAAAAGACGAAATCCTAGAAGATGATCCAGACAGTACAGACAAAAATGACCCTAAAAGTCAATCAAAACCAAGTACGCCAGGTCCTGAACAGAATAAGCTTACA
Organism: Nomophila noctuella; assembly: GCA_958496325.1. NCBI lineage: Eukaryota > Metazoa > Arthropoda > Insecta > Lepidoptera > Crambidae > Nomophila > Nomophila noctuella. The sequence goes on along the minus strand of OY292487.1, from coordinate 15,315,536 downwards.
AAAGAAAATCACTTTAACTATTCCAAAGAATATCTAGATAACCTGGAAAGGTTACGGAATAACTCCAGAACTGAAGTGCCTGACTGTAATTGTTTTCCCGCTGACAAGAATCCACCGGAGCCTGGCAGTTATTATACACATTTAGGTAAGTTTTGTGCTCAATTCATTGTCATAACTATTTTAAAACATCCTGTTCCAGAAAAAAATTGTAATTTATTCCTCATGGAATAAATGTTTAATTTCTATAACGTTTTCAGGAGCGGCATCGTCTCTGGCGGAGCTGAGGAAAGATCTGGAAGCTCGTACTGGTCTGTCGGGGAAAGAACTCAGGATAGAGAAGATCTGCTATACGGGGAAGGAGGGGAAATCGGCCCAAGGCTGTCCGATAGCTAAGTGGGTGAGTGTATGGATCCCAAGTTTTATTATCTATTTCTCTGACTATTTCACTTGTTTCACTTGAGGGTTTTTCGCCCTAAATATCTCACCATCTAAAATCCAAACAGTAGTCAACATGAGAGTCTCTACGAATTATAATATGGAAATGTGACTGTTTCTTTCTACTTAAGTCTAACTGTATTTATTTAACTTCATATCTTCTTTAGGTAATGCTAACTACAATGTGCCAAATACCGGTTTCCCCTGGTAATTTACTTATTTATTTATCTCCTTCCAGGTAATCCGTCGGTCAAGCTACACGGAAAAAGTCCTAGTCGTCGTCAAATGCCGTGCGGGCCACAAGTGCGCCACGGCGTGGATCGTGGTCTGCCTCGTGGCTTGGGAGGGCATCCCGGCTTCAGAAGCGGATCTGGACTATACCCTGCTGGCTCATAAGCTGAACCGCTACGGGTTGCCGACCACCCGCCGCTGCGCTACCAATGAAAACAGGACTTGCGCTTGCCAAGGTGAGTGGTTTCTGCCATTAAGACAATACTAAGTTTGATTTCTAAATAGCCTAGAATGAACGGCACTGTACCATTTCTTGCCGTTGGTGTAATAAGGTGCCAATGAGATCCTGCGTTTTTCATATACTATTTTGCGGTCACCGACATGCGTGCCCTGAATGGTGACTATGGACGTAACTCCTCAAGTGGAAAGGTCAACGTCCAATAGAGGACTGCAATAGGCTGATGTTGACGACAATCATCATCATCATCATCATTCTCCTGCCATTATCCTGCACTAACTGGGACCGGCGCAACATGTTCTCTTCTTCCACTTTAGCCTATCAGCCATCAACTCTTTATTTACTCCTTTCACGTCCATATTATTACTTCACGCAATCAATCCATCTCTTTCTTTGTCTACTTCCTTTGCTCTTTTTTCCATCAACACGGCAATATAATACGGAAAGTTGTCACAAGGTCTCTCAATTTTTTTTTACCTACTTATAAAATGGAGAACATTGTTCTAATGATCCTCAATGACTATTCCAGGCCTCGACCCAGAAACGTGCGGCGCGTCCTACAGCTTCGGCTGTTCCTGGTCGATGTACTACAACGGCTGCAAGTACGCGCGCTCCAAGACGGTGCGCAAGTTCCGGCTCTCCGTCAAGACCGAGGAGAGCGAGATAGAAGAGCGCATGCACGTGCTGGCGACGCTGCTCAGTCCGCTGTACATGAACTTGGCGCCGAAGTCGTTTGAGAACCAGTGCCAGTTTGAGAAGGAGGCATCGGATTGTCGGCTGGGGTTCAAGCCTGGAAGACCTTTTTCTGGTAAGAAAGAATGTTTGATGTTAGTGTAACGTTTTCCTATACCACGCGAGATGTGAGTAATTGGGGAAAATGAGAAGTTTTTGTCCCATTCATAAAAGAAAATAACCTTCGCGAAAAGCACTTAAACGATTTGCCTATGCGAAAAACGAAGAGGACACAGAACTGATGCTTGAAATCCCTACATTATACCAATATTCCAAAAACTAGCTGATGATATTTTGTGTCAAAAAAGATTTTTTTATGTGAAAGCGAAGCAATAGAACAAGAGGGTCGCCTGATGGTAAGTGATCACCGCTGTGCATGGACATCAACAACCGCACAAGAGTCGCAGATGCGTTGCCTGCCTTTTAAAAACCGAGGGTATAGACCCTCCCAAACCAATCTCGGCGGTCTTCTGTCAATAACATCTCTGCTTCCCCCCACAGGAGTAACAGCATGCATAGACTTCTGCGCGCACGCCCACCGCGACCTGCACAACATGAACAACGGCTGCACGGCGGTGGTGACGCTCGCCCGGCACCGCTCGCTCGGCCGCGCGCCCGACGAGCAGCTCCACGTGCTGCCGCTGTACGTGCTCGACTCCACCGACGAGTTCGGCTCCAAGGACGCGCAGGACGAGAAGCTGCGGAGCGGCGCGCTCGAGATCCTCGACAAGTGAGTGGTGACGTACGATTTGTATTACTTCGTTGTTTGCAAGGTGGTCTAGCAGTCGACGGATGTTTGTTTTTGGCTTTTGTCTAATGGAAATTGTAAAAATGGAAGCTTAGTTTCGAATCGAGTCCAAATTATGATAGAAAATAAACACTCGATAATAATGTATTTTTTTTTAACAAATGTGATAGTGACAGATGATTAATACATAATAAAACTAATCCGATTTAAATTTATTTATCAATTAAATAATAATGAGTATTTCCCTCCTTCCAGATTTCCAATGGAAGTTCGAGTACGATCAGTGCCCCTGCAACCTTGTCGGCGTCACGGGAAGAAGCGAAAGGAGGAGGAATCATCAGACTCCGCGAACACGTCGAACAGCTCGCAACCAAGTCCCGGAGGCAATCAAAAGAAGCCGCAGCAGTGCTCGACGCCGGCGCCGAGGACGCCGCAGCCGCAGGACAGCAGGAGCATCGCCAGCCCGCGCAGCCAGAGCAGCGCCTCGCCGCGCGCGCACACGCCCGCGCTCAGCCAGCCCGGCCCCGCCGCCTTCACCGCCAACCCGCACTACAACTCCGCCTTCGTCAACCCGAACATGCACCCGAACCAGAACCCCGGCCTCATCAACTCGAATCTCAGCAACCCCGCGCTGCTGGACATGGCCACCATGATTGACAACTTTACCGACGCCCAGCTGCAGAGCAACCAGATATCTAGCACCGTCCTCGATTCGCCGTACAACCCCTACGACCAGAGCTACAATCTCCACCACCAGAATGCCTTGTACAACCCGAGCAATGTGCCCTCCTTAGTCGAGGGAAACTCCTGCCAAAATACCAATCCTAATCAGCTTCCAAGTTTTGCTTCCGGTTTGCAGAAGAGGGAGCAGCAGTTTAACCCTCCGAATCAAACGCAGATGACGGCGATGCCTCCGAATCAGTGGCCGGACTTTGCTAACGCAGAAATGTTCAACAACGTAGTCAAGGAGGACCCAGATTCAACGACAGCTCATTTAAACGTCCCGCCAAATTATAGCCCCGATTCAAATAGAAGTGAAACTAATTCCGATCCAATGTCTCAGAAAAACACGAGCGAACCTGACAAGCAAAGTATGATCGTCGGAGACATCGTCAACAAACTTCCTGAATTTGAGATGCCAAACTCTCCTCGCCTCACTGAGATATCACAGAACCAGCAAGCCAAGGATCCCGAGTCACCAGCTCCGTCACAAATTCCTGAGCTAAAGTCACCCAACAATGACGGAATGAATTCAACCGAAGTGCGAAAGAGCGTGTGGAAGTCGCCGGACTCGAAGAATTGGGACTCGACAAAACCAAAGGAACAATTGGTATTAGAGAATGAAAATAGTTTATTCAGAGTGCCCAAAGCCCGGCCTCCGTCACGCTCTCAGCACGGCAATCCACCAGAAGCGATGGAGAACTCCACCTTTTTGAAACCATACCCACCTTCCGAGAGACCGCAGCTGAGCCAAGGCTACGAGCACAGGAGTCCGTATGACAACAGATTACCCAACAATAGCACAGCACAAACATCGACAGCCCCACAAACGAATTTCACTATAAGCCACGATGACCAAAACATGACGCCCGTCAATAAGCCCAACCCTGAATTCAGCGGAAACAACTTCCACGCTGTCAGTCAAAACTCGTACGGAAATCAAACTCCTATGCAGGGATACAGCAACTACCCCCAGATGCCCAACGCATACCCATTTCCACCGAACCCGTATGGGCACTTCAATCCCTACGAAAATAGCTACAACGACTACAACAGCCTTGCTTACTACAACGCCGAAAAATACAAACGGGAGGAGCTTCTGAGAAACCCGCACTGCTACAACTCGTACGGGTACCAGTACAACCCGAACTTCACGCCCAACTTCTACCAGAACCCGAGCCCGAACTGGTGCCAGTCGTCGCCAAACTGGTGCCTCTACCCGCCGCCGTTCTCGATCCCATACCCGCCGGAGCCGCCGAAGGCCGAGCCGATCGGCGAGGTCACCGAGTTCACCGACAACGCCGAGTGCTTCAAGGACGGGCAGATGGGCGGCGTCGCGATCGCGCTCGGCCACGGCAGCGTGCTGTTCGAGTGCGCCAAGCACGAGATGCACTCCACCACCGCCGTGCGGACGCCGAACCGCGTCAACCCGACGCGGATCTCGCTCGTCTTCTACCAGCACCGGAACCTCAACCGGCCGAAGCACGGGCTCGAGGAGTGGGAGGAGAAGATGCGCCTGAAGAAGCTCGGCCTGAGCGCGCCGGCGACGCCCGGGCCGCCCCCGCCGGCGCCCGGCACGCCCTCGCCCGCCACCACGCCCACGCCCGCGCCCCCGCCCCCGCCCACGCCGGGGCCGGACTGGCGGCGCGAGGGCGGGCGGCGCGCCCAGCTGCTGCTGCGCACGCACACCAGCACCACCATGTCGTGGACCACGCTGTTCCCCATGCACCCCTGCACGGTCACCGGCCCCTACCAGGAGTCGGCCACCTGACGCAAGCCGGGCCCGCGCGGCGGACGCCCCCCGCCGGCGTCGCCCGCGCGGCAGGCCTCGTAGTTCCTGGATCTGTAACTTAGGTATCCGTCGATTCCTCGACTCGCGCCGGAGTCCCCCGCGACTCGACCGCGGGAGTGAGTTTTCAATCAAAGATGTAAGTTTAAGTTTAGTAGTGTTTATCGCATTTCAGCTAGTCTTACGTTATCGCTACGTTAGTATCGATCGTGTATCGTCCGAGTGACCGTAATCGTAGTTTCTTTGTATATTCTTGTCGTAATTTTAGTTTCGCCGGCGACGACTCGATTGTTCCGTTAGTTTAGTTTAATGTTACGTTCCGTGCTGTGTAAAATAGAGACGTTAGTACGTTTTGTCTGCATATTTTGTCGAAGTTTTCTAATTAAGCGCATAATGTCCGCTTTATGCGGTGCGATGATCTCATATACTAACCTGCGAGTGCGCGCCCGAGCCAAGTACAAACCCGCGGAGTCGCGGCGGGCGGACGCGTCGACGTCGTCTTTACTGATATTTTTGTACCTTTGTCTGCGTATTAGTTGTTTTAATTTGTGTATTTTGTAATAATTACCATTCCTGCGCCAGCTGATATTGTTTTGGCATGTTCATTAGTTCTCGACCGAAGAGTCGACGCTGCATTATTATTGTATTTTACAACACAAAGACATGAGTGCTTTTCTATTAGGTTAAGACGTGTGTATTTTTAACTTTTTAGAATATTTAACTTATTTATATTATTGTATTACGTGAACCATTATCGAATCATTTTCTTTGTAATAATTTAGTGTTACGGTAGACATTAATATTTAATATATTTGCTTTGACTCGACATTAAATTATTGCAGTTGTTTTGTGCATGTTCAAGGAGCCTTCTTTACTCTCGAGTGCCTGTACTTTGGCTATAACCGTTGATATTATGTGGAGCGAATCTAAGTCTCAACTCAAAATGTGACCTTATTGTTTTAAAATCATGTAATAAAATCATTTCTGTAATTTAGCGATGATAAATTTTATAAATTAGTAAACATAACAATAAAAGATGAATAATAAAGCGTACTATATAAGTATAGGATTTGAGCAAGGAAAAAATTTCAGGCGCTTGGAAAGATATAAAGTAGGCATATTATTGAAATGAATGAAAACATACTGATAAATAGTTATTAATATATAATTAGAGTAAGAGAAAGTTTGTTTTAAAGATTAAACTATTGATATAGTTTATATTTTTTACGTGTACGTATTTATTGAATGGTAAATTTATTGGGACGAACGTGAAAATTATTTATAAGTAAAAGTTTTGAGATCAAAACTTAAAAAATAAGCAATAATAGACATCGGGGTCTATGTACATTGTAATGCGTAGGAGTGAGTATATAACGAATGGTGCGATATGTCGTCGGTCTTATGGAGTGCTTGAACTTTGGATTCAAACGAAATTGCCTAAATTGTATTCGAATATTGTTTTTATGTATGTAAAGCATTGGTAAAATGCCCAACGTTCTTGCCATTTTACTAGTTGCCAACGTTCTCTTCATTTAATGCATTGTGACAAGACATATCAAAGCAATCGCAGTATTTATACTATGTAATCAGCTGGCCGTGCCAGACTTCCGAGCAATCGTCGAAACCAGTAGTAACTGATAATTCGTTAGTCGATTAAATAAAGTTTGTCTTTTGTAAGAGATGTATCATTTAGGTGACACTAGGACCTGTGATATAACCATAACTCACGAGTGCATGACTGCTTGTATGTATGTCTTTCTTCAGTGTGTTCAGGTGAAGGCGCGTGTTATTTTAGCGTATACCATTGAAACCAAAAACGACCAGTATTGTCAAAACATTGTAACCAAAAATGTGAAGTTTTGTTGTTTTCGCCAGATGGGTATTACCAATGTGGGAAGGTTGTAAGCGCGACGCGCTGAAAGCTACTTTGTAACGATATTTTTATTGTCTTCTGCCAAAACAAAAGAGTAATCGAATGTGTCATGTAAATAGAACTACCATTATTTATTAATACAATAATTTAAAAAGATTTCACATGTTTTATTTTAAGGTTTCCTAATTATTCCCCTTATCACTTACTAGCGGCCGCCCGCAACTCCGTCCGCGTGGATTTCTTTTTTTCGAAATAAAAAGTAGCCTATGTTCTGTCTCAGGGTCTAAAGATTGTCTGTACCAAATTTCATCAAAATCGGTTGCGAGGTTTAAGCGGGAAAGCGTAACAGACAGACAGACAGACAGACAGAGTTACTTTCGCATTTATAATATTAGTTGGGATTTTGAACTCAAAAAAGTACCAGGACAACATAGATTTGTAAGAGGTAGCATAAAGCCCAATTGATATCAAAGAAACCGAGTTTTACCGCTGGTCGGTCAACTTAAGACTTTGGAAATAGAAGAGAATTGAATTCAAAGTACCAGGAAAACATAGATGTGTAAGAGGTGGCTACAAGTCCAAACGCTTTCTAAACAACTTTTTTCCGCTGTTCAATCTTAGCTCTAAAGTACCTACTAGAGCAACATACATTTGTTAGAGGTAGCTGCAGGACCAAAACTATTTATTATTGAACACAAACTACCATCATCATCATCATCATCATCAGCCTATCGAAGTCCACTGCTCGACATAGGCCTCTCCTAGGGCTCTCTATTTAGCCCGATCCTCGGCGACTCGCATCCAGCTTCTGTCAGCCATCTTGCGCTAATCGTCGCTCCACCTCGCCTGAGGGCGTTCTACACTACGTTTTTTGGGACTCTTGCTGAAACGCGGTAATCACTCCACAACTCGTTTACCCCAACGGTTGTCGGTTCTGCGGCTTGTATGGCCAGCCCACTGCCACATCAGCTTGCTAATCCGGTGTGCTATATTGATGACCTTAGTTCTCTGCCGGATCACATATATCGAATGCGATCCCGTAGAAACCATAGCCCGCTGAGCGACTTTAAACTTGTGCACCAGCCGTGTCGTAAGTGTCGACGTTACCAGGAAAACATAAATGTGAGAGAGGTGGCTACAAGCCTAAACCATTTAACAATTTCTTTCCGAGGTCCTACTAATTTGTACCAAACCAGGACTTTCTTTTTTCTTGCGATGGGGACAGCATTGATGCACCATTGTACCAGGACTACATAGGTTCGTAAGAGGTGGCTTCAAGCCCAAACAAATGCCATCTAAGACAAATCTTTAGCTTTGGGAAAGGAGGGTTTTTGTTATAGAACTCAAATAAAGTACCAGGGCCACATCGATTTATAAGAGGTGGGCCTAAACAATATCTGAGAACTCAGCTGTTTCCTACGAAGTCCTACTAATTTGTACCAGGAAAACATAGGTTAGTAAGAGGTAGTTACAAACTTCCAAAACACAACTAACGTCGTTATTCCTTGGGTTTTAGGTTATTTACGCTAGATGACTCGCAAGCAACTAGTAAGTGTTTATGCTATCTTGCTCTATCACACGTAATTCATATTAAGGAGAAAAGGGATAGCATAACCGTCAAATTATTCGTTGCATCTGTTGATATGAAATCAAAATGAAAAAGCTCTATCTATCGGGACAAAAAGTAACTGTTCGTTATTTTGCACTGCCATCTAGTGTCATGGTTTCTCCTAACAATTTTCATTCACATTAGAGACTAGCGGATCTATTTCTTTTTTTATTATGTAGGTACAGTCTATAGTTACAAGTTTCATTAAACTTTACGAATATATCATCAAAATTTACGTACGTACGACACATCGTTTGCGCGATATTCTCATTAAGATGGTTATGAAATGAAAGATAAAAAAGAAAACACATTTTCATCGATATTTGGTTTAATACAAAAGTTAAAAAATTTATAACAACAGCAGATCATTTTCCATCATCATTACATCACTATTCATTATTTAAAAAAATTGGTAAAGTAAAACGTACATTTTACTTAACTTAATTAAACTAAAGCATGTCTTTGATTCCAAATAGGATTTCGCAAAAAACACAACATTATTTGATATATTATATTACAGTATATAATACTTATTTACTTTAAAAAATCTTGTCATAATTTGTGTAATAATGGAACGTTTTTATGGACGGTAAATACTTTACTATATTTTGTATAAAACATATAATTTCATTTCTTGTAGAAAATAGAAATAATATTCACCAGCTGTTTCGCTTCGTTGTCAGTCTTAAAACTATTACTATCATTATCTTAAACTAACTCCCATGCCTAATTGAAGCACCTCATTTCATTTCAATACAAAAGTTATTTCTAACGTAATGGTAACTGTCATATTTTGTGGCTACTGGAGTCTTGAAGATTAGTTCTATAATACATTTGAATACATCTTAAGCTTCAATAAATTTTTATACTCCTTTGTTCTACAAGACAGACCAAAGTTGTATGAGAATTGAATTAAAAAAAAAAACTATTAGCCTCACTGAATAAAGGTGTGTTAAAATAGCCGCTAGATAGCGTTACATAAAACAACTCCAACTGTACTGTGATTAGTCTATTACTATAGGTCAAAATAACTTAATTAAGGGTCTGTCAAAATACTAACAAATTGACTAATTAGAGCATAACTTGGAATTAAGTTCACGTTACGCCATCTAGCGGAAAATTAAATACAGACACCGAAGTTCATTAAAGAAATTTAAAAACTATATATTGCTATTTTTAGTTTAGAAAGAACAATATAAATGAATCTATAGAATCAAAGTTAAAACAATGCTAGCCTTTAGCCTTGATCTAAAAGGGCACACGGTAAGACGCACATAGTTTGTTTGGTCCTCAAATACAAATATACTAACATACGTACGTACAATGTATGCAGTGTTAATATTGAATGGCGGAGTCAAAAATTTTACGGGACCGCACCGTTAAATACTCTATGAAAGTCTGTAGCTTCTCTAGCTTTCATGTGTGGTTTTATAAAAAAGAAAATGCGATTTAAAATCGTAAAAAATTGCATTGAATCTACATTGTAGTAGTAAAACAATAGTAACAATAAGTAAGTAAGGTATAAGCCCACAACCACCTGGTTGTGCAAGAAAGTTGTTAAGGTGACTTCACCTTAAAAACTTTTTGCAGAACGGAAAATATATAAATTGAAAGACATTTTTGATTGAGTTCGGCGCACGCCAAGCGAGCTAACCACTGCGCCATCGAGCTCCTTCCACCACAACCATTCAAAAATTGTTATTTGCAGGGTGCATGTACTGATCGTAACTTTGTATTGTACCTACTTTATACACACATGTTTAAGCAATAAAGTATTTGAATTTGAATATTTGTGTTAACATTTTTTCGCAACTACTAGCTCCAGATAGTTGGAGCAGGGTCCTCGGAGTGAATCGTCTGTAGACTCACAGGGCCGGAAGATTCTGCGATTAGATCTGGTCATGATGTATGGCTTCAGTAAGTGGAAGCAGGGTCTTCTGAATGAAACGTCGGTAGACTCACAGGGCCTTACGGTCAGGTATGGTTGAGGTTTTTGGCGCTAGATAGTGGGAGCAGGCTCCTCGGAGTGATGTCGGTAGACTAATAGGGCCAGGGCGCTTGCTGATCAGATCTGTTCGTGGTGTATGGCTCCAAAAAGTTAACAAGTGTCTCCTCAGAGTGATGTCGGTTAACAGGCAGTGTTGTAAGGCTCCAGATAGTGTAAGCAGGCTCCTCGGAGTGATGTTGGTAGGTTGGTCAGATCTGGTCGTGGTGCATGGCGACGATGATGTTGGCGAGCGCGGTGGCGGCGTCGCCGGGCGGGAAGGCGGCCGGGAGGTCCGCTGATCAGATTTGGTCTTGATGTATGGCTCCAGATAGTGGACAAGCGGCTCCACGAAGTGATGTTGGTAGACTTACAGAGCCGGGGGTCCGCACTGTCAGATCTCGTCGTGTTGTATGGCTTCAGATAGTGACGTCGGTAGACAGGCGGGACCGGGAGGTCCTCCGGTCAGATTTGGTCATGGTGTATGGCTCCAAATAGTTGGCAACCGGCTCCTCGGAGTGACGTCGGTAGACTTACAGAGCCGGGGGTCCGCACTGTCAGATCTCGTCGTGTTGTATGGCTTCAGATAGTGACGTCGGTAGACAGGCGGGACCGGGAGGTCCTCCGGTCAGATTTGGTCATGGTGTATGGCTCCAAATAGTTGGCAACCGGCTCCTCGGAGTGACGTCGGTAGACTTACAGAGCCGGGGGTCCGCACTGTCAGATCTCGTCGTGTTGTATGGCTTCAGATAGTGACGTCGGTAGACAGGCGGGACCGGGAGGTCCTCCGGTCAGATCTGGTCATGGTGTATGGCTCCAAATAGTTGGCAAGCGGCTCCTCGGAGTGACGTCGGTAAACTTACAGAGCCGGGGGTCCGCACTGTCAGATCTCGTCGTGTTGTATGGCTCCAGATAGTGTAAGGCAGGCTCCTCGGAGTGATGTTGGTAGGTTGGTCAGATCTGGTCGTGTTGTATGGCTCCAGATAGTGTAAGCAGGCTCCTCGGAGTGATGTTGGTAGGTTGGTCAGATCTGGTCGTGTTGTATGGCTCCAGATAGTGTAAGCAGGCTCCTCGGAGTGATGTTGGTAGGTTGGTCAGATCTGGTCGTGTTGTATGGCTCCAGATAGTGTAAGCAGGCTCCTCGGAGTGATGTTGGTAGGTTGGTCAGATCTGGTCGTGTTGTATGGCTCCAGATAGTGTAAGCAGGCTCCTCGGAGTGATGTTGGTAGGTTGGTCAGATCTGGTCGTGTTGTATGGCTCCAGATAGTGTAAGCAGGCTCCTCGGAGTGATGTTGGTAGGTTGGTCAGATCTGGTCGTGTTGTATGGCTCCAGATAGTGGACAAGCGGCTCCACGAAGTGATGTTGGTAGACTTACAGAGCCGGGGGTCCGCACTGTCAGATCTCGTCGTGTTGTATGGCTTTAGATAGTGACGTCGGTAGACAGGCGGGACCGGGAGGTCCTCCGGTCAGATTTGGTCATGGTGTATGGCTCCAAATAGTTGGCAACCGGCTCCTCGGAGTGACGTCGGTAGACTTACAGAGCCGGGGGTCCGCACTGTCAGATCTCGTCGTGTTGTATGGCTTCAGATAGTGACGTCGGTAGACAGGCGGGACCGGGAGGTCCTCCGGTCAGATTTGGTCATGGTGTATGGCTGCAAATAGTAGGCTTGCCGGCTCCTCGGATGGTTGTTAGTAGACCCACAGGTCGTTTGGTCAGATCTGGTCGTGGTGCATGGCGACGATGATGTTGGCGAGCGCGGTGGCTGCGTCGCCGGGCGGGAAGGCGGCCAGCACGGCCACGGCGCGCGACACGTGCGCGCGCTGCAGCCGCTTCGTCTGCGCGATGCCGTCGCCCTCCACCACGGCGCGGTACAGCTGCGAACGACCAATGTATGCAGCTATTAATAGTGTACACATCGACGTCACATACAGGGTGGAATTTAGAAATAGGTTTTAAAGGGCAGGTACATTAACCATTATGCGAGGAGGCCTATAACACGGGCAAAACACCACGGCCAAAGGAACGCATGATACCCTGTCCCCAATAGGCCAAGCATGGTGTTTGAGAGTAAAAGTTGGTAGTCGCACCCAGCGGAGTCCCACATACCTCTGCTCATTGGCAAGAATGCGTAAAAGCATTCACCAAGTATTTAAAAAAGTACATTAACAGTTACAAAGACACGTTGTTATTCATAACGAACTAAGCGATTTGCTTCATCCTTCTTGATACGGACTGCGCGGGAGTGGAATTCTCTGCCGAGATCTGTATTTCCTGCACATTACAACTTGGGGCTCTTCAAGGCCAGAATAAACGGGCTTTTCCTGAGCAAGCACGCTCCATCGTAGACCACATAGTTGTTTAACATCAGGCAACTTTGTGGTCAAGTGCTAGCTTAGTCCTAAATAAAAAAAATAAAAAAACTTTTTGAGATATTTGGATCTGCAGTCACAGAAAAAAGTTACAGTCAGCAAAAAAATACTGAAATATGCAAATAATTTTTTTCATGCCAATCAAAAATTCATGTAAGGATCAAATAACTCTATGGGACCATTTGAGGTTTGAGTACTAGAAACGTCAGAAATAGCAAAAAACTTTTCCAATACATTTTGTACTGAACATTGCTAAATTTTATTTCAAGCGGGGAAAGCCGCAGCTAAAATCTAGAATACTAATAGTTGCAAAGAAAAGCTTCACTCACCGCATGATAATCGACATCGTGAACACTTCTCCTCCCAGCCTCAATGTACTTGTACAGTTCTGGTCGCGCTTGCAGAGTGAACGCGAGAGGGGCACCCACTAGGGAGAAACTGTCGGGCTCCGGGCCCGTGAAGGCTTCCAAGTCGAGGAACGCCTGCCAAGCCAAGGCTAGGTGGCAGCCGAATAGGTAGCCCTGGAAATTAAAAGATTGAAAGATAAATATTACACACCAGAGGCCGCCCGCGACTCCGTCCGCGTGGATTTCGATTTCCAATAGCCTAAAGCCTTCCTCGTCAAAGGGACTATCCAACACAAAAAGTTTTTTTCTTCCCAGTAGTTCCTGAGATTAGCGCGTTCAAACAAGCAAATAAATAAACTCTTCAGCTTTATATATTAGTATAGATTGCTTGAGCAGTTGTGTTGATATCAGAACTTAATAAAGATATGAACATGCACACAATTTTTTGTCTTGTGCGAGGGTCGAATTCCCGACCTTTGGGAGTAAGAGTCCAAATAACACCTAACCGGCCGTTAAGAAAAATGATTTTTCTAAAATCCTTTCGTATAAAGCAGTTAAAAATGTATAAAGTTAGCCATTAGGCTTTTGATTTTAGTTTTTGAACGATTATTTTTTAAAGAAAGCAACATTCCAAGACCGGTTGTAGAAAACTCAGTTCTGTATCGTTTATATCTATTGGTTTATGAGTACAAGGCACAGGTGATTCTCCGCATAAAAATTGTTACCATGCCATGTCCATTCCATTTATATTTTATTAATTTACTATAGGACACAGAGTTTCTAATTCATTGTTATAGCAAAAATGGTAAAAATTGGCGATTTTGTAAGAGAAACTTATATCAAGTTTCTTGCCGCTTCGGAGCTACGAAAATATAAAAACTTTCTGATTTTGGATTTTTGAACCACATATTTCGCTTATAACCTTATTAAACATGCAAACACAAACAAAATCAGTCTGCTTGTCACAGAGTATGTTAACATCTCCGCCTCAAGGGTATTTCCAAGCGGCTAAGCGCGATCTCATGAATAATAAGTTGGAAGACATCCCGTTCACACAGATTTGCATAATTAATCTACGCAAACGAAAATAGGCAAACATTTTTTATATAGTAGTAGGTAAGGGTTATTTATAACGCTAACCTATTATAATATTATGTCTTATACCTATTAATATATTATAATAAATAAGATAACTGGTATGACTGACCCTGATAATAAAACGTTGTAAAGGTCATGTCTACAAATTCTTAAAAAAATATGTATTCTTTCGTACCAACACATAAATAGGAGATAGATTTCCAAAGATATTTCTACATAAATATGAACTCTTCTACAAAAAAAGATGAGAAGATAGAAACAAACATGCAAATTTTAGAAGGTTTTTGTAACAAGATTCAACTTAAGTAAGAAAACAACTTTCTAATTGTTAAGATTACCTACAACTTTTTTGTTACAAGATGTATTGATTGGAGATTTCGTGTGTCTTCGTCATGTGTTCGACACCGTTACATCGATAGTCACGTGATGATAATAAAATAATAGGAGAAAGGTGAAGTTCATGCACGAATCCGGTGGTGCTATTATAATTTGGGACTTGTATTCAAAATATTATAATAAGCCCTTTGCTTCAACTTCGCGTTTTATTATAAAAACGTCTAAAAGAGACGTGAGGCAGTAAGCACGATTTTGCAGGTTGGAATTTTGATTTTTTTTCGAAGGGCAGGTAAGTAAATCAACCGTTGCAGTTACAAGAAAACGTTATGCAACCATCCATTACTTTTTGAGATGTTTTGATCTGCATTCACAGATATTGGAAAAAGTTGCAATCAGCAAAAAAAAAAAGTGTAGAAGTAGGCAAAAACATTTTTTCATGCCAATCGATCCTATTATAAGAAATCGCAAAAATCTTTTCCCATAAATTTTGAACTGAAAATTCCAAAACACATAGATTCTACGTTCAGACAAATCCACTGACACGTTTCAGTAGGCTTCAATTCGTTCACAAGTTATTTTCCCCCGTGGACCGTTACGTCTTTTTCCGAACCACTCCTGTGTGAGCCATCGGCCCTCAAGTGCACATGCGCCGACTGCCACTCGCGCTGCAAGCAGCCGCCCACGCCGCCCATGGGCAGCGGGTCCACTACTGCATGCCTCACACCTGACCTGCGTCTGCAGCGCGGGCTTGTGCCCCGCCAGCTTGAGCGCGGCGGAGCAGCTCTTGCCCAGCAGCGCGCCCGCCGCCAGCACGTGCCGCGCCACCCACTCGCGCTGCAGGCAGCCGCCCACGCGCCCATGGGCAGCGGGTCCACTACTGCATGCCTCACACCTGACCTGCGTCTGCAGCGCGGGCTTGTGCCCCGCCAGCTTGAGCGCGGCGGAGCAGCTCTTGCCCAGCAGCGCGCCCGCCGCCAGCACGTGCCGCGCCACCCACTCGCGCTGCAGGCAGCCGCCCACGCGCCCATGGGCAGCGGGTCCACTACTGCATGCCTCACACCTGACCTGCGTCTGCAGCGCGGGCTTGTGCCCCGCCAGCTTGAGCGCGGCGGAGCAGCTCTTGCCCAGCAGCGCGCCCGCCGCCAGCACGTGCCGCGCCACCCACTCGCGCTGCAGGCAGCCGCCCACGCGCCCATGGGCAGCGGGTCCACTACTGCATGCCTCACACCTGACCTGCGTCTGCAGCGCGGGCTTGTGCCCCGCCAGCTTGAGCGCGGCGGAGCAGCTCTTGCCCAGCAGCGCGCCCGCCGCCAGCACGTGCCGCGCCACCCACTCGCGCTGCAGGCAGCCGCCCACGCGCCCATGGGCAGCGGGTCCACTACTGCATGCCTCACACCTGACCTGCGTCTGCAGCGCGGGCTTGTGCCCCGCCAGCTTGAGCGCGGCGGAGCAGCTCTTGCCCAGCAGCGCGCCCGCCGCCAGCACGTGCCGCGCCACCCACTCGCGCTGCAGGCAGCCGCCCACGCGCCCATGGGCAGCGGGTCCACTACTGCATGCCTCACACCTGACCTGCGTCTGCAGCGCGGGCTTGTGCCCCGCCAGCTTGAGCGCGGCGGAGCAGCTCTTGCCCAGCAGCGCGCCCGCCGCCAGCACGTGCCGCGCCACCCACTCGCGCTGCAGGCAGCCGCCCACGCGCCCATGGGCAGCGGGTCCACTACTGCATGCCTCACACCTGACCTGCGTCTGCAGCGCGGGCTTGTGCCCCGCCAGCTTGAGCGCGGCGGAGCAGCTCTTGCCCAGCAGCGCGCCCGCCGCCAGCACGTGCCGCGCCACCCACTCGCGCTGCAGGCAGCCGCCCACGCGCCCATGGGCAGCGGGTCCACTACTGCATGCCTCACACCTGACCTGCGTCTGCAGCGCGGGCTTGTGCCCCGCCAGCTTGAGCGCGGCGGAGCAGCTCTTGCCCAGCAGCGCGCCCGCCGCCAGCACGTGCCGCGCCACCCACTCGCGCTGCAGGCAGCCGCCCACGCGCCCATGGGCAGCGGGTCCACTACTGCATGCCTCACACCTGACCTGCGTCTGCAGCGCGGGCTTGTGCCCCGCCAGCTTGAGCGCGGCGGAGCAGCTCTTGCCCAGCAGCGCGCCCGCCGCCAGCACGTGCCGCGCCACCCACTCGCGCTGCAGGCAGCCGCCCACGCGCCCATGGGCAGCGGGTCCACTACTGCATGCCTCACACCTGACCTGCGTCTGCAGCGCGGGCTTGTGCCCCGCCAGCTTGAGCGCGGCGGAGCAGCTCTTGCCCAGCAGCGCGCCCGCCGCCAGCACGTGCCGCGCCACCCACTCGCGCTGCAGGCAGCCGCCCACGCGCCCATGGGCAGCGGGTCCACTACTGCATGCCTCACACCTGACCTGCGTCTGCAGCGCGGGCTTGTGCCCCGCCAGCTTGAGCGCGGCGGAGCAGCTCTTGCCCAGCAGCGCGCCCGCCGCCAGCACGTGCCGCGCCACCCACTCGCGCTGCAGGCAGCCGCCCACGCGCCCATGGGCAGCGGGTCCACTACTGCATGCCTCACACCTGACCTGCGTCTGCAGCGCGGGCTTGTGCCCCGCCAGCTTGAGCGCGGCGGAGCAGCTCTTGCCCAGCAGCGCGCCCGCCGCCAGCACGTGCCGCGCCACCCACTCGCGCTGCAGGCAGCCGCCCACGCGCCCATGGGCAGCGGGTCCACTACTGCATGCCTCACACCTGACCTGCGTCTGCAGCGCGGGCTTGTGCCCCGCCAGCTTGAGCGCGGCGGAGCAGCTCTTGCCCAGCAGCGCGCCCGCCGCCAGCACGTGCCGCGCCACCCACTCGCGCTGCAGGCAGCCGCCCACGCGCCCATGGGCAGCGGGTCCACTACTGCATGCCTCACACCTGACCTGCGTCTGCAGCGCGGGCTTGTGCCCCGCCAGCTTGAGCGCGGCGGAGCAGCTCTTGCCCAGCAGCGCGCCCGCCGCCAGCACGTGCCGCGCCACCCACTCGCGCTGCAGGCAGCCGCCCACGCGCCCATGGGCAGCGGGTCCACTACTGCATGCCTCACACCTGACCTGCGTCTGCAGCGCGGGCTTGTGCCCCGCCAGCTTGAGCGCGGCGGAGCAGCTCTTGCCCAGCAGCGCGCCCGCCGCCAGCACGTGCCGCGCCACCCACTCGCGCTGCAGGCAGCCGCCCACGCGCCCATGGGCAGCGGGTCCACTACTGCATGCCTCACACCTGACCTGCGTCTGCAGCGCGGGCTTGTGCCCCGCCAGCTTGAGCGCGGCGGAGCAGCTCTTGCCCAGCAGCGCGCCCGCCGCCAGCACGTGCCGCGCCACCCACTCGCGCTGCAGGCAGCCGCCCACGCGCCCATGGGCAGCGGGTCCACTACTGCATGCCTCACACCTGACCTGCGTCTGCAGCGCGGGCTTGTGCCCCGCCAGCTTGAGCGCGGCGGAGCAGCTCTTGCCCAGCAGCGCGCCCGCCGCCAGCACGTGCCGCGCCACCCACTCGCGCTGCAGGCAGCCGCCCACGCGCCCATGGGCAGCGGGTCCACTACTGCATGCCTCACACCTGACCTGCGTCTGCAGCGCGGGCTTGTGCCCCGCCAGCTTGAGCGCGGCGGAGCAGCTCTTGCCCAGCAGCGCGCCCGCCGCCAGCACGTGCCGCGCCACCCACTCGCGCTGCAGGCAGCCGCCCACGCGCCCATGGGCAGCGGGTCCACTACTGCATGCCTCACACCTGACCTGCGTCTGCAGCGCGGGCTTGTGCCCCGCCAGCTTGAGCGCGGCGGAGCAGCTCTTGCCCAGCAGCGCGCCCGCCGCCAGCACGTGCCGCGCCACCCACTCGCGCTGCAGGCAGCCGCCCACGCCGCCCATCGGCAGCGGGTCCACGATGCAATCCCATTCTGAAACGATTACATATGATATATGATGAACTGACATATTATGGGCAGGCAAACGAACGAGAGGGTCACCTGATGGGAAGTGATCATCGCTGCCTATGGACATCAGCAACCACAGGGTATGGACCCTCCCCAACTGAGCTCTGGCGACCTTAATTACCGGCAGTAGCATAGCACAACAGTTACGAAGTGCTAGTTCCTACACTGTGTCTTCTGTAAAGTGGAGGTACTTCCTCAGACGACCGTCTCATTCGAGTGTAAGTTCCTCTACATCTTTAAACAATACTTATGTCAAGGGAATAAGCACTTCTATTGAACTGCAAGTGATCACCGTGAAGTACGGCTGACGATAATTTGCTTTATCATCATCAGCCAGCAGCCTATTTCATTGACTGAACATAGACCTCCCCAAGATGAATCTTCAGCCAACGTTCAGTCAATTTCGTGCGTTAGTACGAGCTTGAATAGTGCCGGTCTAGAAAAGTGCTACCCTATTTCTCCTTGTGTTGTAAGACGCAACTAAAGGACATTACTCTGTGTTTATCCTTCCGACCCACCTGCCCAGGTGGTCTAGCCAAGATGCCACTTTTGCGAGCCCGAGCTATCCCTATCGACGCGACTTATATCTCCATCCCTCTCACATAGATACTTCGTGTACGAGATGAAGATATAAGTCGCAACGATAGCGATAGCTCGCGCTCGCGGAAGTGGCATCTTGGCTAGAAGTGACGGATTAACCCTTAATCAAATTAAGCAATTGCCTAGGTAGGGCACCACGTCTGGGGGGGGGGCACCAGACCCTATTTACGGCACTGCTGGTGGTTATAGGCATCTTCTAGGTGTGATTTACATAGTCCGGCAGTTGACTGCGACAGCCCAATTCTTGTGACCGAAATGGTTGGAAATATAAACCAGTATTTTAATTAGCAGATGGGCCTTGATCGTTCAGTCACCTTTCACTCTATAAACACCGGCAACGTTCACAGTTCACACAGATTTTTCAAACAAAGAAATCTCCGGTACTGGCAGTGCATACGAGATGAAACGTGTAATCAATAAAAATAAAGTCTAAAGAATGGACGCATCCACATTTTCCTCATTGAAATGAGTCTAGCGTACGAAAAGGACATTTGCTATACTAGGGCTGTCGAACAATCTTGATTCCAACTCTTTAACAGAAACATTACCGCTTTTGACTAAGACCTCAATTAAAAGAACTGTAGTCTAAGCCATGGTAATACTTTGATGCAACATTTGGACACTTAAAACTAATTACATATCTACTCGTAAGTATTGCCTTTAAAGCAACCTGTATTTGGGTACATACAACTAGTGGTTCGTTTCCGGGGAGTCATATGTTGTATTTATTTTTATTCTCCGTTTTATTTGTTCATTATGAACCACGGAACAACAATACCGCCATTATCATCATCATCCTTATTAACATCACATATGGAACGGCATTCAGGGCGCGGCGACTCTTCGCGCGCTTCTAGAATCTTAATGCGCGCTCGAGTTGTGTGGAGGTCGCGGAATGCGGCTTTGAACAACTGTTGATTTAGCACAGTTGCCGAAACAACTCTCGCGTATTGAGGTTTCTTAGGAATTGCAACCGTTAAACGTCTTTGCTCTACGAAGTTCCGGCCTAGATTTGTACAACCCTATTTATTCTCGTGGGTGTCGTAAGAAGGGATAAAGGGACATTCTGGAGGATGATTGTTCACCATGCTGCGGTCACCAACCGCCGTGCCCAGATTGGCGACTATGAGCATGGCCATGGACCTTCATCTGGGGAAGGCCTACGCCAACAAGGGACTGCATGCAACAGGCGGTTGATGAAAACATAGTATAACAAAGGAACATCTTTCTCGATATGACATTCGTTTATGATGGAATATGAGAAAGGGAAAGCTGTTTCGTTTAACTGCTTAACTCGTTTTCGTTTGTGTCTGAGGTTTCCGGCCAATGGAAACGCAGTAAACTTTGACCGTGGTCCGTATATTTGTTCCATAGGTCTTAGGGACGATGAGGCCTACATATTTATAGGCCTCATCGTATCATACGGAAGCATTGATTTGGATTTTTGTATATCAATGTACGGAAGGATATTTTTGTTATTACTTTTTAAATGAATAATTTCATTCTCAATTTTAAACAAATTTGTATGCACTGTGTATATCATACCGACAAATTGTAAATACGTAATCCTAAATTCTATCTGTACCAAGGCATTCCACTAGTACTCCGTACGACTGACGGCCAATTACGGTACAAATATTATATTGAGCCTAGCTAAATTGATAGTTCAAAAACTTCCACTTACGATGGCGACTCAATTACTGTACTAACATTGATAGACTATAATCGTATTGAGAATTAAGTGAATGGCAAATGTGTGTTGGTAATTAACCCGTATCCGATCCGAGCCATTGGACATTTGGATCCGATGAACTCGTCCGAAAGTGATCCGTCGCTCCGTAAGGCAAACAAAACTTCATGATCTAGAGGTAGGTATTGAATGTTAGCTTAAGCTATTTGTCTTTGCTTATTGAAAGAAAATGGTGTGGACTAGATTTTATCGCATGCGTTTGAGACACCGGAATACAAAAAGAAAGCATAAAACAAAGCAAGTACTAAGGTGGAGTTGGTCTAATTCATTTATTCCTATTCTCCTGTCTCAAAAAGATTGACATTGAGTGACTGTTTATGTCTTTGCCGCTCTGTGCACTTTGTATGGCTGTATCTTAAAAATCACGCGACAGATGTAGATGCGGTTCTTAGGGTTCCGTAGCCAAATGGCAAAAAAGCGAACCCATATAGATTCGTCATGTCTGTATGTCCTTCT
The DNA here is from genome assembly GCA_958496325.1 of Nomophila noctuella. NCBI lineage: Eukaryota > Metazoa > Arthropoda > Insecta > Lepidoptera > Crambidae > Nomophila > Nomophila noctuella. The sequence continues at coordinate 15,294,269 of OY292487.1, read as the reverse complement.
GTCGACACGAGATTTAGTTAGTAAGCATTTTTAAAACACGTCATAAATCGTAACCGCGATTAGCCTTATAGGATTTGAACGGAACCCTCGGTGCGTGAGTCCGACTCGCCCTTGGCCGGGTTTTTGTTTTTATCAGCCGTTGCAATCAAATAATAGCGCTTATGTTCCTTCCTACATAAGAGCGTAACAAAGTTCAGATCGTTTAGACTGGCGTGGTATTCCCTTTAAAAGAGGAGAGGAACCCAGAGCTTTGTGCACTTTCACTCCAATGAGCCTCTCGCCTGGGGAATATCCTCCTCCTTACAGAAGACCACAGTGAAGTTGTACTTCGTAACTGTTGTGCTATGATGGGGAGGGTATAGGGTCTTAAAGGCAAGCAAAGCATCTGCAAATCTTGTACGGTTGTTGATGCCCATGGGCAGCGGTGATCACTGACCATCAGGAGATCTTCTTGTTCGTTTGCCTCCATATAACATTTAAAAAAAATTGAAATCTGATAATTTTCTCGCTAATCTTAACATCCTTACCTGAAGCCGGCCCCCACTCCGACTCCGGTAGCGGGCGGGAAGGCAGAGGGTTGTTCTGCTCGTCTCTCTCTCCAAGAAATTCAGCCTCTGCCAGGTCCCTGACTGCAGATGACATCAGCTCAACTAGCTCTTGATTCCTGATGACAAAGGATTAGGGCTTAGTGCTTTAACTAAAATTGTTTTGGGTATATTTTTTTTTGTTTTATACAAATATAGTGTTAATTAATTTCAAGTGTACGCGCGTTAATCGTGTTGATATTAATTTTAATAAATGCGCCATGTTTTTTTTTAAATTAAAGAAAGTGTTCACTAGCTATAGATATGTTACTCGTATAATTAACTGGTATGTATAGGTACCCTGAAGTGTTTAATCATTAATATAAGACGTCATGTCGATATCCAAACTATACTTTGAATCCCTCCTTCTTATTATGTCAAAATAAGTATCACCAATTACATGAACATAATTATCAACAATTACATCAAAATCGGAAGTGATTAAATTAAATCACTTGTTCGGAAATATGTATTATTTTTATTGTTTTATTGTATTTTATTTTATTTTATTTTGTGCCTTGATTGTACTAACCACAATTTTCTTATGTACTACTAACAAACTATGGAATTAATTCTGAAATAAATTATTATTATTATTAAAAACTTCTGGTGACTTTTCGTCACAGCTCACCTCTCACCATAGTTCACCGCGGAAGTACTTGTAAGGAAAGCACAGTAACGTTCACACTTCACATACCTATAGGTCAGGGCTGTCGAATCCACTTTCGCCACATTTACAAGTACTTACATGAGCATTCTATCAACATTCTGGTGCGACAACCAAGAGTTTCTATGTCTTATGTTTATGGAAACATGGAAGGCTGGCGACACGGTGCCATGTATGATTGAAGTCACAATGGGTTATTTTGCGGCGCGAAATACACTAGGCGGAAAACGACCATGAAAGATGACACACTATGCCAAAATTACGTAGGTACGTCGCGTAATTTTGTACAGAAAATGCATTGCCGCCGAACTTGGGTCGTGTAATTTCAGCCTACTGTGTTCCTACACTTATATTAGTTAAAGGGACTAAACGCGATAGTTTTTAACCGACTTCAAAAAAGGAGGAGGTTCTCAATTCGTCTGTATGTATAATTTTTTTTTTTTTATTAACCGACTTCCAAAAAGGAGTAGGTTCTCAATTCGTCTGTATGTATAATATTTTTTTTTTATGTATGTTCATCGGTAATTTCGTCAAATATGGACGGATTTCAAAATTTTTTTTTTTGTTGGATAGAGTTCAGTTCTGATGTGGTCCCATTTTCACCAGTCCAGGATCTGATCATGGAATCCAGGAGAAATCGAGGGCAACCACCGAAAATTGTATGCTCGTATGGTGTTTTTGTTACGTAATCATGTTTTACTCAGGTATATGCTTCAGGGTGTCAACATTTGATGCTGCTGTCCTGATGATGATGCTACAGTACTCCTTAGCGGTTAGGAGTTGGAAGGCAGAACTGCAATTGGTCGATGGAAACTATTTAGTAGTATGTAGGGCTTAAATGTTGCTTGTGAGGTATGCTTGAATCAACATCTGATGCTACTGTGCTGATGATGAAGCTACAGTACTCCTTAACGGTTAGGAGTTGGAAGGCAGAACTGCAATTGGTCGATCGAATGTATGTGGGGCTAACTTGATACTTGTGTATTAATATATATGCCGTGGGTCTGGATGTAATCATCCAGACCCACGGCGAGAAATCTCGCCGAGAAGTCTCGCTGGGCCTTCTCGCGAGAACAAGTAATTTATCCACACTCTCATTTACTTTTAACAACAACTAAGTTCCTATTAATAATTAAGTTCACGACGCTTTAACACAACTAAAAATCATGAAGTAAACTGACTTTTTAAAAAAAAATTAAACCGACTTCAAAAAAATCGTGAACACAAAAATAAAATAAGTCGGTGCCTGCCCAAAAAAGCAGAAGAGAAAAAGCACCGACTTCAGTTAGTTTGTTTAAGATTACTTTGACATAGTTTAGGAAAATTATAGTATTTGGTAATAGATAGTAGGAATTATTTTTTAAGTTTTAGTTTATTTTTGTGTTCACGATTTTTTTGAAGTCGGTTTAATTTTTGTAGTTAAATGACAATCGAATAAAGTACCCCCTCAAATTTAAATACATTCACTTCTGCAGGTGGATTTACGATGAAATTATTTTGCTCGTTAACTTCATTTAACCTATTAGAACTTCGCCTTGAATGGCCTGCTGAGAAGAAGTTCCGGAAGAAACTCAGCAATTGCCGGGTAAATGATAGGAACCAACAAAATGGACCTATTTTGTGTTCACTTATGGTTGAGGTACACCTACCCCATTTAACATCGCGTCATCCAAGTAACGTAGGAGAGTTTCTCTTTGCCTTATGTTTATGGAAACACGGAAGGCTGGTGACATATTCTCGTAAGCCGCAGTGCCATGCCATGTAAATTATTGAATTCTAAACAATGGGTTATTGGGCTATTTTGTGTAGTATGAATAGTCCGTTCTGTCGTGTACACTTATGGTTCGTGTAGGTATAAATGGGAATAGAGGTACACCTACGTATTAAGATAGAATTGAAGTATGGTCAAAAACGAAAGTTGCTGATCAAAATCAGAAATAAAGAATAGATACAAAGGAGGAGCCTGTTAAAAAGAGGTATACAGTACCACACACCCCGTCTATAAATCATCAAGAAGTACCTTAATACTCTTAGTAGGCTTATACTCTATAGTAAATAGCACGTTGACAAGTTACAAGTTGTAGTAAATGAATATTACAGGTGGGTCAACGAACCCTAGGTCGTGCGTTATTAACAGTTCTCTGAATCACCAAATAGAGTGGTAAGACATGTCCTTCACTTCATCGCCGATCACTTTTGCGATACGTAACTGAGACGTCACAGAAAACCTTATAAAACGTCAAAAGGTTTCCGCTTAAAAATATATTTAAATAAATTATTATACATGATCAACTTATGAACTACTATGTATAATACTTATACGCAAAGTTAAAGACTTTATTGATAGGTGGAACCTACGTTTTTTGCATGGACTATGCTATGCATGCCACATAATATGAATGGATTCGAGGGTCGGTACTTGACAAATATATATTTGATATAGGTAGTTTTAATTTCACCTCGAGGTCCTCCGTACTTCGGAAGGCACTTCAACCCGTTAGTATTACGCCTGATCTCTCTACGGTAATGTTAGATTGCTGTCACTGAACAATGAGAGTCGGAAAAGTGAGTACACCTGTGCTTACGCACTCACTTGTGCCCTATAATATATCCTGTATCTGGCTTATCGTAAGATCGGCCGCCATGGACGAAAAACAGCTGGATTTATTATTTAACATGCTAAATCGCCGCAGTACATTCATATTCAATATCCGAGTATCAGCAGCGCAACGGAAGGATGCACTTGGGACTTTCACTCGGTTTCAATTCTTACGCGTCATGCTTGCGTAATGCAGCGAATTATAAGACAGGTTACGGAGGTTCAAAGTTGATTCACAAACTATACGTAAGTAGAAGTACCTAATATCTGACTATAGTCCATTTTAGCTAAGGTTATCCTTGAGGCAGGTGTACTTCTTATAGCAAATACAACTTTATTTCAAGGCAATAAGTTCCACGAGGTGTTTTAATGATTTTACGTAGGGTCTTATTACTTTAGAAGACTGTGGCTTTTCCTTTAAACAACAACTATCACGGGATCATCTTAGCTGGAATGGACTATGTTAAATAAAGATGTAGCTCATTTAATATTTAATCACTGTTTAATTCATCGACATATTTACACGGATGAAATCAACAATCAAAGCGTTGCTCGGCAACGGCAACTGTCCTTGTCATTGGTATGTGACACACCTCGGCGGCGATTCGTAGCTGCGGCACCAGCGGTGCTGCCAACAATGGTGATAATGTAGTTAGCAGAATGTATACTTTCGTTTTTGGTTCAGAGATTTTATTTAATAGTAGGTAAGTTGAAAGTCTTTTTGTGAAGCAATGAAACGTTTCATTTTCTTGGTATGGTTGGAATCTGATATTTATAGAATTATTCATTCTGGGATTTACCTGGCTCGTGTTTGGTGTAATGTCGGATTCATTTCCAGTTCTCGTAGTATTTGATCTTCGAAGTGTCAATAATTTTGTTTTTATATTTGTGTAGTTTTCCTCAAAATCGTATCTGTATTCCATTTCTTCCTGTAAATTATTGTCATCTTCGGTTTCTAATTCTATTTGTTCTTGTACATCCTGGAATTTCTTAAATGTATTGTTCAGAACTTCCAGTCTTGACTCAATTTCCTCGTTTGACAAAAATTCGTTCGTATTAATGTAAGTCGTTGTTTTAGTTAGAGTACCTTTTAGGCACGATCGTATTCTGGTGTATTTTTCTTTATTCGTGGGCATCGTCGCCAATTGTTAAATAAAGATGTAGCTCATTTAATATTTAATCACTGTTTAATTCATCGACATATTTACACGGATGAAATCAACAATCAAAGCGTTGCTCGGCAACGGCAACTGTCCTTGTCATTGGTATGTGACAGACTATACCTACATATTTGCTGCGGCTGCTGTTATGTACCAGTCGGGACTAGCTATTACCAACGTTAAAGATGCGTTCAATGGATCAGCCCTCTTATTCACAACTTTATCAAAAGCAAGACAGTAAGGATTTGATGTAGAAGTCATTGGTATTTTAATACAATTTTAACATGGTTACCCATAAAGATGTAGTAATTGAAAAAAAAATACCTTAAGGGAAGTTTGGTTCTCACCAGTTTGACGGTCGAACTAAAGAGTCCAATGTCGAGTGAGAATAAAACCTACAGGCAATAACGGATACTATCTTATCGTATAGCCTAATATTCGCTACCCAATCAAGGGTATTGGTACTAGACCAAGTACTTCAAGCTTTCATAACAGCTGATAAACCTTGTACTTAATTGCAATTGTGCTACCCATAGCCACAAAAGTAACATTAACAATGACAAGAAAACTATTTTATTTTGACCGAGTTAAGCAAGTCACGCATAAATGTCATGTACCAGTATTACAATAAGGTATTGTTCTGCAGTTTTTGAGTTTTCTCCTATTTTTCGAATGTCATCTATGACTGCTAAAGTTTAATGTTCTTAGGAACACACTGAGCTGAAAGTACGCAGCGTAATTTCGGCATAGAGTCTCTCATTTAAAAGTAGGAATGTCCTATCATGAACACGAGGGAATAAAAATCAGCCGCGTAAATTCGGTCGCGTTTTTTCGGGGTATTCGTTAGCCTACCCCGCAAGGCACTGGACCCGCGGGGTCAGTCGCGTACGGCGTTTTTTCATAGTGTGTTTTTACACTTAGTGCTTTTTAGAGTTACATAAGAAAATATCTGAGTCGCTAGCCATTGTTTTTGCGACGCCAGACTCTCATTTTGTATATTTTGTCTGACTTCTGGCCTTACGTGTATATGTTTTTAATAAGGTACTTACAAACATCTTGTTTAAATTACATGAGAACCTATTGTGAATTAATAAAGCTCAGGCTTACCAGCCAACGCGGAAATGTGGCTTTTGTGTCTTAAGGATTTCCCTATAGGTGACTTTACCTGGGTGCAGTACATTTAATTATTACTACTGATGATGATGATGATTATGACGTTTTACTACTACATAGAGGGCCATCGAGAACTTGGAGGAAAGAAGGTGAATAATACTAAGTTTTTTGTCTTTTTATTTATGAAACGACACGCCACTAACTTTAGTTTTCGTCCTTTTATTGTCTGCTGGGCGTAGCAGTTCCCAGCAGTGGGCGTGGCAGGCAGACGGTGTGACGTACCTCAAGTTAGCGAGCTCGGAGCAGGAGTTGGCGAGCAGGTAGTCGCCGCTGAGCAGCGCGATCTTGTTGCCGAACATCATGTCGTCGGAGTGCTCGGTGACCACCTGCCGCGAGTTCATGTTCACGAGCCCCTTGTGCACCAGGTGGGATGTGCGGATCATCTCTGTTACTTCGGCTAGGGCGCGCTGGCTGTGGAAGATATGATTGGTTAACAAAGGCAGCAATTAACAGTCTATATGTCGTAAACGAAAAAAAAAACAGCAATATCCGCAGTTCAATAATGGGGCTTACGCTTAAATACCCCTAATATATGGGCGGTAGCGAGTCTGCAATGTGTCGTCTGTCGTGCTGTTTATAATAATACGATACAACTCATTACATAGGAATGTCTTTTTTGGAAATTTAAAATGAAAAACAGCGATCGTATATCGAAAGAAAATTGCAGTGACATCGAAAAGTTTGTTCTGGATTTCAAAATTTAGATAAAGTGTGAAAATTTTCCTTAATAACATCTTAATGTTGTGCACCTAAACAAAACGTTTTCTCAGTCCAAATTACATTAGCAACAGTCAATGCCGCTGTCATTAAAATGATGAGGTATTTCGAATGGTAATGATGACTACTATTCCTACTTCTAAAGCCATAAAGAAAGAGAAAGCAAAATTTCCATAGACATTTAACATTTTAAAATTCACCTTGACTGTTTTTATGAATATCGCACAGTTATAAGTGTATTAAACTGAGTTGGGTTAAATCATTGTTTAAATGACCTATTTAAAGATCACTGAATAAGTATACCATTATCCTTCTGAAGATCGTGACATGAACTTTATCTGTTTCGGTTATGAGTGCCAAATTAGTGAAAGTTAATACAATAAAAGGAAAAGAAATTAAATTAAATTAAATGGTCATCACGACCCCACCCCAACTTTGTTGGGGATAGTATTTTACATAATAATTTATTTGTCAAGTAATACCTAGTCCGTTCGTGATCACTCATTAAAAGCCGAAATGTAGGGTTTCCCTGTAAATTTCGCAGTGGCGTAAACCTAAAAAAACATTAAGTTTATGACGATTAGGCGACGGTAATTATCATTAGGTGGACCTTTGGCTTAGGAGCCACATAAGGCGCATTACAAAATATAGTCCATTAGTGGGATTCGAACCCATCACGCATAGGCAAACAAACTACTAAAGCCGTCGGACAGTCAGCTAATCAAACACTTTCTTAATCAAAGTTTCAAAGTCTAGAAAGACGAGAAAAAAAAATGGCTTCTTCAGTAATTCGTCCCACAACACGCTCGTCCCAGATTGACGAAACACTGAATTCAAAAATTATATGTTTTTTTTAAATTAAACTTTTTGTGGGACGAATCACTGAATGAGCCAAATAATTGAAACTAAAGATTTTCTTTGCGAGTCGAATTCCAAAATAAATTGTAGGAGTTTTAAGTTTTAATTCCTAATAAAACTATAATAAAGTTTAAAATGATTCCGCCCACACAGTAAATGTCATGAACCCGGGAAGTTCCCTGTCTGCATTTCTCAAACCGGTTTTTGCTAGACATTAAGTAAAAGCAAGGTCTTTCTTTAGTAATTTATTTACTGTTAAAGAAATGCCGGGGCGGGATTCCGCGACATACGTTTGCGTCAACTTTTAAAAAAGGTAGGTATCTTACAGAGAGGATTTTTTTAAAATTCTATGTAAATAGGTAAGTTTGTCCATTCGAACAAAGACTAGAATACTAATTAGGTATCCTGACGGCAACAATTTTAACTTAAAATAAATGTAAGTAGTACATTATTTATCTAGGCAAATCATTCAAATCAAATTCTCGGTCTGGCCCGGAATTTGAAGCCAGGACCATTCGCGTATCTGTCGCTTTTACATCAACCACTAAGGCATGACAACTAACACCACCAGATTCAGGTTCATTTACATATTTCAATATTTATTGTATCAATACTTTTTTTTTGTTTTTACTTACTTCCTACTTACTTATTTCCTTTTATAAATAATATACTTTTATACGAAATATTTCATGACATCAAAAACATTTATCAGACCCTGTGTTATGTAGCTTGAGCACTTGTCTTACAAATATACTTAAACACTCATAGAAACATAATTTTACATCCGATATAACAACCGATTAAGTAGTGCTGGTAAATAGCAAATAAAATATAAAATAATTTGTTACCTGTTAAGCACTCCTGCAGCTTTATCCTGTTCCATGTCCGGTATCTCCGGGCTGTGTCCGGCTGCTTTGGATACCAGGAGCACGATGAGACCCCATGCTTGCATGTTGTTCTTGCCATTGTAGATAAGGTTCCTGAAATGAGAAATTTATTCTTTTCTCTGCCCAAAGAATATGCTTAGATAGATACAAACAATTCAAACAAGGTAAATGCCTATGCACAAATATTTTCTGTGTTAAAATTTAATCAAACTTTTTTTTCTTTTATTTGCATACAATGAAAGGAAAAATAGTTCCAAAAGAAATGCCACTTTGTATGCAAAATGCTAAATTTTTTTGGTGGGTAGATAGCAGGACATTATGTACAATCATATATAAAGATTCTGAAAGTACAGAAAATGGTGGGTAGTTTATTTTTAATATACTACAAGCTTATAGTAGCATTGAGCAAGTAGAATCTGACAAAACAGTGTGTAATAAAAATTAGGTAATGATGCGTATTGCAAAACACATTGCGAAACATCGCGTGAATGAAGCTACATTATCGCACTATTATTGTGCCACTAACCCAAAGACTAATTATTACATACTACTCCTTCAAATATAAAACGGAAGTAAACGGCTGGTTTTCAAATTAAGAACTTACTTGGCGGTCTTTAGCAGGGGATGATTACTGCCAACCAACTTCCGTAGATGCAGCGCGACATTCGCGATCTCGTCGCTGAGGACCCATCGGAGACTTAGGAAGGAGGTCGGATATCCCACGATCTTCTCCGCCTCGCTGACGGCTCGGTTCCAGTCTGGCTTGGTCGTCTGTTGAGCAATACTGCCGCGCTGAGTGCCGCATGTGCTCACTTCCCTCGTACAAGGTCCCCAAAGTTTCGAAACCGACGCGCTCGACGCAGAGGCTTTCACCAAATCACACCTAGCAAAACTTCTCAAACGACTCAAACTCATCTTGTTTTATTGTAGTTATTTTAGCACAAAACTTGGATATATAAACGGCTAGTTATTTCAAATTAAAAACTCGATTGATTGAAACCGAAAACTAAACTTTTAATATTCACAGAATATGAATAAAAGTGTATATCACAGAACACAATTTTGTTTTATTAATCGAGTAATTTTTCTTCGCACTCTTACACAAACTTGCAACTTGCAAGTTGCAAGATATCTTATAAAAATTACGAAATAAATCCAAAGTTATAAGTTTGAATTACGAACGTCCTCCACTTTCGCGCTACAAAAACTAACTGTCAGTAGTCTACTGTCAGTGTCACTGTCAGCAGAAAATAGTGATGTAAACTGTACAGTAAGATGATTGAATCGGTACATATTAATGTACCGATATGGTAAAACGTATTTACGTTTTCTGGTCATTTTGGAACTATCGCAATCGGTTTTTTTTGTTTTTAAATAACGAAATATACCTAATTTATAAAAAATAATGACTCAAAACTTACGTATACTTCTTGTTCCGCAAGGAAGTTTCATAATTACATAAATAATTTCCGGAACGTTATTTCCTAAAACTTTTCTTCGAAGGTTAATGTTAAATTCTATGTGGGTACCTTGTTTCATTGTGTAACATTCGGTAGTTTATAATCCACAGAAAGATACATTTTTAAAACTCATCATAATATTTTTACTTGCAAAATGCTTATCACTGCATTTTGCCCTTCTACTGTCGCAATTTTTTTGAATGTATATTAGATGTGATTTGAAAAAAAATACGTCTTACGTTGTAGCTTCCACGAATGCTGTGTTGACTTAAAAAAAGAATATGAACTAGAATTTGAGTTTAAACTGTCTTTATATTTTGTATGTATGCTGTTGGTGTAACATTACTAAATAAATAAATAAATGGATTCATTTTATAGTCATCACAGTTTTTATCCATAATATGGATTCCATATTTAAAATGGCACACAATACAACACTATGAATTTTGCCGTTCACTTCGATTTCCGGTGATTGCATGAATAGTCATCTCACTCTTTCTAATGTTCCGTAAAAGATGAGAAAAATGAACTTGTTCGTTCATTCAAACAGCTGTCAAACGAATGTAAATAAGTACCTCACTCATTCACACTTCTGGGGTAGCCACATAACGGGGTATGTACATTTTTGGTAACATTGTAGATGTTATTGCGCACAATTTAAAGAAATAATAATGATACTAATTTACACATAGCTGCCTTCTTATTTTACGCACCTTTTAGTGTCCACAGTCTACAGAAATTCGGAATGTTTTACGCAGTCACGAAGGTTTTATTCATATTTTAATATTTTTGCTATTCCTTTGTTATCTTCTAATAGTTTATTTATGGCAATAAATGCTGGTGTTCCCCAAGGCTGTGTGCTATCGCCAACTCTGTTTCTCCTGCATATCAATGATATGTTGCAAATAAGCAATATTCATTGTTATGCGGATGACAGCACCGGCGATGCTTTTTATACCGGCCGCGCTGGTATTTCTCGGGATAACGTCATCGAGAGCCGTAACAGGCTTGTGTCTGAAATAGAGAGCTCCTTGGAGAGGGTCTCGGATTGGGGTAGACTGAATCTGGTCCGTTTTAACCCCACAAAGACGCAGGCCTGCGTGTTCACCGCAAAAAAACTACCGGTGGTCGTCTCTCCACGGTTTCAGGGCACCCCCCTTTCTACCTCAGCCACTATTGGGATACTTGGTGTCGACATATCTAGCGAAGTGCAGTTCCGTGGTCACTTAGAGGGAAAGGCTAAATTAGCCTCCAAGAAGCTTGGCGTGCTCAATAGATCGAGGCGGTATTTCACTGCGGCCCATCGCCTGCAACTTTATAAGGCACAGGTTCGGCCGCATATGGAATACTGTTCTCATTTATGGGCAGGGGCACCCCAGTACCAGCTTTTCCCTCTGGACCGCATCCAGCGTAGAGCTATGCGCATTGTCGACTGCCAAGATATTTCAAAATGGCTTGATCCTTTGGCGCTGCGTAGGGATGTAGCCTCGCTCTGCATCCTATATCGCTTTTACTATGGGGAGTGCTCTGAGGAATTGTTCGGACTTATACCTCCCACGTCCTTTCGTCATCGTTCAACGCGACAACAGTTTCATCGACATCGCTTAGATGACTGGCAATCCACCACTGTGCGCTTCTCCAGAAACTTCTTGCCGCGCACAACCAAACTGTGGAATCAACTGTCGCCTGAGGTATTTCCGGACCGTTACGACCTCCTCACCTTCAAGAAAAGAGCGTACTCCCTTCTAAAAGGCCGGCAACGCATTTGTGACTCCTCTGGTGTTGCGAGTGTCCATGGGCGGCGTTGATTGCTTACCATCAGGCAATACGTCTGCTCGTTTGCTGCCCTATAGTATAAAAAAAAAAAAAAAGTTTATTTTTTTTGAGATTTATTGCCTTAGTCGTAAAATAAATTGATAATAATAAAATGTAACTGTCACTAATAATAAGTTACATTAAGTGATACAATCGCTACTCCCAATTGATGGTAACATTGACAACATCTGCTGGTGAATCATTCATTCTATCCATTAATTTTCAGTCAATCGCGCACCGCCGGTCACCGTAGTCGTCTGTAGAGCAGTCACTACGAATTGCCGGTTTTTGTGTCCCAGTTTTTAATTTCGTTTCTGAAATTAGTACTTTGATAACTCTTGTTCTATTGTGAAAGTGTGACGTAGGCGAAGTATTGTATTTTACAACAGTTTTGTGAATTTATAGAATCTACTTTGAGGTATGACATTTTTTGTTGCATTAAAAATAATTTCACTTCAGCAAGATGCCCACGTATTTCGTAAGAACTCCACGTGCTGTGTATACGTGGTCCGGGTTCTAAAAGTATTACAATAATAAGGGATCGGCGGAAAACCTGTTTACAGATGCATTAATCGATCCAATTTTATTCCAAGGGGGACTGCCCCACACAAGACGGACGATCATCATTTGTTTCTATTAGACTATTATATTTGATTGATTTTATTGAGCATACAGATTTTATTATCTCAAAACAGCATTGTCTTGTATATTTCCCAGTAACACAAACTTCTTGACTACAATAAACAGAATCTGGCATACAATTTTAACTGAAATGAATAGGGAAAATCTTTACGAGGTAGACCTAACGATTTACAAGACAAATTTACATTTTTTTCATTCACAATTTACATTAATTTTATGTTTCATGCAAATAAGAGTGTAAAATAATAAATTAATTACCTATCAACATTTATTTGGTTTTGGTTAATTAAGACGCTCTTTAAATTCACTTAGGAATCCATAATGATTACACAAGATCAATTTTATATTATTGCCGAAGTTCAGTGCACCTATAAACTTGTTTGCTCAAAGTTCAATGATTTCTAATAACTGTCCTTTTGACCAAGCTCACAACAAAGTGGTCTCATTGATTGGAATAAATATTTTTAAATCTTTTCCTATATTACTGGTCATTGGTATGATCTAGCCTGGTATACTGGTATTTGTGACAGTCTGGTCAAACATTTCGTTGGTCTTGCATCTATTTCACAGATGAACTTACATAGCACTAAACAGATTTTTCTCTCTCAGTATAAAAATAACATTTTTATTAATATTTGAAACAACTACAAACATTTGTTGATTGAGGCAAACACAAAGCTTCATTATTTGTCGACCGTTTTTCCGTTATAACCACAGACATGAATCTTAAAAAGACAAGAATAAAGGAATTCTTCTTTGAATTTCATCTGTACCTACATGTTTATAAATGGAAAAATATCTTTTAATTTAAGCATACATAGATAGCATTGTAAGTTATGTCACCCAAGTTCAAATTAATGACATCACAACCAATGTTTTTGTACACTGATTCTCACATTCTCACACGATCATGTGAATGTCAAAATGTACCTAAATTAAATTTTAAGGCAAACTATATTTCTTGATGTTGAGTGTATTTAGCTCTATTTTATGTCTCTATACACAAACAGATTTAGAATGCTCAGAATTATATTTCTTACAGGTAATGTTTGTACTTAATTGTATTTTTTGATATAAATTATACATACTGAAAAAAAAAAAAAAAAGTTTGCAATAGTTCTTACATTTGCTAGTTCGTTGTTTGACTAGATCTGTATTTATTCACCCATCACATTTAGGTCAATGGTACAAAAAGCATTGCCTCTATTTGGCCCCACACATGCTTGAAAGGGCTAGGACTGTGTACCTGAGTTCACTAAGAATACCTACAATTAATAAAACAATTAATAAAAAAATATACTATTTCTATTTCATATGATAATTTGATAATTCACAGAAATGGTATTTAATCTGGTTAAATCCCATATAACTGTAGATAACATTCATTGTAATCCATTGATCCGATGAATACTGTAAAAAAATACTTTATTTACCCAGTCAAATGAATGATTGATTAGGTTTTATTCATTATTGTGTAATTTTTCATATCAAAATTCCTACTCATGTTATAAATGCAAAAGTAACTCTGTCTGTCTGTTACGCTTTCCCGCTTAAACCTTTCAACCAATTTAGATGAAAATTGGCACAGACAATATCTTTAGACCCTGAGAAAGAACATAGGCTAGTACCTTTTATTGTGAAAAAAAGGGATCTGAAATCCACGCTGACGTAGTCGCGGGCGGCCGCTAGTGTAATAGATGTGTCCAGGGAAATAATGGATCAACTCTTTCCCATTGATATCTCTATCTCCATAGATAATATATTCAATGTTCCGATATTTTGTAGGTATTTTTTTGTTGTTGGAACCGTGTTTGAATTTTTTTGACATAGGCTACGCTACACATTACCTACTTGTATTGCTTTTATTATTGAAGCAAGAAGTTTTAGATGTTCATACACAGGTAACTGTAACATCGTCTAGGCAGAATCTCCGCACTGCGTAATGCGTAACAAACAATTTAGGAACGCGTGTGCGGTGAGCTCCCCGGATGGGACCTAAGCTACGTTTTGAGAACTAAATGAACACACTAGCTTACGATAAATTGAATGCTAGAACTTTGTACATCGAAGTATATCTGCTAACGTTAAAGAACTGACAATAGAAGAACATGTCTAACCAACTGCTAATCATCAGGAAATTCTAGGTACATAAATATGACGAACTACCTACTAATCTTCAGGAAATTCCCATCTAAATGTGTTTTCTTTTTTCATAAATGTTGCCAAACTTGGCAAGAGTGGGCAAGAAATCGGCAGCAAGTCTCCCGATTAATTATAAAAAATATAGACGTTTTCTCAACATAACGATTATTAAATACCTATACTCTGTCCACTATATGAAGCGTCTTTTGACAGGTCGCCGATTGACAACATTGGTGATGTCCTAAATAGTGATGTGCCGGATCGCTAAAAATGAAGATCCGCGGATACGGATATGAATACGGTTATTTAGTGTCAAGATCCGCGGATACGGATACGGATACGGATCTTCAATTTCTCATAAGATTAGTGTCGCTCGCAGAATATATGGCAGATAAAAGATTACCAAGAGATCAAGACCAGTTAAAGTATTGGCAGATTAACAGTAAAAGGTTTGGATGTCTCAGTCACATTGCTCGCACATATTTATCTACACCTGCAACCAGCGTTCCAAGAGAACGATTTTCAGTGCAGCAGGAATTGTTTATGGTCCTCATCGTAACAGACTTTTGGGGGAAAAAGATGCGAAGTTGCTATTTTTGAAATACAATTTACCCTTACTTAATTTTAATTATGATTAATATTTTTTTAAAGCTGCTCTAATTTTGTCTGTGATTACTTGCTCATAAAAGCTAAGTTCATTCAAGCTTAGCTCATGTAAGTAATTTTTAAACTTTATGTAACACATAGTATTAATTTACTTTATTGGAATTAACATTTAATTTGATTTATTTTTGGTTTCCTCGTGATCTCATTCTTATAAAAGTGATTTATTACTTTCTATCGTATTGATCTCATAATTATAAACAGAAGGTTTAAGTTTTAGTTTTTTTTTATTGACATAAAAAATATCATTTTTGTATGTTATAACTTGCTATATATCTGAACCTAATTATATATAAAAGAAGTTTTCAGTTTCGGTTTTGTTTTGACCATGATTGTTATAAAAGGATGTTATACCTTGATTTGATATTGACCTCATTTAATTATAGAAAACAATAATTATGTTTTTGTTATTTCACTGTCCTAAAAGTAAAGTTTTAACTTGTTCTCATTATAAAAATCTATGTATCTAAATGTTTGCAATATATAGGTGCAAAATATATGATTATTTAAAAAAACTAGCTTGATTTTTTTTTATTTCTACCTGATGATTAACTGAAAAAGATCCGTAAAAGATCCGCGTGTAAAGTAACGGATACGGATACGGATACGGATTTTTATTTTTCCTCGGATATCCGCGGATACGGATACGGATACGGATATTCGGAACATCACTAGTCCTAAAGTATCTCAAATGTGTCAACAATCCGATTGTACTATTATCATTATTCGACTTAGGTACGTAAAAAATAACCGATTTCAATAAACATTCTCTTAGATTTATTGTAAACAAATATAAATCCATATATTTGAGTTTATAAATTAAATATAAAACAAGTACCTAAGTCATATTAGTAAAAGAAATTTAAATCCAAATGTTGTTACCTTTCTATGTAAAATATATGTACATTATACCTTATGAACATGTTATGAAGAAGTTTAGATTTATTCTTAGCATTTATTTCTATCGATTATTTGTAATCGGGGGCACAATCGTTCTAATAATTTTTCGTAGCACATCACTGAGTTGGCAGTAACCGACCATGAAGAACAATATTCTTTTTTCGAAAATTAAACGGAAACAATTCGAACTTTCATGGGCGTGAGCTGTCAAAAGACGCTTCATAAAGTGGACAGAGTATAGGTACCTACTAGCCTTCCGTCGCGGTTGCACGCGCGCATTGCATTGAGCATTTTCTCAAATATCACCCCCTTTCCCCCACATTTTCGGGATCAAAAGTTCCCTATGTTCACCGGGGATAGTCTAGCTAGCCAACAGTGAAAGATTTATTCAAATCGGTCCAGTAGTTTTTGAATTTCTTCGTTACATACAAAAATACAAATCTTTCCTCTTCATAATATTAGTGTAGATGTACTAAACAAGTACTTAGGTACTTGGGTACAAGAAAAAACAAGCATTTTCGTCACTACTATTAATAAGCACATTTATCATTTTAGTGTAGCTTACTCTTCCTATCTCCAAAGTAGGTAGGTGTACTGCGTCGCTACGACTATGTCACTGAACTCGTGATAACGTTATTTAATGTTATTTGTAGGGCAAGGTGACATGGTTCCTATGAGACCTTGTAATGATTTAAAATGTAAATGTTGGTACGTACGTTCCACTCTTGTATTCATAAGTTCACGTCCAAGTACAATAAGAGATGGGTTAGCCTTGCCTCCACCTGTTTCGTTAAATACCATAACATACCTAGTCGGTTTGTGTATGACGAAAAATGCCATAACAAATCGATTAAGGCTTGGCTTCCTATTTATTGAAATCAATTTATTCACTCAGTTTAATAATGAAACTGATTTGAAAATAATACTTCGCTACACATTCTCAGGTGAACTCAAGAAATATTTTTGTTAGAGCATCATTGTCCCTCAAATATCAAATTACCTCTGGGCTTAGGTAAATAAGTGACAATTATTTATCAAATCCGTTCAATAATTTTCACACTTTTGACAGACAAACATCCAAACAAACAAACTGTCGCATTAATAATATTAGTAGGTACATTATGAACATGCATTAGCACCAAAAACAAAATGAGAAAAAAGTACAATACACTGCGCATGGAAAGATCCCTATGAGCTTATAATAGGCTATTAACACCTCTGATAAATACCTACTCACAGACTTAAACATTCCCGACTATGAAAGAATTTGGTAACTCATCTCTCTTATGAACTTTATGTCCAGGTATGGAGTGGGAAGGGCCGCCCAAGCAAGGCTTGTACGACCCTCAGAACGAGCACGAGGCTTGCGGTGTCGGCTTCGTTGTTGCTATCGACGGAAAACGCAGTCATAAAGTAAGTGCAAATATTAAGATTATAGACTTTCGTGTATCCATGATCCAATATGTCTGGTTACGAAGGTCTGATGGCAGTCGCCTCACTGTAATAACCAGACTCGCCAAATCCTGGATCATGGTCAAAGCGGACCCCGCAAAGAAACGGTTCAAACTCTAGGAAGATGATGAGACTTTCTCGTTACGTTATATGATGTTACATTAACGGGACTAATCCGCGGACCACCAGGTCCTCTGGTGTCGCAGATGATTGTTCATGGGCGCCGGGCGGCTATGATTGCTTACCATCGGGCGACCTGGCGGGCAGCTCGTTTGCCGCCTCTGCCATAAAAAACAACCGTGAAATGGTTTAACGTAGTATTCTATGAAGTGCACTGCATAAAATATGGCGTTCAGTACCCGTTATTCAGTGTTATTTTAAGTTGACAAATTAATATCAGGTTGGATAAGCACAATATGCACAATTGCGCATCGCAGTAAGAGTTCTAACCGGCCATTGTTTCCTTAACAAGCAGACTACGGGACTGAGCGACTCTAGAATAGAATCTGCAGAATATGTAACGAGGCGGAAGAAAAGCCTCTTACATATACCTTCTAGATGTGGTCCACGGATGCGCTAACGTAGTAGAAGAGTGGAACTTCGTGTAAGGTCGCCAGAGCTTCAGTCTGGCAGGGTTTGGGGTTTTTAAAGACAGGCAAAGCATCTGCGACTCTTGACGGTTGTTGATGTCACTTACCATCAGGTGACTGGCTTGTTCGTTCCATATAAAAATATCTGGGAAAGCACATACTAGGACGTGATGTAGGTTACTGTGCTGTTTCTGGCGGTGACAATGACAAAGCTTGATGATTTTGATGTTATAAGCTTACGTCGTCTACGGGCTTGAACGCCTCTTGAAACCTTAACTCGTTTCACCATCTTTGTAACGAAAACGTGATTTCAAATGATAAAGGCCTTTGCCCTGCAGTGGAACACTAATAGGCTGATACTAAGTACTACTAAGTTTAATGTGCCTTGCAAAAAGTACCTAATTGCACAGCCCTACTATATAAGTTGATAAACACAGCTCTTATCAGCGACCTTGCCTTCGTGGTCCAACATTGGCTAATAGGTCGCACTTTAACTCTACGAATTTCCAAATAGAACCAGAATCTGACCGATATTTAATTGCGTTTTTCTAAAAGAAGAATTTGCAGTAGTTGTACCTCCTTGCTCCGTTTGTTCTGTGCCCGAATAAACCTATATGTTTCGTTTACGTAATCCAATGTCTACAGCAATTCAGTTGAGACACAAGCTTTCATGCATTTCCAGTCATAGACAATAATTAAAACCATTGCTTCTTCCCATTTGGCACAAGTTTATACGTTTTAAAATCGTATTCCGCATTTTCGGTTCGTTCCAGCCAAGTTTGCTTATGTAATACTCCGCAGTGTGGGACCGGCGCGGAGGGTTTGAGATACCCAGATTTTTCTAAATCGATTAATCGCGTCTCATGCTCTACCAAGTGGAATTTTAATCAAAACTTTTGATTGACTGGATTTGATGTTTTTGTGATAATAGGAAGTTATGACGGCGACAAAATCCCAAATATCGTTCTGTCTGAACTGCGCACACATTAACCATTTATACCACTTGTTCATTGGGCCACGGAGTACCTTATAAGTTTTAACATTAATAGGCCACAACATTTATTGCTGATGATATTTGCAGCGCCAGGTAGTAGGTTTATGGGAGTTGCCGTCTTAGCTGAGCATGGTTTACATTATATACGTAATATATATAAGTATCTGTTGTGTCTTTTGGTATTTATTGGCAATTGAGCTTTAGATATGCATTTATGAATCATCAATAAAAAAATATAGACTGACTCTTTTTGGACGCTCTTTTTTGAAGACCGTTAAACAACATTAGCTAGTGAGTCGCCGTCGACGAATACTTCTAGGAAGGCCGCCGACGAATTCTTCTCATCATCATCTTCACAATACTATATACAGTTTCTGCCGAGATGGTACTCGAGAGTTGTTCTTTTCACAAGTAACTATAACCTCCTCTATTCCAGATCGTCCGCGATGCCGAGACGCTCGCGACGCGCATGGAGCACCGCGGCGCGTGCGCGTGCGACAACGACACCGGCGATGGCGCGGGCGTGCTGACCGCCATCCCGCACCAGTTCTACTGCGCTCAGCTTAGGTAAGACCCCTTCTTAACACGTTTAATGCCAACATGATTTTCCTAATTCTATCCTATTGATTTCTCAGTCCCTTATACGGGCCACCAGTGCAAATGGTCATATTAGCTTTTATTCAGTCTACGGATGAGCGCGAGAAAAGAAAGAAGCTTCAGAGATGCGCTTATTATAAGCGCATCTCTGAAGCTTTCTTTTTCAAGAGTCATTTAAAATGACGTTGAATGAGCGGCTTATCAAACGACATTTGAAATGACTCTACCACTGGGTTCGGAAGACAGTTTCAGTCGATAGGTATTGGACATGGGCCTCTGCAAGCGCTGGTTTCTCTACAACTCGCGTCAAATGCAATGGACTTTTGGATAATCGTTGCTTTAATCACTTATTTTTTTTAAATTCTAATGACCCTGGCAAATTATAACTAAGTAAAATATATGTATAATCAGATCAGTTATCCAGTTATAGGTTTGCTCGTCAGCAGCATACATTTTAACGATAAATTTTATCCACCAACTTTTTTTGTACTGTTGCTAAGTCTATGACTTATTGAGTGCGTTACATTTCGTACTCATAATATTTGTGCATAACTTCACCCGAGAGAATTTCGAGTAGGAGTAAATATTTGTTCGGTTCGATTTGTCTCTTCCGAAAATACTCAAATGTATTTTTGCCAATACACTTGAAATATTATCATCATCTTTGACAGATACAAAATATTTTTTTAAATTCAGAACTGACTGACGTTTCACTATTAGATATGATGGTTAAAATGTAATAGGAAAGATTAAAATTAAAATCATTTTATTTCAACAAAAGTCTTATTACACCATTATCATCCAACATTATACGATTATTTGATTCGAATACAATTATTATACGAACAATTAATTAAATCAATATTATACAAACAATTAAAAAATTAACAAATAATTACATGTTAAGCATTTTTTTATATTAATTAGTTGTTCATTAGTCAGTATCTGAACCATAGGTATAACCAGACTATAAAGTTGGACTTTAATTTAGATTCTAGACTTCAAGAAACGGTCGGTCGGTACCTTATCGCGTGGTATTGTTAAGATCGCGTGTGCACTTGCCCCAGAAGTTATACCAAGTTCTACAGCAAGGTTTATGGAAAATGAAATTGTAAATAAACGCTGCTTTAATTTATATTCGTGCAAGCATGCAAAAGTCATGGGAAAATCTAGTTTGAATTATGAACTTGTATGTATGAAATACTAAGTGGACTCATAAGGTTTAAAATTGTTGAGTGTTATTTTGAATTATTTTATGATAAATCTTTCACTCCATTTTACCTACCAAAAGGAAATAACAAAATAAATTCGCGCGTGAGTGATAGGTTAATACTATTGTTAACAATGAGAGTTCTATTTACTTTTCCCCGCAATAAGCTTTGTTCTATTAATTACCTATAGTGCAGGCAATGAAGCATTTTGGGTCCGAATTTTTTTACTGTGAACCGATATGCATGAAATTTTGGAATTAGTTTCATTGCACCTTCCAATTCAAAAGTGAAAATGATTTGAACGCCGCAACTACCCCTGGAGTGGTTGCCACCCCATCTCGGGGGTGAGTATTCTTTTTTTAAGATAACCTCGGATATCGATAGGAAGACTAATTTTAAGCAAAAAATCATCTATAAAGTTTTTCGATAAATCTAATACTTTTCAAGTTATTGGCAATTGAATATTCGCAATTTTGTCACGTTTTTCATCGGTTTTTTGCAAATATCTCCAAAAATATAACTTTTATCGATAATGTTATGAGGAACAAAATTGTGGCAGGTAAAAAACTAAACAATTTTGTTTATTATAACGTATTCTAACTACAATATTAAGTTAGATATTAAAGATCAAAGCCGTTTTTTATTTTGTCTGCATTTTAATCGATGTGGTCAATGTCATCTAGCGGCGAGCAGATGCATTTTATGCATTCTTATAATTAAGAGTTTTGTAGTGCTTGAAATAAGCTTTCAAATGAGTACAATTAAAAGTCTTTTGCACGTAAAATAAGTAAGCTGTATTACAAATAAGAGGAGCATCCAATATTTTTCTTTTAAAACAATGGGTTTCATAAGTGCCATTTCCACCAGAATTGAAATTATTCGTATTCCGCCAAGAATTAACTTTATTATAAAATGTTTGATAAATTGTATCAGTTTGGCTGCTTTAGGACACATATTTTTCAAAATAGATTGGATTAAAATAAAAATATAAAATCTCATATTTTAAAAAATCCCACCTTCTTTTCATAATATCTCAAAAATTATGATAGATGCGTATAAAAGTGTAGGGATAAAAAATGTAGGTATTTTTCTGACAAAAAATTCAGTAATTTTGTTATTTCTGTTAAACAAAAACTGACGGAGATATGATTGTTTAAAGAGCGCGTGGCAGCGGCAATCACAGCCTCTCTTAAGCCCTTTAACCCTTCACCGTTTTCGAAAAACGTTTTTAATTATATATTGCAATAAAGGATGTTGTAGTTCTCCTAATTACCTTTTCAATGCTGTTTTAGAAATTGTGATAGCATGAATAGCTTGGAAATGGCACTTGTGAAACCCATTGATTTACAAGAAAAAGCATTCGATGATCCTCTTATTTGTAATACAGCTTACTTATTTTACGTGCAAAAGACTTTTAATTGTACTCATTTGAAAGCTTATTTCAAGCACTACAAAACTCTTAATTATAAGAATGCATAAAATGCATCTGCTCGCCGCTAGATGACATAGACCAAATCGATTAAATTGCAGAAAAAATAAAAAACGGCTACGATCTTTAATATTTATCTTAATATTGCACATAGAAAACTTTAGGATAAACAAAATTATTTAATTTTTTACCAGCTACAATTTTGTTCCTAATAAAATTTTCGATAAAACTTATATTTTTGGAGATATTTGCAAAAAACCGATGAAAAACGTGACAAAATTGCGAATTTTCAATTGCCAATAACTTGAAAAGTATTAGATTTATCGAAAAACTTTATAGATGATTTTTTGCTTAAAATTAGTAATCCAATCGATATCCGAGGTTATCTTAAAAAAAAAATACTCACCCCCGAGATGGGGTGGCAACCACTACATGGGTAGTTGCGGCGTTCAAATAATTTTCACTTTTGAATTTAAGGGTACAATGAAACTAATTCCAAAATTTCATGCGAATCGGTTCACAGTAAAAAAATTCGGAGGTTGGACCATATTTTTCGCTTCAATGACTGCGCTACTAACTTAACGAGTACATCACATAGCTCCACACTATCGAGAGAAGGCAAACACGATTACACTGACAACTATTGATCTAAAGTTTAGATAACGGTTATTGATGTTATATATAACATCGGTAACTAAATAATACAGTTGAACTTCAAGATATTGTCGTTTAAGAATAAATTTTCAGTAGGAAGGAATATGTTTAGGGCAAAAATCTAGTGATCGAAAGGAAATAAGTGTTATGATTTTATGAAGTGATGTCTCTACAGAAATCAAAGAATAGTTTTCCGAAAGATAAACTAATAGAAAATGTTTCTTAATAAATGTTTCTTACCTAGAGGTAAGAATCTTATTTGATATTTATTCAATAAATAAAATATTAAAAGCCATGTAGGTATACTTAGCGTGCAAGTCGCGTGTTTCCTTCGCCTTCATAAAATGTGCTTTAAAAATAACTCGGATGTCAAAGACCTGTTAATCCCATCATGTAATGTTTCGTCTGAAGTGAAATAGCTGACAATCAGTATATTGTACTAGTTGGCAGTGTGCCAATTTCAGGCAACAATCGAACCCGCGAGTTGGCAATGTGCCAAGCGCGAGTTAGGGAAATCGATGCATGCGACTCGACCCACACTGGGCCACAAGTTGGAGATGATGTATTTAGCATAGATAAGATTTCACTGGACCAGTAAGGCAGGTGGATGTATACCATGAATGATTGCGTTCTTCAGCGAGGTCTACTAGTGCATAGATTTTTGCAAGGCTGAACACAAGGCGGTTGCCGGTCTCTTCCTACTTGGGTACCATCATCAATCGCTCCAAGTATTTTAGTTAAAAACTCACTAATTAGTTTAGCTAAAGTTGAAAATCATGCCATTGTGTTTGAGTTGACGGAATACTTAAGATACCCATAAAAAAGTTCTTCATAATAGTGGAATTATACTGTGCTCAATTGTCCTCATAAATTATTTCTTGCGAATCAAATAATTTTTATTAAGTGGGAATTTGGCAAGCATTTCACTCGTAAAATATGATTTATGTCAAAATCAATTTAGCCGAGCTCTACATTCATTAGACATTGAGAAGACGCCATTTATTTTCAAATGAAATTGATCGAGACTAAAAGGCGGGAATAATAACCACCTTCAATAGACACTTAGTTGATGAGAAATGGATATCATCAGTCCATTTACAATTACACGAGACGTGACCGGAACGTCATCATTTTAAACGAATACATAGTTCTTGCTTTTGCTTTGTAGATTTTTTCCAGAATGTACATAGGTCTTGTTCACTGTAAAAATACGCTTTGGTGTAATTTGCGTCATTGTTTTATGTAACGCTAATCATCAAGGCTGTGAGCTAATTTTAACTTAGATGTATCGATGAAATATTCGTTATTTGACGTAGTTACGTCATACGGTAATAGTTAATTTGACCGAATAACTTAATTGATTAATTCATACCGACGAAAGGGAGCTTAAAAGGTTTCTCCGAGAACTCGACCTATTTATATACCACTAACATATTCGAAGGAATGTTCGGATAAAAATAAGGTATTTTTTATTAAGTCATTCCGTTTAAAATGCAATTAAAGAATGTTGGAGGCGTGACTACAGCCGCGTATGATCCATCAATGTCTACATCAATCAGCTAACACTCATAGGCATTACCTAGTTGACAGGATCCAAATATGGACATGGAACCTACCGTTTACTTTAATGAATTATTTTTTGCGAAACGTTCAATATTTTTAGTTCTTACATGCATGAGTGTGCAGGGTGTAGGGATTTGGAAAGCCTTATATAAATATATATTCTTAGTGCCAAGTATGTTCTAGACTAGATGTTATGAATGTCTTTTTGTATATTTTATTCCTCTAATGGTTCAAGTATCTATAATACAAGAGCTTAAGCTACTAACACACCGATAAGCAGTAAGTAGAAGTTCTTCTTCTTCTTCTTCTCAGTCGTTTCACTCTTGTCAGAGCGGTCGTGGTCATGATGAGTCGACATTCTTGGTGGTGCCTGTTGTGACCTTCCTTACGATTTGTCGCCATGTTGTTCTGTCAGCTGACATTCTTATGCATCGATGTAGGGGATCTCCAACTGCCGATTTTATCTGATCGGCCCATCGCATAGGCGATCTGCCACGCGGTCTGGTTCCTTCAACTTTTCCCTGGACTACCAATCGCTCTATGGAATCATTTCCTCGCCTCGAGACATGGCCAAAAAACGTTAAAATATTGGCCCGCACCAAATCGGACAGACGCTGCGTAATGCCAACATCTTGAAGTATGGAAGTGTTTGTGCGAAATTCCGTCCATGACACACCCAGCATCCTCCTCCAGCACCACATCTCCAGAGCATCTATTTTCCGTTTCTCCAACTCACGTAATGTCCACGTCTCGGATGCATATAGAAAAATGGGAAAAACTAGTGTTCTTACAAGCCTGGTCTTAGTGGCTTTAGTTAGATTACGATTTCTCCATAATTTCTTCAGCTTATCCATTGCAGTCCTGGTGATTGCCATGCGCCTCTTGATCTCATCCACACAGCCTCCATTGTTCGAGATTAGAACACCAAGGTATACGTATGATTGGACCACGTCGCAGTTCGCAATCTGAGTCACTTCGGGCTTATTGTTATTGGCGCGGTCTACAATCATCATTTTGGTTTTACTTCTGTTTATCTTCAACCCAAACAATTGGCTTACGCGTTCCATCCTTAAAAGCAAAGCTTCCATCTGGCTAGAATCAGACGCAAACAGGGTGGTGTCATCAGCGTAACGGAGATTTGCGATTTTGTAGCCCCCAACCACAACTCCATCACTCCAGTCCTCCAGGGTCATTCGCATCACAAGTTCCGTGTAGATGTTAAACAAGAGAGGCGATATTATACACCCTTGGCGAACACCTGCCTTGGGATGGAAATTGTCAGAAAGAAGGTTGTCTGTCCGCACTGAAGCTGTTCCATCTTCATAAAGACTCCTTAGCAGGTGTACGAGGTGTTTCGGGGTACCCATTTCCAGTAAAGTATTCCACAAAATTGGCCATCTTACAATCTCAAACGCTTTGGAGAAATCAACAAAGCAAATATAAACCGGCTTGTTAAACTCTCGAGCCTTCTCTATAATCTGGCGAACAATGAGAATCTGCTCACGGGTGCCCTTCCCCTTTACAAATCCAGCCTGTTCGGATGCTATTTCCTTTGACAGATAGGCCTTCAAACGCTCATTGATAATATGCAACATTATTTTGCTAGCGTGACTGATCAGAGCAATAAGGCGGTAGTTGTTACATAACTTTGATGAACCCTTTTTATGTAGAGGAGTGAAAACTGTATGAGCCCATTCATTTGGCCATCTTCCCTTTAACCATATCCTATTGCAGATAGCATGAAAGATTGTTACACCATATTCTCCCAAAGCACTAATGGTCTCAATTGGTATCCCATCTCTGCCCGTTGCTTTGCCTTTCTTAAGGTGTTGTATCGCAGCTTTGACTTCCGACCTAAGAATGTTTGGCTCCAGTTCTTCTCTTTCAGGCTCAGTAGGTATTGAGAACTGCCACTGTGGATCCTCAAACAATGATTGGCAATAACTCCTCCAAGCCTCTGAAATTTGGTCTAGTTCAGTGACAACCTGTCCACAGCTGTCCTCGATGGCCCAAGTTTTAGATGGCAGAGATTTTGTTATTAACCGAATTTTATGGTGGAGGTCCTTGGTTTCATACCTACAAGCGTGGGATTCCATTTCCTCGCAAATATTACGTAGGTAAGCGTTGTAGTCCTGTCTGCATTTTGTCTGTATAAGGGCAGATTTCTTGTTAAGTTCTATGATATCCGCACCAACCGCTTTCATCTTACGACGCTCTTCAACAAGTGCCAAGGCTCCATCAGTCATCCAATGTTGTTTCTTGTGTGTTGTAGCCGGTAGCCTGGACCCATTGACCGCATTTTCGATAAAAGTTTTCGCCCTGTTCCACAATGCATCTGGTGTTTCATTGGCTATATCTGCGTCGTTCCATTCTGCCCAGTTTTCTTCAATGAACGCCCTAAATTTTGGAAAGTCCTGTATTTCGATTTTGCGTTGCTTTTTAATGCTTCTGGCCATTTTCAACTTGAGCTTAAGTTTTGTGATCAAGAGGTTGTGATCTGACCCGCAATCGGCTCCAGGCAAAGTATGGGTATTCGTGATAGAAGTCTTCCATCGTGATCGAACTAAAATGTAGTCGATTTGATTTCGGTATTTTCCATCCGGTGATACCCAAGTATATAGCCTTCGAGGATGGTGTTGATAAAAGCTATTAGTAATAAGTAGATCATTTTCCGATGCAAACTGTATGAGACGCTCACCCCTATCATTCCGTGCGCCAAGTCCAAATCTTCCCACGCATTTACTTAACTGATGAGAGCTTCCGCCGATCTTGGCATTGAAGTCTCCCGCAATAACCAAAAGCTCTCTGCTAGGTATCTTCTTAATTGCCATCTCTAGTTCAGCGTAGAATAGCTCAATCGTATCGTCGCTTGCAGTGCTAGTAGGAGCGTATACCTGTATAATATTAAGGTTTATCGGTGATGATTTAAGCTTAATGCTACGGTCGCTGACAGGCTCATAACCCATCACACAGTTCCTCTGGCTTGTCGGAATCAAAAATCCCACCCCGTTCCGACTGGTGTTCTCGTTGCCAGAGTAGTAAAGAGCATGGGTCTCGGTAACAAAATGCCCGCTGCCTCTCAAGTGGGTTTCGCTCAGTCCACAGATGTCAATACCGCACCTGGCAACTTCCCTCACGAGTATGCTTAGTTTCCCGGTTTGAAGTAAGCCTCGAACATTCCACGTTCCTATCTTCTGAGTATGTCTTAGCTTAATTGAGTTTCCAGTAGTTGAATTTCCATGAGGAGCCTGGTTTTCCACTCGCCCATGGCCGGTAACCGATTTCACACCGCGTACCCCGGACGCAACGCAGCGCCGGTTGCCAAGCGGTTCGCTGGGCGATCTTATTTCCGTTATTTGTGTTCTCATCTAACTGTCTTGGGAAAATGTAGCTGCAGTGGTTTCCCCTTGCCTTCTGCGCCAGTCTGTTTAGGAACTATTTGGGTCCCAAGGCTACTGAAACCTCTTCTGCTCAGTTTCCCGAGCAGGTGAGTAGTTATACCGCTACAGCTCGGTCGCCATTGCCTCGTCTGTTATCTAGCAGGGGACACCGCGACAGCATAGAGTCGTCGCCTCCAGTCGTTTGTCAGTACAAACTTCTAGAGCGTGCAGGTGAGGTTGACAGTTGGGGCAGACTAGATGTTATTGTCATTCTCCCCCTTACCCCCCTTTCTTAAGTAGAAGTATCAGCCTATTAATGTCCCACTGCAGGTCAAAGGCCTCCATCTTTTGAAATCATGTTTTCGTTACAAAGTTGGGTTTGGCAAGCGTGGTGATTAAGTCAAAACCCATGTTTGTAACACACCGATAAGACTAACAAAAAGTGGGCATGAACTCAGACTATACAGACCTAGCCCAATCACAGTATCTCTAGTCTAGTCTAGATACAGTATAAAATAAACTTAATACGTACTATGACCTAGTCTATTCAGTAAATAATGGCGCTTACGACGTTTCTACCGCGAGACGACTCTACTGCGTCTCTCGGTACTACGCAGTTGGTATGGATTGATTTATATGTCGTGATGTGGTAGTGTTGTAGAAATTAACGAGAAAATTGCATTTGATGAAGAACATTTGAGGGAGTTACCTATTATTTAGCCCAGTGATTTCATAAGTGAAGTTGATGGTTCGATTTTACACTAGGTAGTTAATAATCATACGTGAAATAAAATTTATATATTAGTATTGTATAGTACCTATTACATATATGAAAAATAAAAATATAAAAGGAGAAACTGACAGACTCTCATATTAACGAACAGCCTAAACGGCTTAACGTAGGCACTTAAAATTTGGAAGGGCCGTAGCTTAGGTAGCTACCGTAGAGGTGCTCTAAGAAACCACTTACCGTAATTCCCACGGGAACAGGAGTTAGTACGAAATAAAACATAAATGTGTACCTACCTACGTTACATAAGTGTGGAAATAATCCATCAACAGCATCTTTTAGAAGTTATTACAAACAATTTATAAAATTGAGTAAATATGATGGATTCATTACAAAAAGTTACAAACAGACATACAGTGGTCTTGTCACTGAAAACCAAAATGTAACTTTACTTGAACATGCGACAGGAGACAAATACACACCGCTAAACATTTGCTATGCACATGCTAATGATGAGAAATTACCATACCCACATCAAACACTGTAGTAGCTTACATTAAAAACAGAATTATTTGTAGTGGAAAGACAATGACCAAAATAACTTAGGGCCCTTTTACGTCTCTTACTATATTGTTAAATAAATTGCCCATCGATCATTTCACACACTAACTATAGATATCACTCTACTTTGACGAAATAAAATGACAACAAAACCTCCTCCCTTCCTCCTTCCTATAGCCTGTCTTCCATTAAGAGAAGCGTGAAGAAGTGTATTACGTGCCGGTTTGTCGATGCCAACAGAAAGGATACAATTTTGGTCCACATCCGTTGTCGTGGCCCGTGGCAGTTAGGGCTCCTTCTGAGGAGCCAATGTATCGTGCTAATAAAGAAAAAAAAACTACAAAATATTTAAAATGCCTAAAGAGCCAGTAGGGCATTATGTTATAAGCATAAGCATAATATGCCTGAAGTGTTCATGGTCGCTGACATATTTTCATCATAAACAATATTCCGTTCTATTCTAAATCGTACTCTACGCACGTCGTTGTTATTGTTTCAAATAGTCAATAGGCCATTCAAGGATGAAACTAGACTAATGATCTGTCCACGCGCAAATAGTGACATCGATCTTATTTAAAGTGGACATTGTGACGTTTCTTTAACCACACCTCTATCTATATGTTGCTAAGTGCCAAAGTTACTTCAATTTAAAGTTAAAAGTCCCAGAAGTGACATAATATCCAAAGAAAATGGCGTGATCGCACGACATTTTGTTCCTCCAGAGAATACAGACGACTAGCGCACTCAAGTCATACATAACACAGTCAATTCGTTTTATCCAATAAAATGGCTTCATATACTCATTTCCATCTCAACAGATATGGGTCAGGATGTCAATAATGCCGGGGTCCCCCTTTTGTGATCAAGGACATTCCTTTCATTGAATTCCTGTGCCTACTGTATAATAAGTGATATCGGTCATAGTCTATTAAATTCTTTTCTTGTATCAGTCCAGGTCAGAAAAGGCTTTATTTTATAAAACGATTTTTTTAGTTCTATGTTCGAGTCAGAAACATCATAGTCAATAAAAATATGTCGTTTATATTTATTACATAAAAAAGCGGCTCTGCTGGGGGAATATTAATTTATCAGTACTTCTCTACTATATGTATTATGCATGTATTATATGTACGTAAATATAAACCTTCCTTAAGAATCACCCTATCTATTTAAAAAAAAACCGCATCCGTTGCGAACTTCTAAAGATCTTAGCATACATAGGTATAGACAGACAGCGGATAGCGATATTGTTTTATACTACGAGTATGTAGTGATTAGAAAACTTTAGAAGAACAAGAAGTCTTGCTTTTCCAGTTAGACGCTGCTTTACGAAATACGTTGTACTAGATCGTTGTTCTAGAACTTTTGTTGCTTGTTTTTCGATTTTATTATACATTCAGGGCCAGAGTCTATTTATATGTGATAGATGTTACTTATTTACTCGTATGTATGTATTCGTGAAATAATGACTGCCAAATCCTGCGGGCATGTCGCACGTCAGGCGTTTGAAGGTCGATGTTTTATTTTGAACTAGCGGCCGCCAGCGACTCCGTCCGCGTGGGTCACGATTTCCTCACACTGTCTTACTAAAAATAGCTGAATAAAACAACGGTCTATATACAGTCAACTTGCACACTTATAAGGGACTAATTACTCAGGATGGAAATAATACGCAAATAAAGAGACGTATAACGCCTAACAATAATCTGGAGACCTTATACATTTGATAAATCATCTGTTCACCGCGATTCAGATCCGCGGCCGCGCCTCTAGCGAGGTGCGCCATCTATCGGCACATTTTAGAAGTAAATAGTTCGATAGCACAATTTACAATGATAAAATAAAGGAATATACAATTAGCTTAAATAGCCTCGACAAATGGTAAGTGGACTATCCAACACAAAATGTTTTGTCAATTCGAACCAGTAGTTCCTGAGCTTAGCGCGTTCAAACCAATTTGGATCTTGAGTTGCACGTGTTATTGTGAGTCAACCGTAAAAGATAGACATATGCTGTTGGGGGATATTTTTTAGGCAATTTTATGTAGAATATTTCCGTGATACATGATTTCTATGTGACTTTAACCATTAAGGCTGCACACGCGACTGAAGCTTAAGAAATGGAGTAAATTCTCCCGTTTTCCCCACATTTCTCTTTACTACGCTACTCCTGTTGATTGTAGCGTGATGAAAAGTATCCTATAATATGCCCAGGAGTATGAAGAATAATTGTACCAAGTTTCGTCAAAATCCGTCCAGTAGTTTTTGTTTCTATAAGGAACATACAGACAGACAGACAGACAGACAGACAGACAGACAGACAGACAAAAATTTTACTGATTGCATTTTTGGTATCAGTATCGATCACTAAACACCCCCTGATAGTTATTTTGGAAAAATATTTAATGTACAGAATTGACCTCTCTACAGATTTATTATAAGTATTGATTGATTGGTAAAATGCTATGATTATCCAATCTGACAGATATAATTTTTATATAACGCGTTTCCATGGGGCATAAAAAAACTGTTTGTATTCTGTGAATTAATTACTCTAAATATTTGTTTTTTACGAAACTCCCTATATTTATGTATTATGTCGCACAGTCATGTAACTGAATAGTTCCTAAGTGTGATAATGTGTACTTCTTGAAGAAACATTACAAGACTTCGTTTAAATGTAAAGTCGTTGGGAATGTTGATTGAATTGGACGTAGCTTCAGACGTCACGATTAGTCGAAGCAATTTTATTTTTCAATGCGTTTGATTTGCGCCTTTATTGATGCTGTGACGATCCACAGTTCAGCAAATCAGCACCAGCTTTATTAATAACTAGCGGCCGCCAGCGACTCCGTCCGCATGGGTTTCGTTTCCGTACACAGTGTTAGGTACTATAGATAGCTTAAAGCCTTCCTCGACAAATAGTAAGTGGACTATCCAATACAAAAGATTTTGTCAATTCGAACCAGTTGTTACTGAGATTAGCGCGTTCAACCCAATCTGGATCAGGATGTTACACGTGTTATTGTGAGTCAACCATGAAAGATAGACATATGCTGAAAAGGGATATTTTTTAGGCAATTTTATTAAAAATATTTCCGTCGTACATGATTTTTATGTAACTTTAACCATTAAAGCTGCACACGCCACAGAAGCTTAAAAAATGGAGTAAATTCTCCCGTTTTCCCAATATTTCCCTTCACTACTCTGCTCCCATTTATTGTAGCGTGATGAAAAGTATCCTATAATATGCCCAGGTGTATAAAGAATAATTGTACAAAGTTTCGTCAAAATCCGTCCAGTACTTTTTGTTTCTATAAGGAACATACAGACAGACAGACAGACAGACAGACAGACAGACAAAAATTTTACTGATTGCATTTTTGGCATCAGTATCGATCACTTATCACCCCCTGATAGTTATTTTGAAAATATATTGAATGTACAGAATTGACCTTTCTACAGATTTATTATAAGTATAGATAATATGTTTGTGCTTGAAACGCCTCGATGGTCTAGTGGTTTCAGTACCGGGCTGTGGGTCGAGGTCCTGGGTTCGATTTCCGGGTCGGGCGAATTTGTGTCGGTTTTTCCGAACACAGCCGGTTTTGTGATCACCAATCCGCATTCGGCAAGCATGGTGAACTGGCCAACAAAACCTGTCTTTGCAACGAAACATATTTTAGAAACGATGGAGGCCTTTTTCCTGCAGTGGTAAATTAATAGGCTGATACTTTCATTTACTTTGTGCTTTAAATATGCCAAATTTTGTGCCATATGATGCGTATGGGGTGGTGTAATAAATTAACTCACCTCCAATGGCATGCTTAGTTCAACCCCAAGATAATATTTTGTTCAATCATATTTTCGTAGGTAGATTTATTTATCTAGGACTAGTTTTACATTTCACCTAGTTATCCAAAATATGCATTTAATCTATCGGATGACAGATACATCTCGTAATGATTAAGATAATTAAAATACAGTTAAAGCAACGTTAACTTCATATTAATGTCATTTGTGAAGGACCGTATGTTATAAGTCGTACTTTGCACAGATAACTTTATTACACAACTATGTTATTGTTGTCGTGAGTAGTCGTAAACAATTCATTATCAGTTATAGTTCGGAGTTGAATGAGCAAGCATAATATACGCTGTTATTCATTAGTGTATTAAAAGAAACGTTATAAGAGTGTGCAACAAAGTACAGGATTTAAAATTATGAACAAATATTTAAGATTGTTCTATTAGGCACCAAGGCTCTCTTTTCAGTTTAATAAATTACTTCTTCACTATGTTTTTTTTAATATGAATACTAAGGTCGCATCGAATGTATACTTTGTATTGAATTTCGTAATAACTCTGTTGACACTTAGTACATCAATTTTTGCAACTTTGTCGGATATTGAACATGGAGTGGAGCCACTTACTGTGGTGGAGCTGAGGTAGTGACTATAGTTGTAAAAAACCCGTTAGCTACCGTTAAATAACCAAATTTTTGGTTAGCTACCGATAAAATGCAGTTGTTAACGGTTAGTTATCTGACAGTGACAGCTAAAAAGGGTATAGTTTTTTCCTTTGTGAAGAGAAAATCGATATTCAAAAGATAAATAAAATTCATTTTAGATGTTTTCCTACTACCTAATCCTACTAAGATTATAAATGCGAAAGTTTGTAAGAATAGATGGATGGATAGATGTCTGTTACTCTTTCACGCAAATACTACGAAACGTAAATGTTAAATTATATGTCGCTTTAATTTATAATTGCGTCTAATATACAATCTATTACTATTATCATTATACAAACACTTATTTACATCTAGCGGAATCTAGTGAAATTTAACCGTAAAATGCATAAAATGCGGGTTATTAACCGTTTCTAACGAAAAATGCATATTTACCCGCACGGTTAAAATCGTTAATAACCGGCGTCGCATCTATAGTAGTGACACGTAGTGACCTCCTAGAAATCTTCCTGCGATACAAGCAATATTTTGTTTTGATTATTCAGATCTATCTTCCTAGAAGCCGCAAGGAAGTCTGTTACTTCATATAAGTAGTTCAAAAAAATAAACGACTAAACGCTAGTTTGTAGAGTCACAGATCTATTAATCTACGAGTTAGTTGATTAAAATTTCTGTGTAATATATTTTTGATGATCGTAGATAATTGATATGTGATGTTTGTTTTATTTCATGTTATTCTTCAAAGTGATCAATCTAGTTTAGCATAGCCGTCTATTACGAGAAGTGACAGATAAGTGCTAATAGAATAATTCGTGACCTTGTTATTTGATACTACGAGTACTTAGCATATTTTTTTACAGATGACCAGAATCTTCTTAGGCGTATTCAGAAAGTCCCTGATGTACTTTTAGCAGACTATCAATGATTATAGTGCAGACTAGATTTGTTATTCCGTCATCATATTCCCGTTTTAAGTCTAGAAGTTACAGGAAAATTTAAATAGCCTACCTACTTTAGATTGCGGTTAAATGCAATCAAAATACAAGGTCTTGCTAGAGAATTTTTAATCCCGTTTTGTT
The DNA here is from genome assembly GCA_958496325.1 of Nomophila noctuella. Taxonomy (NCBI): domain Eukaryota; kingdom Metazoa; phylum Arthropoda; class Insecta; order Lepidoptera; family Crambidae; genus Nomophila; species Nomophila noctuella. Next base: position 15,259,293 of record OY292487.1, on the reverse strand, counting down.
GTCTACCTAACGATTGGATAAGGAAAATCCAAAGCCTCCAGTGTTCGGTATCTCTACTAACAAAATAGCGCAAAAAAATGGCACATTTATGCCTCAACATAAGTTATTGGGTCTAGAATTTGAAGTGATGTTTAGTAATATAATATATCATATAATATATCATTCTTTCATTTGAAGTACTGAATATAAAATTTACAACTGCACTAAAAGTTTATAAATCAAAATAAAATGAAATGACATCAATAAACGTCAAATTGCAGGTTCACCCAGATCCCACGTGGGTGATCACATGGTCACCTCGTGATCAAACAGTGGCATTATACAATTTGGACAACCGATCAACGCATTGCAGTTACCTATCTTTATTGTTACAAGAGTTAGGTGGAACGCGCTAACTGTAATCTCGTCGCATGCGTTGTAAACTTTACGGCCCATTCTTAATGTATTATGGCTATTGGTCGTTAGGTACAATAGGTACTTTCATTCGATTGTGTGCATTGAGCAGTAAATTGTTGTTAATTTACTGCTATATCATTCTGATTTTTCACCTCCCTTAACCCAAAATTCCCGAGGGTAGAAGTCCCACACACACATCAAAAAATTATCATTTTTGTCAGTATCTTTTTAAAATATCACCATAGTCAGAGGCGGCCTTACCCATTGCGAGGCCCCGGGCGACAGGTCTTTGCGAGGCCCTTTGCCCTACGGAAAATCTACCTATGTGATGTGAAAGTTGGTCTGTTTTATTGATAGGTATTCATTATGTTATTATTATTATTTATAGGTACTCTTTTGAGATCACGGGTCCACAGGGACCCTTTGAAGCATGCGTGATTTTTTTGTACAATTTGTTCTAATGCGATTGGTAGGTCTGCCAGGTTCTATCTCTGACCAAATACAGATCAAGTCAAAGACAGAAACTGGCAAATGTGAGGACTATTACAAAACAAAAGGAAACAAAATCTAGGGCTATTGTGAACAGTTTGATGGTTTGGTTAACTGGGCTATGGGTTGAGACAACGGACGTATGCAATGCAAAATGTCTCAATGTTTTACTCCTTGCCAAAAAAAGCTACCACTCTAAGCGGCCACTACACCGGCGTGGTTGGCTAAGGGTGCCGAGAGGTGTGCACCGGTTTCTTTAAGATTAAATTTATTAGGAAAAAGGATTAGGGAAGAGCTATAGCTCTTGCGCTCCTCTCTGGCCGGCTATTTAAGCAAGCCAGAGGTGAGGGGAAGATGGGTAAAGTACAAGCTGCCCTGCGGAGACTGACTGCATTGATGAAAGTTGTAATTCCTCAAGGAGGAGCTCCAACTACCAACAACGGACGATGGGGTCATCAAAACCCTACGCTCTTTATTACTCTTATGTAGGAAAATTGGGATTCACGTTGCAGCATGCGTGGGGCCGAAGCCAACAGCGCAGAGGCTTTTTGGTACCATTTGATCTAAATTGAAATATGTAGGTACATCTACCAGGTACTACCTCTGAAAAAATACACCGAAGTCGGTGGTAGATTCATTATATTGTACATGTATCTTTGACGATTTATAAGTGCCTCACTGAGGCCTACATAAATAAAGTATATTTGAATTTTGAATTTTGAATTTTACAGATCTATTCAAAGACAGCACCTGGCAAATGTGAAAACTGTTTCCAAATTAAAAGAAAAAAATTGGCCAAGTGCGAGTCGGACTCCCGCACTGAGGGTTCCGTACAAATTCTATTTTTGACGTATTAAAAAAACTACTGAATAGATTTCGTTCAAAGCAATTTTCGTTGGTAGTTTTTATGGTAATATACATTACGTATTTATTTCAGATTTATCATCCTCTTACTTTAGAAGTTAGAGGGGGGGGGACACTTTTTTCCACTTTGGAAGAGTCTGTCACGCAAAGTATTCACCTTGGAAAAAAATGAGCTTAGAAACCTTCATATATTTTTTTAAGACCTATCCATAGATACCCCACACGTATATGTTCAATGAAAAAAAATATTTCGAGTTTCAGTTCTGACTATGGGGACCCCCACTTTTTTAAATTTTTTTTCTATTTTCGTATGCAAACCTTGTTGCGGTTCACAGACTACATCCACTCACTAAGTTTCAACAGTATAGTACTTATAGTTTCGGAAAAAAGTGGCTGTGACAGACTGGCGGACAGACAGACAGACAGACAGACAGACATGACGAATCTATAAGGGTTCCGTTTTTTTGCCATTTGGCTACGGAACCCTAAAAATAATCCAGGTCTATTGTGTGTAGTTTGATGGTTTGGTCAACTGGGCTATTGAATGACACAACGGACGTCTGCCAGCCAAAATGTATCAAGTTTTCTCACTCCACGCGGCCACTAGGATCGCGGGCAGCAAGAGAGCAACACCGGCGTGATTGGCTAAGGGTGCCGAGAGGAACGCACCTGTTTTTAGATCGCGTTCCCCGCTATTACCTACGCAGATTGAGCACTTCCACCCATCAAGCATATAGCTCTTGCGCTCCACTCTGAGGGCCAATTAAGGCGAGCCAGAGGAGGGGGAGGAGATGGTAAAGTTCCCCCGGGAGATCTCGGGTCCGTGGTGCCGCCACACACCAACAACTCGCCCCAAGCTGCCTTTGACTGATTGCATTGATGGAAGTTGTAATTCCTCAAGGAGGAGCTCTAACTTCCACCAACGGGTGATATTATTATACATTGATATGGTAATATTAATATACAAAGTTTTACAAAATGAACAAATACAGAAATGTTAGTCCAGTAAAAATAGAAAAATTGTGATGCAAGTTTGCATTAATTTCCTACTTACAAGCCGGATTTTTGTGCAGACCTTATATTCATAAAAGTTCGAGCCTGTGTCACTGAGTTTACGAGTGAGACGAGAGCTATACTGTCTTTGCAAATATTGTTTGTAATGCCCTCAAGAATATGTTACCATGGTGGACACTTGAAATAAGACTCCAGTTTAAAGCATTGATTTTTCAATGTATGATCGCAACCATGAAAGACCTTATATGAACGGAAAATCGAAACGCAACCGTTATAATATAACGTACTGATCCCGTGGGGCCTCGCACCTGGTGGGGCCCCGCGCTTGGAGGGGCCTTTCAATTGGAGGGGCCCCGCGCTTGGATGGGCCTCGCGCTTGGTGGGACCCCGCGCTTGGAGGGGCCTCGCGCTTGGAGGGGGACCCTCCGGGCGCGAGGCCCCTTCAAGCGCGAGGCCCCGGGCGGTTGCCCGGTTCGCCCCCCCCTAAGGCCGCCTCTGACCATAGTTATCCCTAAACGAATGTCTTTCTCACTAATAGCTGCACTTGATAGTACACATTCATTAATTCAGCAGTCCAAAAGTGCTAGTAACTTCATTAAGTAATTCGCATAAATAAACGACTAAACGCTAGTTTGTAGAGTCAAAGATCTATTAATTAGTATAAGTGCTCAATGCTCCTGAATAAGGGCAAAACAAAGTCTAAAGTTTTTTTTGTCTAACAATCCTGTTATCTGTACTATCGAAGTATTGGTTTAACTAGCGTACATAGTGTTATATTGTAGCTTAAATCCTTCCTCGACAAATGACTATCCAAATACAACAATATTTTTTAAATTCGGACCGGGCTAATCTCAGCAACTACTCCTCAGATTAGCGCGTTCAAACAAACATTCACACCCTGTGACCCCATAGCTTTATTTTATTAGTATAGACATTTTAGCTACGTATTGTTATGTATTTTGAGTCAACAACTGTCTCTCACTTTAGACGCTTGCATGGCATATTAAATAACAACAAGCCAAGCAGATGTTAGTTCTGTTATATAAATTAGCGCCGGTGTTTGGCAATTAGGTGATGCGATAAATTCGAATCAAACAGCCTGGTTGTATCAGTCAGTTTATTTATTTAGTACATCTTCATTGGAGTCTTGAGCGATCGTTATTGGCTATTGTTCCTTGGACACAATGAGTAAATTAAACTCTGGTTTTATAAGAATTTATGTTAACCGCTGGATTGTCCTTTATATCGACCATTGTGAGGGTCTTTGGTCTATTTACTTTATATTGTATCGACTACACCAATGAATTATGGGTTTTGTTGGTTCCGAATGCGATTTTATAAAGTACTAGCGGCCGCCCGCAACTCCGTCCGCGTGGATTTAGATTTCCAATAGCCTAAAGCCCTCCTTGTCAAATGGACTATCCAACACAAAAATAATTTTTCAAATCGGACCAGTAGTTTCTGAGATAAGCGCGTTCAAACAAACAAACATACAAACAAACAAACAAACATACAAACAAACTCTTCAGCTTTATATATTAGTATAGATTAAGATTTCTGCTAATCTAGACATAGACTGTGTATTTTTGTTCCTTAATGTGTAAGCAGGACATGTTTGTGATGAAATGAAATAACATGAAATAAGTTGTTCAGCAATTTGATTCACTTAGTAAATTCTTTTGCACTTCAAAATTTTGATTTATGATTGAAGTTCATAGACGTTTTGTGTGCCACAGACCGAAAGGGAGTATTTTCTCGAAAGAACAACATACGTATTTTAATTCTTATGCCAATCTTCGCTATCCCGCAAAGTAGAATTCCGTACTGCCCTATTTCTGCAACTGTAGTTTATGCACAATTTCACTCCAGAGCTTTGCAGTTGATGAGGCTATACATACGCATAGTTTGATGCCATCCAAGATTAGATTACAGCCTTGATGTGGCGTCACCACATCACATGCACCAGCTATCACGCGGTGCCACCGTGCTAGCCTACTTTTTGTAATGATTGTTGTTAGGTTTTATAAAATGAAAACTTTTCTGTTAGTGCATTAAAATTTTCTTCCTTTATTACGCCTGGTAGATCTATTTAAACTGTTATTTGACTGCCTTGCCTTGGCTTCCTCATAGTTAATAACGCCTAACTAGTCGTAGACCAAAAGAAAGGCATATTTAAGATATCTGGTACCTACCAGATTGATAGACCTCTCCTGGTAAACCTACCTAGGTCTAGGTACCAGATATCTAAAATAAAAGCACCGTTAAAAAAAGGGGTGTGAGGATTTGCGCTATCCATGACCACGAAATTGTGGCTAATTGCTTTTAACCTTTTGCAGACAGTTGCAGAAATATTTATTCAACCAAATTATCTTACTCCATTGCAATGTTATTATTGTAAGTACGTCATATGTTACTATCATTAAAAACATACTGCGAAATTAACGATCACATTCTCAATGCGTGCCCGCGGTCAAAAACCGGTACACAATTTTGTTTTATAATTTTACCGGTTGTATAATCATAATATTTGGTAAACATTCCTCCAAATTATCTTCAGTCTTAAAGACTATTTGATTTGATTTATTTTTACATATGTTTATGTATAATTTTGTCCTGTGCTGATAGGTATCTCAATACTGAAAGATTAAGAAGAAAAAATAACTCTACGTTTCTGTTCAAAAATAGTACATAAATAGTTCTTCGTATTTGTGTATTCTCTTTAACTATTTAGTAACGCTCGTAAAGTATTTTTTAATAGACATTTGCTAAAAATCTAGATTTTAAAAGTTGATTACACCCCACCGGCATAATTGTTTGATGACAAGATGACATAACGAAAATCTGCAATGCTCGCTCTTAGTACACGTGCTCGACTTATCTCAAGCAATAACAACATAATACAGGAATCATTCGGTGTTTATTACGATAACATATCATGTCTGAAGATATGCACATACTATCACAATTCAGCAGTCTGTCATTTGTTTACTTGCAGACGTTTGTGTCGTGGGATTTGCATCTGTCTGCAATTCTGTGGGAAGTAAACAACCAATGAATTAGCTATTTTAAGTATCAAAGCTTGCTAAATTTAGTAAGGAGAGCTATGCTTTCTGGTGAATTGTTCCTCAAAGTCTACCAAACGTCTTAGCATATAAATAAACTATCAATTTAATTTTTACGACTCCTTGTATCACTAGGTTAAAATAGCTCTGCTGAAAGATGTACCCACCACACCGTACAAAGCTGACTTCAAAAACCATAACAGGACCTTCTTTCTTTTAAATGTAATTGTGAATAATGGTCTAATTGTGCTAAGTATGACGTCACAGATGTCGCAAATGATTCGATGAATGAAACGTCTGCAGCCAAGCGGCGCCAGCGCTCGTTGGCGTCCGATCTTATTGACAAGATCGATTACACCGCAATCTTCTGACAACTACTCATCCGTCCGATTGACCATTTTCCGCGATATCGTGTAACATGTATTATTTACATTGCAGGTTTATTTACCTAATAGATTACTATGCTATCGAGCAAAAAATATGTTGCCAATAGGTGGGAAAATTATAATGTCGGGGTACACACTAGGTCTCGACCCTTGGAAATAGTGGCATGCGAAGCGATGTTAGCAACACCTAATCAGGCACTATGTCTTTGCTTATTTGTAAATAACTGTGCTAATCGAATCTTGTGTGCAGGTAGTCGTAGCTATACGATTCTTAACAATCGCCTATAATTCTAAATTGGTCGTCGGTCAATATGTTCATTAACGAACAAGGCAAGGCTTAAGGCAAAAGTCGGTCATTCACTGATAACCTGTTATTAGTATTGATTAACAGACATATTTGTAGACTATGTTGACCCCTATAGACGTCTATAAATGGCTACGTTACTTAAATGAATCCTCGTTAATAAATAATTGTGCTTTTAAAATCGTGAACACAAAAATAAACTAAAAATTAAAAAATAATTCCTAATATCTATTACCTAATACTATAATTTTCCTAAACTATGTCAAAGTAATCTTAAACAAACTAACTGAAGTCGGTGCTTTTTCTCTTCTGCTTTTTTGGGCAGGCACCGACTTCAGTTAGTTTGTTTAAGATTACTTTGACATAGTTTAGGAAAATTATAGTATTAGGTAATAGATATTAGGAATTATTTTTTAATTTTTAGTTTATTTTTGTGTTCACGATTTTTTTGAAGTCGGTTTAATTTTTTTTTAAAAAAGTCAGTTTATTTCATGATTTTTAGTTGTGTTAAAGCTTTGTGAACTTCATTATTAATACGAACTTAGTTGTTGGGTGGATCAACTTTTTAACCGACAAAACGAGCGTAAAATTTTGGCATGTATCAAAAAAAATTTTTTGCTTGTTTATCCATTTTGTTTAGTCAGAAGTGTGTCAAATATATCTGAGATACGGCTTCCTAATCGAGCAGCGAACTTTTTGAACTACTTCTTATTGAAAAACTCAAATGTTTAAATCTTGACCCATAGTTTTGTCACCGGAGTTACCCAAAGTTATAACGCTGCAATTCTTGAATAAATAGATACTTCAATATTTATTTAAGTGGATTTATTCTGTCATGCGAAATCAAATAGTTTGGTATACAGCATTTGTATATAGTTTTAGTATATGGGCACTAAAATATGATATATATGTATGCTGAGTTACTAACGATTCATACATGTTGTAAATTTTCTCTGTTATTCTTTAAAAACTTAAAGTAAAATCACAGTTTTCTCTGAAATGAAAGTAAATAACCTTATTTTACGGTAAACCTAAAATAATCATACAAATGAAATCAAACACACATTGTTACCTTCCAAAAACTGCTTAGAAATTTGGGGACAAATAGTAACTCCTGAGACATTTTTGGTAACTCAAGAGACAAGAGACAAGAACAATCTATATACTTCTGAACATAACTACACTCGCAAGCAACCTAATCGACTCAAGCCCAACCTCTGCATTCAAACATAGTTCTAAGTAAAAGTATGCAACATTTGAATAGAAAGGATATTTCATTTAATAGCTTAAAACTTCAGTTTTTATGAGATATCATCATTAATAATAACAATGTATACTTTTTTGATATCGGTGTCTGAACTTGAATGACGGAAAAAGGGGTTTTGGGTAAAGGTGTTGAGTTCAGAATTGACACAACTAGAACATGTTTTTTTCTTAGGGATTATAAAAATTATCAGTCCAGTATTTAATACTGACTAGCCCTAAGTACAGCCCGTAATCGGTTCTTCATCGACCTTGTTTATTTATTGAAGGTGTTTTGACAGATACCTCCCCAATCCTCTAATAAAACTGCCTTCAACTCTTCTAGCCTAGATTGGGCTGGATTTCTTTTTCGTACCCTGCGTTTGAGCTCGTCCCATAAATTCTCGATGAGATTTAGGTTTGGACCTAGCGCATGCCAGTCCATGGTGTGCAAATCGACTTTTTGAAGGAACTGCTGCGGAATGCACGCTGTGTGGCATAGAGCTTTGTCTTGCATTAGGAGAGGCCCATGGCCAGCAGTTGAGTCTGCGACAGGCTGATGATAATAATGATGATATAAGGATGAAGTCTTCGCCAGCAAATCCTGCGTAGGGCACAACATGTTCCAGGAAAATATTTGTGATGTGCCCCTCAGCTTCTTGTCTTCCTCGGCCTCCTCCAGGCACGAAAACGAGCTCGGTTTTATCCTCCAACGGGATACTAGCCCACATCATGCCAGAACCGCCACCAAAGGGAACGGTTTCTGCAAAACAGCATTGGGAAATTCACTCTCCCGGACGCCTGTAGTCCTGGCCTCTCCTTTCACTGCCATGCAGACACACCCTGCACTCTTTTGTGAACAGGATCGACCGCCATTGCCCAAAACTCGAGTAGAGATGCTCTCGACCAAACTGTAACCGAGCTTGCCGGTGGCCTGCAGTCGATTTTTGGCCTGTTGCTGGCCTTTTTGGAGTCAGGTTGGCTTCCTTTAGACGTCTTCTTACCGTCTACTCGCTGACAGCTACATCTTGAACATGTCTCAGCTCACCTGCACGTCCACACCCGTAAGGTGCCGATTTCGAACCGGTCGTCTCGTTCAGAAGTACCCCAGTGGCGGCTGGTTCTTAGCCTCAAAATAATGATCCAGTCTCTTTATATTGCTTGTATACTCGGGATACAGTTGACTGACTAAAGAGAAGCTGTGAAGCGAATACTCGCTGTCTGAGTCCTTGTTGCAAAAAGGTTACAACTTGAGCGGCTTATTGAGGTGTGTTATGCATGTTTTCCACCATGGATACCGTCATTAGCAAGTTTACAATCTGAAATTAGTTTTGATTATGACAGTATGTCTATGAAAATCGCATAATGTCTAAAGCGTTACCTAAATTGTCTTTGGAGTTACCACTTTGGTAACACAGTATACGGGCAACTCAGCAGACATTTTTTACGTAATGGATTATAAATTAAAATTTACTAATATGGCGAACGTTTTGAATTGATCCATAGCAAATCAGCCTTAAGGACCTTCAAAATCTGATGAAGAAATTAAAAAACATTTACCCGTTCATCGAAATAATCCGGTAACTCTGCCGACACTGAATAAATACACGCGCACTCCTCTAGAGTTTGCTGCGGACTGGCAGCGCAACGGCATGAATCAAAGGCTCGCCGCCGCGCGTGCAAGGAATAACATCGTATCCCCGTTCTTTACTAGAAATTTGTGACGTATTGCATAATTTTGTTTACGTTTTTTCGCGGTCACTCAGTATACACCACAAAATGAGATGAATCAGGGACAGAGCTTTAAAGCCTATATTTGTCTAAAATTAAAACCTATTTTTATATTTAACATAGTAAGAACTAAACCTTGTTTCATTTATAAGCAATATATAAGCAGACTTAAGAATGTTCCAAGGAAAAAAACTCTTAAATTAGCAATTACATATAGCCACCTCGATCAAGGGACAGCTAAAATTTGTATGGAAAGCTATGTCTTATGCAAAGTCGTATACTGAGTTACCATAGTTTTTACGTTTACTTCTTCGTTTTATCTAGATATCATATGTTTTTTATTAAGGTTAATGAGCTGTTAATTGAATAAAACATAGAAATAATTTCTATATTGTCTGAATTTAGTCGTTTTCGAATGCGATGTCGTCGGGACAAACTTATGTCGGTTAAAAAGTTGATCCACCCTGTTGTTAAAAGTAAATGAGAGTGTGGATAAATTACTTGTTCTGGCGAGAAGGCCCAGCGAGACTTCTCGGCGAGATTTCTCGCCGTGGGTCTGGATGTAATATACACAAGTATCACGTTAGCCCTACATACATTCGATCGACCAATTGCAGTTCTGCCTTCCAACTCCTAACCGTTAAGGAGTACTGTAGCTTCATCATCAGCACAGTAGCATCAGATGTTGATTCAAGCATACCTCACAAGCAACATTTAAGCCCTACATACTACTAAATAGTTTCCATCGACCAATTGCAGTTCTGCCTTCCAACTCCTAACCGCTAAGGAGTACTGCATATCATCATCATCAGGACAGCAGCATCAAATGTTGACACCCTGAAGCATATACCTGAGTAAGACATGATTACGTAACAAAAACACCATACGAGCATACAATTTTCGGTGGTTGCCCTCGATTTCTCCTGGATTCCATGATCAGATCCTGGACTGGTGAAAATGGGACCACCTCAGAACTGAACTCTATCCAACAAAAAAAAAATTTTTGAAATCCGTCCATAATTGACGAAATTATCGATGAACATACATAAAAAAAAAAAAAAAAAAATATTATACATACAGACGAATTGAGAACCTCCTCCTTTTTTTGAAGTCGGTTAAAAATAGAAACACATGTGCAAAAAAGTTTCATTTTTTCTTCATAGAAACTTCCATAGTAACGTTCTATCATAATATTGTATTTATTTTGACGTTCTTCTAGGTCTAGTATTATTCCGTTGCATAAAACAATACAGACTTGAATATTTTCCAACTTTATTCATCATCATCATAATCTGTGATGATAATGAATACGCGATATATAAATGTTTACGTTTGCATAATAACAGTTGTGCACATAAATTATTCTATGATGAAGTCTTTACATAGATTAAAATAAAATGTTTAAATATCTTGACATCATGTTGATTTCCTACTGTTGGAAAACTGTACTGTAATAGGAGCGTTTTACCTACCAATAAAACGCTTATTAATTTACTTACCTTACTCGAAGCTTATAGTTATATGAGATAGGTGTCACATGTTCCCGCCACTATTGTCGTCTCTTTTTTACCTATAGTTGCATCTCTTTCGCACCCCCACCCCACCATCCAGGCAGTGGGGCAACTTTTACTTGCCGCCAATTTCTTATTCATTGAGTCGAAATATACCAGGCAGAGATGGTCTATAAGCTTCGAGTAAGGTAAGTAAATTAATAAGCGTTTTATTGGTAGGTAAAACGCTCCTATTAATTTGACTTGACCGTTACTCGAAGCTTATAGTTATATGAGACGTGTTTGTTATCGCCTGGTGGTTGACGCCAATGTGATATAATAATATGTTAGTACTGACATGAAAATATTAACGAAGAGGGGGTAATAAGTACATAAACAGCGAAATGTGCTATTATAAATAAGTTTATATTTAATTATCAATCATAATAATCATATTCATAATTTTAAAACATAAAATGAATTCTTAAATTAACAATGTTTATTAATTAGGTAATTTAAACATTAATCAACTGGCATAAATAGTCTAGTAATGGATTTACTAGTAGCAGCAGCCATCACTTCACGCCTATAAAATTTTTGAAAAGTATTGTGTGTTCGCCAGTTTCCTCTAGCTAAAACATCCTCTAATGAATAATTATTGAGCCAATTTTTTGAAGCCACTGCTGATCGTGTACTGCCAGGAGTGGCAGTGATGTTTGCTTCTACTAATAAGGATTTAATCCATCCCGCTATGATTGCTCGAGATGCGGTCTTCACTTCACCTCTTAAAGTTATAAATAAGCTATTACAATTGACTGATTGTCTCCTGTCACTTAGGATATTAATTGTCTGATTTATCCAGTAAACTGGATTTAGATTCCTATTTTCTACATTAGCCATCATTTTCCAACCTGACTGTCTATAGTTAGAAGTATCCGTTTTAGATCCATATATTGGCCAGAAGATAATTGAATTCCTTAACCTCACGCAATGAGTCGAATCAATATTCAATAAAGTTAAATCATGAATCCTCCGTCCAGAGGAAAGTAATAATAAAATTGCGGTGTGTCTACACGTCTGAAATACGTTATTACAGTCGACTGGCGTTTTTTCTAAATACCGGGCTAAAACATCAATATCCCAGATAGGACATTTTTGTGCTACTGGTCTTTGTATGGCTATAGATTTTAAAACATGTTTTACAAGTACATGGGAACTCAATTGGCCGGAAAGGGCGGTATTACATAAAGTAGAAACAGCCGACTTATACAAAATTATGGTATTGTATGAAAGCTTATGAATAATATGTAGATCTGCGAGGAATTTAGCCAAATCTGACCCACTTGGATCACTCGGGTTAATGTGATGGTGCTTTGTCCATTCTAGCCACTTTTTCCATGCAACACTATACGTCTTTCTTGTACTTGCTCTCCATGATGATTTCAAAAGACTGATCTGATCGCTATTCCAATCCGCTATATCCCTTGACCACCCCCACATTTCCACACCTCTAGAACAATTTCCTGGATGTGTGGGGGAGGTAGACCGGTTGAAACGTCTACCAACGTCTGGTCGAGATGAAGTAACGTAAACGGTGCCGCGAGAGCTCGGGCCTTCAGGTCGGCTCGCCAAAATACCTTCTCCCATCGTGGCAGTACGAGGAGGTATACACCTCTGGCCTGATTGAGGTGAGTTAGTACTTTTGGTATTAGAAATGGCGGTGGAAACACCCATGCTAGTGTGTAATTCCACGTTGTCGAGAAGGCATCGTGGAACACGGCTTGTTTGTCGTGTAGGTCTAGGCTCACGTAATTCGGAACAACGTGTGCCCTCTGGGAGGCAAACAGATCGATCACCGGAATGCCAAACTTGGCAAATACTATCTGGGTACACGTGTGCAGTAGATGCCACTCTGGGGGCGCTCGGAGTCTTGAGAGATGGTCTGCATGACCGTTGTACCTCCCTGGGAGATGATGAAGCTTCAGGTGGATTTGAAAACAGTCTAATATTTCGAACACTTGGTACGTCAAATTCATTAAGTGATTTGATTTTGTACCGCCCTGGTTCCTTAAGTAGGCGATAACCGTTTTGTTGTCGCACTGAATCAGAACTGTGGAATGATGTAGGTACAGACAATGCTCTCTTAATACATGTAAGATCGCTAGCATTTCTTTTTGATTGCAATGCAGAGCCTGTTCTGCACCAGTCCATAGTCCTGATATTGGGAGATGGTCTAATTGCGCTCCCCAGGCCAGATCCGACGCATCGGTTGTTAGAAAATGTGTTGGAGGTGGTAAGTGTATCGCTGACGAGAGGTGGCAATTTCTTAGCCACCAAAATAGATCTCTTTTGACTTCGGACGGAATGACATGTTTCTTCCGTGAATGAAGAATGCTGTTTTGAAAATTTAGCAGTGCACGATAATTTAGCCTGCCTTTTTGAACTGCAAAACTTGCAAAATTTAGTAATCCGACTAGGCTCTGGACTTCTTTTAGGTCGGCTCTCTTTGCATGAAGCATGCGGTTGATAATGGCAAGTACCGAGTGCACCTTTTCTGTTGGCAAGGACTTTTGATTGAGCCAAGGGCTCCATTGAATCCCCAGGAAAACAAGGCTCTTGGTTGGGTACAGAATAGATTTCTGGTAATTTATCATCCAACCAAGACCCTCCAAAGTTTCTAGGGTCATAGTCACGTGACATCGAAGAATGGTTGCGTTCTGGTGTACTAGCAAAAAATCGTCTAGATACACTACTATTCTCACACCCTTCTGTCGGAGGGTCTGTGCGACCCAATTCGTCAGAGAAGCGAATGTTTTTGGAGCCGTGCACAGACCAAAGGGGAGACATGTCATTTCCAGAAGTTCGTTCCTGTAAATAAGGCGTAAAAACCTTCTGTGATTTGGGCTGATTTTTAAATGAAAGTAAGCTTGAGATAAATCTATTTTGCATAGATAATCGTTCGGCTGGAGAAAGTCGGGTATTCGAAAAACATTTAGAAGACTGAATTTTTCTGTCATGATAAACTCGTTCAAAGCTTTTAAATTGAATATGGGACGGACAGACCCGTCGCTCTTCGGCACTAGGAACATTGTCGATAGAAAGCTTGTTGAGAGTTGAGCTACTCTTAGAATACCCTGGCTTTTCAATTTCGTAATTACTACTGACATCTCTTTGGACGGAGGAGTGTGGAATGTCTTCCCGTAAATGCTGGGGTAAACAAGCGGTGGTTTTGCACGAAAGGGTATGCGATACCCTTGAATAATTTTTAGCAGGTAATCTGGGGCTCCCATCTCCTCCCATTTGTTGTAGTAAAGAGCCAAACGACCGCCTCTGAAGGAGTTCATGTCAATATCTGCGTTTTTTATTTCCCCGGCTGGAGGATGACATGCCTCGTTTCCGACAATTTGCGTACTGTTCATTAGACTTTGTACCCTGTCTGAAGGTATGGGGTCGAAAGGACCCTCGTTGATTAGATGTAGTCGCTGATTGCGAGTTTACGTGTTGATACTCCTGCGAGGAGCATTGATAATTGCAGCCACCCTGCGGGGGCGGATGTCTAACTTGATGCGAATGCGATGCGGTCGCATTCATATATGGAGCATTACCATAGTAAGCAGCACCCTGCGAAGGAGCCGCTGCGTAAGATGTACCCTGCGAGGGTACATTAGAAGCTCCACTCAATCTTGCTTGCGAAGCAGGATAATTAGCTTTTTTCTTTTGCATAGGCCAAAAGCACTTCCTTACGCCACCTGCCTTTTCAATGGCAGTTGTAAAAGCCTCTGCGTTGAAAAGATTCTTACAAGAAGGTGGAATCTTTTTTAAAATTGTTTTCATAAGGGGGTCTTTTACATGATTTATTATACTATCTCTACGACTTTGTATAACCTCAGCCCGATGGCCACAAGTCAATTGGAGTAAATCAGACGACCTCTTTTGAAAATCACCATCCGAAAATAGAATTGAAATTTTATCTTTAAGTAACTCGTAGCTGATACATTCAGAATCCCTGGCCCAGTTTAATAAATCCCTCAATGTAGATTGCAACGCCTCTCGTTGTTTTATTATACATAAGGTCAAGGCGGCATATGACTTGTCGGCGTGTGATAAGTGTCTCACAGAATCAAACATTTTTATTTCTTCATTCGCCTCTAGATCTACAAAGCCGGGACTTTGCTGATACAGCTTCTGAGTATCAGAATACCGTAATTCGGACCAATCTTTACTATCAAACAATTGGAGTTCGTGCAATAGTTTCAAATCTAAATCACAAGTAGTTGGAATGGCTGGTTCTTTTAATTTAGTTTGAATTTGTAAATTAAAATCAGATTGCTCATTTATTACATCATCGGGTGCCCTCGATGAACAATGAGGTGAGGGTAGATCATTATACAGGTCTCTACTCACATCGGAAAAACAATCATTATTATTCACAGCTATGTGCTCACGTAAAAAATTAACTTCCTTGCATAGTTCATCTAACTTACGGTTTGAGCGACGGCCACGCTTCCCCCCCCTTTTCTTTTTGTTGCGATGCCAACGTCTCCGTTTGCGGGTACCAGAATCCGAAGATGAACTCGAAGAGTCGCTGCTGCTGCTGCTGGAACTGGATTCCGAGTCACGCGAGCGTTGCCGCTGTGCAGGTGCTGGTATCGGCTCATCAGGTCTAGGAGGCGCGGTGTCTTGGTCGTCGCGGTCCGGCATTCTACATTAATATTATTAAGCACTACACGTTAGAAAGCTTATCGGTAAATTATTACACGAACGGAAAAACCGTTAAAAACTTACAGTGGGTAAATTGATATAATATAACTCATACCAGATGCACTGTAACAGGGGTTAATTATTTACGGAAAAAAAGCTTTAATTCGTATGAGCTAAAAGTGGGTAGATAATCTTCCCAAAAATAAAAATTGTTAACATCGGCAATCGTTACTAAAACTTAGAAACAGTTGGGTACTCACGTAATTTTGTCAATCCGAAACTTGACGATGAAAGATTTACACGATTTATTAGTATTTCCGATTTAGTCGAAAATAATTTTACTGAATTTTATTAGCAGTGCGACCGCTTAACGCACGGCCGCTCGCGGCGGGAAACAGGACGCCAATGAATAAGAAATTGGCGGCAAGTAAAAGTTGCCCCACTGCCTGGATGGTGGGGTGGGGGTGCGAAAGAGATGCAACTATAGGTAAAAAAGAGACGACAATAGTGGCGGGAACATGTGACACCTATCTCATATAACTATAAGCTTCGAGTAACGGTCAAGTCAAATTAATTCATTATTAAACATGTCGCTAAATTTATAATAATTCTAAGTTGAAGGTAAAATACAGTTATAGTATTTAAAATGGAACCGACCGATGTGTGAAATCCCTATTTTCTAGTAATACTAAACCCTATTATATTTGTAACATGAAAGAGAATTTATTACTAAAACACGGAAGCTGGAAGACACTAGAGGAATTATTCCAAATGCTCCAGAACAGAACTATAATCTTTCAAGTTTATTGACCAATCTTTAGCGGGAACAGTTAGTGTTATAAGTTCCTTAGGCTCCTAAGTTCAGCGTCCTCGAGACGGTAAATGCTATTGTAAATATCCCGATTCGGCGACCAGGCTGGCAGGGCGCCAGATGCTAGGGTGCATTCCGAGACGACGCGGCATCCTGCGGTAAACAGATTTACTATGTGACACCATCGACCTGACTGATCGGAGGAATTATATTATGCACTTCTCTGCAGCTCGCAACTTCGTCCGCCCGGTTATAATGTTAACGTATTTTTATACTAGCGGCCGTCCGTGACCCCGTCCTCGTGGATTTCGGTTTCCGCACACATCATTTGCCTGCCCTGTTCCCAGTTTATCTGGGGTCGGCGCAATATGTCGACTTCTTCCATACCGGCCTATCATTCGTCATCGCGTCATTCACACCTCTTTCACTCATATCATCCTTCACACAATCCATCCATCTTTTCTTTGGCCTACCTCTCCCTTGCACACCATTCACTTTCATATTCATCGTTCGTCTCGTCACATGGGTTTCCTCTCGTCTCATCACATGGCCATACCAGGATAGTCGGTTCCCCTTAACCTTTTCTATCACTGGTGCCACTTTCATACTTCCTCTGATGTACTCATTCCTTATCTTATCCATTCTCGTCACCCCACACATCCATCTCAGCATTCTCATCTCCGTAGCATGCAATCGTCTTTCATCCGTCTTCTTCGTGGCCCAACATTCCGATCCATACATTAAGACAGGTCTTATTACGGTTTTGTAAATTTTGCCCTTTAGCCGTAATTTCGGTTTCCGCACACATAATGTTATATAGCTTAAAACCTTGCTCCTGGAAGATTTAAAGCTAAAATTGTGTGTTGTGTTGATGGAATACCTAACACAATAAGAAATTTTCAATACAAACCTGATTGATGTACGGAGATTAGCGGGTTCAACGAGCGAACAAACAAACTCTTTAGTTTTATTATAGTAGAATAGATGTCAATCCTGCCCCTTCTGAGCACCTTCATACATACATATATAATGTACGTCTTAAAACAACAACCACGCACTAGTACTCGTAGTAAAAAAGTTTAATTTTTACAAAACCAGAACCAACCCCGTAGGGGTAGAATTCCACTAATTCTCTTTTGAAACCTATTTTAAGATAAGAACAAGCAATATTTCAATAAATACAGAAAGTATCAGTCAGATAGGTCGTGATAGGGACGTGATAAGTATTTAATCTGATGCTAATGCACATGTAGAGTTTATCAGACGAAGATAATCACTGTCAAAATAACGTGCAAAACAAAGATTGAAAATGTGTGTATTGGTGTTTTGATAAGATCATGATCTAGAAATTGATTTTGTACCTCACGTAGAGTTTGAGATAATTTCGTTGTTTGGTGTTTTTTAGGGTTCCGTAGCCAAAATGGCAAAAAAAACCGGCCAAGAGCGTGTCGGACACGCCCATGAAAGGGTTCCGTAGCTAAAAGATGGCCCGACCGCTTAAGACACCATTTAGTAAGGGCAACTGCACGTCATAAGTTGGTCGAGTTGTATAAAAATAACTATGTATGATACAGAGTTCGCTATAGTTTTCGTTGAAAGTACTTACTTGGAGGTATTCAGGACATTTTTTTCAGAATTATTTTAATAGTATTTCAAAAGTTAAGGGGGGACGGGACGCTTTTATTTTAACTTTGTATTAATATATCTCGAGACTGGGGTGTTTGATCCACATGGTTTCAAGGCAAGTTTTATTGTATTTAAAAATACCTTTTTAACGATACCCCACACGATGGGTTTAAGTTGAATTTTTTTTTCCAATTTACTTTTCGATGTATGGGAGGGGCGGTAAAAAATAATTATTTTTCGATTATTTTAAAAACCAATTCTTGAATTATCACTATGCATCTCTCCACCAATTTTCGTGGCAATCGGTTCAGAAACGGCGGAGAACGAGCCAGGACAGACAGACAGACAGACAGACATGACGAAACTATAAGGGTTCCGTTTTTTGCCATTTGGCTACGGAAACCGAAATCCACGAGGACGGGGTCACGGACGGCCGCTAGTATAAAAATACGTTAACATTATAACCGGGCGGACGAAGTTGCGAGCTGCAGAGAAGTGCATAATATAATTCCTCCGATCAGTCAGGTCGATGGTGTCACATAGTAAATCTGTTTACCGCAGGATGCCGCGTCGTCTCGGAATGCACCCTAGCATCTGGCGCCCTGCCAGCCTTGAAAAACCAATTCTTGAATTATCACTATGCATCTCTCCACCAATTTTCGTGGCAATCGGTTCAGAAACGGCGGAGAACGAGCCAGGACAGACAGACAGACAGACAGACAGACAGACAGACAGACAGACATGACGAAACTATAAGGGTTCCGTTTTTTGCCATTTGGCTACGGAACCCTAAAAAACGGAACCCTTATAGATTCGTCATGTCTGTCTGTCTGTCTGTCTGTCTGTCTGTCCGCCAGTCTGTCACAGCCACTTTTTTCCGAAACTATAAGTACTATACTGTTGAAACTTAGTGAGTGGATGTATTCTGTGAACCGCAACAAGGTTTTCATACGAAAATAGAAAAAAAATAAAAAAGTGGGGGGTCCCCATAGTCAAAACTGAAACTCTAAATTTTTTTTTTCATTGAACATATACGTGTGGGGTATCTATGGATAGGTCTTTAAAAATTATATTAAGGTTTCTAATATCACTTTTTTCTAAAGTGAATACTTTGCGTGACAGACCCTTCCAAAGTGGAAAAAAGTGTCCCCCCCCCCTCTAATTTCTAAAATAAGAGGATGATAAAACTGAAATCTATTCAGTAGTTTTTTTAATACGTCAAAAATAGAATTTGTACGGAACCCTCAGTGCGGGAGTCCGACTCGCACTTGGCCAATTTTTTTACAAGTTTAGTACGAAAGTAGAGTGGGTCGAAAGTCCCAGGCACCGACTGACATTCCTCTCTGTTCCACGCGATGGACCCGGCACCCGCACGGAGAATCCATGGATAGCCAAGAAGTTCGTCTCACTCGCAGAATAAATAGATAAGTGCGCAATTTCAAATACCTACCAGTAAAGGTAAATGTAGTAGTAGTAATTAATTAGCTATTCTACATTATCTGCAGGTTATTATCTATAACGATGTGATAAAACCACCTGGAGTTAGTTGTCTACGCGTTTACCTTGAATTATGGTCTATTTACATGTTACTACATTGGTTATCAGATACTTAACGAGACAGTTTACTGTTTGCGAACTCAGTATGCAAATTACATAGATACACTTTTATTAAAATGGATTTGTCCAATAACTCACGGGAAACCGTCAAATTCATCTGTTCTTAACTTTAAAGTTATTGCCGTAAGTCGCACTTTAATTTGAGAGTCTCAAACAATCCTATCCCAACAAACAAAAGTGTTTTCATGATCGCTACTTGTTTATTATTCTAATTAAAGCTATGATGCTCCTATTATTTATTTTTAGAAAGAAATCCCTATTATATTTGGCATGAAATACAAATTACAATACATAGAGCAAGCTCTACTCTAGGCCCTATTACGCTTGTAGTGAAAACTTGATGAAAGACACCCTCGGTAATGATAACCCTTTTCACGATGATGTCCTATTTTCTTTAATGTCAATGTATCTAATAAGAGAGAAAGGGCTTTGTGGTTCTTCCACTCGGAGGAGCCGCTCGTCTGGGGAGGTACCTCCACATTACAGAAGACCACGGTGAAGTAGCACTTCGTAACTGTTGTGCTATGTTTCTGCTGGTGAGTCAGGTCGCCAGAGCTCAGTTCGGAAGCAAGCAACGCATCCGGCCTTGTGCAGTTATGATATCCATGGGCATTGGGCAACGGTGATCACTTACCATCAGCTGAACCTCTTGTTTGCCTCCCTATAACATAAAAAGAAATGCAATACCAGATTGAGCAAGCTATTTTCTAGTCTAGTCCCTATACAGCCTGTAGTGCAATCTTGCTTTTGATGAACCACCCTCGGTAATGGTAAACAAACAGACCCTTTTCATGATGATGACCTATTTTTACTTTTATGTCAATGTAGCGATTAAATTGAATGAAATGTTCAAGGCTTGATGCAAAATACATTCCCAGTTTCTTCAGTAATTTCATAGTAAATACAATAAACGTCTAGTGTAAATCGCGTAATGGTTTGCGATTTGTTTACTCTAGTAGCGAACAGGTCAAAGCCAGATCACGGTGTGTAAAGATGCGAAGTTATTGTGTTTAAATAAGTTTTTTTTTTATTTCATTGCTTTGATAATACTGAGATTGTTGCTCTTAGCTTGACCCAATCGGTCAGCTTCATTCTTTTTTAGTCTTTCTGGACTGATCTTGTTTTGTCTACTTTAGCCAAAGAGTATCCACCAATTTAATGTTTTGTAACGCTCTTCCCGAAACGACCAAATGGAACGATAATTCCTATTACCTTTTACTTTGTGAACGAGTGGGCCATATAAATAAACTCTTGTTTCATAATATTGTTGCAAAAAAGCTTATTTTTTCCCAATTTAACTTTTACGTCGTCAAGTCAGCTATTTTAAGGGAAAATTGCGTGTAGTAAAATGACGCAATGGAAGCCACAACGTATACCGACGACTACCGACCCTTTGATTACGGGCGCCAACTAATGTCATATATTACACCAATCTAGAGCCTTGTTACAATTTTATTTTATTCTTATCTACAACTAGCGACCCGCCTCGACTTCACAATAGACTTCACAATATTCAAGAAGAATGCCGGGTGCATTCTTCTTGAATAGTGAATCAACCACAATGCGGATTTTATTATCTGATTGACGCACTCGTACACGATAGAAAAACCCGCATCAGATAAAAAATTGGCTTTACGTAGTTTTTAAGTTTAAGCATACAAACAGACGCATAATACGCAAATAAAAATTCGTCGCATATGTACATACATAAGTTAGAGACGCATTTTTATTTGTACACTGGCTATGCTTCCTATCTTCGCAAGTACAATTCTATTTATTATCTAAGCCTCTCTCTACGCTATCGACGGATGTTGACATGCGGGCTACAAATATTTATCAGCAGCTTCGTGTCCCACGATCGATTCCTGGTAAGCCCATAAAGCGATGCTTACGTACTGGAAATGCAGTTGCAAATGACAATAGTCGTTGTGACATTTTAGATGGTCGTCCTTTCGTGTCTTATGATCGTGAAGACAATCATTATGAATAGTTGATTCACTTCTGCACAAAAACGATCTTCAACTAGCTATAATTTTTTCCTTATCTATTATGTCCTCCGTTTAAATTGCAATAAGATTGGTCGCGCTTATGAGTTTGACCGATTCGTCTTTTAAGCTGCTCCATAGTTTTTGTCAGCGATAAATCATACGTTTTCCTAAACCTATAAGCTAAGAACATACATTTTAGTCATATCAATGTCAGTCTTATTATGTACTTAGAGTGATTTTATTAGTGCTATCAGTAGATAACTCTCTGTTGACATGATATGCGTAATTTATGGAAATTTTGCATTTTACGTCGAACGTATTGTCTCATTACTGTCTTAACAGTTATCTAGTTGTAAGCGCCATGATCGATTACATATCTTACGTCATGTTACGTATCACTCGAGTAATTTCATTCCCGAAATAGCCGCCTGAATCATTTATCAATAGTTATGTGTGGAATTTGCCAAGGACGGGACGGAGTCGCAAGAACTATTATTGCGTTGCATTTGCGGCGCCTTGCACTTGCGCTGCGATGCATTATCTGCACTGTTTTATTATCAACGGTTATGGTCGGAAACATTCCGTAATAATAATAATCTTTTTATTGTTTGACAATGAATTTTATAGCTTCTGCCGGCTATAATACGACTATAATAACGTCTCTTCCCATTTTATTCTCAAGAATTCCTCACAGAGGAAGCTAATAACATAGCGAGGCTTTGCGCACTTTTGTAAATAGAGGCGAGACGTCTCAGGGAAATCTCCCGCATAAGATCCATTGAATATCGTGAACAATTTTCCGTCTAGACGGATGGTTTTCCAGTAACGCCACTGCGTGTCAAGTTCCTCCAATATTTACGTAGAGCTACAGAATACTTCGGCACAGTGTTCCTTTTCGGGAAGACTCGGTGTCTGTGCTGATGGGTGGTTGGTCAATAGATGGATTTCTGCCGTGACGTCAGGTTGCGCGCGCACGCCCCCGCTCCAGTGCTCGTCTGACCTTTACGTTATGTACTCATTGAGTGATAAGATTTTATGCTCTCGTGGCTCGAGAGTTGAGGATGAGCGGTTATACGCAGGCTCGTAAAGCACAGATGATGTAACAGAATATCGGTCAGTAGGATTTAAGAGATTTTGCGGTAAAAAAATAGATAGATGTTGGACTTTTGCATTGAATGTAATGAAAATGTTGATTCACGAAATTGATTAATTAGGTATTAATAAAGATTCATTCAAAGATTTGATTGATTTGAATGCAAGAATGTATTACTAATTTGATTAAGTCGTAATTAATAATTGATTGAATGAAATATAAAATATATACCTAATCGATTTCAAGGATATCAAGATCCCACGACGCTTATCCTATTTAATATGCAAACATAGTTATTTGTTACTGAAAATTAACCAGTTAAACTACGTAGCCTATAAAGTACTTTCTGGGACACCGGAAAATATTCATCTACTAGTCTGAAAGTATGTATAAGTAACGGATGTGACTAGCCATTTTGCACACACATGCAAATTCAATTGGCAACTAGAATCGTCGTTAACAGACGAACAAGACGTACCTACAGTATTGCACATTTTTTACAATGAAAAATATTTATGAACCGACTTCTGATGAGTGACATTCAGTTCGCTGGTGGAAGTATTTGTACCAGTCCAAAAGACCTACTTAGAAGTATTCTGCTGTTCCTGTCAACGAATAATGTCGTCAATAATAGGGAATAACAACGGACCATGTGTTTGTTTGTCACATGATTGGCGATGATCACTTACCATTAAGTATCCCTCTTGTCCGTCTAGTTGTCCCTTTTACAAAATAAAAACTTAATTGTACAGACAACCGCATTTATGACCGAATACTTTGAACTATGTTAGAGAGGCAGACATTAGTGGACCTTCCACTCTTATGAGCCGCTCCTCTGGGGAAGTACCTCCACCTTACAGAAGCCCACAGTGAAAAAGCACTTCGTAACTGTTGTGCTATGTTTCTGCTGCTGAATAAGGTCGCAGGAGTAGGGTCTTAAAGGCAGGCCACGCATCTGCGACCTTTGTGCGGTTGTTGATGTCGGTGGGCAGCGGTTATCACTTACCATCAGGAGACTCCCTTCTTCCTTTGCCTCCATATAACATTAAAAATAACTATGTACCGTTCTTATGTGACAACCGGTATTATTCACTGTAAAAAAAGCTAACAGCACTCCTCCTCTTTCCAGAGACTCGCACCAGATCGACCTGCCCCCGTTCGGGCGGTACGCCACCGGCATCTTCTTCCTCGACAAGCTCCATCATCAGGACATCGAGACCAGGTTCCAGGCTCTGGCTGAGAGCATCGGCCTCCGTGTGCTGTGCTGGAGAACAGTGCCGACTAATAATGCCAGCATAGGTGAGGAAGGGGATAAAACTTGATACTTTCGCGTTGCTCTTAGATAATATTAAAACGGGACTAATCTAGTACTTTCGTACTTACTGCTTGACGCTTCGGCTGCGATTCTGCAGTTATGGTCATGGTCATGGTGGTGGTTTGTACGAGAGCACTTTAAAAAATAATATTGTTTAGTCCCGTTTTAATATTATCTAATAGGAATGAGAGGAGTTACTGTGATTGGGATGATTACTTGGTACACGTTTTTTGAAGAGAATGTTCTGCCATACATTTTTGACACTTGTATCATAGGTCCATGATGGAACCACTGATGTTTTTTCCAACATTGACTGTATTCGAATACTATTTTATTGCCTGTACAATATTAACCTTTCAGATCAAAAAATGAACAAACTCAATCAAAGGGAAATTATCAACATAAAAATATCCTCGCCTGTATTTCATCTGTACCATCGCCTGTTTAAAATAACGTAGGAAATGTCAATTCGTCAATGGAAAAACAAAATTTTCCATTGCGAAACTACTGTACCTACGTATGGAAAAACACCGTGGTTTTCGGGGAAGTTTTATGAGACTACTAAAAGGGTACCCCGGTCAAGAGTTTCCTCTAGCCTTTAACAAATGTTGACGAAGGCCCTTATAACAACACTATAGACTTGGGCAAATATTTCATTTGCTTGTTTACTGTTTAGCCATGCGGTTGATATAAGAGCGAAAAGCTCATATTGAACATTATTGGGCTTGAAAGGAATTCGATAGGTAGTAGTAAGGGTTGTGTGTAAAGAATACTATAAATAGGCTGTAAGAAAAAAAAATACTCAAAAAAATAAATGTCTTCATTTAATGAACTAAAAAATATCATCCTTATGCCAAAATTCTTCATAAAACGTGTAACCCAGTAGTTTTGCTTATTAACTGTAATCTCATGATTCTTAAATGCGTATCCTAAGATTTCATTTAGGGGCTGAATCGTTTCATGTCAAAATTTTTATGTCTCTGTTCATTATAATTTGGTAATTTCAATGGTTTTTCAACTCGACTCTTAAATTATATTTGAAATCAAATGTTAATTGTATGATTGATTTTGTTTCTTTTGATAAGAGACAATCATACATATTTCGACAAAAGAAATTAAGGCATCGTTCATAATATTAACGGTGAACAACCTTGTATTTCCTCAATGAATTAACAAATTAAAATAAAGTTATTTGTTAACGATGCTTTAAAATAACTTGTCAACATTGGATGAATTCTGTTGCAAATATCCCAAACATATCCATGGGTTGCTGCAAATATCCCAAACATATCCATGGGTTGCTGTATTATGTATCCATAGTTTGCTTCATCATTCGAGTTCGGTGCTGCGACTTGTCTTGCGACTCTCATTGCAGGTCGTACTAGTAATCGAATGGGTCGTTTACCGGCCGGCGCGGTCATGCGATGCTTGACCATCTGGTTTGTTGTTTTGACACCTCTCTGGTACTATTTGCGCCGAACTCACTTGTTGATCACTTTCGCCGCGTGGTTCCTCGATCGTAACATTCTAAAGTGATTACTGAGTGAGTTCGATGCTTCACGTACCTCGTAAAACAATGAAAAAGTCATTATGTTTGCATTTAATTACCTTTTAACCAGTGTATTTTATTTCTAAATAGGAAAAACACTGTTCAACCTAGATAGTAATACTAAGGGAAAATGCGAACATATTGATTACATCTTTAAATGAGGTTAATGCGGCACGATTCAACTAATTAACCCGATGACTATTAAATAGCATCATAGTTTTCACGATCTTGGACTATTAGTTGAAAATTGCCGTTAATTGGCCTCAGAAACTTAATTCCATCATTTTTATTTTAAATTTAACTCTATGACTACCTTGAAACGCTATTATACTGGGTTAAAAAATAAATTCTATATGAATGAATCTTGAAATTAACTGTATCGAAACATTTTAAATAGGTAGTCATAATATGCAGCGACGCTTAGATGGTAAAACATAATTAGAACAAATACTCGTACATACTCGTAAATCTAGTTTCATTGCTTCTCTGTCATAAATGCTGTCCACTGCTTGCCAACTAGTGCTATGTTAAAATTCATGCTTCATTGATTTGTAACGCACGGGGCATTTATGACTAATGAAAACCAAAATTATCCTTTGTAAGTCACCCCATTACCATCCAAGTGTTTTTGTTAAACGATTGTTTTACATCACCAAAATGTCGAAGCCATAACTAAAGAGTATTTAACGGAGAAAATAAAACATAAAGGTGTAGATAATTAGGTCCCTTTATTATTGCTTCTGACACGTACATTCTCTGACAAAATAATCGTATGGAAACTGTCCGCGATGTTTTGGCACTAGTTCCCAGCGGATCGAAAATAAATAAGTTCTTATCTCGAGTTAATTTGAAGATACTGAGGAACTCCGGAAAGTTAGTAACGGCTTGTTTTGACTGGCTTTCAGGTCAGGTGGCCCGTAACTCGGAGCCATATATGCGTCAAGTGTTTGTTACCGGAGATATCGAAGACGAGAATCAGCTCGCCCGTCAGGTAAGACCAAGCGGGACCTAGCTTCAGAGTGAGTGCGAGAGATGAAAAGCGAAAGGGTATGAATTCGCAACGGGTTTTGCGACTTCAAACCCGAGTAGGTGCGACGTAGGAAAGGCACTCCTGAGGTTTTATTTTCAGATGGTTGGGGCCCCGGGCAGCCGGCGGGGTTCGCCGCGGAAACGTAAATGCCTCCTATATTTGTTTGCGTCGCCTGCAATAGTTTGTGGCGGCTGCAGTAGTGATGTGTGTCGCAGGTGTTCGTGCTGCGCAAGCGAGCCAGCCACGAGCTGGTGGTGCCGGGCGCGAGGTTCTACATCTGCAGTCTCGCGCTCAAGATCGTCGTCTACAAGGGACTGCTCACATCCAACCAGCTATGGGTGAGTTATCTTTCCACTCTATCCAGTGATAGATTAACCCTTTATCAAATTAAGCAATTGCCGAGGGCATCACGTCTGGGGGGGGGGGCACCAGAAGATGCATTAAATTCTAGTTGAGATACGGATTAGGGGGCCCACAAGCGTGGATTGCTAAGGGCATCAAGTAGTCTTAATCAGTCACTGGCTGTATCCCTACATAAAAAGAAACTGTAATTTTTGAGTTCTTTCTTCTTTCAACTGATTTTCAATTCCAATTAGTAGGCAACTAGACTGCTGCAATATTTATATTCCTTTTACCCTAATGCTCGTTTGTATTTCTGTAGGAGTACTTCAAGGACCTGTCGAACCCAGCCTTCACGACGTACCTGGCGCTGGTCCACACACGTTTCTCCACCAACACTTTCCCCAGTTGGGAAAGAGCACATCCTTTGAGGTAAACACAGCCATTTGTTTCCTATTAATTAGCAGTTACAGTAATTTTAAACGTTCTTGTATAATGATACTTACAAATCAAAACGTTGACAGATTGGAGTCAAAGAAGAACTAACGTAAAAACAATCGAAAAAGTAGTGTCCGACTTATGAAACAACAAGTGAATAATGCATACCTATTATTTTTCTTTTACAGAGTGCTTGCCCACAATGGCGAAATAAATACATTACGAGGTAATGTGAACCTGATGAAGGCCCGCGAGGGCGTCATGAAGAGCGAATTTTTTGGCGAAGGTAAGTTTGACACATCATATAATGCAATTTGCATTCAGACATGAATAATTATTTGAAACTAATAAGCCCATTGGGTTCTGCGCTGAAAGAAAGGAAATGTTCTTCTCACATCAGTTCTCGCTAAATGAGCCATCGAAACTACACTTTTTGGTCGAAACTACCTTCCATTTCTTTGTCCAGACATTGCAACGATGCCTTGTACTCTAATTTTACACTTTACCTCATTGCCATTGTAGCTAATTCAGCCTCTAATTCCACCAAACATTATGCCTATACTTATCATAACAAATATTTTCTTTTACCCTCAGACCTAAAGAAACTCTACCCAGTCGTAGAGCCAAATCTCTCCGACTCCGGTTCAGCTGACTGCGTTCTGGAGTTCCTCCACCACTGCGGGCAGCGGTCTCTTCCCGAAGCCGTGATGACCATGGTCCCTGAGGCATGGCAGAACGACCCCACCATGCCCAAGGAGAAGCGCGACTACTACCAGTGGGCCTCGTCCGCCATGGAGCCGTGGGACGGGCCCGCGCTGATCTCCTTCACCGACGGCCGGTACATAGGTATGTCGTGTTAGAGCCAAAAGAGCTCATCTTGCCCTGGTATCCAATAGCCACATATGGGAAACGAGTGGAGACTTGGTGTTTAGTGGGAAGTCGCATTACCGCTTCCTCTGTTATTTTATTACGAGTGATCATTAAAATATGCGGTAAAAAAAGTTATTTTTGGAGAGAAAACAAGGGCGTAGTGGCTAAATACGTTTATTCCGAAAGGTGACAACTATGAGACAGTAAAACAATGTATATAGACACATGTCATTATAAAAACATATGTGTTCTTATTGCTAAGAAAACAAGGAGTTTTAACACCCCCCCGCAATATGAACACCCTATATACAAACAAATATACACAAGGTATAATGACATATCAAAGGAAACTGTACATTAAACACTAAACAGTAAAATTACACATCCTGTATAAAAAACACTGAACAACAAAATTAGACACCCTGTATATACACCGACTTATTCACTATCTATACACAACTACTACACCTACACCTACAGACTAGATCGATATAAACTTAGACTAAACCTAACAACTGAACACATTTACAGTGCTTCAGTCTCGGCAAAGGTTTGGTCAAAATATCGGCTGTCATGTCTGCTGTGGGTATGTAATGCAGTGCAATGCAATGTTGTGAAAGTGCGTCTCGAATGAAGTGGTGTTTGATGTCTATGTGTTTGGTTCGTGCGTGATATGTATTGTTGTGTGCCAGTTTCAATGAACTTTGATTGTCTGTATGGATGGTGATGGGATGCAATGTGGCGAAAACTTCATGAATGAGAGTTTTGAGGTAAATCGCCTCTTTGCAAGCTTCTGCTAAGGCCATGTACTCAGCCTCTGTTGTAGAAAGCGCGACTGTCCGCTGCTTGCGTGCTTCCCATGATATTGGTGCACCACACATAATGAAAGTAAAACCAGTGAATGATCGTCGATCTAGGAGGTTATTACCGAAATCGGCATCGACGTAGCCAGTTGGGTATGGCTGGCCTTTGGACGTAAACTGAAGCTTTAGGTCTTTAGTACCCTTTAAGTACCTTAGGACTCTCTTAGCGGCCCTCCAGTGTACCCCCCCGTAATGTACATTGAACTGCGAAAGGTACGACACTGCATGCGAGATGTCGGGTCTTGTACATATCGCAATGTACATTAGAGAGCCGATAAGTTCCTGATAAGGGACTTCAGTTTCTTCGTCCTTTGTTGGTAGAGTTAGTTTCAGTCCCGGTTCTAATGGGGTTGACACATGTATTGCGTCTTTCATCCCAAACTTAGTAATAAGTTTCTCGATGTACTTGGTCTGATCGAGAGTAGTACAACCTTCGCTCTGTATGACACGCATACCAAGGCAATCTCGAAGGGGACCAAAATCTTTGATTTTGAACATCTTTTTGAGATCATTTTTAAAGGTTTCTCTCATGAGATCGCTGCTACTTAATACAAAGAAGTCATCAACGAACACGGCAACAACCAAAATGTCATTACCATCTCTTTTGATATAGAGGCAGTGTTCAGTTGGAACTTGAGTAAGCGATAAGGTGGCTAGTGCTTCGCACACCTTTTTGTTCCATTGTCGAGGAGCTTGCTTCAAGCCATACAATGCCTTTTTCAGTAAGCAGACTTTCTTTGGATCTTCAGAAAACCCTTCCGGTTGTTCCATGTATATTTCTTCATCAAGATCTCCATTTAGAAATGCAGTTTCTACATCAAGATGATGTAATTGCAGATTATTATGAACTGCGTATGCCAATAGAAGTCTCACTGATGACAGACGAGCCACTGGTGAAAAAGTTTCACCATAGTCCACTCCTGCGACTTGTGTAAAACCTTTGGCTACTAATCGGGCTTTGTATTTTGTAGTTTGCCCACTAGTGTCTTTTTTGATTTTATAGACCCATTTGCATTTGGTAGTCTTCCGATCTGACGGCCGATCGACTAGAATCCATGTTCCGTGATTCATAAGAGATGTGTATTCAGCCATCATTGCTTCTAGCCATTTGTCCTTCTGTGGATGCTGTATAACTTCTCTATACGTCTCGGTTTCCATATCAGAAGTTAGGTAAAGATAACAACCAGCTTGGAGTCTATCAGGTTGACGTCTGTCGCGTTGAGGGTATCTGCTCTCTGTTTGTTCCCTTGCCATAGCTTCGTTTGTAGGGGAGCTAGAAGAGGTTGTAGGTTCATCCACAGCAGGCTCCAATTCTTCCAATGAAGGTATAACCTCGGACTGTACGTCTCGTTGCTGCTGAAACACGGGCTGATGAACAGGTTCTTCTTCGTTTACTGCAGGGTCGAGGGGTACAAAGACTTCTATTTGATTTGGATGATCATTTGATTCATCTGGTTCCGGAGTTTTAACGTTGGCTTTTGTTTTGTCCTCTATGAAGACGACATCTCTTGCGATTATGATCGCACGAGGATTATCAGGGTTGATAAGGCGATAGCCTTTGCTTTCAGTTGTATAGCCAACGAATATACAACTTTCCGTTTTGGAATCCAATTTCTTCCGTTTTTCTTTTGGGATAAGGACATGAGCTTCACATCCGAAGACTCGCAGGTAAGAGAGGTCGACTCTCTTCCCGGTCCATAATTCCTCTGGAATTTTATTATTAAGGGCTTGGGTGGGTACACGGTTCTTGATATAGATTGCCGTATTTACCGCTTCACCCCAATATGCCAAAGGTAAATTTGAGTCTTTGAGCATACATCTGGCTTTTTCGATTATAGTCCGGTTGGCACGTTCACTAACACCGTTTTGCTGCGGTGTGTATGGTACAGTAGTCTGATGGATGATACCATTTTCTTTGAGAAAATTAATCAAATCCCTATTTCCATACTCGCGACCATTATCCGAACGTAAAATCTTAATTTTTTCACCAGTTTGGTTTTCAACCAAGAATTTATACTCCACAAATTTTGAAAAAACCTCGGCTTTTGATTTCAAAAGATATCCATAAGTTTTACGACTGTAGTCGTCTGTAAATGTGAGGAGATATAATGCTCCGCCCCAAGAATGCGTACTCATCGGTCCGCATAAGTCCGAGTGGACTAATTCTAGGACTTTACTCGATTTACTTTGCGATTTAATAAACTTTCTCTTTGAAAGTTTGCCTTGTAGGCATGGAACACAAGTTTCTTTACAATTACCGATAAAATTCACGCCAATTCCTTTATTCTTAAGGATATGCATACTTCTTGCATTGAGGTGACCAAGGCGTCTATGCCATAACATAGAAGAATCTTTTGTGGTAGTACAAAAGGTTTGAGAACTTTTTACGTCAAGTTTGAACATGCCTTTATGGTATGAGCCCGAGGCAATGACATTACCTGTCACTTGACAACTGCCACTCAAAGATATTGTTGCGCCTTTAGATGTAAACAGAACATCATACCCCTTATTTACTAATTGGCTAACAGACAATAAGTTTGTTGCGAGATTTGGAATGTAAAGAACTTCAGTGATTTTATTTACATTGTCAGAAATATTAATATGTACATTACCTCTACCTTTGCTATAGAGCTTGGCTTTGTTTGCCACCGTTATCGGGGTGATATGCGGTGACATTGTCTCGAACCACTCCCTATTATTGCTCATATGTGTGGTAGCACCTGAGTCTATGATCCAATCCTGTGATCCTGAAAGAGGGATGTTAGAAAAACAAGATGAAAGTGTTAGATCGGACGTATAATTTGAAATTTTCTTTGCCGAAACTGAAGTCTTATTTTTCTTGTCCTTCATCTTCCTACACTGTGACACGATATGCCCGGACTTCTTGCAGTAAATGCAAAAGGGCTTCTTCTTGTTCTGCTCACTCGATTGCAATGCCGAAGTGCTAGGTTCAGGTCGAATAGGTACACATTTTCTGGCGCTTTCCTTCATTAGAGCCGATATGACATTTTCTGACGTAAGATCTGTGTTCGTGTGTTCTAAAGCCATAACCAGTGGTCGGTATTCCTCTGGAAGACCTGCTAGTATAATTATAGCGAGAAACTCATCTTCGACTGCTTTTCCAATAGCTTGTAGCTCTTGCTGAATGCTTGTTGCAGCATTTGTGTATTGTTGGATGCTACCGTTATACTTGTTATTTAGTAAACGTTGCATTAGTGATAGCCGCCTCGATAATCCGCTGTCCGCATATGCCTTTTTCAGCCGGTTCATTAGATCATAGGCTGACGTGGCCGGTCGTATAACTGGGTACACGCACTCGTCACAGAGAAGACATATTTTAGCTCGTGCCTTTTCATCCTTTCGTTTTTTTGAAGGGTCAATGAGGTTTTGCGGCTCTATGGTGATATCCCATAGGTCGAGGTCAGTAAGGTAACACTGTACAGAAAAGAGCCAGTTACTAAAGTTGTTACTCCCTTTCAGTTTGCTAATCAATTGTGCCGGGGCCGTCGACGTCGACATCGTCTTCGACATTTGATCTCCCGATGGATTTTCCATAGCACTTGATAGTAGCAACGTATTTCACTGTTGTTTTAAACACCTGGGCCCATAACCAGTTATTTTTGGAGAGAAAACAAGGGCGTAGTGGCTAAATACGTTTATTCCGAAAGGTGACAACTATGAGACAGTAAAACAATGTATATAGACACATGTCAGTATAAAAACATATGTGTTCTTATTGCTAAGAAAACAAGGAGTTTTAACAAAAAAACTGCTTGCTACTCATTTCCCCAGGCGTGGCTGGACCAAGCAAAGCTTGTGCTATGAAAAAAGGACAATTGACTACCGAAAAATAATCACAACGCTCAAAGTTTGCAATCCTTCAAAATCCTCCTAGAGACTTCGAGGCAAGATAGATAGATAGATAGACACCTCATGTAACCAACAATATGTAACCTCTCACCATTTTTCTTCCAGGTGCCATCTTGGACAGGAATGGTCTTCGCCCATCCCGGTTCTATGTGACCAATGAGAATATTTTAGTCATGGCATCGGAAGTTGGCGTTTACGATGTCGACCCCGAGAAAGTTATACTGAAGGTGAGTTAATAATGAATTTTTACAATATTTTTATTACAATTGTTTTCAAAGAAACTGTAAATAAGAGAGTTGTGAGGAAAAACACAGCACAGTATATTGTTGTTCAGAGCTTAACATAGCAGTTGTTACTTTGTTAAAAATCCATTTGTTTATTTACTAATTGACAGGCGAGGCATTTTCGTACAAATTCTAGTTAAATAAATAAATCAATATTATAGTCATGTATGTAAAGCACAACGCATATTTGCAGAAGATTGTATAAGAAATCAACACTGCACTAATTACTAACCTACCTTCATCAGCATATTTAGGCCCGTCTTTCACTTATGCCCCTGGGCACATGGCCCTTTAAAACTCTTGTTTGGTAAACGTGGGGCCCCAGGAACTTAAGCAGGAGGCCCCAATCGATTGCGGTGCCCTGCGCATGTGCCCATTCTGCCCAGTGGGAAAGATGGGTCTGCATATTGCAGTTCATTGCTGGACGAAGGGTTCTCCAATAGGACAAATGTTTACGACAGTCGTTTAAGTGTAATGGTCGAGAAGTCGGCTATTACACCAAAGTTCGCGGGTTCGATCCTCGCACGGTACAAACATTTGTGTGCATGAACATGTCTGATTGTATCGGTCTGGGTATTTCTATGTATAATATGTATGTATTAAAAAAAAAAGTATGTAAGTAATGTTTATCCAATGTCTGGCACCCATAGCACAAGCTAATGCTTAGTGTGGGGCTAGATGGCGCTGAGTGAATAATGTCCAGAGATATTTATTATTTATTTGTTTAACCAACGATATTTCCTACCTTGCAGAGTCGTCTGAAGCCCGGCCGTATGCTGCTGGTGGACACGGAGGAGAAGAAGATCATCCAAGACGTGGAGTTGAAGATGAATATCGCGCGCAGTCGCCCGCACTCAGACTGGCTTGCTGAACAGGTCAATTATACCTTACATTACTATAGTTGAGACTTTTGAAAGGAATACAGTCAAATTCTTCCTTAAAACTTGTCAATCTTCCTTAAAAGGCATCTGAGCAAACTTAGGTCACATATACCAAGGTATATACATTAAGGGAAGATTGTTAGCAATCTTTGTAACTTTTGAAGGGAATCTAAAATGGGGTATTTAAAGGCATCGTAGCTAACTTTCAACATAGGAATTGTCATTCTGTTTGATTTTTATAAAAAAAATATATCTTTAGTGTGATGGTTATGTATTGTTATATTATAATGTATTGTTATGTATATGGTATCTTATATATGTAATTTTAAATCAATTTTCTAATCTAAATTCATAATCATTGCTAACTTTCACCCCCATAATTGATAAAAAAAATTGTACATTATAATATTCATGTGGGAGCTTGTACATTTAAGTGAAAACTCAAAATTATATGAATACTAGCGGCCCGCCCCGGCTTCGCCCGTGGTACTTGTCCACTATTTAATGGATGATATTATACATAAAAACCTTCCTCATGAGTTACTCTATCTATTAAAAAAAACCGCATCAAAATCCGTTGCGTAGTTTTAAAGATTTAAGCGTTCATAGGGAAATACAACACACATAGGGACAGAAAAAGCTACTTTGTTTTATACTATGTAGTGATGGCAACACATTGAGGGTTGATTCAAGATGAATCGTCTTTCAACGTGGTACACAGTTTATGTTAACGTATGTGTCCAAAATATATTTAGAAACCCGTTAGCAGTCCAACGTTCCATCCTTCATTTTAATCATTCATTTAAATTTGATTTCAAATTCTTTTCATTTAAATCATAAGTTGGTGTAAAACTTGATTGGTAATGCAATGTCTCTGTTCCCTTATGCTGGCTTGCGGTTGGGATAACATTGTAATGGTCAGATGGTGAGTGCAGTTGATCAGCATGGTTGTGTGAACGTTTTCTAAATTGCTTATAGAAACCACATAATAAGCTGTGTGGTTGATACAGATTAGTGTCGTTATGTCTTTAGTATAATGTAAAAACATATTTTATCTTTCGTAATTTCTCCAGTCAATCAATTATATCAATAACGTAAGAGAGTTATGTTTCAGTAAAAATAATTTATATATATTTTGTCTTTATTTATCTACAACATTATGTTGTCTCTATATCACATTGTCAACTCAATCGGCCTTTCTAACATTTAATGTTGAAAAAGTATCTAAAAAACTAAAAGTAGAGAAATAAAGATGGAGTTAAAGCAACTTCTGCTCAACATTTATATTTTATTACTATTTTTTGTAAGGTTATAATTATATTGCAACTAATGCAAGTTGCAATAAATAATAGAATTCTAGACATAAGATTATCCCGCAGTACTTTTTAGTGTAATCAGAGTGATGCTATGGTAAATTTATGCTTCTGTTTAAAAGCTTCGTTTTAGTGAGTTTAACATAATTTGGCGTTGTTTTTATATTAATCAAATTGCTTCTCCTGAGGTCAAGATTAAAAGTAGGGACGTGATGTAGGATGCCAGGAATGCTACAACATGTTATGGTTTATTCCTAATTTTTTACAAGATATTCTGATGTTCTTATCTAGAGAATGAAATTCAACTTTTCGCTTACGACGTTGAAACTGTTGAAAAAATGATGAGAATGTTTTAGAATTGTATAACCGGTATATAGCAGCATAATGTTAACTTAGAGTCTAACTTACTGCGATTGGTCTTTCTATTCGAGGCTATCAAATCTGCCGACAATAGCATTACATGAACCCTACGCTTGTGCTATGCCATGTAGCCGAAATTTAATTCCGAAACACCCGCATAGGCTCCAACATACGATACTTCTCAGCGAATTTCATCTGATAAAGAATCGTAACATATACTCAATTAACTCTCATCAATCTTCAGATAACAATGGACGACCTGCACAAGTCAGTATCTTCTGGGAACGGGATGGCAGTGGTCGCCAACGGAGCTGTGAATGGCGGCGCCATCACCGGCCTCGGTGACAAGCGGCTCGGTCTGTTCGGATACACGATCGAGTCCATCAACATGCTGCTCGTCCCGATGATACAGAACAAGTGAGTGACGATCGATGAGCGGATTTATATTAGCTCTAGGGTGCAAGATGTCCCGTAGAGTTCATAAGAAACCGAAACTGATGATGATTCGAAACAATTGAGTAACGATCTATGATCTTAATAAGCTCTGGGGTAGAATAAACCGCAGGAGTTAAATGGTTAGTGGAGCAAACTCCTTATCTTTGCGTCCAAAGCCTTCCCCAGCGATAAAGAAAACGACGAAGGAATATAGTACAAGTCAATAGAAAAGAGTTTACTTTTCAAGTGGGCTTTTTTGTACAAATTGTATTCTAATTAGTGGGGCTAAAACAACATGTACTAAACCGTTATTATATTTTTTATTTCTGATGAATACGTATCTCTTATTTATAGGAAAGAAGCGCTGGGCAGCATGGGCAACGACGCTCCGCTGGCATGCCTGTCGCAGTTCCAGCCGCTGCCGTACGAGTACTTCAAGCAGCTGTTCGCGCAGGTCACCAACCCGCCCATCGACCCCTTCAGGTGCCGTCAATATTTTACATGAGACCTGCAATAAGAACGATTGAGTGCGTGTTAAAATAAAACACCCAGAGGTAGCAAAACTTTCAAAGTTCATAAAATAGCACAATCAACAGAAACACTTGATCTTTGCCACCTTTAAGTCTGGGGCATCAGTGTTACTCTTTATACGCATCTGTTTGTCTGGAAACATGGCTGAAGATAGATCAAGTTTGAGTAATTTAGCAATCGTAGTTTTGATAAATTATATATTAACGAACTGCTTATATATTAATTGTTTGACGCAAACTTGCTCAGCAAGCATTAATAAAAACATTTTCAACTTCAACACTGGGGACAAACGAAACTCTTTTTCCCCTTCGTTTCTAGTGGGGAAGAAAGAGTAGAGACGCACGGGAATAAACCTTTTTTGCAGTATGAGATTTTAGACTTTTGCGTTGCATTACTATAATGATATTTATTAACAGGACTTAACGCGATTTAATTTATGTAGTATATATATATATATATATATATATATCTTTTTTGCAGTGTTATTTATTACATTTTCAACCGTATTCTACCCATTCCAGGGAGAAGATAGTGATGTCCCTGCTGTGCCCGATCGGCCCCGCGCCGAACATCCTGGAGCCGAGCGCCAAGTTCGTGCACCGGCTGTTCCTGCCGCAGCCCGTGCTGTCGCTGCCCGACCTGCACACGCTCAAGCACACCGACCACCGCGGGTGGAAGGTATTAAAAACAATCATTATCATCATCATTGGCCTCTTCGACTATTTCAGATGAGTTACTCATTGTCGGTCATTTTGAAGATGAGGCCATGCACTTTTTTTCATGACTCTGCAGACCAATTTTTAAATGGTAGACTCTACTGCATATTAAATACTAGCTGGATTTCGATTTCCAATAGCCTAAAACTTTCCTCCTCAAATGAACTATACAACACAAAAATATTTTTTCAAACAAACAAACTCTTCAGCTTTATATATTAAGTATAGATGAGTAACTAGCAGGCGTCCGCGACTTCGTTCGCGTGGATTTCAGATCCCTATTTTTCGCAATAAAAGTAACCTATGTTCTTTCTCTGGGTCTAAAGAATGTCTTTGTCTAATTTCATCAAAATTGGTTGATAGGCTTAAGCGAAAAAGCGTAACAGACAGACAGAGTTACTTTCCTATTTATAATAATAGTAGGGATGTCTTAAATGGAATCATAAAATCGAATGAGATGTTTAATAGCTACTCCTCTCTTTGCAGACGAAGGTGGTAGACTGCACGTACGACATCTCGCAAGGGCCGCTCGGGCTGGAGCCGGCGCTGACTCGTGTCTGTGGGGAGGCGCACGACGCCGCCATGCAGGGCTACCAGCTGCTCGTGCTGTCCGACCGCGCGGCCGGACCTGAGCGAGTGCCGGTCAGCTCGCTGCTTGCGCTGGGTGAGTACACACACACACACACACACACACACACACACACACACACACACACACACACACACACACAGAGCACACATACACAACAGAGACACGTACGCGCACTAAAATATGCACATAATAAAGATTATATGCGTGAAAGACTCTATTTAGGTGGTAAAGAAGAGCTTTCCAAAGGTCTTCTTGTTAACTCTTCCTTTACTAAAGCAAAGTCGCGCGCAAAACACACGCACAAACCCGCAGTTAATTAAACACATTATAAACTTTTTAACGCATTCAAATTCTCACCGATTTACACATTGTTTAGCTGATATAAGGAGTTTTCCAAAGGTCACTTTTTGTTAACTCTTCATTTGCTTAAGTAAAGTCGCGCGCAAAAACACACGTACGTAAACACGGACAACCCCGCAGTTAAACACATTAATTATATACTTTTAAACGCAATCCCATTCTCACTCATTTACACATTGTTTAGCTGATATACAGGGAACCCACAGGGTCATAAAAACAGCTTGCTGCATAACCGACTTGTCTGTAATTAGCTTATGTCGACGGCTGTGTTGAAATCATGTCGGTAACCTGCGCCTGTACGTGTTACCCGCCGACACGTTTTTATATGTGAGGGAGGCAAAAAAACAAGTGATTTCCGCTGCCCATGGACATCAACTACTGCACAAGGGTCGCAGACGCGTTGTCTGCCTTTAAGACCCCGTAGGCTCGTAGAGTTCGGCGACCTTACTGACCAGCAGAAACAGCACAACAGTTACGAAGTGCTACTTCACTTAGGTCAGACATATCAAGATGTTGGCAGCGTGCGTACGCCAGTGCACAACCCTGCGACAGTCTTACTTTGAGTGAAGCCGCTATATAGACCGATGACAAAAAGTGGCTGGCACATAATGTATTGCTCTTAACATTATTATACCTGCTCACCTAAACACTTACACTAATTTTCAGACGATATAATTTACTCATTACATTCGTTCTTACTCGCAGGTGCTATCCACCATCATTTGATCGAGACTCGTCAGCGAATGAAGGTCGGATTGATCGTGGAGACGGCTGAAGCGCGGGAGGTGCACCACATGTGTGTGCTGCTAGGTAAGTATCTGCACATTTTTTTTTACCTAATATAATATAAATAAAATGTAATGCTAAAACACGTTGAAAAATTATTGTAAAAAAAACATACGTCCGCCTTTTGTACTTTTGTATAGCGCAATAAAGTTTCAATATACATACAAATAACCATACCAATATTTTCTGTATGCCCATATTATTTTTTCAAAATATCAAAAGTTTCTGCCCTATTTAAAGGACCAGGGCCTGTCTGCCCTATTTTTGGCCAATAGTCTTAGTAGACCAATTAAAAAGTATCTGAACTTAGATTATATTCTTGATGTTGGGTAGCCGTTTCTTTCGTTAGTTGATTGTATTTGGAAGTTATAATTTATATAAAAATTACGTTAATATATGACAACTTTCAGGTTACGGAGCCGACGCAATCTGCCCCTACCTAGCATTCGAGCTCGCCTTCTCCCTTCGCAACGACAACATCATCGACTCTACCCTCACCGATGACGACATCTACAAAGCCTACCAGAGCGCCATTGAAACTGGTTTGGCCAAGGTCATGGCTAAGATGGGCATCAGTACGCTACAATCGTACAAGAGCGCGCAGATCTTCGAAGCTGTGGGACTGAATGAAGATGTCATTGATAAATGCTTTAAAGGAACGCAGTCGAGGATTGGTAAGTTCCACATTATTTCTCATTCCGAAAATATGGGCGGCAGCGTTCTCCTATATTTTATCGTTCACTATACTGCGGTGAACCACCCCCCTGCTCAGCGTGTTGCGTATGAGCATAATCCCCATTGGGGGGTTCGCTTACGACCTATCGAGGATTAAACGGGCTGATGATAATCTCGGTAGGTATTAGTTGTAAGACGACATCTACAAAGCCTATCAGAGCGCCATAGAAACTGGTCTGGCTAAGGTCATGGCTAAGATGGGCATTAGCACGCTACAATCGTATAAGAGTGCACAGATCTTCGAAGCTGTGGGACTGAATGAAGATGTCATTGATAAATGCTTCAAGGGAACACAGTCGAGGATAGGTAAGTTACACATTACTCATTCCGAAGATATGGGCGGCAGCGTTCTCCTGTATTATATCTTTCACTACTGCGGTCAACAACCCCCCTGCTCAGCGTTGTGAGTATGAGCATAGTCCCCATTGTGGGGTCGCTTACAACCTACAGTGGACTACAACAGGCTGATGATAATCTCGGTAGGTGTTAGTTATAACACGACATATGCTAAGCCTACCAGAGCAGAGCGCCATAGAAACTGGTCTGGCTAAGGTCATGGCTAAGATGGGCATCAGTACGCTGCAATCGTATAAGAGCGCGCAGATCTTTGAAGCTGTGGGACTGAATGAAGATGTCATTGACAAGTGTTTCAAGGGAACGCAGTCTAGGATTGGTAAGTACGATTCAATATCGACAAAGGAACTTTCCAGAGAAAGGGCAGCAGCATTCTCCTGCGTTTAATTGCAACACCATTTTCATAAAAACTCTTCAATAATATTCCTCTCTTCAACTAACGTGTCTTTTTTCAGGTGGTGTCAACTTTGAAATATTGTCGAAGGAGATTTTCGACAGGCATGCACTCACTTACGGGCCCTACACGGACTCACTAGTATTGAGGTAAGATACATGATTTTAATCATAACTGAACAATAGCATAATTTGAATGAGTCGACCATAAAAAGTCACAGAAAAACTAATGCTGCTTTTCCTCAAATTTTAATAAGGCAATGATATAGGAGTGGGTAAAGTCCAGTTAAGCTTTTCTTTAAACAAAAACTGATATCATCATTGATCAGGTATTAATATTCCTGTTGTGACGGAGAACACTTCCGTTCCATGTTTAATGTATAACTTTAAACTATAGCGTTGTAATATAATGAGGCAACATCAGCTGCATCTTCGCTTAAACATCAAGTGCACAAGTACTTAAAAATTAAAATTGCGCTAAGTCCCTTACCAATGTTGTCTCATCATATTTAAGCTCGTATTAATAAATCAAATAAGTAACAAACTTGAGATGCTATTCTCATACAAAACAGCATCTGAAGTTTGTTTGAGATTCTGTTTTGTATGAGAATAGCATCTCAAGTTCGATCTCCGAGTTGAGAGCGATTTATTAATACGAGCTTATAAGCGTTAAATAAACTTGTGTGTGTGTCAGGAACCCGGGCAACTACCACTGGCGCGCGGGCGGCGAGAAGCACATCAACGACCCGCTGTCCATCGCCAACCTGCAGGAGGCCGCCGTCAACAAGAGCACCTCCGCCTACGACAAGTTCAGGTAACATTATTTATTTTTGTATTTCAAAATCTTTCGGCAGTCAAATTCAGGACGTCAAAGGCGCCAAAATGGCATTTTTATTCTTGTCTGGCATCTAAGAACAAAGAAAAAAAATCATCATTTTCTCCAGCTCCACTTGAATCCTAATATATGATCATCATCATCAGACCATTCACCGCCTCACTGCTGGGGCACGGCCCTACCCTGTAGATATATAAATAGAGAGAGACAGGATTAGTTTATAAATATAACCCTTTTTTTTTGTAATAATGTAGATTTAAGTTTTATAAAAATAACTAATAAAAAGATTAAAATGATGATATTTAAACAATATCTACTTGTCTGAGATTTTAGACTTTCGCGTTGCATTACTATAATGATATTTATAAAAATAAAAATACATAAATCAAATCGCGTTTAGTCCCGTTAATAAATATCATTATCTACTTGTCTATTATTTACAGGGAGAGTTCTCTGGAGTCTATCCGAGCTTGCACACTGCGAGGACAGCTCGACTTAGTACGTCTGGACGAGCCCATTCCCTTGAGCGAAGTCGAGCCCGCCTCGGAAATCGTTAAGCGATTTGCTACAGGTAATTTATTGGTCACTGCGTACATAGTGTTATACTAGCTTAAAGCCTTATTCGACTAATGGACTGTCCAACGCAAAGATTTTTTCAATTCGAACCAGTAGTTCCTAACATTAGCGCCTTCAAACAAACAAACAAACTCTTCAGCTTTTAGTGTAGATGCAATACAATTTAATCAATATTTGAAACTTTTCAAAAGATTACCAAATGTTTTTAGGGTTCCGTAGTCTACTAGGAACCCTTATAGTTTCGCCATGTCTGTCTGTCTGTCCTGGCTCGTTCTCCGCCGTTTCTGCACCGATTGCCACGAAAATTGGTGGGGAAAGGTATACTGATAATTCAAGAATTGGTTTTTAAATAATCGTAATTTGGTTTTAAAAATAATTATTTTTACCCCCCTCCCATACAGCGAAAAGTAAATTCGAAAAAAAATATCGACTTACTCCATCGTGTGGAGTATCGTTGAAAACGTAGTTTTAAATAAAAATTCCACATTATTTGTTAAAAACGCAAAGCTATTTTCTTATTGATATACGCGCAAAACTTTTGAAGCTTTTTATTCACTTTAAAACTTATTATTTATATTGTATTGTTGTTTCCCGGCAGGCGCGATGTCGTTCGGCTCGATCTCGCTGGAGGCGCACACGACGCTGGCCATCGCCATGAACCGCGTGGGCGGCAAGTCCAACACCGGCGAGGGCGGGGAGAACGCCGACCGGTATCTCGACCAGGTACGCCCCACGTCTTCAGCTTGTTGTAGTATGCTGTTGGACGTAGGTATTCTCAAGATATGTGTAATTCGAACAGTCGAGCTCCTCCGTGCTTCGGAAGGCAGGTACTTGATCTCGCTACGGTCGTGTCAGATTGGTGCCGCACCGAATAATGAGAGTGAGGGAATAGGGAGGGCACCTGTGCTTGCACATTCACTTGTGCACTACTACATAATATGTACATTGCGTACCTGGCTGATCGTAAGATTGGCCACCATGGCTGAATACGACCGGAAGGGTATTACAATATTCTTAAAGTGACAACCGCAGTGTTCTGAAGGGTGTAAAATACGGTATGCAGTGCACCACATCCGTCGTCTTAAGTATTCACCACTTCCACTTAAGTTTTGAATATGATTGTCTCAACCATTTTAATTTTCTTTTGATTTGATACATATCGCCGCGTCGCACTATTGAATTCTTTGAGCATATTGTCCAGGTATGACAATCTCTCAGCCATGGCCACAATATTACATATTTTATAATCATTTATTTGGGTAAGGTTGTCTTAGTAAAAAATCTTGCAAGCAGTTATTGTTGAATTTATATTTAATTAAATTAATCGTTACAACTCCACTTTGATTATGTTTCCGTATACATATTAAAGAATGTAGACGCCAATGATCTTCCTGATACATATAACCTGCAAGTACTAGTTGACGATAATGTTTTTATTCATTACAATTTGTAACATTAATCATTGCATCGTTTGTCGCCAGGACCCGGGCTGCAGCAAGCGCTCGGCCATCAAGCAGGTGGCGTCGGGGCGGTTCGGCGTGACGGCGTCGTACCTGGCGCACGCCGACG
This sequence comes from Nomophila noctuella, assembly GCA_958496325.1. Lineage (NCBI taxonomy): Eukaryota > Metazoa > Arthropoda > Insecta > Lepidoptera > Crambidae > Nomophila > Nomophila noctuella. The sequence goes on along the minus strand of OY292487.1, from coordinate 15,215,485 downwards.
ACCTGCAGATCAAGATGGCGCAGGGCGCCAAGCCCGGCGAGGGGGGCGAGCTGCCCGGTAAGTAACCCACACACAATAGTTCGGTATTTGACTGACAGGTCAAATCACCTACTTTTTTTAAATGTCAAAAACGTTACCTTGTAGGAAAAAATGTATGAAATATTGAATTGTGACGTCACAATGCTGTAGTGTCAAATCAATACTCTTTTAATTTCAATTAGCTGTAATAAACAGTAACTGTCAGATAAAAAAATTGTGCCTAATTTTTGATTTCGTCTTTAATCTTAGAATATCATAATTTATTTCGTATGCAGTCAAATACCCAATTTAGCTCCAAGAAATTTAAGCTGGACTCCAAACTAAACTTGATGTTAGGGAACGTTGATGGTAGCATATGTTGATGAAACTAAATCTGTAGTTTTATAAACGGACTTGAGAAGGTCCTAAAAGGACTCAAAATATTCGGACAGATTGTAAACTCTAGAATTTTGACTTGACTTGCAAAGAGCGTTATATTGTGATGTCCTGTGTGTGAAACTCCATTTAGATTTCACGGACTCTTTTATTTATTAAAAGCTATTAACTATGAGTTTAATTACTCACGTATCGCTCGCGTCTATTACTGCAGCTATAAGTTTCGCTGTTATTTTCAATGGTTGGGTAGTTCCATCAAATCACCAGATTCGCGTTGCTAATGCTGATGACATCTCATCTCCCAGGTTACAAAGTGACAGAAGACATCGCGAAGACGCGGTGCTCGGTGCCCGGCGTGGGTCTGATCTCGCCGCCGCCGCACCACGACATCTACTCCATCGAGGACCTGGCCGAGCTTATCTATGACCTCAAGTGCGCTAACCCGAAAGCCAGGATATCAGTGAAGCTGGTGTCTGAAGTCGGGGTGGGAGTCGTTGCCTCTGGTGTTGCCAAGGTAAGCCGGTGAAGTTCTTAATTCATATCGTAGCAGGTCGTACGCAATGACAGACTAGGCTGGGTACGCGCTAAAAGCAAGAGCACTGGTCCTTCAATAAACACGGGTGCTAAGGAAACCCCACGAGTCATTAGTAGTGGGACTAACGTTCTTATTTCCGAGTCCCGCACACTTCTGTAGCCTAGCTACTACGACATTTACTCCATCGAGGGCCTGGCCGAGCTGATCTACGATCTCAAGTGCGCCAATCCTAAAGCCAGGATATCAGTGAAGCTGGTGTCTGAAGTCGGGGTGGGGGTGGTCGCCTCCGGTGTTGCCAAGGTTAGTCGGTGAAGTTATATATTCCTATGGTATAGCAGGTCATACACGACGATGACTGGGCTGAGTACGTACTAAGAGCAAGAACAACGGTCTCTCACAATACGGGTGAGTAAGAAACCCCAGGTTTTTAGTGGGTAGTGAAACGAATTACCTAAGTACCGAGCTCCACATATGGCTGCAGTCCTATCTAATCTACTGGCGCGAGGAGTAAGTGGCACTGTCTTATTAATCTGTGTAAGTTTCTGATGAGATAGATATTTTTGCAACCTTGTGTGCCATGCCATAGCAAAAAGTCAGCATGTTGCCGCACCAACCCTCTGCAATGATAACATGGTTTTCACACGACTTGCCGTCACAGCAGTGTAAAACTTCAATATACTGATACTTTACTGCGAGTCGAGTATGTATAATAAGGTGTTCCTTTGTATCTTTGTCTAGGGTAAAGCCGAGCACATTGTAATCTCCGGGCACGACGGCGGTACCGGCGCTAGCTCGTGGACTGGCATCAAGTCAGCCGGCCTGCCATGGGAGTTGGGAGTAGCAGAGACTCACCAAGTTCTCGTCCTGAATGATCTGAGATCCAGGTAAGTTACGGATACAACTAAAAAAAGAAAATGCTTATAACAAACTAGTGGCCGCCCGTGACTCAGTTCGCGTATTCGGTTTCCGCACACATATTTTATATTATGGACTATCCGACACAAAAAGATATTTCAATTCGAACCAAACAAACAAGCAAACAAACTATTTAGCTTTATTATATTAGTATAGATAACAAATAGGTAGAGTTTCCACTTAAAAAAACGCTCGAAATCAGTTAAAGTGGAAGTGTTGACGCACAGCGAGTTGAAAATCTACGGATAAACTAATGGCCGCCCAGCATGCCGCATCTTGTCGTTCCCGCCACTCCTCTCCACTCCTTAAACCACGAAATTAACCTAAAAATCGCCTGCTGTGCGACTTTTTTCGTCACGAAAAAACTACTAGCATACTTAGTATGACACGTGATACACGGGTAGTAGCTTTCGTGTCGCATTATGGTTTTGCAATAAACATATTTGACTTAGGTTAGGTTTAAAGACATTTATTCCCATTAAGACATGCGTCACTTACATGAGAACAGAAACATAACATTAATATTTAGATACGTTCGTTGACATATTATTATATAAATTACAAAAATGAACAGAAACAAGACGTAGTAAAATACAATAAATACAACTGCCGTAAATTGAATTTACATTTTCGTTTTAATATGTTGTGCTAATTTATTTTTGAACACCTTGAATGACTCACTGACTTTGAAGCAGCATAGGATGATGTCTTATGTTCGGTGTATCTGTGCAGGGTGGTGGTGCAGGCGGACGGGCAGATCCGCACGGGCTTCGACGTGATGGTGGCGGCGCTGCTCGGCGCAGACGAGTTCGGCTTCAGCACTGCGCCGCTCATCGCGCTCGGTACGTGCACACACAATACATAAATACATACCAAGTCTAACTGCACTCATTGCATACACACAACATTATTTATTTACTAGCGGCCGCCCGCAACTCCGTCCGCGTGGATTTCGATTTCCAATAGCCTAAAGCCTTCCTCGTCAAATGGACCATCCAACACAAAATATTTTTTCAAATCCAGTAGGGCAAGCACGAATAATTTGCGAAAAAGTATTCGTAACGTTAGCGTCAAAGTTTGTATGAGAAAAGAGCAGCGCCTCTATCGCACGTAAATGAAACTAAAATTGGAAGCACGAATGCTTTCGAATCGCAAGCGTATCGTCTGCGTATCGTAAATGACGTCACTTGAACGATACGTTCATACGTTCTTCAGAAAATTGAGAGCACGAACTTAGTTTTGACGTTTGGTATCGTAACTGACGAAGGCTGGCTATCGAGAACATACGAAAGTTTATTCACGTTGATTTTGTTGGTGTAAGAAGTTGCGTCGTCCTGTCGAATTGAATTAAAAACACTGTTTCAGTGTTTTTTAGATAAAAATTGGAGGTGAAAATGCAAGGATCACGTAGAATATTACCTTCTTCCTATTTAAGAAGTTCGTTATACTATTATCTTGTTGCTAGATTAATTGAAAGTGCGAGAAATAGACGCGGACAAACTATGTAAGTAAGTAAAAAGTTTAAATGAACTTATTTATTTTATTCATAGGTATAACTTTTATTTTCATATCTATACACCCCACCAAGTAATAAAAACCTTTTTTTTTATTGCAAAATGCATTTCTATTCTTTAAATGTACAAATGGTAAATTAAATTGGGTTTAGTACTTTAGAGAAGACACCGATTTAAGTTTTGTTGTAATTTTTTTATTCTTTTAGATATGTGACAGTGACTGCAGGATTTTAAATGTTAATTCCAAGTCTGGAGGAGCCGCTCATGATGCCTTTATATGGGAAAATAGTAAAGCAAAAGCTTTTATCCCAGAGCTGCATCGCAATAATGAACAAGTATGGTTGTTGGGTAAGTACATCAACTACTTCTTATCATGTATCGAAGTGATGTTTATACCACTGCAGCGATAGTGTGCAAGAGATTGCATTTTTCAATTACATTAGTTTGTTCATTGTTTGCCGAGTTAAGGCAGAGCGAATAAATAAAATATAGTTCTCTTATTTACAGGTGACTCAGGTTAACCTCAACGACCATGGTTGATGACGCCTATTCCTGATGCTGAAGAAGGAACGCCGGAAGCAACGTACATATATGTGCACGGAAAAGCTCAAGTCACTATAAAAACATTTTTGGGCGTTTAAATAATCGATGGCGTCGTTTGTAAATAGTGTAATAAATACTAATAAATAGTGGTTTATTTATTTTATTGTATATCTTTATATGAGTTTCAATTTTCAAAGATCATAAACAATTAAAATACTTGCTTATCTGTAAATATTTATTTATGTATGTTTATGTACATGTAAATAAATTATTCAACATTTTGAGATGTTTCTTGTATTTATTACAATTTTGTATTGTGCAATTTGTATTAATTCACATGCTTTAATTTAAGGCTAAGGCTAGGTAATAGAACTTATATAGTTAAACATTGTATATCCTACAGTAACCCTACTTGAAGGAAATAAATGATTTATATTTACACAATAAAAAACATTGAACTACAGTAATAAAACTAATGTATTTTTATTTTCTAAATAATTAACAACGACATCCATGGCCTCGTTGGGGGACGGAGTTCTTCGTCTCTCTGTCGGTCCCTTTCTCTGACTTCGAATTCGTGGATGTTTATTCGCTCCGCCTCCAACCTTTCGAAAGTCAGTTCCTGCCCTCTTGCGTACCCCCTGGCTCTCCTCTCCGTCTCAACTAAATATTTCCGTTAAATTTTCTGTCCTTTTCTTTTTTGGGGTTGGGGTTTTCGATGCTCTTTCCAGCTCTATTATTGGTAATACTATTGGAAGGGACGCCACAGTTGGTTGCAACTCTGGAAGTAGGTTGTCTGCTGGTGCTCGGTACATAGTAGGTACATACCGATCATCTGTAATTTAAATGAAAATAATTTACATTATTAGGCTAACATTTTTAATTGTGAATTCAGAATTTCCCATACAAGCTTGAATGAAACATTGTTTTTTTTTGCATTCAAAAGTTGTAAATATTTTAAAAAAATATATTTTTTAGTTCTATTTTCCTACGAGTATGATTTATACTAAAAATTACTTCATACAAATTCATAGACACTTTGAAACAAAGCCTGATTGTATTGGTAGTTAATAACAAGGGAAGTGTGTTCAGACTCAGAGTCAAGTGAAGTCCAAGGGCTGTCACCGGTAAGATCATAATATATTTTTATCTGGAGCTCATTGGGGTATATTATATCAAATATTATGTATAAATTCCTAGTGTGAAATGATAAGCGGTCAAATAACCATGTCATTAAAGAAGAAGGAATTAAAACATAATCATGAATATTATTATGCTGACCTGTTGAAAGCCAGCTTCAACAACCTCCATTCCGACCGATTTTCATGACCCTGTTCTCCAGGTAAGACAAAGATAATTGAAGTGCTAGCCCACCACACCAGTACGTACGACTGGCAGCCCTTTTAATTTTAACCCACTTCTTTATGGTGTTAATCTTTAGGCCACTCCAAACCTTCATCATGTATACGAAACAAAAACAATTTTAAGTTGCAGTTTTAAAAAAACTTAGGTTGAAGTTATGATGATTGTGACTACGACCCATGCAATAAAAAATGTGATTAATGAGGGTGATAGGACGAACACTTAAGAAGTTTGATACTTGAGACTGCATACCTTGCGCCATTCATCCTCTGTCCGAGAATCTCCCGTGCCTCCGCTATTTAATTTTGAACCTAGTTCTTTCCATTTTATCTGGATGATATGGCGACCTTGAGGGCCCCCGGAAGGTTTGGACAAATCAGCGTTTCTACAAAGTATAAACATGTAAAATGAAATAAGTATTCAACTCGCAATATGAAAACAAGCAAAGTTAATGAAACTCACAAACATAGTCAGCTTACCTTTACATAAATTCTATCATTACCGAATATTGCAAATGGCTTGTCCTCATTGTCTTAAATAAGTTTTTTCACGTGATAACCACTGAACAACATCATTCTTATCTACAAATGCACTAAACTTAAATTTTTCTAGCGACAAATTTTGCCGCGCCAGCTATTCTCTGTAGACGTTCAAAAACAGTAAAATTATAATATCCAAAAATTTTAAAATATAATGTTAATTTAATTTAATTTTTATAAACGTAACTCATGAAAACAATATGGAATTTACTTTTTTAATTCTAAAATACCATTTGACTCGAGCGTTCACACATAATTCACATTTTAAGTAATTTCATCAAGTTTCAGAACGTACCATTCATTCAAAATGCTCTGTTTGTCATTCACCGGTCGCGTCCCTAATTACGCAGGATGACGTCACCATCGTCAGCCTATCGAGTTCACGATACGACGACGAAACCTCTTCGTGCTACGTACTAACGCAGCACTCCGTTTTCGTATAGTAAACTCGATACGTTAACGTTACGAATTCGTTAGAGGTTCGTGCTTGCCCTACAGTAGGTCCAGTAGTTCCTGAGATTAGCGCGTTCAAACAAACAAACAAACTTTTTAACTTTTTTTAAAACGTTTTTTTAAGCTTTATATATTAGTATACAGATTTACAAAAACACATACCTACACAAAAATTACAGGGAAGACCTAATGCTATGAAAAATGAAAATGAAAATGAAAAAATCTTTATTGCTTAACAATTTTGTTTTTACAATATCCGAGTTTGGATTCTCCTTTTAAGTGTGTAAAAACACTTGTGCCAGGAGAAACCGCTCTCCTATAACTAGAAGTTAAATATTATAGCAGCAAAGAATACTACATACAACTGTTTTTGAAGTTTACATTACATTCTTTATATTTTATAAATATTATATATATTGTGTGTGTGTGTGTGTGTGTGTGTGTGTGTATGTGTGTGTTAACTATGGTGCAGTTGTAGATACAATGTACATAGCACATTATATGAGCTTACTCGGTGAATTCACAAATAAATCAAATTGCTCAGCCATAATGTTGAGCACCCTTACCCCCCGTACGAACGGCGTCCGCTGCAGCAGGGCGGACGGCAACATAAATGCACACCACGTCTAACTGCACTCACGGATGCACTTTCCGAATGAGAAGAGTAAAATAAGTGCAGCTGCTCAATCGAAGTAATAAAAGAAAAAATGTGTAGTGGATTAGAGAACCACATCACGCTTAGTCCTTGCAAGCTATTGACACAATACCTACACATCCGATCCAAAACACTTCTACAATAAAGATGAAAATATTAGTTCGAGATCGAGCAAAAGCCAATATAAACTAAGGCTGTTTTATATCAGAATAGCATCTCAAGATCGATCTCAGAGTTGAAATCAATTTTTGAATACAAACAGTACAGATTTAGTAGCATGTCTCAATACGGTATTTGACTGACAGGTCAAATCACCTTCTTTTATTAAATGTCAAAAACGTAAACTTGTAGGAAAAACTGTATGGAATACAAAATTGTGACGTCACAATTTTGTATTGTCAAATCAAGAGACGAACTTCTTAGCTATCCATGGATTCTCCGTGCGGGTGCCGGGTCCATCGCGTGGAACAGAGAGGAATGCCAGTCGGCGCCTGGGACTTGCGACCCAGCGTGTAGGTTTAAGGGGCCCCTTTATAGTATACTAACGATCACCTCCACCGATGACATTCCTCTCCCTTCCCAACCATATTTGGTACGAGCCGAGTAAAGCGGCTTTAGTTGCTCTTTCCAGTAAGGAGCTAATATTAGATCTTGGTAATCCTAAGTCCTTCAGTAGGTTGTAGAGAGATTTCGCTGGTATACCTCTCGCACCCACTTCCACAGCATACAACCGTGCTATATAACCATTTTTAGTCATTTCGTTGGTTAGGTCATAATACTTATTTGTTTTAAACGCGTGATCTTTGGGAATATTTGTCTCCCATGGATGTCTCTTTTAGTTTCAATTAGGTGTAATAATTTGTTGAAAGCTCAAAAGTAACTGTGGGATAAAAAAATTGTGCTTAATTTTGGATTTAATCTTTAATGTTGGTATATCATAATTTATTTCGTATGCAGTCAAATACCCAATTATTAATTAGAAAAGCTCTCATCGATATTCGAAAAATTATACTGCCTATAAAATCCACGTATGACTCTTATGAAAGGAATATTTTCACTTCTAATGATAATGTCTTAATTTCTCGCCCAGGTTGCACGATGATGCGCAAGTGCCACCTGAACACGTGTCCGGTGGGCATCGCGACGCAGGACCCGGTGCTGCGCAAGAAGTTCGCCGGGAAACCAGAGCACGTCGTCAACTACCTCTTCATGCTCGCTGAGGAGGTAACAGCCTATATAATTCTATAATTTTATTATGAGTTTGTGTACGTATGTTTATAAGTTCAGCCTCTTTATTTTTGGTATTTACGAGTAGCTTTGTGTCATTGTAAAATATTAATAATGTAAAAAAAACAAATATGATATAATTTTTTGATATTTGTGTTTATGATTTTGTAATGGCCAGAGCCACTACAGAGTTATGAATAAAAAAGTTTAAATAATTATAACGTTTGGATTGGAGTTCTTAATAGTTACTTTGTAGTTTTAAACTGAATCTAACGTTTTAATGACTTATCTTCCAATATACACAGCAGAAGGGTTATTTTATTATGTTCTTACAAACGTTACGTCACGATTTCTATTTTGACCATGGTCCGTTCCATCATCGAACTACTAGACTCGGTCAGGGACTTCATCCGTATACAGTGGAGATTTCGCGCGACCGAATTAAGCGATTTGCTTCATCTTTTTTGATACGGACTGCGCGGGAGTGGAATTCTCTGCCGAGATCTGTCTTTCCTGCACAATACAACTTGGGGCTCTTCAAGGCCAAGGAATAAACGGGCTTTTCCTAAGCAAACACGCTCCATCGTAGACCGCATAGTTGTTTAACATCAGGCAACATTGTGGTCAAGTGCTAGCTTAGTTCAAAAATAAAAAGGTATGTTTTTATGGCGCTACTTTACCCCACGAGCGATGCCCTAAGTCACGTGTTTTGCCTGTAGTAATAATAATGTACGTCCTGCGTTTCCCAGGTGCGATCCCACATGGCGGCGGTGGGCGTGCGTCGCTTCCAGGAGCTGATCGGTCGCACGGACCTGCTGAAGGCGCGCGAGCACAACGACAACGCCAAGGCGCGCCTGCTCAACCTCGCGCCCATACTCAAGAACGCGCTGCACATGCGCCCCGGTGTGGATATACGCGCCGGGTCTAAGTCTCAGGTACGTCACTAGTTACTGCCCACTGCTGGACGGAGGCTTCTTACAAACTGAGTCAAAGAAGAGAACAGGTCCTTCCCACCACACGGATGCGAAATAAACGGATTTTGAGAATAAAAATAAGTAAGGTTCATTTCACTCTAAACAAATCAACCTAACCTAATATACGTAATTATTAACCTATTATACGTATCATAAACCTATGATACGTAATTATGTTGCTATATAATTACTAGAAGTCTATTACCTATTGATGTGAATGTCTGGCGCCTGAGACAGGTATAGTAATACCTGTATTACCTACAGGTCACTAGGCCCCTCACCCTCAAGCATCGAGGATCTTATAGCTAATACATAATATTTATTCATTTATTTATTTAAACTTTATTGCACAAAGTGAAATTGGTACAAAAGGCGGACTTAATGCCTCATGGCATTCTCTACCAGTCAGTAATATTGTTCTGCGGCTGTTTCGTGAAGACACAAATATTACTATACAAAGGAGGTGAGATGATATCGTGCGTCAAGGATAGTAGGTCTCACCGCCTGCATACCTTACTACAAGATCCCCATTATCCGAAGGCGATCAATGTCAAAACATTACAAGTTGATTTTAACTTACCGTATTCACCCCCAGGACTTCCAACTGGAGAAGCGGCTGGACAACCAGCTGATCGAGCAGTGCAAGGGCATCCTGGACGGCACGCAGAAGCACGTGGACATCAGCATGCGGATCACCAACGAGGACCGCGCCTTCACCTCCACGCTGTCATACCACATCGCCATGTGAGGAGTTTTACTGCTTACAAGAATGTACACTTTACGCGTACGGTTTTGAACGTAAACGTAACGGCGTTAAGAGTTCTTATATTTATTACTGTATGTATTTTAATATTTATTACAGTGTGAGGTAGCATATTAAATCCTGCTGTCTGCATTGAAATCCCTTAAAAGAATAGTCCCTGTAGAGGGTTACCATATAATGTAACAGTTTCTAAATAAAATACTTTTTTGTTAATGCAAATAAAAATAATGTTCTGATAAATTTTTGACCAATCACCGTTTCGCCTAAACGTAAGCACGCTTTTATGTGATAACTGAAAAACTGGCAAATATGTCCATATACTTTTTATCAGTACTCAAATACTTTCTGTAAGTCCATGACTCAAAACTTAAGTACAAAAAGCTTAGGTTTGAAAAGAGCAAAGGACCCTTATACTTATTTCTACTCCCCCCAGGCAATATGGCGACAACGGGCTGCCGGACGGCGCGACGGTGGACATTTCTCTCACGGGCTCGGCCGGGCAGAGCTTCTGCGCGTTCCTGTCCAGGGGCATCACCGTCACGCTCGAGGGAGACGCCAACGACTACGTCGGTAAGAGAAGAATTGGGTATTTGACTGCATCACTACATAGTATAAAACAAAGTCGCTTTTTCTGTCATGTTGTCTGTTGTATGTCCCTATGAACGCTTAAATCTTTAAAACTACGCAACGGATTTTGATGCGGTTTTTTTTAATAGATAGAGTAACTCATGAGGAAGGTTTTTATGTATAATATCATCCATTAAATAGTGGACAAGTACCACGGGCGAAGCCGGGGCGGGCCGCTAGTACGAAATAAAGTATGATATTCTAACATTAAAGGCGAAATCAAAAATTAAGCACATACCATTATGCCACAATTACTATTGAGATTTCAAAGAATTATTACAGCAAATTGAAACTAATAAAGTATTGATTTGACAATACTGGCTCGTGACAACACATACCAGTATTTCATACAGTTTTTCCTACAACGTTGTGTTTTTGACATTTAATAAAAGTAGGTGATTTGAGCTGTCAGTCAAATACCGTATTCGAATAGGAGCGGTGTGCTCTCATGCCCGCGAGGGTTTTTCAATCAGTATTGGCTGCATACGACTGTTCGAATTTACCAACGACAAGAACGGAGCTGAAGACAGTTGCCGAGATTACTTCTACTACTTAAGACAACTGCTAAACGTATCCTCCTAGTCATTTGCTGCTATGACGGCCATAAGACGACCAACTTAGTATAACCAAGTTTGCAGGATATAATTATCAGCCCGTTGCAGTTAAGTTTTGTGCGTATGTTCTAAGCAGGTTTTTGGCTACGACAGCCAATCAAAATGATAGGTGGGCTTCCTATTCCTTCTCATTGTTGGTTTGGACAGCAATCTAACACGACCGTGGAGATAAAAGGCGCAGGACCAACTGCTTAAAATATTTTTAGAGACTCGGACACTACTGTAGGTCTTTCTCATGTGAGACTTATAATGTATGTCCATAGAGGTTATTATTTCTGCGATTCTTACCAGTACATACTGTAAATGCTAAGAACAGTAGTTCAAACAATATTATTTCAATAATTCTTGACATATTTCTTGTGATTGTTACAGGCAAAGGTCTGTCGGGCGGTAAAGTGATCATCTACCCGCCGAAATCGTCTCCGTTCGAATCCCACGTCAACGTGATTGTTGGCAACGTTTGCTTGTACGGAGCTACATCTGGCCGCGCATACTTCAGGTAATACTTATATTGATCGCTTAAGGCCTTGCACCACATGCTTTGATTCCTCCTCAAAATATATGAGGGAGAGCTACAAGGATTTAAGTGGGTGAACCTGGGAGAGAGTCCCACTTAACTCACCACCACTAAACCAAAGTCTAAATGTCGCAATCTGTCTCTCGGCAGACGAAAGGTGAAAAATACAATAAAAATTGTCATCATTCACAATTTTTTTTTTTTGTAAAAAGTAAACAATGTCTCTTTTTTCTTCCTTGGGCGGTAATGACGGCGCTCGAGTCTTTGCGACCGCCACCAACGTCAAGCGCCCCGTCAAGTGGAAAGCCTCACTTCGCCACTTGACGGGGTTCTGGAACGCGGTTCCCTATGATGTTGATTACACAGCCCACTCTCTGTAATTAACACAGTTCCGTTTGGTAATGTTCTACTATACCCGCAGAGGCATCGCGTCGGAGCGTTTCTGCGTGCGCAACAGCGGCGTGACGGCCGTGGTGGAGGGCGTGGGCGACCACGGCTGCGAGTACATGACGGCCGGCACCGTGCTCGTGCTCGGCCTGACGGGACGCAACTTCGCCGCCGGCATGAGCGGTCAGTACATACACAAACAGAGACAGGAACACACACGCGCATATACAAGGCGCAACAGCGGCGTGACGGCCGTGGTGGAGGGCGTGGGCGACCACGGCTGCGAGTACATGACGGCCGGCACCGTGCTCGTGCTCGGCCTGACGGGACGCAACTTCGCCGCCGGCATGAGCGGTCAGTACATACACAAACAGAGACAGGAACACACACGCGCATATACAAGGCGCAACAGCGGCGTGACGGCCGTGGTGGAGGGCGTGGGCGACCACGGCTGCGAGTACATGACGGCCGGCACCGTGCTCGTGCTCGGCCTGACGGGACGCAACTTCGCCGCCGGCATGAGCGGTCAGTACATACACAAACAGAGACAGGAACACACACGCGCATATACAAGGCGCAACAGCGGCGTGACGGCCGTGGTGGAGGGCGTGGGCGACCACGGCTGCGAGTACATGACGGCCGGCACCGTGCTCGTGCTCGGCCTGACGGGACGCAACTTCGCCGCCGGCATGAGCGGTCAGTACATACACAAACAGAGACAGGAACACACACGCGCATATACAAGGCGCAACAGCGGCGTGACGGCCGTGGTGGAGGGCGTGGGCGACCACGGCTGCGAGTACATGACGGCCGGCACCGTGCTCGTGCTCGGCCTGACGGGACGCAACTTCGCCGCCGGCATGAGCGGTCAGTACATACACAAACAGAGACAGGAACACACACGCGCATATACAAGGCGCAACAGCGGCGTGACGGCCGTGGTGGAGGGCGTGGGCGACCACGGCTGCGAGTACATGACGGCCGGCACCGTGCTCGTGCTCGGCCTGACGGGACGCAACTTCGCCGCCGGCATGAGCGGTCAGTACATACACAAACAGAGACAGGAACACACACGCGCATATACAAGGCGCAACAGCGGCGTGACGGCCGTGGTGGAGGGCGTGGGCGACCACGGCTGCGAGTACATGACGGCCGGCACCGTGCTCGTGCTCGGCCTGACGGGACGCAACTTCGCCGCCGGCATGAGCGGTCAGTACATACACAAACAGAGACAGGAACACACACGCGCATATACAAGGCGCAACAGCGGCGTGACGGCCGTGGTGGAGGGCGTGGGCGACCACGGCTGCGAGTACATGACGGCCGGCACCGTGCTCGTGCTCGGCCTGACGGGACGCAACTTCGCCGCCGGCATGAGCGGTCAGTACATACACAAACAGAGACAGGAACACACACGCGCATATACAAGGCGCAACAGCGGCGTGACGGCCGTGGTGGAGGGCGTGGGCGACCACGGCTGCGAGTACATGACGGCCGGCACCGTGCTCGTGCTCGGCCTGACGGGACGCAACTTCGCCGCCGGCATGAGCGGTCAGTACATACACAAACAGAGACAGGAACACACACACACACACACAAACACACACACGCACGCACACACACTCGCAACACACACACACACACACACACACACACACACACACACACACACACACACACACACACACACACACACACACACACACACACACACACACACACACACTCGCACACACACACACACACACACACACACACACACACACACACACACACACACACACACACACACACACACACACACACACACACACACCGAGACCGGAACACACGCGCATACGTGGCACGAGCACATACCCAGTGTAGGTAAAAGGGGCAGCTGACACCCTCTGGATAACGTTGACGTCCCTACTAAGTATATCTACAGAAAAAAATACGGAATACGATTTTTTGGCATTTTTTGCAATACATAATTTTTACCACTCAGAAAATGAAAATAACAAGTAAGTTAATTTTTAATTCTTTATAAGCACGTAGCCAATTGAAATTTTAGGCCCCTTTTAATGTACAGTGTGAGGCAAGACGAGTAAACACAGTAGTCTAACAATCAAAATATTCTTTTGTTTTAGTAATTCTACATTACTTTACATGCTCAAACAACCGCCATTTTTTGTCATATTTCTTAAATAGTATTGTAACCTAATTACTGATTTCCAAAACAGGTGGTATCGCCTACGTATACGACGTGGACGGATCGTTCAAGGCGGGCAAGTGCAACCCGGAGATGGTCGAGCTGCTGCCTCTAGAGTTACAGGACGACTTGGACGAAGTCAGGACGCTGTTGGAGGAGTTCGTCCAGTATACTGGGTTAGTTTATACTCATCATCATCCTAGCGTTTGTCCCGGTCGCATCCTCGGCTGTTGCCTCGGAGTCCAGGGTCCGCTGGGTTAGTTTATACTGCATTTCATATTTCGAGCTTTAGATATGCCCACGCTGCCCACGCCATTCTATGAAGAGAAAAGCGTAAATTTTATGCTCATAATACTAATAATACAATTATGGATGGCACATCATTGGATGTATTGTGGATAACCTTAAACGTCTTACTTTAGGAACAAGTAATCTGATTATAGCTAGAAGGCTGATTGCAGATGCAAAAAAAAAAAGATTTGCCCACTATGTTTCCACCCGCTTTGAAATTGGCACTAAAATTTGAAGCGACTGTCGTTTCTCGTCCGAGAGACAGCATGTAACCAACATACATCAGGTCGAATCAAAATAATGCCCCAGCTCTGGAGTCATATGTAACGATTTATATCAATGCTTCCTTCATCCCATTAAAGATGTAGGTTCCTAGTGTCCCAGAGGGTTATTTTATTAATGTAGTTTATATTGATAGAATTTTCAATCTTAACATATTACCCTTTTTAAGATCAGCCTCATTCTTTTTAAAGAATTACACGTCTTAACTCATTCCTTAAATTAATGTTCCCTTGTTATGGTTTATAACTCTTCTCATGAATATATTTGACATTTATAATTGAATTTATTCATCATTAGATCGGTGATCGCCCAAGACTTACTCAAGACCTGGCCAGAGCCAGCTAAGATGTTCATCAAAGTGTTCCCGTACGAGTACCAGAAGGCTCTAAAGCAGCTGGCTCTCAAAACACCAGCGAAGGCGCAGACCAACGGCAAGAGCGAGGAGAACGGCCTCGTAGACATCGAGGAAGCAGTAAGAGATGTGGAACTGGAGAAGAAGAACTTGGAGAAGATCCTGGATAAGACTAGGTGAGTAAGATGTACGACATGACCAGGTGAGTCAGATGTAGGATCGGATATTCTTCAGGCGCTTGCCAAACAAGAGAACCGGTACTTTCCTCTTACTGGTAGTGGGACGAGTTCCCGAGCTGCATACACGGCTATAGGTCCAGCTAGCTTGCAGCTACGGCGCTTAATAACAACAAAGATATGTAAGATGCTGCTCAAGTGTTGCTTTACGAGTAAGTACCAGAAGGCTCTAAGGCAGCTGGCTCTCAAAGCACCAGCGAAGGCGCAGACTAACGGCAAGAGCGAGGAGAACGGCCTCGTCGACATTGAAGAAGCAGTGAGAGATGTGGAGCTGGAGAAGAAGAACTTGGAGAAGATCCTGGATAAGACTAGGTGAGTCAGATCTTGGATAATACGAGATGAGTAAGATGTAGGACCGGATATTCGCCAGGCGCTTGCAAAACAAGGGAATCGGTACTTTTCTCTAAGGTAGTGGGACGACTTCCCGAGCCACACACGGCTATAGGTCTAACTAGGCTGCAGCTACAGCGCTTAAGAACAACAAAGGTATCTAAAATGCTGCTCAAAGTGTTGCCTTATGAATACCAGAAGGATCAAAAGCAAGCAGCTGGCCCTCAAAGCTCTCAACGGCAAGAGCGAAAACGGCCTCGTCGACATTGATGAAACCCTAAGAAGCGTCCAGCTAAAAAAGAACTTGGAGAAGATTAGGTGAGTTAGAAAGTCTATTGATTGCCCCATTTTCGGATATCATTCATGACTTCTATACACATCCATGACTCGAGTAAAAAAGCCGATGTTCATCACAGAAACATTTGCCCCTAGCGGAATTCGAACCCGTGATCCTCGGTTTTGTAGCCAGGGTCTCCGACCACTAGACCAACGGGCCCGTGTCGCTTTATAAGAGGTAAACCAACGCCACGTATAAGAGGCTCAACTGATGGTAAGTGATCACCGCCGCTCTTGGACTGGACATCAACAACCTGCAATCCTGAACTGAGCTCTGAAGATCATACTCACCAGCAGAAGCATAGCACAGCAGTTATGAAACCGCTCGACTGGGGGATTTACCTTCAGCTTACAGAAGAATACAGTGAAGCAGCACTTCATATTAAAATAAATAAAAATGTCTACTTTTATTTACATATGTACATGTAAAGAAGAATCATGCCCACTTTCCAGACATTGATTGACGTTTCATTTTTCTAAGCGACGTGTCTATCTACAATTTATTATCGAATAAAACAGTGTTTTATTATTATACTAGCGGCCGCCAGCGACTCCGTCCGCGTGGGTTACGATTTCCGCACACAGTCTTACTAATAATAACTGAATAAAACAACGGTCTCTATACATGCAGTCAACTTGCACACTTTTATGGGACTAATTACTCAGGATAGAAAAAATAGGCAAATTAAGTGACGAAAAATGCCTATCATTATTAACAATAATCTGGAGAACTTATACGTTTGAGAAATCATCTGTTCACCGCGATTCAGATCCGCGGCCGCGCCTCTAGCGAGGTGCGCCATCTATCGGCACATTTTAGAACTAAATAGTTCGCTAGCACATGATAAAATAAAGGAATATACAATAGCTTAATTAAAGCCTACTCGACAAATGGTAAGTGGTAAGTGGACAATCCAACATAAAATGTTTTGTCAATTCGAACCAGTAGTTCCTGAGCTTAGCGCGTTCAAACCAATTTGGATCTTGAGTTGCACGTGTTATTGTGAGTCAACCATAAAAGATAGACATATGCTGTTGGGGGATATTTTTTAGGCAATTTTATGTAGAATATTTCCGTCATACATGATTTCTATGTGACTTTAACCATTAAGGCTGCACACGCGACTGAAGCTTGAGAAATGGAGTAAATTCTCGCGTTTTCCCAACATTTCCCTTCACTACGCTACTCCTGTTGATTGTAGCGTGATGAAAAGTATCCTATAATATGCCCAGGAGTATGAAGAATAATGGTACCAAGTTTCGTCAAAATCCGTCCAGTAGTTTTTGTTTCTATAAGGAACATACAGACAGACAGACAGACAAAAATTTTACTGATTGCATTTTTGGTATCAGTATCGATCACTAAACACCCCCTGATAGTTATTTATTTTGTAAAAAATTTAATGTACAGAATTGACCTCTCTACAGATTTATTATAAGTATAGATAATTTTTGTTGATTCTAATTTTTTTATGCCTCGACGGTCAAGGCCGTAGTCTTGAGGTCCTGGGTTCGAGTTTCAGGTCGGGCAAAATTTGTGTCGGATTTCCCGATCACAACCCGCATTTGGCAACTTAGGTCAATAAGCCAAAACCATCTTTGTAACGAAAATATGATTTAAATGATGTAGGTTTTGTCCTGTAGTGGGACATAATAAGATGAATGATATAACTTTTAACTTATTTTAAGCTCAGGAAAGTATATTACTATTAAAAATTATTGGGGCCTTATGTCACAGCGTAGGCCGCGAGCTAACTAGAATGTTAAAACTAGATCCTGGGAAGTCTAAATAAAAATACAAAGAACATTTTATCAATTTTATTATGAATGAATAAAACCAATGCGTTCAATTAATTGCTCCATTGTTAAATTGTCACCATCTAAATTGTCTGGAAATAAATTTTCAAGAAGTATTTTTGTCGCTGACTTCATAAGTCTCTCCAATGTAGAGCGAGGTACTTCAAGCACTGTAGAGACTTTGGCGTCTGTATAACCAGTGTGCATTTTTATTACAACTGCGGCTAAACCAAATATGCCTCTGTGTTTTTCTTTAAGTCCAGGTAGCTCTTCTAATAAAGATAGAAATTTTGATTTTGACAGACCCATCCAGAATTCAAATAAATTTTTATCCATTTCCTGTACTGATTTCAAACTTGAAAAGTCAAGAATAGGCTTGAATGCATTCACCAAGGAAAAAACATGCTCAACCATATCGGCTGTAAAACCAGTCATGCTCTTCTCACTGGTGTACAGCACATCCCAATTGTTGTTAACATGAAAATGGTCTGCACATACCTTACTACGTTTGGGAATGTAGAGTTTATGAGAAAACATCAAGGTAGCACGAAATGCATCCGAGACATCATGCAGCCTGAGACGCTTTTCACAACCAAAAAACACACAGTGATTATTGGTATTGGGAGCCCGTCTATAATTGAGTAATGTTATATCACTTGATTGTTCTGGTCTCAGTGGCTCCGTTTGAGTCAGTTTGGAATGGGCAACTGGAACAGACAGTTCTTCTTCTTTTAAAGAAGTCTCATTATCTACTATAAATACACCTTCAAATTGAATCCCTCCAGCTTCAGGCTTGCCCCAATCATTTGAGTCTCTTCCCTCATGTGTTTGAGTTGAAAGAACTCTCCTTTTAAATCTCTGCCAACAGGCATGACAAACACCATCAGATTGTGATATCTGTCAACAAACATAAAAAAATCAGTTTGAGTGATTTGATATTTTCGTTTATTAAAACATATTTACATTTAAGTACAAACCTGCCGAGGTTCTAAAGCAGTTTGAATCAGTTTAGTAATCCTTTGTGAGAGATCTGTTGGGTTCTCCTGTAAAATGCAGTGACTTTGACGATTCAGTATTGATCGACCACAAATAAGACATACATTAGTATGACCACGGTGAGATGGACCATCATATGGGTCACTTTCATTGTTGCTTTCAATTTGACCATTAATAATCTGCATAGATTTGTCAAAGCATTTTTCACATACATTATCTTCTTCTGTAATCTGAAATATAGGTGAAAAACATTAAAAAAAAATTGGCCAAGTGCGAGTCGGACTCCCGCACTGAGGGTTCCGTACAAATTCTATTTTTGACGTATTAATAAAACTACTGAATAGATTTCGTTCGAACCAATTTTCGTTGGTAGTTTTTATGGTAATGTACATTATATATTTATTTCAGATTTATCATCCTCCTACTTTAGAAGTTAGAGGGGGGGACACACTTTTTTCCACTTTGGAAGAGTCTGTCACGCAAAGTATTCACTTAAGAAAAAAATGAGCTTAGAAACCTCAATGTAATTTTTAAAGACCTATCCATAGATACCCCACACGTATATGTTAAATGAAAAAAAATATTTTCAGTTTCAGTTCTAACTATGTGGACCCCCCATTTTTTTATTTTTTTTTCTATTTTCGTGTGAAAACCTTGTTGCGGTTCACAGAATACATCTGCTCACCAAGTTTCAATAGTATAGTACTTATAGTTTCGGAAAAAAGTGGCTGTGACAGACTGGCGGACAGACAGACAGACAGACAGACAGACAGACAGACATGACGAATCTATAAGGGTTCCGTTTTTTTGCCATTTTGGCTACGGAACCCTAAAAAGCCTCAATAAATGAAACTAATGGAAATGGAATAGTTGTTGATTGAATATGTTATAAACAAGAGCAATGTTCTGTTTCCTTATGTAAAAAACAGTTTTAATGGCTTCTTTTATTAAAATGTACTATTAAAACCAACTGGAGATTATTTCTACAACTGCAAGGAATCTGCAATTACCTACTTTTAATTTTCAATAATTTATAACATTCCATATTATTTTTTTATGGCCAGGAAAGTAAAGTTTAAGGTTATTACAGTTGTTTACCTTTACAACAATAAAATGATGACTATGTTATATTCCATATTGGAACATTATTTTGTATTAAAAACCCTAGCGTTAGACTGGCTATTTTATTGTTAAGTTAAGTTAAGGTGATTTATTATACTAACCATTACTGGAGATATCCAGCGGCTAATAAGCGAGACGACTTCGGCATCGAGCTGAAG